>CM062816.1:1442618835-1443818835 GCA_031772625.1 Pinus tabuliformis
GTCTTTGGGAAGCAAATCTGACTTTTGCAAGAGAAGTCATTGATGAAAGAAATATATTACATGCTTCCTATAATTGACGTTACTAACATCAGTCAACAAACATTCAAATGCTCTAGGTCTATAATCTCCTCTTCCTCAAACTTTGCATCCCCACTCACTGTAATCTTCATCTACTCTGGAATATTGATCATGTGAGCTTTTGAAATCTCATAGTTAACTAAAAATAAAACCTTCCTATGAGAGTGTACCAACTTAGTCCTCTTTTCTATTGGTACATAGATATAACAACCAAAGATGCAGAAATAACTCACCTCAAGCTTCACACTAGTGAATGCCTTCTCTAGTGTCTTGTTCTCCAGGATCCTATGAGGACCCTAATTCTAGATGTAGGTTAATGCGCTGCATGCTCTGCCCAAAGAAATCTCGACAAGTCCCATCCATGAATAATGGCCTTAGCAGCCCCTACGATGGATCGACTCTTCTACTCTACAACCCATTCTATTGTGCATTATATGCAGTCAACTCCCTCTTGATTCCTGCCTCCTTGTAGAGCCCTTGAACAACTTGGAGGTATACTCTCCTTCATTGTTTGATCTCAAGATTCTTTTCTTCTTCCTTGATTGGTTTTCAACTAGAGCTTTGAACTTATAAAACTTGTTGAAGATGTCATGCTTGGTCTTTGGGAAGTAAATCTGACTTTTGCAAGAGAAGTCATTGACGAAAGAAACATAGTACATGCTTCCTATAATTGATGTTACTAACATCGGTCAACAAACATCCGAATGCTCTAGGTCTATAATCTCCTTAGACCTATGTTTGTTGCTTGGGAAAGTAGCCTTTGCATGCTTGTCAACCATGCATTCTTTGCATACTCCATGTTACTCAACAGTGAACTTTAAAAGACCTATGACTATCTTCCATATAATAGGCAATGCCTTGTGATGCAAGTGCCACATTCTCTTGTGCTACAACTTGTACAAGTTGGCTCGAATAGGTTCATGATGCAACCTATAAAGATTACCTTCTTTAACCCCTATTACCTAAGTTGTATCTGGGCTAGATGCCTTCAATCTGATAAGAACTTGCTAGTTTTTAACTCAAATGCAAATCCCTTATAACTTAAAGCAAGTTCTTCCTAAAGACCTGAAACAAACAAGGCATTGTCAAAATTTAAAGAGTTACCAAACTTGAGCTAGAAGGGAATAAGACTAACTCTTGCTACATGGTACTTGCCATCAACACCAAGCTTAACCTATACTCCTAAGTCCCTGCTTCATTTGACTAAATAATAACTATCATGGTGATGTCATATGATGAGATGCCCAACTATACACATACCACGCACTCATCAGAGCTATGTTGGTACAAAGGCAACATATTATCGAGAAATCTTTCTCAAACTTGGTGGCCAAGTCACTCGTTTGAGTTTTTGCAAAGGGTTCTACCCACTTCTATTGTTGATCTAGTTTACCCTTCTTCATATCTATAAATTGTGATGTATAATGATTGTGCTTATGGAAAATGCACTTGATTTGACTCAAGTCCTTTGTTGGCTGTGAAGTTGACTCCTCACTCCTTCCCTCATCCTTGTTGGGTCCTTTACATCCGCCCTTATTTGTTTAACCAAATAGGGCTGGGTTCTAGTCGCCAACCTCTTGTTGGCCCCTAAGTCCATCTGAGACTCCTCCTAGATACACTCACCCCACATCCCTTTCAAGTTAGGAAGGTTTCATTAACTCAGATACCTTTGATGAATGATTCCCATGAAGCTGGGAATCCATTTGGTGCCAGATTCACTAGCTCTGCATCTGTAACCTTTCAACTGCTACAAGTTGATCATGAATCAGTCTAACCTTCATAAGATAACTGGTGAATGAATCTAATACAATCATCTCCATGGATCTAAGTTTGTGCTGCAATATCATCATCCTGTTTATGTTCTTTGGTAGAGGCTTACCATGGCATTTAACATTTCCTTCTTCTTCGATATTTGAAGGACCAAATGATCCTTTATGGTATCCATGATCATCCACTTGGCCCTGAATTCTTTCTTCGTGTTGGCTATCAACCTCTGGAGATATGTAAGTGGAGGCACAATATCCCAGAGATCATTCTCTTCAATTGAATTGTAACTCTCACTTTCCATGACAAGAAATTTGAGACGCCATCCAAAATGTTCTTGAATCTAAGGCTCATTGATGCCAATGCACAAACTCCCAGATCTGAAAATTAGTCTTGAAAAGAAATATTGAAACCCAACTGCTGATCATCCTTTTCAGCAGTAGATTTACCACTAGAAATCCTCGAGAATCCCTATTAAAGAAATAGCTCTAATACCATGTACAAATTTCCATCCTTAGATGACTGTCATCCCTATGATCTCAACTAAACAAACAAAAAGAAAATTTATTTAATGCAAAATTAAAGTCAAGCCATAGCATCAATAACACAATAGCTGGAAAAATTAATAGTAGAAGCATAAAACAATTCCACACATAAACATGTAATTTCTCCTTCAAATCAAATGGGCATTCCTTTCACAAAGCTTACAACACAAGCTCCATGGTCTACTAAAACCCAGCAGTTGCATGGTTATCAAAATCACCCTGAAATGGTGTACGCTCTGCCTGATAGAGGCATGGCCTACCTGAGAGAGGTACAGCTCTGCTATATGGACTGTGCAACTGTCATACAGCCTGCTGTAAGTAATCAGTACACTACTGTATGCACTATACAGATCCATAATGTTGTGCTGATCTGTACAGATCCAAAGCTATATGTACTACTCATCTTCCTAACTCCCCTTCTCACTCTCTCCCCTAATTGCTCAACCTGTTAGACAAAAGCTGTCTAAACTCTCTATCTTGACATGTCTTTTTCACATGAAAGCTAATCTACCAAAACCCTAATCTTTCAGTGAGATCTACGATTTGAGATTAATCCTAGTGTTAAGGCATAAATGCATGAAATACACTTTATTGGACAGTTAAATATAAGACTTTTCACTTTTACCTAAAATGAATGACAAAAGCATTACTTTCACAAAACTGAGTTACTTTTCAAGATATCTCAAACTACTTTTAGCACATTGACTTATTTGTAGAATTGTTGTATGTAAATTCTGCTTGTCCAAGCTACATTTCTCGATACGGTTATCATGTCCTGCTCATTTTATGCTGGAACACACTATCTTATCTTTGTTCACAAGTAGCTACATCATGATCTAACTCTATTGGTGTTGTTCCTGCATCTTCTCTGGCAGTAGGTGAACCGTGAAAGATAGTCCTGGAAAGAGTCTGAGCATCTTGAACCACAAGAGGCTATGATGTGTGCTGGATTAGATATTTTATGTTCCGAGAGCAGAAGTTGCAATACTGCTAGTAGAAATCATAATATGGATCCCACTGACTGCAAGGGTTGATAGTACTGCATGTTTAATCTGCAACACCACAATGGTATCTTATGTTTAATCTATAATACCACAGGCTTAATCTGCTGTACAAAAATTATGCAGTAAAATGGATGCAAATCTGCAGTATGATTGTGAAGGATCTGTGGAACACAAGTCACAAAGCAAGTGGCATAAGTGCAAGAAAATTGCTGAAAATGATAAAAATGCAGAAAAACATGAGCAATAAGGTGTCACTTCCTTAAAACAGTAGAAGAAGGCATCAGTGAGCTGCAAATCACTTGAGCAACCTGCAAATTCCCTGAAGACAAGAGTTCAACGAGAATTGCAGGTAGCAGAAAACTTGATCAAGTTAAAATTGTAGAATTTCCTAAAGCACCAATATAGGTTCTGATACTGACTCATATGACCCGAATTAGAAGGCAATGTAAATATTCACACACAATAACGGAAAAATACAAGTACAAAGGAGACTACTATAACTGTACATGTACAGTCTATATAAGTATTGCCAACAACGCAATGATTTTGCGAAATCATCACCATATCACAATATTTTGAAGGCGGCTATAATATCGACAACTTTTTTCCATGCTGATATTATTGTGATAATATCATAAAAATCAGGAAAAAAGCATGACTTGATTGAAAAAATCATGAAGGCGGCTATAATATCGACAAATTTTTTCCATGCTGATATTATTGCGATAATATCATAAAAATCAGGAAAAAAGCATGACTCGATTGAAAAAATCATGGAGCCATGCCGAGGTCAATTTATAAACTCATTTTTTGGTTTTTTTGCCTCACTTTGCAAACAGAGGCCGTGGGTTAGAGAGCAGAAAAGCAGAACAACTTTCCTACAGTTAAGAAGGAGAAAAACAGCAATTTTTAGAAGCCAATCCTGAAATTTTTTGCACTATGGACCGATTTTCCTCAACAGGCCACACTTGCAGGTATGGGCATCAATTCCGGCCCTGTGTGTTTGTGTTTTCTTAGTTTTTCTTTCAGTTTTCAGACACCCATTTATTTTCCATGATTTTTCTCACGGGAGGGTGTATCTTTTCGCCATTATCATTTCATTCAGTGGAAAGGATTTCTCTAAGTTGCATTGAAACGGATACGGGAATGGATACAGATACGGATACGAGGTTTGAAACAGATACAACAAATTTTCAAAGTATTAGCATACGATACGGCAAGGAACAGCATATATATATATATATATATATATATATATATATTACCATTCATCTTTTAGAATCTAGAATCTATATCTAAAAATGCATAGTCATCGTCATGAATTCAACATAAACAAATCATCATCATCAATTCAGCATAAACATTGTCATCATCATTAGTGATTATTATAACATTCAACATATTATCATCATCATTAATAATGTAATCAGAAATGCAACAGCCTTTGTGGTTTCGGGTCCAACTCCTTCAAAGAACGTGTGATGCATGGTAGATGATATCTATCTTCCTTGCATGACAATTAAAAGGCCCATGGGATCATTGGGATATTCCATCAAGACCTATTTGAACATTTCAATCTTCTCAATGTCAACTTGGTTTCATGACTATATGCAGGCACAAAATTTGCTAGAGAAGATTTGTTATATTGGAGGGATTTATGAAATCAAGAGCAAAATCAATGACAATTAACAAAACCTTAACCAAAATGAAAATTAATCGCTCAAATAAATCTCTTTACGAAGACATTCATCAAACCCTTTTATTTGCATTTTTGAACATCTATCTTTTTCTTAGTAAGAATTCTTGATAAATAAATGGAGTGTCATTGTTTTTAATGATTTAGAAAATACTTTATGAAACTCTGTTTATAGTGAGTTTATTTGCAAATATGATTTCTTCATTTTTATTATTTATTTATGGCTATACAAATTTTCAAGCTTTTTAACATTTTAAGGGTGGATTCTGATCACAATTTTCGTGGATCCATTTCCGGATTTCCGAAAACGGATCCAAAAAAAATTAAATCCCTTGGAAACGTATCCAATTCCAAATCTAAAGTTTCCACTTTTTCGATACAGCACAAAAACGTTTTTATAGCGTTTCGGACAAGAATCGTATCCGTTTATGTATTGGAAATGGGGATCCACGTTTCTGGAAAATTCTTTTGGAGTTTCTGGTAACATAGGGATTTCTTGATTGTAAAAATGTTAATTTTTATTTTATTTTTTAAATTGTGGCCTAGGTTCAATCTTACATTGAAGAATAAAAATGCCAAGAATATTGGACCCTATGTGGGAATATGTTGAACTCGGGGGGCTTCAATAAACAAAATTTGAGTTGCTAGATGTGTGGGAAGCATATGACAAGGGAATATCCCGATTGAAATACCACCATGCACAAATTCTGCGATGTGACATACAGCTTTTCCAAGATGCATCTCCAGAAATAATCCATATTGCCATCAAATCACTAAAAAATTCTGTCAAAAGTAACAAGGCAGCGGTAAAACGTCAAATTGCAAGGGGAGGAGTTGGGGCAAGTGAGAGTGGTACATCGGCATCTCCCTCATCATTTTTGTTCATAGAACCACACTTGGTGCACAACCTTCTATCAAGTCAACACTTAAAAGAAAGGAGAAGGAAGTAGTTGACAAGCTGGTGGGTAGGTGTTTTCCATGGAGTGGCATTCCTTTCAACATTGCCAAGAACAATCTGTTTTACCTAACTATGTTTGATATTATTGCTATTGTTGTCTCGTGGTACAAATCCCTTTCCTATGATATGTTGAGAGGGCCTATTCTTCAAAATAAAAAGGTTGATTGCACTATAGATTGGAGAAATTCAAGGCATCATAGAAACACACTAGATGCACCGTGATGTCGGATGGTTGCAATGATCAAGAGGGTAGAACCCTTATTAACTTCTTGGTTAATTGTCCCAAGGGGGCTATGCTTATGAAATTTGTTGATGCATCTGCACATATCAGAGATACATGATTATTATGTAATTTGTTGGACATGTTCATTCGAGGGGTGGGTCCACAAAATGTGGTCCAAGTCATAACAGACAATGTTGTGAATTATGTTGTTGTTGGCAAGTTGCTTATGGAGAGGTATCCTAACTTGCTTTGGACACCTTGTGCTACACACTATAATTTTGATGTTCAAGGAAATTGAGAAAATTACTTATGTCAGGGATATTGTTAAAGCATCCAAGAGCATAACAAACTTTATATATAATCATGCATCTACGCTTCATTTGATGAGAAGATTCACCAATAACAAGCAGTTGGTGCGTCCTGCCATTACTCAGACTACCACTAGCTTCATATCTCTTCAATCTCTCTTGAAATCTATGTGGGATGAGAAGAGAATGTTTCTTTTAGAGTAGTGTTGTGTTGTATCTTTTAGCTGCAAACCAAAGGGAGAGACCATATACAAGCTAATTTCATATCAGGAGAGCTTTTGGATAGAAGCAGACAAGACGTACACCACTACTGATCCTTTGGTAAAGGTTCTTTGATTGGTTGATGGAGACAACCCCACAATGGGCTACTTGTATGAGGCCATGAATAGGGCCAAAGGAGCCATTCGTAACTATTATGAGGATAAGGGTGATGAGGGGTTTAAGAAACAACAATTGACATGGAGAGTGATTAATGAGCGATGGAACAATACACTCAATTGTCCTATTCATGTTGTAGAGATCTATCTCAAACCCACATTTCTTACTCCTCTGGTTTCATATTTGATGCTAAGGTGATGAGTGAATTTTTTAGTTGTGTTCATATGATGGTGCCATCTTCAGAAGAACATGCAAAAAATTCTAAAGAAATAGAGATATACAAGAAGGCAAGTGAAACATTTAGCTTTAGCATGGCTATCTACAATAGGAAAACCAAAATTCCATGTATGTTTTAGTTTGTTTCAAATTTCATTTTCTCTTCATACTTTGCTTCAATTTTCAACTTTCAATGTTTTATCTTATGTTTCTCTTATTCGTTGTAGATGTGTGGTGGGAAAGTCTAGGCTAGATCAGCAGGAGAACAACTTTTTTCTCAAGAGACAGATTGCTTTGTATTTGACTTAATTACTCAAGATCAATAAAAGACCACATCAAGGAGACAAGTTTTTCCCTGTTGCGTTTCTTGAGAAACGTATGCCAATATTGTCTGCATGTGTTTTAATCTTTGTGTTTTTATTTTGTTGCTTATCTAATGTTAAGAAAATTATTTGTCTTAGTGAAAGAACATTTCGTTTTAGATTATTCCTCTAAGGAGTTGTAGGATTTTGACGAGTGTTGCTTATGAATTGTTAGGAAACTCTATATCCTGGTAAAAGTAAACTAAGTTTTAATTTTCAATTATTCATCTAAGTAGTTGCAAAGTTTCATGGAAATTTAACATGGTATCAGAGCAGAGATCAGCACAATGACCAGCACCAAGTTGATCAGTGAGTGAAGAGCGCAAACCAATCAATAAGGCTAGCGACAGAGTTTTCAGAGAGAAGTTTTTTTACCGGGCATTCTTTTGGGGTTAAACAAAAAAAAATCAATTAAAAAAAACAAATAAAAAAAGTGTCTATCTTTTCTTAGAAGAAAAAAAATAAAAAAGGGGCGCAGGGCCGTGGTGGTCAACAGCCTAGCCACCAGCCATCGGAGCAACTGGCAACCTGCAGACCGATCACAATGACACGAGAACCAACAACATTGAGCAAGACACAGAGCGAGTTGGGATGAAGAGAGGCAAGCCAACCAGCTCGATTGCAATTCCACAACACAACAAAAAAAAAATGAGGCAAGCAAGCATAGAGCCTAATAACTACAAGATTTGCAGGCAAAGGATCGATCAACCGCAGTGGTAGTAGAGGTCACAGACGAGCAAGCAGGCAGCTAACAACATGTGGTCACGATAGATAACCCAAGAACGCACAACAAGAAGGTTGGTACTAGCTGGCAGGGATGCACAGTGAGGTTGAGTTTTGACAAGTGGTGCAAGTAAGTCGTGCAGTCAGCAACTGGCAGCAGGTATGCCCAATCGAACATAGTAATTGAAAAAAGGGGGAACGCAAGCTGGGCACGAAGGGCCACAGGCTTCTAACCTACTACAAAGAACAACAAGGTGCAGGTATATACAGTTGTGGCTCGGAGTCGATGTACCTAGGCCGAACCAAGCTTGTGTTGAGTTGATTGGAAGAGGTTGATCTGATAGACGCCACAATTTGTAGGTGGACAAGTGTGGGGGTGTCGATTTTATCTCGAAATAACGATTTTTTGGCCTAGCCGATGTTTTTCGATTTTTTAAAATATTTTTATGGTATCTTAATTTTGTCGATGTTTGTCGATTTTTACCGATATTTTCCCGATTTTTTGGCTTTCCGAACCCTTGCCGATTTTATCCCAGCGTCGATGTTTGCAACATTGTGTTTGACATTAGCAGGGGTCGGCGAAGTGAGCAATCCGTCGAGACGAGTCAAGCACACAAGGGATATAGAAGACCGATCGAGAGAACTATATGCAGGCGAGAAGGGCTCGATAGGTGAGATAGTAGGTGATTGGATTTGCGAGAGACTGTGTGAGAATATGTGCAGGGGTTGGTGTCATCTGTGAAGAGCCAATGAGAAAAGGCTACACAATGCAAAGTGTAGTCAGGTTATGGACAAGCCAGCGATAGAGGGAGTTGCAGGGTCTGGTGCAAGTGGTGTCGCAAAGCAATGTGAAGAATTGTGTCGCGGGCAAAATGTCACGCTAGGCATGATCAAGTGATTGCGGTGGCCAATAAGAGTAGCTAGGTAGGGGATCTGCCACGATAGGCATGGGCCAGTAGTTGCTGGCAGAGCTAGTAACAACAAGCAGATGGTACGAAGGACAGTACCAATAGCCAACAGGATTGGTGGAGGTCAGCCCTCAGAGGGAGAGAGGGAGACTGTACTAATCAAGGGATTGTAGCAAAATTCGTGGGTGTCTCAAAGGACCGAGACAGACCCACAACCGTGCTAGAAGGACTTAGCACAAGATCGATGTTAGTGACAAAAAGTGGGCACGAGGCCTCATACACATCTGTCAAGACCAGTTGGTATGACCTAAAGGCTAACATTGATGGATGCTCAAGATCAGGATCATAGGAGCATGGTTGGAAGGAACAGGTGTTTAGATCAGATTCTGCAGCAAAATGCAGGGAAGTCTTCTAGTTCAGAGGGAGTAGTTGCAGTAGCGGATAACATGGTGGTATTGAAGACATATCCAGGTGGACGAGTTTCTTCCAAAAGTACCTTCCTTGCTAAGAGGGAGTGTTGAAAATGTAGCAAGCAAGGTCATTTGGCTTGTGCCTTAGCCGATGAAGGCCTCAAGTTGCCCCTCGTGTTAGACTTCAATTAGGATGAGTTATTTCCAGTTTACTAGAATAATCATCAAGTTAGCATGCATAGAGTTAGAGCTTCAGTTAAGTGGAGTCTTCATCAGTTTGACTAGAGAACAATGTGGCAGTTAGTAGTCTTATTAGAGCAAGTTAGTCTTCAACCTTTGATTGAAAGAAGGACGAGTTATAACTCTGTTGACCACTACCGGTCAACTACCCATGCAGTACACCCCCTTTTCTTTGCAAGAAAGGGGCAGCACCTGATCAGCGTGTCCGTGCCATCCTGCAGTCATCAGCAGCTTAATCATTTTGATTGTAAACCCAGTCTGCATATATGAAATGTAAATAATCTTAGCAGACATGAGTCATTTATGTAAATTGCCTAGGTGGACCTAACTTTCTAGTGGTAATCTACGTCCCAGAAGGTTTTTCGTCTCACCGATCCATGGATCGGCAGAGTTTTCCTTCAAACCTGACCCCAAAGCCGGGATGGATTTTGTCATTGGAATTTTAGGAGAATCCTAGTGTGTTGATCTGCTAGATTATCGTTGTGTCGCAGAACTGGGTGATTTGTGAGGGTCTATGTTAAAGGGGTTTTCCCCCTTAAGATGTAAATTTGTAAAAGTCATCATGAAATGTGTCTTGAGGGTTGAAAAATATTTTAAATCCCCTCATGAGTCCTAAGTCCTAGGTCCTAGGTGATGTTTCCGAAGGCTTAGTTCGATGATCCCTTTTAAAATGAATTAAAAAATTAAAAAATGAATAAAAATAATAAATAATAAAAAAAAAATTTAAAAAAATAATAATAAAAAGTTAAGTGAATAAATCGACGGATGAGATCAAGAGATGTCTTGATCCTCATCAACGGTCGAGATCATTTTTACATGGATCATTCGAACTAGCCGTTGGGATCATTTCCTTTATATAAGGTTTTAGGTGGTTATTTCAATTCATTTTTCGATCTGTGAGTCTAAGACTGAAGAAGCTCTCTTGCAAATCTGTTTCTGGTTAATAAAAGAAGACTTTGGGGTCCATATCTTGCTGGTGTTACTCTCTTAAAATGCTGTGAGATTGTTTCATTTTCTGCATATGTTATTTTCTGCCGTTAATAATAGCTTTTTGTAGAGTATTGTGAGCACAGGTATCTTGTTCACTTGCTGGGGTTTGGGTGCTGTTAGGGTTTCTGAAGTAATGGCAGGTATCTCCATTACTTCCTGAGATCTAGCAGCATTTTTGCCCTCTTTATTGACAGTTGTTTTGAGCTGTGCAGAAAACATCATTGAAGGAAATTTTGTGGGCGTTCGGGGAAGTTCTCGGCTGAACCAGCCAACTCCTGCAAGCATTTTTTGCTGAGCCCAGTTGGATTTGATCCTGGGTCTATCATTCGGTTTATTTTTCTAAGTTTGCATGAGAGATTTTCTGAAGTTCTTCACAGTGACGATCTGAAATTTCTGTTCTTTAAAATGTTTTCCGTGCTTACTGCTGAATCTGGCTGTTAAGGGGCCAAATCTGTAAATTTATTAGCTGATCTAGGGTTTCAAATTTCAAAATTTTGCTTATATACAGATTTCAGATTAAGGTTTTGTTTTCTTTTGTTTCCTTGGACAGGGTTTTCCTTCAGGGGTTCACCAAATATAAATTTTGAAGAGCTTCACTGTTTTCTGGGCAGTCGGCTTGCTGCTCATTGGACTGTCGTAAATCTTCTTGCCCATTGCATCAACTGTATGAAAGATTATTCTGAAATCGATTTCAAACCTCTGACAACGCCAGCAACCTGCACTTCAATTCAAATATTTAGGGCTTTCATCGCAGAAATAAGGATTTCTAAAAGCGTGGGCAAGCGGTTTTGCGTGGGCCAGTTGTGGCGTGTGCGGCTAGCGAAGAATCGTCCTCAGCGTGACTGCGTTTTGATATTTGAATCTTCAGATATGTGGTATGAGTCCAGCAAGTAATCATCCCTCGATCACGCTTGGTAAACCATTGATTTATACGTTGTACCATTTCCTTCCTCCGGTGGCCGAGAGATAGCCGTTCTGCGGTTTGCATCTACGTAACAGGAGATCGGTGTGAGAGATCACGACGTTCTGCAATCGCTGCCGATTTTCTGTAGGTTATGTAAACAAAATCACACCCAGTGGCTTCAGCATTTATCCACGTCTATACCCACATCAAGCCAGGGAGAATGCGGTGAAAACGCTTCTGCGCCGTCAAAATAACCTGCAAACTCTCACTGAAATCCGCAGGCAAAATCAATTCATGAACAGATAATCGAATTTGATCCGGAACAGGTAAATCACGCTCAGTTAATGTTTTGAAGGTAAACCAATTTTGCCGTCATCCGCCATCGCCTGCGCTCAAACGTTTCATTCGCGCTTTCGGTCTCTAAGTTTTCAGTTTGCGTAGGGTCATTTTTTATATAGTTTTTTTACTTGCTAATCGATTTGGTAATAGCGTAGGTAGGTTCTGATTTTAATTTAGTGTAAGTTTTTTTTTTATTTTAGTTTAAAGTTTCATTTTTAATGTATTTTCGACCCTTTGTTATTTAACGTAGTGTAATTTTGTTTTAGTTCTAACTTTTGTATAGTTACGTATGTTAGATTTTAATTAGATTTTAATTAGGTGTTAGCGTTAGTTTTATTTGTAGTTAGATTTTAAATTTGATTTTGTTTTATAAAAAAAAAAAATAATAATAATAAAAAATTTTAGATTTAGTTTCATTTTTATATAGTTAGGTTTTTTAGATTTAACTTTAATTAGATTTTAATTTTTGTTTTTTTTTTTTTAAATAAAAAATAAAAATATAACATATAAAAAGTTTTTTAATTTAAAAATTTAGGTTTTGTTTTATTTTTTTTGTTTAGTTTTAATATAATTTAGTTTTAAAATAGATTTTATATTTTAATTTTTTTAGATTTTTTTTTTTTTTTTTTTTTTTTTTTTATTTACATTTTTCAAATATTAAAAAATAAAAAATTGAAAAAAGTTAAAAAAAAAAAAAATTCGTGGAAAATTATTTTTACCAGTCTCAGTGGTTTTCATGTTATATCTTTCATGCTGGGATCTAAATTTTCAAGTCGAGATACGAAATTGATATCTGGTTAATGATTCATGATTCTCGTGGTGGTTTAAGGCTTTCATCTTTTTCAAAATTTTCAGTTGCTGGATATCGTTTTGGTCATTCTAAGAGCATTGTGATTTAGCTGGTGATAGATGATTACTGTTCGTGGTCCATATTTTTTATATCATTCAATAAGTAATCGTTTTAACCACAATCTCTTAAGGCACTGGTCTGTTAAATTAATCAAATCCATCGAGTGCTTTTTATATCGTATCTCGTGTCTCCCGACCAACTGGTCGACAGTTGGTCTCATCATCTCTCAGGGACTACCCCCCTTAGCCGCGGGAGACAGGCTTAAACGGAGGGATCGGGGATCAGAGTGACAGCCCCCGGTCTGAGGGTTGTCGTGTCAATCCGCGCGACAACATTTTTTGGCGCCGTTGCCGGGGAAATTGTTTTCTCGGCGTTTCATCATCTTTTCATCATTCATCGTTCATCTTCCTATCATTCGTTTGAGCCGGCAACGCCAACATTTTTTGGCGCCGTAGCCGGGGACATTTTTTCTCGGTGTTTCATCGACATTCATCTTCTCATCTTTCTCATCTCTCATTTGAGCTGGCAGATTCGACCTTTAAGGTTATCATTTGGATCTTTTATTGCCTTATTTTTCACCATATCAGTAGCATCTCTTCGGTTTGTTTCTTGTTTGGGTGGCGACTCCACTTTCTCATTTTTCCCAAACAAGAAGCATTCCTCATATCTGCTTGTGGTTACTTTTTGGATCCTAGAATCAAATTCATTGTTCAAGTGGCGACTCCACTGTTTTCATCTCTTGATTTTCTTGAGCAGGTATCTAGTTCTATCATCCTTTTAATCCCTTATCATTCATCATGGATTATTCATTTAAGCCATGTCGTTTTACTGAACGTCTCCATAATTTTCCGGAAGATGCCATTCCTAAGTTACCTATTTTCTCGGATGGTGATCCAATCGCTGTTAGAAGGCATATAGTCTTGTTTACTCGCATCATGACCATATATTGTAGATCCCCTCAGTTTAATCATGAAGATATCAAAATGCGTCTATTTGTCCTTTCTTTAAAAGATGATGCTTTGAATTGGTTTAACAATTTTCCAAAGGAATCTTTCACTTCTTTAGAAGACATTGTCGATGCTTTTAAAAATAGATATGGTTATCCAAACAGCTTGCCTTCTGCCTCTAAAATTGTGCAACAAAATGAAAGTAATTTGATAAGAGGTCCAGCTGAAAGATCCCAAGATGATTCATCATGTCAGAATGTGTCATCCACTGGAAATATTGCAGAGCAAGTTCATGATAGTGAAAAATCAGGGACAAATGACAATGAAAAAGAAGAGCAAAAGCAAATTATACGAGACCTAATGATGCTGGTGAGAAATATGGAAATCAATCAAACTAATTATGTCAATGATGTGAAAACTTTATGCACCCATCTGGAAAAACGTAACAGGGAGATTGAGGTCACGCAAAGTCACCATGCTAAAGAAATTGAGGCCATAAAAACTAATTATGAAACAGAAATTAGAATCATGCAAAGCAGGTTGTCAGTCTTAGAGGAAAATATGGTGACCATGAAAGCTGATCATGATAAGGAAATTGACTCTATGCAAAACAAGTTATTAACTATGGATGAGGAAATGACTATCATGACGTTCAATCATAATAATCAAGTGGCTGACATGCAAGCGAATCATAAAGAAGAAATAAATTTTATGCAGCATTGCTTGATGGATATGAAGGAAAAGAATGATAAAGTGATAAAAGACATGGAAGAACACCATGCCAGACAAATCAGTGCTATAAAGGTTGAACACTCTAGTCAGATGGATGCCATTAGAATACAGGTTCAAAGGTTTCAGCAATTGGAAGATGAAAGAAACCAGGTGACATCAATAGATCAGGAGCCTTCTCATTTGCTGCAACAAGATTCATCTTATTATTGGGAGGTTGTTGATTCGATTGAAAGATGGTTGATTGAGGGTGATCCAGACAGACTTAAGAATGATAAAGATCAGATGCAAGACAGACATGTCACGCATATCTTACATACTTCATCTGATAGTTTTGAAACAGAAAGTTCCAGGTCATCAGTAATTCAACCTGCCAGAAAGAAAAAACGTAAGAGAAAGAAA
This sequence comes from Pinus tabuliformis, assembly GCA_031772625.1. Lineage (NCBI taxonomy): Eukaryota > Viridiplantae > Streptophyta > Pinopsida > Pinales > Pinaceae > Pinus > Pinus tabuliformis. Next base: position 1,442,633,810 of record CM062816.1, read on the forward strand.
ATAAGAAGAAGATTTGATGCATCAGACGGCCGTGAGCAGCTGGATTTTCGGATAGGAAAAAGTCCTACCATATGCAAAATAGGACATGGCACATCCGACAAGCAGCCGACAAATTTGCCTGAAAGCAGGCAAATGCTCAGTATGCACTATATTGAACACATCTGATGTCGTAGGGCATCCTTTGTATCGTATTTCTAACCCTACTCCTTGTTTTTTCCGCATTTTCGTTTCTGCTTTAGATAGTTAATAAATGAAGAGCTTTTATCTTTATTGTGCTTAACGTATATGCTGATTTTTGGATGGACGCTACTTATTTTTTGTGTTGTATGGATGCAGATTCTGGATTCTCACATTCCTGCAAGCAGCAACGTGTCCCCAAGTAGAGCCAGATGTTGACCACTACCGGTCAACTACCCATGCAGTACACCCCCTTTTCTTTGCAAGAAAGGGGCAGCACCTGATCAGCGTGTCCGTGCCATCCTGCAGTCATCAGCAGCTTAATCATTTTGATTGTAAACCCAGTCTGCATATATGAAATGTAAATAATCTTAGCAGACATGAGTCATTTATGTAAATTGCCTAGGTGGACCTAACTTTCTAGTGGTAATCTACGTCCCGGAAGGTTTTTAGTCTCACCGATCCATGGATCGGTAGAGTTTTCCTTCAAACCTGACCCCAAAGCCGGGATGGATTTTGTCATTGGAATTTTAGGAGAATCCTAGTGTGTTGATCTGCTAGATTATCGTTGTGTCGCAGAACTGGGTGATTTGTGAGGGTCTATGTTAAAGGGGTTTTCCCCCTTAAGATGTAAATTTGTAAAAGTCATCATGAAATGTGTCTTGAGGGTTGAAAAATATTTTAAATCCCCTCATGAGTCCTAAGTCCTAGGTGATGTTTCCGAAGGCTTAGTTCGATGATCCCTTTTAAAATGAATTAAAAAATTAAAAAATGAATAAAAATAATAAATAATAAAAAAAAAATTTAAAAAAATAATAATAAAAAATTAAGTGAATAAATCGACGGATGAGATCAAGAGATGTCTTGATCCTCATCAACAGTCGAGGTCATTTCTACATGGATCATTCGAACTAGCCGTTGGGATCATTTCCTTTATATAGGGTTTTAGGTGGTTATTTCAATTCATTTTTCGATCTGTGAGTCTAAGACTGAAGAAGCTCTCTTGTAAATCTGTTTCTGGTTAATAAAAGAAGACTTTGGGGTCCATATCTTGCTGGTGTTACTCTCTTAAAATGCTGTGATATTGTTTCATTTTCTGCATATGTTATTTTCTGCCGTTAATAATAGCTTTTTGTAGAGTATTGTGAGCACAGGTATCTTGTTCACTTGCTGGGGTTTGGGTGTTGTTAGGGTTTCTGAAGTAATGGCAGGTATCTCCATTACTTCCTGAGATCTAGCAGCATTTTTGCCCTCTTTATTTACAGTTGTTTTGAGCTGTGCAGAAAACATCATTGAAGGAAATTTTGTGGGCGTTCGGGGAAGTTCTCGGCTGAACCAGCCAACTCCTGCAAGCATTTTTTGCTGAGCCCAGTTGGATTTGATCCTGGGTCTATCATTCGGTTTATTTTTCTAAGTTTGCATGAGAGATTTTCTGAAGTTCTTCATAGTGACGATCTGAAATTTCTGTTCTTTAAAATGTTTTCCGTGCTTACTGCTGAATCTGGCTGTTAAGGGGCCAAATCTGTAAATTTATTAGCTGATCTAGGGTTTCAAATTTCAAAATTTTGCTTATATACAGATTTCAGATTAAGGTTTTGTTTTCTTTTGTTTCCTTGGACAGGGTTTTCCTTCAGGGGTTCACCAAATATAAATTTTGAAGAGCTTCACTGTTTTCTGGGCAGTCGACTTGCTGCTCATTGGACTGTCGTAAATCTTCTTGCCCATTGCATCAACTGTATGAAAGATTATTCTGAAATCGATTTCAAACCTCTGACAACGCCAGCAACCTGCACTTCAATTCAAATATTTAGGGCTTTCATCGCAGAAATAAGGATTTCTAAAAGCGTGGGCAAGCGGTTTTGCGTGGGCCAGTTGTGGCGTGTGCAGCTAGCGAAGAATCGTCCTCAGCGTGACTGCGTTTTGATATTTGAATCTTCAGATATGTATGAGTCCAGCAAGTAATCATCCCTAGATCACGCTTGGTAAACCATTGATTTATACGCTGTACCATTTCCTTCCTCCGGTGGCCGAGAGATAGCCATTCTGCGGTTTGCATCTACGTAACAGGAGATCGGTGTGAGAGATCACGACGTTCTGCAATCGCTGCCGATTTTCTGTAGGTTATGTAAACAAAATCACACCCAGTGGCTTCAGCATTTATCCACGTCTATACCCACATCAAGCCAGGGAGAATGCGGTGAAAACGCTTCTGCGCCGTCAAAATAACCTGCAAACTCTCACTGAAATCCGCAGGCAAAATCAATTCATGAACAGGTAATCGAATTTGATCCGGAACAGGTAAATCACGCTCAGTTAATGTTTTGAAGGTAAACCAATTTTGCCGTCATCCGCCATCACCTGCGCTCAAACGTTTCATTCGCGCTTTCGGTCTCTGAGTTTTCAGTTTGCGTAGGGTCATTTTTTATATAGTTTTTTACTTGCTAATCGATTTGGTAATAGCGTAGGTAGGTTCTGATTTTAATTTAGTGTAAGTTTTTTTTTTATTTTAGTTTAAAGTTTCATTTTTAATGTATTTTCGACCCTTTGTTATTTAACGTAGTGTAATTTTGTTTTAGTTCTAACTTTTGTATAGTTACGTATGTTAGATTTTAATTAGGTGTTAGCGTTAGTTTTATTTGTAGTTAGATTTAAATTTGATTTTGTTTTATAAAAAAAATAATAATAATAAAAAATTTTAGATTTAGTTTCATTTTATATAGTTAGGTTTTTTAGATTTAACTTTAATTAGATTTTAATTTGTGTTTTTTTTTTTGTTAAATAAAAAATAAAAATATAAAATATAAAAAGTTTTTTTTATTTAAAAATTTAGGTTTTGTTTTATTTTTTTTGTTTAGTTTTAATATAATTTAGTTTTAAAATAGATTTTATATTTTAATTTTTTTAGATTTTTTTTTTTTTTTTTTTTTAAATATTAAAAAATAAAAAATTGAAAAAAGTTAAAAAAAAAAAAAAAATTCGTGGAAAATTATTTTTACCAGTCTCAGTGGTTTTCATGTTATATCTTTCATGCTGGGATCTAAATTTTCAAGTCGAGATACGAAATTGATATCTGGTTAATGATTCATGATTCTCGTGGTGGTTTAAGGCTTTCATCTTTTTCAAAATTTTCAGTTGCTGGATATCGTTTTGGTCATTCTAAGAGCATTGTGATTTAGCTGGTGATAGATGATTATTGTTCGTGGTCCATATTTTTTATATCATTCAATAAGTAATCGTTTTAACCACAATCTCTTAAGGCACTGGTCTGTTAAATTAATCAAATCCATCGAGTGCTTTTTATATCGTATCTCGTGTCTCCCGACCAACTGGTCGACAGTTGGTCTCATCATCTCTCAGGGACTACCCCCCTTAGCCGCGGGAGACAGGCTTAAACGGAGGGATCGGGGATCAGAGTGACAGCCCCCGGTCTGAGGGTTGTCGTGTCAATCCGCGCGACAACAAACTCCATTGATGATTGGAGAGAGAACCAATTCGACTCAGCTAACTAGTCAATCACAACTCAAGTTCTAAATTTGTAAACTTGTGTATTGTAGCATGGATTGAATCTATAAAATTAGGATGAAGACATAAGGATTAGACAATTGTTATGCGCACATAGGTTTGTGACAAGACAAAGCTCACAGGTTGTGAGAGAGCCTTGTTTGTGGAGAGCGTAGAGAGCTTGTGTCCTAAGAAATAGGAGATCACATGTGCTCTAGGTTAAGTGCACTGGGATCAAGGGTTGGCAGGGCAAGTCTAGTCTAGATCAGCAAGACAACAGCTTTGTTCTCAAGAGAAAGATTGCTTTGTATTTTATTCAATTGCTCAATATCTGTAATGTTCCAAACTAGAAAAAATAGTGCTATGCAAAGCAAACAATAAAAACAACACCATCAAAATTGAAACATTCAGTGCACACCCATAAAAAGTACAAGAATAACCCACAGCTGAGCCATTTTATTATATTTTGGGAGAATAGTACAATAATGTGGAAGTGGTGCACTTGGGCTTGCCTCAATGGCAAGTGTGATCAAGCCCAGGTGGTAATATGTCAAGCCCAAATAGCACAAATAACTGTTGCAATGATGCCCTGCGCTGCCCTTGTGAAACTGTGTTGTCTGCTGCAAAGATGTTGTTGGAAACCCCACCTCTAGTGTCCAGAAAATTTCGGGAAATTAACCCCGACCTCTCCACTGAATACCCAGAATAACCCACGAAGGAATTGGCCAAATGTTGACCTTGGAATTTTGGCCCAAATTCCCCCTAGCTCCTCTAACTGTTGACTGAGTTGGGACCCCTGTTTGAGCCATCAAATCTGCCCAAAAGATTCTACAAATTTAGCCCCAAGCTCCTCAACCAAAAGCCACCAAAACCCAGAAAGGGTTTGGCCTCGTTTTGACCCCAGAAATTTGGCCTCCCAAGAGCCACGCCCTCCTCCAACTGCTAAAATGTATGGCATGCCTGTAACTCTAGAATAAGCCCTCCAAAACACACCAAAATGGTTGAGATAATCTTCCCCGAACTTCCCCTTATCTCTCCTGGCAAATACTCGCTCCACAACTGACCCACGAATTCCCACGTGTGCCCAGTGATGAATTCTTGCGCTGGCCCTAAGTGCTGGCAATAACACTGCTCCCAAACAGAAATCTCCAACTCCCGAAATCCTCTTAAAGGCTAGTTTTCCCATGTACTTCCTTCTCCAAATCTCCTCCGGCAATTTCTCCCCGAAAGACCACTGAATTATCTACTGCGTCTTTCTGGAGTATGCACTGGCTGAATGATGGTTCAGTTGGGGGCTCTAAATATCCACCTACAATCTCTCGAAATGATAGAAAGAAACCTCACTAGGGTGGCACTCGTGGTCCACCGAAGAGAGGGTGAGTTCTCCACTTGGAGAACTCATGCAAAACAACGGGTGACCTAGCTAAGCAGCTCAAGCAACTAAGGTTGAGTTCAATATGTCAAAACATGCCAAATGAGGTTGAGCCTCCTCTATTTGTAATGTGCGGGCCTCTTTTCCCATGTGGGCCCCCTCCAACTAGCAATTCGACTTTCCCTCCTTAGTCACTCGAACTTCCCTCTAAGGTGGTGTGTATTTCCTCATGTGGGTGGCCCCCACGCTATGCCAACAAAACATTTCGGCCCCTTTTTCCTTCCTAAGTCTTTTCCAAAAATCACATAGGTCCAATGGCCTACAAAATTGTCAAAATTGTAGAAAAAATAAACCTGTAACAATTTAATTTCTGAAGGAACATTACAGTCCTCCCCTCCCAAATGTTGCTTGTCCCCAAGCAACTTTAGCACCGGATGCTCACATATGTGTTCACCCTCCTAGGTGGCATCCTCATCCGGCAAGTTCCTCCAATGCACCAAAAATCACTTGTCCTCCAGCAATGCCTAAACAAGCGCCTCCTCTATCTGATGATCACCCCTATCACCATCAGTAACACTAGGGTCCCAAACGTGTCGTTGAGTTATCCTAGGTCCCTGCACTGTCTTGACATGAAAGAATCCCTCAATACTAGGATCCCAATCCATCCTATCCCATCTGAAGCTCCCCTTGCTCCACTCTCTATCCTGTCTGGTATAAATACCAGAAGTCCCCCACGCCATCGGTGACTCGATAAAGCCCAAAGGAAGACCTGAGTGACCTCCCCCTGTTGTAGTCGGCTCACCCCTAATGGTCACTGAGTTGTCTAGTACTATTATGTCTGGGTCCCATGCTAGCCATAGAAGGGTGCCACCATGTGTTGAAGTTTCTAAGTCTAACAGTTAGAAACCCTCCATGCACTTTACTGATTTATTCCTAACTACTTGTTTTGTTAATTAACAAGTTATTTACCATGTAAATACTGAAAATAAGTACAAGTGCATTGCTCAACACATTACAGATCATCAACTTTAGGAAACAAAAACAAGCACACAAATGACATCGTTATTTTCGGACTAATGTCCCCAGGAAAACCCAATGCGGGAAAACTAGTGCAGTTATCTGAGGGTTTTATTATTAAGCAGCTCTTTTCTAAGTACACAAGGTGCCAAACTAGCTAACCCGACAGAGATTAAAAATCTGGTAGCAATACCTCTCTTCGGAAACAGGTATTTAGAAAGCCTGCTCCATGAAATCCCTCTCCAACACATTTTGAAGCCAGCTTCAGCCCTATTGGCCTTTGCGTCAGCCTATTGAGGCTCTGTGTAGCCTCTCTGGCTCTTTGCGTCACTCTTGCAGTCTCTGCGTGGATGATGCAGGCCCCTCCTGGCTCTGCGCAGTCTCTGCGTGGCTCCCTCTGGCTCGCGTCTACCTCTCTCTGCTTCTACGTTGGTCTCTCGACACTGTCCCTGCCTCTCTGTCTCGTACTCACTGCCCCTCGCTGCAACTGATCATTGATTCTATCTCTCTTAGCAAACCCCGCTCTAGAAAATAGAATGACTGATCACTATGGTGTGTTCTCCAAGTGACCCTCAAGCCTCCTCTTATACTTTTCTCATCAACATATCAAGAGCCAAGATTAAGTCCCTAATCGACGGCTAAGATTAGATATGGATTGATCCATGTCTTTTGGACCATTCTAACACAGTTTTATATTAATTCACATTAATATTTTAATTTCCCTAAGTTTAGACTTAGGGACTCCATTAAAAATATTAATTATTTTAATATCTCCCAAACTGTTTAGAATCTGCCCAAACCCTTTCTGGGTATTGGATATCTCATGTGCCCTAACCTCTCCACCAAATTTCGTGGCTAGAGCACATCCGATGCTACCCCAAATCAACACCATGTTGTCGCTGCACCATTCTGGCTCTAGCTGACTACCCATCATGCGTAAGTCGTATCCTCCTCTCCTAGAACTCGACGGTGGAATTCTGATAGAGGTGAGACACATCCTGCCCAAACATCTCCATGAAGCCAGAGTCTAACCATCTAAATCTAACTCTGAACCAGTGCAGCCACAAAGAAAGTCTGCCTCACCATTCGATGAAGGCCACTGTGTATCCCCATGTGCCAACCCCAGAGTGAACTAGTTACTAGACTACTCTCTACCATGACTCCGACCATGACAAGATAGAGTGATCTATCAATCAACTGAATCCCTGCATCCCCTAGTTGGACCTGTTGTAACATAGCTCTGAAAACTACAGGAATCCATCCATGCCTCATCTCTAGTCCCTGAATGTGATCAATATATAGGCTCCATATATCGTGGGCTAATCTTATGCATGCTAATCTGCCCTGTACCTGCCACTGTGTAGTACCGATGACAGTTGGAAGCCACGTGTGCCAAATAGCTACCTCCTAAATGCAACCAATAGATGGGTACCTGATACTCGTAATTGACTCAGGGTATGTGGATCCCTCTTGTCCCTGCCAACCATCTCCCCTGGGTCTGCCATCCACCCTCTCGATAATGTGCCAATATAATGTCCGGAACCCGGACACATATTGGGAAACTACCTCAATCGTACCTAGTATCCTTTGTTCATGCATGGTATCGACATGCCTTGAGAAAAGAGTGACACGTCTCCCTCATGACTAGCTCCCCAGACATAGGCTCTGTGATGAATGATATACCACCCTTGCAGATGATCACCTCATTCCCCAACCTGTGGCTGTCAACTGACGCACCAACCCAATGCCATTGTTGAAAAGTCTCTCCCCAAGTGCGTTGAGTGTCATCCAAATATCTCGGGTGAGTTCCTCATCTCCCGTTGCTCATGCCCAGAGTGCAAAAATTCAACAGAAAAATCAACTGCACCCATGAGGGATGTAGAAGAGGCTCAGGTGAGTGATTCCCCGTGGATACCATCAAGTATCGCTCATCTGTGTCTCCGTGGATACCATCAAGTATCGCCCATCTGTGTCCCCATCCATCCTGGGTGAACTACACCCAAAGGTATGCCCGATGTCTCCGTCCATGGGTCTCCCTGGAGGCAACACTCCAAGACCTCGTTGTGTAGCACCATATGCCCTTGCATAACACCAATTGTCCCAGTACCCCTAGACATGCCATTGTACGCCGCAGCCTATTGTTGGATACCCTCGGCGACGACTATGCCATCTTGTACCATCCTATGTCCCGCTTGTGTCCCTGCCCCTGTCACTCTCCGCATGTACTCAATGCAATGTCTAGCACTCCCACTCCACAATGCAGTCCAACATACTACGACACACCCCCATGCGTCTCCATGCCCATCTGTAGACCACCGCTCCATGCTAGATGCTCCCACCCATCCCTGAATGAGATGGCCTAAAGTTGTGTCCATATGCGTCGGCTCGCATCCAACCCATATCATCACCTCCACCGACGCATCACCATGCTCTTTGATGAGGGGACCTCCCCTCCAAATCCGCCCTAAGGGACCCAAGAAGTGAATCTCTCTAGGTACTAGTAGTGATGCCACCACTGCTCTTCTCCTCTGTGTCCTTCGTGCCCTACACAAGCGTGAGGAATTCCCAGCTCCATACAAGGCACTGTTTGGTGGCCTGTCAATGCCACCTCCTCCAACAAAGTCCATCCATAGTAAGCGGATCATCTTGTGATCCCATGCACAAAAATCATACCAAGACAACCCAAGGAGTCTGCCCATAAGCTGGTCGGCCACTATTGCTAACCCAAACTCCCCTAGCGAATGTGCATGCTCAACTGTTAGGTCAACTATACCATCCAGGTTGTAGTCAACCGTATACCTGGGAAATGATAGGTGGTCCCTCCGGGATCCCAATGCCAATCAGGGCTTCCAGCATCCCAAGTGCCTGGAAACTCTTGCTAAGCTCCACCTGGGTCCACTACCATCTCCATAGCCCACTCCACCAGGTACCAACTCAGAATCTCTCGCCATCCAACCCCAAGAGAGGGATTGAATGTATGAACTCTCATACGTAGGACAAGCCCTTCATCTTGCAGACGCTGCACCCTGCACTGCTCATGTCGCCTCACCTCATCAGCCTAGTCAACACATAAAATATGTCGAAGTGGCTCTACCTCTCTCTCTCCAAGTTACAGAGGTAAACTACTGACGCTACAGGCCCCATCTATGTATGTCTGCAGAGGGTTGTTCTAATGCTCTAAAGTGCACTCTAGTTGTACAATTAGGGAATTCAACCATACCCCAACGCGAGTCAGGTTGGTCACTGACTCAACACAAACCACTCTCATGCCCTCCAGCTCCTTGTTTTGTTGTAGAATGGCCTCTCGTATTATCATGACCTTCACTCTCAATGCTAGAAGGTCGGCCTGGAACTGATGAAACTGTTGTGGGTATCTATCACCTGCAGACTCAGTCACAGCTCTGGACACTTCAACAACTATCGGTATCTCAACCATGGGTGGCACCTCCTCAGCAAATGGCTCTATGCGTGTAGTCTCTATCCTCTCCACCAAGGTGTCAACTGGGGCTCTCAAAGATGTCTCAAATAATGGTGACTCCTGCACCACACTGAATAGATCGATGTGCTCCTCACCATCCTGTGGGATCTCATCATCATGCTCAACCTCCTCCTCGGGTTCCTTATATCTAAATCCAGGTCTCCACCAGCAAAAGCTTCCCCTCGTCTCACTCTCTAACTATCCCTGTCCTGCCTGCTCCTTTTCAGGAGATCTAGTGCCTTGATTCTGTCGACTTTACCCACATGATGTAGATGGTTGCACCACCACGACCTGCTCACCTCTAGCCTCTCTATTGTAAGGGTGAGGATGAGTTTGATCTGTCACCCTCCTCAACTAGGCCAACCACTCATTGTACCAACGGATTCCACCCCAGAATTTATGCATACTAGATTTCCCTTGAGCCACGGGTTTGTCTCCGATTTTTACCTGTCACTGTGCACTCATACCCAAATCTTCTCTGATCTTCTCGCTACCCACAACTGGGCCAAGATCATGCTTTCATACCACTGTAATGTTCCAAACCAGGAAAAATAGTGTTATGCAAAGCAAACAATAAAAACAACACCATAAAAATTGAAACACTTAGTACACACCCATAAAAATCCCAAGAATAACCAACAGCTGAGCCATTTTATTATATTTTGGGAGAATAGTACAATAATGTGGAAGTGGTGCACCTGGGCTTGCCTCAATGGCAAGTGTGATCAAGCCCAGGTGGTAATATGTCAAGCCCAGATGGCACAAATAACTGCTGCAATGATGCCCTGCGCTGCCCTTGTGAAACTGTGTTTTCTGCTACAAAGATGTTGCAGGAAACCCCACCTCCGGTGCTTCGAAAATTTCGAGAATTAACCCCGGCCTCTCCACCAAATACCCAGAATAACCCACGAAGGAATTGGCCAAATGTTGACCTCAGAATTTTGGCCCAAATTCCCGCTAGCTCCTCTAACTGCTAGCTGACTTAGGACCCCTGTTTGACCCCTCAAATCTTCCCCAGAAAATTCTGCAAAATTAGCCCCAAGCTCCTCAACCAAAACCCAGAAAGGGTTTGGCCTAGTTTTGACCCTGGAAATTCAACCTCCCAAGAGCCACGCCCTCCTCCAACTGCTGAAATGTACGACCTGCCTGTAACTCCAGAATAAGCCCTCCAAAACACACCAAAATGGTCGAGATAATCTTCCCTGCACTTCCCCTTATCTCTCCCGGCAAATACTCCCTCCACAACTGACCCACGAATTCCCACATGTGCCTAGTGATGAATTCTTGCACTGGCCCGAGTGCTGGCAATCACACCGCTCCCAAACAGAAATCTCCAGCTCCCGAAATCCTCCTAAATTCTAGTCTTCCCCTATACTTCCTTGTCCAAAACTCCTCCGACAATTGCTCATCGGAAGGCCACAGAATTATCTATTGCGTATTCCACTATTGTGTCCTTCTGGAGTATGCACTGACTGAATGATGGCTGAGTTGGGGGCTCTGAATATCCACCTGCAATCTCCCGGAATGATAGAAAGAAACCTCACTAGGGTGGCACTCGTGGTCCACCGAAGAGAGGGTGAGTTCTCCGCTTGGAGAACTCGTGCTAAACAGCGGGTGACCTGGCTAAGCAGCTCGAGCAACTAAGGTTGAGTTCAATATGTCAAAAGATGCCAAATGAGGCTTAGCCTCCTCTATTTATAATTCGTGGACCTCTTTTCCCATGTGTGCCCCCTCCAACTAGCAATTCGACTTTCCCTCCTTAGTCGTTCGAACTTCCCTCTAAGGTGGTGCGTATTTCCTCATGTGGGTGGCCCCAACGCTCAGTGTCACAGGGTTCGCCGAACTTGAACCTTGAGGTTCGAAATTCGGTGAACCTCAAAAAAAATTCAGGTTCGGGTTAAGTTCGATAAATTCCGGTTCATGTTCGATTTTTTTGCGTGCCTTATTTTATGTGTTAAGTTCGATAAATTTATGCGCATGTTCGATTTTTTGCTTGCCTTGTTTTGCGTTGCAGGGTATGTCGTATTTCAACTTTGGAGTTCCAATCTCATCGTATTACAGGGTTTGCCCGCCATATAAGAAAAGGCTGACCTTCGTTTAGGAAAATCTTGTTTCACTATTTCTAGGGTTTGACGTCATTCATTGTTACTTCAAATTCACAGTTTAAAACCATATAATAGAACGTTGGCCGTTGTTTGGGAATACTGCATTTTATATAAAGTAGTTTTAGGGTTTGACGCCATTCATGATTATCTCAAACTCACGGTTTTGATAAGCGGACTTGGATGCATATTGATAGCCTCGCTATACGCAGGCTTGGCCCTGTCACATAACGTATCAATAAACAATCACTGATATTTAATTGTGTTCGCGTGTCTGGTATGTAGACTGTCTTGGAATCTTTAAAATATCATATTAATATGATCCATCTGCATAAAAATTATATAGAAACATTATTTATAAAATTATATATATATATATTCGAATTTAATGGCGAACCTCATTCAAACTTTATCAGAAAATTCGAACTCAAATCGAACTTAATCATTGTCGAACTCGAATTCGAACCCGAACCATGTGACATTGCCAACGCTATGCCAACAAAACATTTCGGCCCCTTTTTCCTTCCTAAGTCTTTTCCAAAAATCACATGGGTCCCATGGCCTCCAAAATTGTCAAAATTGTAGAGTAAATAAACCTATAACAATTTAATTTCGAAAGGGACATTACAATATCGATAAAAGACCACATCAAGTTGACATGTTTTTCCCTGTTGGGTTTCCTAAGAAAAGTGTGTCAATTTGTGTGCATGTCTTTTTATCTATGTGTTTTTATTCTGTTGCTTATCTAGTGTTAAGAAAATTTTGTGTCTTGGTGAAAATACGTTTAGTTTCAAATTATTGGTCTACGCAGTTGCAATATTTTCATGGAAGATTAACAAAACCCCCAATCAAGATCATCCAATCAAGACCCAATAATGGTCAGCATTGTCAGATGTGAGATGACTGCCAATAAGGAAAACAATCATCAAGGTACTCTGGCTTTTGGATCAATCTCCAGATGATGCATCGAAGTCGATAAGGAACAATCTACTAAGAGAGGCTTTGATGAAAACCCTTCCCACGGCATGAAGAATAAAATCATGTTGTACAAGTGTGTGACGTCATATCCCTAAGGCAAGATGAGGCACAAAGCCAAGAAAAACTAAAGTCTTTATCAGTAGGGACATTTGCACGATGTTATCAAAAGGACAACATAAAAATGTTCCATGATGGCTTTATCCACTATTTGAATGTTATCCTCAGCCATCATTTTGGCCAATCCTTGGCCATGAACGAACTTAGTTGGCTTAAATTGCAAGTCAAACCCCTGTATCTTTGTCATCCACCTACCCCTCGTCCCATTACATTCAATCTACAAGAGCATGACTTTAACCATAGGATAAGATATGTACGCCACAATTTTGGCATGCCAAAAACTATGGAGGTATTTGAGTGATTTCGCCAAGGCATACGCTGGATTTTCCCTGGAGGAGTAAGATAACTCAAACCCTGCAATGCCTTGCTCATGAAAGAAATTGGTTGCTCACTTCCTTCTTGATTTTTTTGCAATAACAGAGTAGCCATAGTAAAACCAGAAGCAAAAGAGAAAACTTGAAAATCTTTACCATAATCAAGGCTAACCAAAATGGGAGCCTGACATAAACTCAGTTTGATATCTTCAAAGGCCTTCTTTGCTTACTAACTCCATTTCAAATCATGGTCTTTCTTTAGCACATTGGATATCTTTATTTTGTAGCTTCAGAAGGTCATTTGCATAGGTTGGTGTCTTGCACGCAAGAGAAAAAGTCCTCTTTAGGTGGTTGTTAGAGAGGAGCAACTAATATGATCTCCTTCCTAAGTACTTAGCAAAAAGTACATTAATTAATTATTTAATTGTTGTTGACTTTGGGCTAATGTTTTTTTAAGGATAAATAATTAATTATTTACGTGACTTAGATCTAATCTCCACCATTGATCAAAGAAATCTACAATTTAATCCTAGCCCTCAATCAGTTTGGAGATGAGGGATTTGGCAAATGGAAAAATTATAAAATCAACATATGGGCGAGGATGACAACACATTCCATTGTTATTGTGGAGAGAGCAATTTTCTCCAGGAGTGAGAGAATCTAAGACTGAAGAGGAGGGAAAGGGATTGTGTTGATTTTTCCATAGCACTTTAGTTACAGGTCTATGTCTAAAATCATGATCATAAACACACTGAAATACCTCAACACTACTACTTTGCACAGCGGAATAACATACATCAGTGAATCAACTAGTGCACATGACAATTTTTAACTTTTAACCCACTACATGTTATATTACAAACTTTAATACAATAGTCTTAGGGCTCCCATACCAGGGATCATGGCCCTTACATACAGCCCTGATACAAGGACACAACTAGGGCTTGGTGTCAACAACTATGACCACCAATCTACCCTGAACAAGATACACTTGACCTACTTGTTGATGGTGTGCACGCTTAGCCATTTCAGTCCACATACCTTGAACACATCTGGTAGGTCCATTGCCTTCCCATCTGTTGATCACTGCAATTGCATCTTCAGTTGTCCAACCTACCACTATCAATGATCACAGCTCCTGTTGTGTCACTGAACTTTAGCTCACTAATTTGCCCACTAGCAGCCCTCTTACTCCACTAATACGTCTACTCATTGGGTCTTTTGGATTTGTCGTCTTATCAGTGATTTGCCTCCTTGCATTGATTGAACTAGGGCTCCACAACTCTGCCTCCTAACATCCTGTTGGTTCCTTCCATGAACATTGTACTTGAGGTCTTCTATCAACTGCCCTCTAGTTGTCCTTCGCTCCTCAAAGACACCAACACCTAGGGCTTGACAACTTTCCCTCTTATAACTGAAATGCCAACTGCAATTGTTGATCTAGGGCACCTCTTTTAACCAGCCCTCTTGACTATTATTTTGGCTGCTCCAAAATATCAGCCCTTAGGGCTTCCAAAATTGACCACTTACAATTCTCCCTCTCACTGATCTAGGGCATTACAATTGTTGTTCAACACACAGTGAACATACCTACTCTTCCTTTACTATGTGAGCCCTTCTCACTGTCCCTTCTCCACAAGATTTTGCCCACAACATAGTGTTTCTACCTCTCTACCACAAAAACAATGCTCCCTTTCTAGGGTCTCAACCCTCTTCATTCATCATATATTTGGCTGCACTTTCACTAAGATCTTGGACTATCTTAAGGGTCTCATTCTGCATAGGAAGCAGCCCTAACTAGGGCATATTAGACTGTGGTCCAAAATATTAAGGACAACCCTCCAACCTTAGCAATCTAACTCCTTGAAGACATTGCCACTTAGCCTCCAAGCAACCATGGTTTTGGTCATTTTCTTGACTGATATACTCGGCCTTACTACAAATCTTTGCAGTCCCACACCTAGGGTTACCTCAGCGCTGTTGCCACCACTAACCCTGCAGTCACACAATCATAAATCAGACCTGCGTTAACCTTCTTACAGCCCTGTAATTGTTGCGTTTGTCCTCTAAGGCATGTGGCCTTACTCCAACTCTCCTCCAATCCTCACGGCACACCAAAACAATCCTCTAGGTATTTCGGCCCTCCAATAAGGTTTAGAAGTCTGTGGCAAGATCACAGAAAATTAACACCAAAAATGTGCACAAAAATCCTTCTATCAAACTCGACCTGCCTCACTCCTTAAACCTAAACCAAAACATAAGACAAAAAGATAAAAACAAAACCCTTCTTCTTACTCCTTATCCAGCTCGACTTCTTGAAATATGCGACCTCCTTGGATCAGTCCTCACTTGAGAAGAATTGCTCTTGTTGGATACCAAATGGGTCTTGTTGTCACCCAAATTGTACAGGCAAGACGCGACAACACTCAAGGTGACGGTTGTCACTTTGATCCCCACCCTCTTCGTTCTAGCTATCTCCCTACAGCAAGCTATAGGGGGTAGTCCCTATGAATGTGAAGATGGAAGACTTATTGGAAACCAACAAGTCCGAGAGACACAACTGAATGGCCTAGCAACGTGGTTAATTTAGCAAGTTGAAGATTAGATCAGATTTACCTGAAAGATCAATTCTTTAATGGAGTCAATTACTTGCTTAAGACAAATTAATTACCAAGTCACTGGATGAACAATTGTTGCTTAAGGATGCTTCACTATCCTAAATGAGATGCAAATCTTACAATCTAGGTGAGATGTAGAATCTTGGTTTATTTTAAGTTATATGTCTATTCTAAGTGTATCCCTCCTCTTCATTGTTTTGAAGTTAGTCTCTAGAGTAAGTTGTGAGAGAGAAACTGGGGGGAATCAAGCTGAGGCTTGGTTAATGATACCTCTCTAGGGTTCTAACCACCTGATGCCTCTGGCATTGCAGAGACTGTGGCTCGAACTACTGCAAGGTCACCATGTTAACCACTAAAAAGGTGCTAAACTCCTCAAGCTAGATGAAAAAGGTGGTCCTATCTCTCTATCAACCAAGCTTATGCTTGGAAGTTAATTTATTAATGCAAGAGAATAATCTAGCATGCAAGTGCAAGAGATGGATGAGTGTTCTTAAATTGAGATAACTTAATGCTCTTAAGTACTTAATTATAATCATTTTCAATTAAGAACAATAAGGTACTTAATCAATAATTGAATGACAATATCAACCACACGAGGAAAAGTGCTTAAACTTACAGGTGCTAGGAAATGTGGCCAATAGACAATAGCTCAAGTGAGAAACGAATTACCAATATGTCAACTAAATATTCAAGAGAGAAGATTTACAAGAGATATCCAATCTTAACAATGAACAATAAATCCACTTATCCAATGACAATATAGCAATGAGAAATTAAGAGAATTTATCCACAATGTCACTTAGAGCAATTCGCCAATCATATTAAACACTTATCAATTAGATTAGAACACTTATGTGTGAATGCAAGCATGCAACTAGATGCCAATGATTCAGAAATAAAATATGGACCAGCCAATAGACATGTGATTGCAAGCAATAAGAAAATCACCCAATTCCTCAATTTAACATTTATCTAAGATCCACAAAATGCAAGGAACAAAAGCTAAATGAGATTAGATGATTTTTAACCACTTTATATCACCACTGTAATTTTTATATCAGACCTTATGCAGTAAATTTCAAACCCTAAAATATTATTACAGCCCTCTGATAATGATCAAATATGCATAGAGGAGAAAGCCCAATCAGTGCAAGTGAAAATATAATGATGAAATATGATTACTAATGAGTTATTACGTCACTGTTATGAAAATTTATCACTGTTGTAAGTGTTTTTATGTGGCTGTAGCAAACATATCAGATCTGAAATTAACCAATCAGCCCACAAGAAAACCATTTATATGCACTCAAAATTAATTAGGCTTACTTCTTAATGCATTAGATGAATTATTAATGAACTTAGGCTTATACAAAATGTGTTTAAGCCTTAATTATACTGCTGTCATAAATTACTTCAGAATTCAATTTTAGGACAGTGGTGAAACAAGAGGATTAGAGAGCAAAACAAGAGGCCTTGAGACCTAGTTGAAGGCTAGATTGACCTCCAATGAGCTTGGCTACCTGCAAACATCAAATTAGGTCAAATAAATGCTGCAAAATCAAATTTTAGCCCACTAAAATCATAAAAAAATCAGAGATGACTGAATGCCAGACTAGGGCAAGGCCTAGTAGGCTAGAAAACCCCAAGACTAGGGCTAGAAATGACAGATGAGGGATTAGAATGGCAAAAAAAGGGCAAAGACCAAGGGAAAGGGCGAAGATAAGGCCACAGCAAGGGAAAACAAGCCCTTTCAGGCTGACGTCAAGCCCTTAGAGGCTGATGCAAGGGCAGAACAAGCCCTAGAAGGGCTAGCAGCTAAGGTTTAAGCCCTTTAAGGGCTGCAGCCTAGGCAAAGAGGGGGGCCCGAGGGCCCTAGGAGACTCCTAGGGCCTACACCTAAGCTGAAAATGGACGACGACTAGGCCCAAGGCCTTAAAAAAATTCCAAACCCTGCAAAAAAAATTTATCCACAAATTTGCTACAAAAATGCTAGACAGCTTCTTCCTCAAGCTGGACGTTGAACTTGGAGGCTAGATCTTGCCTTCCTAGACCTAGATCTACCTCAAAACCCCAACGAAATTCTCTTGATCAATCTGAAGTTCACCTACACAAATGAAACAAAAATTTCAAAACCCCAAATATATATACAAAATATCAAACCCCAAAAAATATTCAAAACCCCAATTGCTGCAAAACAAATTGGTTAGAAATAATTTACAAATATACAGTGTTTACAAAATTGAATTTCTTTGACAAATAGCAATGGATGAGTATATTTTAAAAAGATAAAATTGGTTGAAACCCTCCTGCAAAATCAAATACCATAAAGAAATCACAAAGCCCAAACATAGTCAGTTTTTCCCCACAATTTGTGAACTTGGAGCCCAAGGGCTAGCGTACCTGTAAATCTCTATTATATTCTCAAGAAAATTGTTAGATCATATAGTGAATCATATCACCTAAGATAGAATATATCAATAAAATGTTCTTATCACCGACAAATGAAATAACAATTATTAATCAATATTCAACTCAAAATAGGATCACACATAGCTAACACATACCACAGATCAAAGGAATAAAAACACCATGAACTGAACCCCAAAGTCTTTCTATTATGATATAAAATGTTCCCAGCACAGCAGCAGCACAATACCGGCATTCAAGAATTACATCATCTAAAGATATTCAATAGAAGCAAAATGATTTTTTTATATAGAGAAACCCCTCCAAGTGGAAAATAACAGCTAATTTGCTTGATCCTCGTCAAAATAATCTAGCCTATTTAAAATAGTTTGATCATCTTTTAATCTCCATCGTCGAATTTTTAATTTTGAGGAAAATTTCAAATTTTTCTTAAAACCCTCTTTTAAATAATCCAAGAATTAATATTTTGGATTAATTTCCTCAAAAAAATTGACTGACCTAACCACCAAGATCCAAGGGCTCAAAATTTTCTTAAAATATCCATTTTGCCCTTGGTGGAGGACCTCCAAAAATTAACTTTTCTTTGACCCACGAATTTTTTATTATTTTCCACTTGAGGGGAAATTAATTTCTCTATAATTATTTTTGACTCAAAATTAATTTATTTTCTGACT
The DNA here is from genome assembly GCA_031772625.1 of Pinus tabuliformis. Lineage (NCBI taxonomy): Eukaryota > Viridiplantae > Streptophyta > Pinopsida > Pinales > Pinaceae > Pinus > Pinus tabuliformis. The sequence goes on from CM062816.1 coordinate 1,442,652,585, forward strand.
TAGGATTCTAATTTAATTTTAGCCAGAAAAATTAATTAATTGACACTCCAGGGGATTAATATTTTTTCCGCCCTCAAATATTTTAGCCATGCTATTTAAGTATGAGGGATCATGCACTAAAATATTTTTTACATCAGATATTACAATTAATTCAACCCTCAAATGGAGAATACACCTTTAGACTCAGACCCTCATGACATTACCAAATTTTGTGACACAATATGATCTAGTATAGACCAAGTGGTTTGTAATAAAATAATTTAGCCAAATGTACTTAAATTATTCTTAAACACACTTTTACAAAGACTTGATATAACACTAGGACTCGCCTAAGACCTTGTCAAGAGATTCCACCCTAGCTTTGGGGTTTAAGCTGAAAGAAAAACTTTGTCGATTATCTGTGTTTTGAAACACATAATTCAGTGAGGTTAAAAAACTTTAGGATGAAATTTGTTGCCAAAATCAAAGACTTACCTAGGTGTTGTTACATAATTAAATGGTCATACTAGCATCATTTACAATACAACTTGCAGAAATTGGGTTTATAATGACAAATTTGTTTTGTCTGATCACTTTCAACTTTGAAAAAAAATTCTCGTCTTTGCATTCTGCTTCCTTGGGTTGTTGACAAAGTGTGGTCAACAAGTCTTACCTTTTGCATTTTTATAGTTTCTCATGAGGGCAACAACTATCCCTCAAGGGGGGCTCTTCAAGCCTAACCGACTTGATCATTTTCAACAATAACCCCACCTAACTTAAGACAAGGGTTTTATTGCATTTGATATCACCACCTCATTGTTTCCTTTGGTCCACCTTGGTCCTTTAAGGGTACTCCACTTGCAACAATGAATAAACAAATATTTCTTGACTTGGTTTTGTGCCCACACCTTTGGTGCAAAACCCCATCACTTGGGTACTTCGTCCACAACTTCCTCTTGTGGTCCACCTTTTCACAAACCCAACACCTATGGTTGTGGAGTACCTCCCAAGTCACACAAATCAACGCTCCTTCTTAGCAAGGGAAGTACTTCCACTACACAGAAGTAACCCTTATTGTCACTAGTAACACTAGCCCAATCTGGCGTTCACCACTGCATCATACCCTGTAGAATGAACCACATTATCTCGATAGCGTCTTTGCCTCATCTCGTCAAAACCTGAAGATTCAAAATTCCATAGGGCATCTCCCTCTGAAGCTAGATTCCCTCTGAGTCTACAAACCTCCACTAGTTCACACTGCTATTGATCTCGTATCCTACAAGGTCAATCCGAGTTGTGGTCAAACACGGGCCACATCACACCACAACCCAACCCTACAAGTGTTCTCATCCTCCTGGGTTGAACACCACACGTGAACATGGACCCAATCTTGGTTGTGCAACATCACAACCCACTGAAGGAACTCAACTGCCATCATCTCGTGCATCACATGGAGTCTTGTCCATGCTAAAGCATCCCTCGAGCAGTCCCAACAATCCATGACAAGTCATAGAAAGTCCACGATCAGTAACCTACCACACAACAAATTGTTGCTCACCAGGTTCTCCACCAATCCATGAGAACCACCAGCCTATCTCGCCTCCTAGCTAGTCGACACCACATCTCCATGTCCTGAGCTAAACCTTCTACACTATGTTCTAGAGAATCTCGGCATCCTCTAAGTTGCTTTGCTATGCACACTATGATCATTGGGCTATCACAGTAGCTTTGATACCATGTTGATTTTTCCACAACATTTCAACTACAGGTCTATGTCTAAAATCACGATCATTAACACACTGAAATACCTCAACACTGCTACTTTGCACAACGGAATAACATAAATCATTGAATCAACTAGTGCACATGACAATTTTTCACTTTTGAAGCACTACATGTTATATTACAAACTTTAATACAACAATCTTAGGGATCCCATACCAAGAATCATGGCCCTTACATATAGCCCTGATACAAGGACACGTCACACAACTAGGGCTTGGTGTCAACAACTATGACCACCAATCTACCTTGAACAACATACACTTGACTTACTTGCTAAAGGTGTGCATGCTGAGCCCTTTCAGTCCACATACCTTGAACACATCTAGCAGGTCCATTACCTTCTATTAAAATTGGCAACTAGGGCCAAATTCCACTTTGGACGGCTCTTTTGAAGAAGATAGTTGTGGCAATGATTTCCTCTTTCCGAGAGGACCAAAATCGACCTAAAGATCACTAAATTTGGATAAGGAAAAATATTTATTTACTTAAAAGAAATTCTACAAGTCATGACCTTATTAAGGCGGGAAAAATGAAAATTTGAAATTCAAATTTGCCTCCAAAATGTTAAGGTCAACTTCACCTCCATAAGGACAAATTGTTATATATATAGATGTCCTCCATTCTCATTAGATACATCAACTTGCTGGAGAATATGTCTGAGGCAGCCGTGGTTTTGGAGGAGGTCGAAGTTTTGTTTGTGGGTCTAAAGTACAGCAGAGGCAGGCCGAGGCATATCGGATAAATCTGTAGATGATTTGGGTTGTGTTCTCCCTGTTTAGATAAGCCGCAAGCCCTGAGATTATTGGAGGAGCACCGCAGACCTGTTCTGGGCTAGCTGGAAGGAACATTAGGCCCTATTCTCATAGCAGAAGTCAAGCTACAGGTAGCCAAGGCTGGCTACAAGAAGAAGGATGCTAGCCGCAGCAATTGAAGGCACTGAATGGACTGATGTTGTCTACGATCAAGCCCTAATCAGGTTCCAGATCCACAGTTGTTTCATCATTGTGTTTGACTGCTCAGTATATCACTATATTGGGGTTCATTATACTCAGAGAAGAAGGCCGCACTATCTGGACTAGGACCGAGGTCCTTTTCAAACATTCTTTGTAGCTGCTTTGTCTACTATTGATCTCTGGTTAGGGCAGAATTTGTCAGCTATTGTAGCTTTGCCTGGGCTGCATCTTTGTCATTTGTATTTCTCTCTCTCTGCTGAATATTTGATATCAATAATAAGAAGATTTGATCAAGGGTTTCCCCATCTTGGGGTTTTTCCCTGGCTTGAGCCAATTCCTGAGTTCTCTCGTCTTGACTTGTCTTCAGCATTTATCGTTCATGTTCTTTCCTCAGTTACTATCATATGATAATGTTTTAAGAGATTGCTTAAGGAAATGAAAATCAAGCTAACATGAAGTAACTATTCTATGCAAAGAACATGTTAATCCAAAATTAACATGGAATCAGAGCCAAGTTAGACAAGCCCAAGTAAGAGAGACTGCAATTCAGCTGAGAGGCGTGATATTCTACTTTGAAGGAATGACTCATCAGGTATGTAGCTGGAGTAAGAGATAGCACAGGAAATGTTTTTATTCTGAGATCCTTGCATTGACTCTGGAATTTTTCAATAACCCTTGAGGTTTCGTACTGACATGATTTTGCATAAGATATAAGAGTCTAGCAGTGATTTATATGTCAGAACAAGAGGCAACTCGAAATTTAAGAGGATTTGAGTTCATCAAAGACTGGCCTAATCGAACAAGAGGCCTAGTATTGACTTGATTCTTATTGCTGAAATTGTTGTAGCACCTCTGTAAGAATGAAATGCTAAAAGCAGTCATTCAGACCTCCTTAAGAACAAAAGTTTTTGGATTCTTCAGTTTGAACGCCTATCATTTCAAGTGGGAATATGGAGGAGTAATAGTCCTATTATGGCATAGGATTTGTTGGATACATACAGTTTGAACGCCTATCATTTCAAGTGGGAATATGGAGGAGTAATAGTCCTATTATGGCATAGGATTTGTTGGATACATACAAGTGTATTAAAACCTCTAAGGGCTCTGTCTTCAGGCACTTCTTATTTGACATCTACATAAGGCACGACTATATGATGAGGAGACTTCATGAGTTTCAAGAGTGATCCGAGTTTCAAAGATTGCAAATCATTTTGGAAGATTGCAGATCTGGGTATAGAAACTCTTCTGTCCGAGTTTGAGGACTTATTCAATCACCTTTCTGCCCTAGAACAGATCGACCTGTCCTGCGGATTGTACACAGTCCAAGATTCATCAGGCCTGAATTCTCTTGAATCTGATTTGAAGTTCTGATCCAGATTACAGTTTGTTAAGGTTTTCATAAGCAGTTGTTGGAAATCTGTGGCCTCTCCTCTACTCTCTGAACAAGGTATGTATAGGGTTTCAACCTAATTACTTGACAGACCCTAATTTGGTTATTTGAACACCTTGTTTTGTGCCCTAACCTAAGATCCAAGAGATAACTCAATTCTGGTATCGATGTATCTTGTTACTCAAGTTTTGATACTCATTACAAATCTGGTTTGAAGCATAATGACTATAGCCATTTAGACCCTGTGGTAGAGCCTTACAAATCTGGTTTGAAGCATAATGACTATAGCCATTTAGACCCTGTGGTAGAGCATTCCTTGGTAGACTATTGAACAGAAGTATGATAAATATTTACTAGGGCCTAAAGAACAAAAGTGTCATTGGCGTAACTCACTTAAGTTTCATACAAGAAGATTTCATTGTTCGAAAGGCTAGTTGTCTATGTATACATCCGATGTAGAATAAGTTCAATCTTGCAAGAAGACTCGAAGACTCCTATGGTCCAAGAACAAAGTTCATAGGTTCTAAGATACTATTAAAAGGTATACTTCATGTTGCCAGATGTTACAGTGAGTATGCTGTTGTGAGATCCAAGTTGTTCTAACGTGGAAAATGCTCCAATTGCCTGATCCACGCGTTACACAGTTTATGTGATCCATTGTCAAAGTTTTCTAATATGACGTGATCAAATTGCATAAAGTATATAGCATGTACAGCATAACATGTATGTGATGCAAGTGGTATGCATTTAATCCAAGCCATCTCCTAAGGTACGACAGTATATGATGTGAAGTATGTTGGAGTATGTATGTGAAATTGCTATTGTATGGTTGATTTATATAACTATTAATGAGAATTTGTGTGCACCCTTATAATAGGTATGCCATTAACAATGACATATTACATGGCAGACAGGATCCTCATATGGATATGACATAGTGTTGCAGTTTCTAAGTTTACTTAGTTAGAAACCCTCCATGCACTTTATCTAATTTATTCCTACCTACTTGTTATTTACTTAACAAGTTATTTACAATGTAAATACTAAATACTGAAGATAAACACTAGTGCATGTTCAGCATATTACAAATCAGCAACTAAAAGAAACAAAAACAAACACACCATATGACACCATTATTTTTGTACTAATGTCCTCGGAAAAACCCAATGTAGGAAAATCGGTACAGCTAGCTGAGGGATTTTTTATTAAGCAATATCAGAGTACAATCTGGGTGTCGAAACTAGCCTACCCAACAAAGAATTTCCTTAGCAGTAATACCTCTCAGTTTCTGACAAATCTCCTGGTTAAAACCCTAGATAATCCTTCCAACAGCTACTCAGCATAAATATGCCCCAGAAACCCCAACGTCAGCCTCTCTCTAGACTGCGTCAGCCCCTCTCTGCCTCACGCTGGCCCTGCGTCACCCCAGATGGGTCTGCGTCAGCCCTGGGATGCCCTGTGTCAGCCATCTGCGTCAACAACGCTAGCCTCTCTGAGGCTTTGCGCAGCTCCCGGCTGCCTCTGCGTGGCCCTGCATGATCCCTGGCTAGCTCTACGTTAGTCTCCTTGGCTACTACGCTGCTCTCCCGACACTCTCTACCTCTCTGTCTCTTTGTACTCAAATGCCCCTTAAGTGCATCTCTCGATCAGCGATTCTATCTCTCTTAGCAAACCTTGCTCTAGAGAATAGAATGACTGATCACTCTGGTGTCCTCTCTAAGTGACCCTCAACCCTCCTCATATACTTTTCCTGTTGACATATCAACGGCCAAGATTAAGTCCCTAATCAACAGCTAAGATTAGATCTAGCTTGATCCATGTCTTTTGGACCATTCTAACATAGATTCATATTAATAGTAAATACACATTAATATTTTATTTTCCCTAAGTTTAGACTTAGGGACTCCATTAAAAATATTAATTATTTTAATATCTCATGATCTGTTTAGAATATGCCCAAACCCTTTTTGGGTATTGGAGATCTCATGTGCCCCAATCTCTCCACCAAATTTTCTGGCTAGAGCACATCCAATGCTACCCCAAATCGACACTCCCTCTTAGCGAGGACTGTGCTCTAGCAATACTCCTCACTGAGTATTACTCTGATCATCTGGCATTGGTACCTGTGCCAATGCTAGGCCTTCCTACCCAACATCCTCTGCACTACTGCATCCTGTACTGCTGCCCATGGTTCTGCCACTACAACTGTTGCATCTGTACGACAGCTCCCTCTACATCCATGTTGCTACTGGTCCTTTCTCCCAGCACTGCATCCGCACTGCACCTCCTCTCATCATGTTGCATTGTGCTGCCCACTGCTGCACTGCGACTCAGTTACTGAGAAGTAAGTAATTAATCTTCCAATCTGAGCTCCCTGTTGGGCTAGAGACACCCACTGATGCTGAGCTCCCTTTGCCACTGACAAGTGCTCCCTCTCTAACATTTGTGCTGCTGCAACAACTCCTTGCATCTCGCACCATTGCACACCTCTTTGTGCCATCCTGCACTGGTGCAACACTCCTGTGCCTCTCGCACTACTGCAGCCTGCTAGCCTCGCGCTATCTCGGGACTCTTGTACTGTAGCTCTCTTTGTCGCTCCATCCGCATCCGTCTCTACCCAACTCAGCCAGTCCTGCTACTCCTCTTCGGGGCTCCCGTAGCAAGGTCTAATCCAAGAGGCTGGGTACCTCGAGGATCCTGCCCCTCATCGCCTGTAGTCTATCGACTACAACTCGATGTCTCCCCACTTTTGCTCAAGTGGTGTGTGTGCACTCATGGCACAGTCATCATCTGTCAAAACTTCCTTCTCTGCCCGTGCTGGTGCTGCCTTAGTCTCGGAAGACTCTCCCTTACTCCTCTTCCTTGGACACTGGGTCGCATAATGACCCAGCTCCCCACAATGGAAGCACTTGATCTTGGAGAGATCTTTCTTCTTCCGCTTCTGTTGCTTTCCCTTAGATGCTAGGGCCACATCTTCCTCCTCCTGCTTGACTTTGATCCCATTGCTACTGCTACCCGTTTTCGACTATCGTCTGATCTCTTCTTGGCGAAGAGTTGCCCACATCTCGTCCCAAGGTGGAAGTGTCCCTTTGCCTAGTATACTCTGGACAAATACCTCCCAGTCTTATGAGACAGCATTTAGGGTTGTCCTCACCATCAACTCCTGATCCGGTGTCACCCCTATAGCAATCAACTGATCTCGGATCTCATTCAGTCCTCCAAGGAAGGTGTCAATCAGTTCTCCCTTCATCTGATACGACCTCAACTGATTCTCAAGCAGCATTCTTCTCTGCACAAAAGTATGCTTGTACAGCTTCTTGAGAGCCTCCCACATCTGAAATGTCGTTTCCTTCTCGGCTATGTGTGGTACTACATGATCCTTGACCCCGTCAAGGATAATGCTCTTGGCCCTCGACATCGCCTCCTCGTACCTGTCATTATCATTCGAGTCGATTGGGATAGCTATTACCTTCAAGGGGAAGTTCTTGACACGATTCCTGTCAAATACGGATAAGATTTTGGCATTCCACACTGCGAATTTCGATGCTCCGTCCAGTCTATCCTAGTCTCTTACTCTGTGTAATGCCATGATGGTCCTCTACTTCCCTCCTAGAAGTTCTCTGTTCGACTCCTCTAAGTCTCTACTTCCCGTCTGGAAGTTCTCTTCTGGACTCGCTCTGAGTCCTGATTTTCCTCTTGGAAATCCTTCTACCGTTGTCGAGATGTCCCCTACTCTGATCGTCTTGTGCAACCGCACCACTGATCCGAGTTCCTCGGCTAGAAACCCTCGGTAGCAACTCCTCTGGCCTTGCTCTGTCAGGTATTGTTCTGACTACAGTACCTCACCAGCTCCACTCTGCAATATTCCTATAGCATTCTAAACCTCAACAACTTGAAGGAGAAATCTCCTAGACTCTGCGCAATCCCAGCACCGCAACCCGGCCTCCTCAGCCAACTGCGTCAGCCCTCCCAGCTACTGCGTGGCTCTGCATGAGGCCTCTCTTGCCTTCCTTCGCCTCTGCGCTGCCTCTCCATGGCTCACCCTTGATGACGTAGGCACTGCGTCACCCTTCCTTGTTGCTGCTCTGCTAGAAACAATTTCTGTCACCTCGGGACAGCGGTTTTCTGTTGCTATTGCTCCGCTCGGCTGATGTCCTTTACTCCTCCTATGATCTGCAATCACGCTCTCATACCATGTTGAAGTTTCTAAGTTTACTTAGTTAGAAACCCTCCATGCACTTTATCTGATTTATTCCTACCTACTTGTTATTTACTTAACAAGTTATTTACAATGTAAATACTGAAGATAAACACTAATGCATGCTCAACATATTATAGATCGGCAACTAAAAGAAACAGAAACAAACACACCATATGACACCATTATTTTTGGACTAATGTCCCTGGAAAAACCCAATGTGGGAAAACCGGTGCAGCAATTTGAGGGTTTTCTTATTAAGCAATATTAGAGTACAATTTGGGTGCCGAAACTGGCCTACCCAACAGAGAATTTCCTTGGCAGTAATACATCTCAGTTTCTGACAAATCTCTTGGTTGAAACCCCGGATAATCCTTCCGACAGCTACTCAGCACAAATCTGCCCCAGAAACCCCAGCGTCAGCCTCTCTCTGGACTGTGTCAACCCCTTTCTGCCTCACGTTGACCCTGCGTCACCTCAGCCCTTTGGAGGCCCTGTGTCAGCCCTTTGGCCCTCTGCGTCAACAACGCTAGCCTCTCTGAGGCTCTGCGCAGCTCACGGCTACCTCTACGTGGCCCTGTGTGATCCCTGGCTGGCTCTACGTCACTCTCCTTGGATACCGCACTGGTCTCCCGGTACTATCTTTGCCTCTCTGTCTCTCTGTACTCAAATGCCCCTCAGCTGCATCTCCCGATCACCAATTCTATCTCTCTTAGCAAACCCCGCTCTAGAGAATAGAATGACTGATCACTCTGGTGTCCTCTCCAAGTGACCCTCAAGCCTCCTCTTATACTTTTCTTGTTGACATATCAACGGCCAAGATTAAGTCCCTAATCAATGGCTAAGATTAGATCTGGCTTGATCCATGTCTTTTGGACCATTCTAACACAAATTCATATTAGTACACATTAATATTTTATTTTCCTTAAGTTTAGACTTAGGGACTCCATTAAAAATATTAATTATTTTAATATCTCATGATCTGTTTAGAATCTGCCCAAACCCTTTATGGGTATTGGAGATCTCATGTGCCCTAACCTCTCCACCAAATTTCATGGCTAGAGCACATCTGATGCTACCCCAAATTGACACATAGCACATGGCAGATAGGATCCCCATATGGATATGACATATTACATGGAAGACAGGATCCTCATATGGATATGATATATTACATGGCAGACAAGATTCTCATATGAATATGGCTCACTATATTAACTGAAGACAGAATCCTCGTATGACATATTATATTAATCGTATGGCAGACAGAATGTTCATATGATCTCATATTTCATAATAGCAGACTTACTATTATATGACAGCCTTACCATTCAGTTGGCATGGCAGACATGATACTCTTGTGTTGAAAGAAAAGGCTAGTCATAGAAAGGCTAGGACTAAGAGGAAGCTGTCAAGATTTCAAAATATAAGTATTATACATCTCTTTTATTGTCTTTTACCATCAATAATAATGATGTGAAGTCCTTAATAATGATGGTGATGATATGAATCCAGGGAATGATAAATGAAACGTATTCCTTGTTGATACTTACTGTTTCATGATGATAATTTAGACAATGATGAAGTAGATGATATAGTTGATCTATATACTCTATTCCTTGGATTTCTTGATTATATAAATGATGTGGATCTCCTGATGCTAACATAATCTCTTAATGTTGATATGAACTCGTGGATGATGATGATGTGGATTCATTGATGATGAACTCTTTGATGTTACAGACTCCTTGATGTAAGCTTCTTGATGATGATATGAACAAAGTTAACTCCTTAATGATTTGGGTAAGGTCACTTTCCCAATATTTAGAGGGAGTAATGATTGAAAATGATGTTTGTTGATATCAATATAAGATTTTCAAAGCCAAGATGGAAATCCTTGATAAAGTATTTCCTGCACTTAAAAGTCTGATGAGATGGAGAAGTTGTTGATCCCTGGTTTTCTTGATAAACACCTATCACATGCCTCTAAGTCAAACTATGGATGTGCTGCTCGTTGAGATATCAGTGTGATGCTACTATTTATGGTCAGAAATTCACTGCCAGAATACAAGATTTCATGGATATTTTGATACTGGCTCGGTTGGCAGTGTGATGAGTAAAAGGAGTACATCTAGTGTTATATACCTGATTCTGTTGCTCTGGGAGCACTATTGAAGCTGAATGCATGGCTTATTATGAAGCCAGTTGGTTGTTGAAGCTCTTCAGTGAGCCATTTGAGCATGCGCTAGTAACCATCATTGTATATTGCGATATTTTTGAGTGGGATTAATTTTTCAGAGAATCCATGTTCCACAACAGCTCTAAGTACTGGGTACTGCTTTATTTTGATATGATACATTGGAGATCTACCAAACTCCATCATTATTGGTTGGATGAGCATATTATTGTCATCCATACAGAGCCTCTTGGTAAATTTTTCAAGGAGAGGCTGGGAGTCATGGATAGACCCTACTATGAGTGTCTTTGTTGATCATTGGGTTCTGGGAGCTCCTAGGAGCTTGGTGTACTTCTTGAGCTATGACAGGCCATAGGGCGAGTGGTTCACCTTCCCCTATAGGTGCATTATATACAAGGTGAGTGCTTCACCTTCCCCTGTGATACTCCATGATGATATATGAGAGCATAGGGTGAGTGGTTCACCTTCCCCTGTAGCTGATGATATATGCATAGGATGAATGGTTCACCTTCTCCTATGGCATGTGAGCAGGATGAGTGGTTCGTCTTCTCCAGTGGACACCCCAGTCAGAGATGCTAATAAACATCTGTTGGTTGTCACATGTGGACATGTTGGTGGGACGTGGTTCATCCTTTCCCCACATATAGGATGTTCATTCCCTACAGTCAATGGTTGACATGTCGGTGGGACGTGGCTCATCCTTTCCCCACGTGTAGGATCCTTCCTACTGTTGATGATTAGCATGCATGTAGGACGTGGTTCATCCTTTCTGTACTCTCGATGGCCTGCATGAGCGTAGGATGTGGTTTCTCCTTTCCCTACGATGGTTGTGACATACGATTGTAGGATGTGGTTCATCCTTTCCCTACGTTTGATTGTGACATGTGTTTGTAGGATGTGGTTCATCCTTTCCTTACGTGTGGTTATGACATGTGTTTGTAGGATGTGGTTTCTTCTTTCCCTACGTATGGTTGTGAGCAGGATGTGAAATATTATTTCCCTGTTGATGTTTCTGCATCATCCTACCCATGTAGTCTGGGACACATCGGAAGTACCTCTCATCTTGCCAATGAGTTGGGAAAAGTGGTTAGGGACCATAGCACTACCGATGGACGCATCGTGTACTATCGTACTCCCTATGACTAGGATGCTTGGTGTTCTTCAACTTGATTTGGGATCAAGTCTGATTGAGGTTTTAAGTCTGGATAACTTTTGTCAGTGGAGAGTGGTAAGGTCTTGTGACTCACTCTCAATCAATTCTTCTTCATTATTACATCAGTGTTCAGCAAAGCAGAGCAGAGTCGAGATGCAGAGATGATATCAAGATGGCATGATGATGGATGGATTGGCAGGTGGAATTCTCCCTAGTTGAGAGGGAGTGTTAAAATTGGAAACTAGGGCCAAATTCCACTTTGGACAACTCTTTTGAAGAAGATAGTTGTGGCAATGATTTCCTCTTTCCGGGAGGACCAAAATCGACCTAAAGATCACTAAATTTGGATAAGGAAAAATATTTATTTACTTAAAAGAAATTCTACAAGTCATGACCTTATTAAGGCGGGAAAAATGAAAATTTGAAATTCAAATTTGCCTCCAAAATGTTAAGGTCGACTTCACCTCCATAAGAACAAATTGTTATATATATAGATGTCCTCCATTCTCATTAGATACATCAACTTGTTGGAGAATATGTCTAAGGCAGCGGTGGTTTTCGAGGAGGTCGGAGTTCTGTTTGTGGGTCTAAAGAACAGCAGAGGCAGGCCGAGGCATATCGGATAAATTTGTAGATGATTTGGGTTGTGTTCTCCCTGTTTAGATAAGCCGCGGGCCTTGAGATATTTGGAGGAGCACCGCAGACCTGTTATGGGCTAGCTAGAAGGAACATTAGGCCCTATTCTCATAGCAGAAGTCAAGCTACAGGTAGCCAGGGCTGGCTACAAGAAGAGGGATGCTAGATGCAGCAACGGAAGGCACTGAATGGACTGATGTTGTCTACGATCAAGCCCTAATCAGGTTCCAAATCCACAGTTGTTTCATCATTGTGTTTGATTGCTCAGTATATCACTATATTGGGGTTCATTATACTCAGAGAAGAAGGCCACACTATCTGAACTAGGACCGAGGTCTTTTGCAAACATTCTTTGTAGTTGCTTTGTCTACTATTGATCTATGGTTAGGTGTTAAGTTATGGTATGTTCTATGCTTATAACAGTTTACTTCTTTTTCTTATTATATTCCACAGATTAGCAATCACATGTACATAAAGTAAAGTGCAGATAGAACATTAAACGATCGACAGAAAACAAAAGCCAAGACAAGAGACACAAGATGTGGTGGCTAGCCAGGGACAAACCCCACAATGTGTGGGGAAACCCTTTGATCAAATCTTCTTTTATCTTCAATAATTCAGTAGAGAGAAATAGTACAATAAATCTGATTCATATCAGCAGTAGCAAACCCTAGATCAGCAGCATCAGCATTAGCGGCTTCATTATCAAACTAGGGCATACGATATCTCACAAACCTACCGTCGGACTGACTTCATTCCACCACCAAAAGTTGCAGCTTCCAGAGGAGGTTCAGATAAACCTACAGCGCAGTTCAGATGAGGAGATCTTCTAGGCCACGCAGGTCAATCTTTACTTCTGCAGTTGCAGCTTTAGTTTCAGCAATTTCTGACTTCAAACTGGGGCAGTCGATATCTTGCAAACCGTTCGTCGGATTGACTTCATTCCACCACCAAAAGTTGCGGCTTTCAAAGGAGGTTCAAATGAACCTACAACGCAGTTCCAAAGAGGAGATCTTCTAGGCCACACAAGTCAATCTTTACTTCTGCAGTTGCAGCTTCAAGTTCAACAGTTCCCGGCTTCAAACTAGGGCAGTCGATATCTTGCAAACCATTTGTCGGATCGACTTCATTCCACCACCAAAAGTTGCTGCTTTCAGAGAAGGTTCAGATGAACCTACAGTGCAGTTCCAAAGAGGAGATCTTCTAGGCCACGCAACTCAATCTTTACTTCTGCAGTTGCAGCTTCAGGTTCAACAACTTCCGGCTTCACATGTGTGAGAGAGAGACCCATTTCTGCGCAGTAGAGAAGAGACTCATTTCTGCGCAGTAGAGAGAGAGAGATGTGATGAGATGAGTAAGTGCAAATGAGGAAAAGTCCTCTTATATTTATACACAATGTTGGTGTTTGAATAGATGCGACTATTGGGCTTCTGAGCCTACATGAGTTGTAGGTCGACTTGATAATAATACCATAATCAAAATAAATTCATATCTCCATGAATACTTATCGGAATCGGATGATCTTATATCAATCCTACACCTCTCGACCAGTGTTAACCGACCCGAAGTCAGCGTCATAGTATGTACCACTCTCACTAGTCCCAGACCAGTACTGCATTGGCACGAAGTCAGTCTCGGAGTATGTACCACTAGTCCCAGACTAGTCTCAACCGACCAGAAGTCAGCGTCATAGTATGGTACAACTCCTACCACTGGTCCTAGACCAGTGTCGCAGTCTCAGAGAGTGTACCACTGGTCCCAGACCAGTCTCAACCGACCCAAAGTCAGCGTCATAGTATGTACCACTCTCACCGGTCCCAGACCAGTACTGCAATGACATGAAGTCAGTCTCGGAGTATGTACCACTGGTCCCAGACCAGGTTCAACCGACCCGAAGTCAGCGTCATAGTATGGTACAACTCCTACCACTGGTCCCAGACCAATATCATTGATCCCAGATCAATGGAGGTCATCCTAGCGTAGGGAGTACAGTAGATACAACGATGCATCCATCGGTACTACTATGGTCCCTAACTTCATTTCCCTACTCATTGATCAGATGAGAGGTACTTCCCATGAGTCCCAGACTGCATGGGTAGGATGCCTCGATAGGAGAACTAATCAATCATGTCCTCACAGGAGAACACATCAATCCTGCTGCAATTGCCATGGAGAACACATCAATCCAGGCCTCACAGGAGAACACATCAATCCTGCTCCAATCGCCATGGAGAACACATCAATCCAAGCCTCACAGGAGAACTAATCATCCTACTACACAGGAGAGCGAATCATCCTGTTCCACAAGAAAGCGAATCATCTTGTCCACAAGAGAGCGAATCATCTTCTTCCAGTGCGCACCACCAGGGGAGGGTGAATCACCCTGTGGTCGGATGTTGCTCCAGTAATAACCGCAAGCCCTCAGAGCTCCTAGAGCTCAATGTATGCAACATGCAGGACCCTTGTACAAGGGTTTCTTGACGACTCCAAGTTGTTTGGGAAAATCACAGATTAGATCTTTCCTCGGGGCTTTGACAAGGTGTATCGACGTGTACATCATCTTAATGCGATAGAGTGTCCTTGCTCATTGACTTACCATATCCCAAATGATGTCTATCTGCTGGAGCAATCGACGAATACGGGATTCCTCAATAATCGAATCCCACCTCTGGTTGCTACAGAGAATCACAGTGGTATCCAATGTAAATCCAAACAGCTCACTGAAGAGCTTTCGCAACCAGACTGCCTCACACAAGGTCATGCTAGCAGCAATATATTCTGCTTCGGCAGTGCTCAAAGCCACCGACTTCTGCTTCCTACTCATCCATGATATCGAAGCAGATCCAAAGGTGAAACAGCACTCGGAAGTGCTCTTACAGTCCACCACACTGCATGCCCAATCAGCATCAGTATATCCAAGTAGTCTCACATCTTCGGCAGTGTATCTTAACCCATTGTGCCACGAAGATATCTTAGAAGATTTTTGGCATCAATCCAGTGAGGCTCAACCAAATATGAGCTCACAATGCTATCTGCAAAACATATGTTCGGAAGGAGGTTCACCAAGAACATCAATGCGAATGAGTTTATGAAACTCAGAGGCATTTCCCAAATCTGGTCTGACATCACACCATATAACTTCTAAAAGTTAAGATCCTCGGCGTAGTCACAGGCTCGCAGTCCATCATACCAAGTCTTTCCAATATCATTACCACATATTTTCCTTGAGATAGGAAAATTTCCCCCAGCTTCTGCCACACTTCAAGTCCTTGGTCCTTCATTTCAAATTTAGAAGCCAACTCCCTCTTACATTTGTGAATGAGAGGGTTTGCACCTGTTAGAAAGAGGTCATCCACATACAGCACCAGTATGAGAGGCTTGTCATCTTCAACCTTAAAGTAAAGGTTAGGATCGGCTTCACTCCTAGTGAATCCCAGCTTCATCAAGTAGCTATCGATCCTCTCATACCATGCTCGGGGTGCTTGCTTCAGCCCATAGAGAGCCTTCTTCAACCTGCATACATGATATTTTCAATCAAATCCTTCGGGTTGCTCCACGTAGACCTCTTCTTTGATCGAGCCATGTAAGAATGCAGTCTTGACATCCATCTGATGTAGGTTCCATCCTTGTGAAGCGACAAGGGCTATGATCGAGCAGATGGTCGTATATCTAGCAACAGGTGCAAATATCACATCATAGTCTATACCTTCCTTCTGGGAGAAACCATGAGCAACAAAACGATCCTTATACTTTTCCGTACTTCCATCTGCTGCATGCTTTATCTTGTAAAGCCATTTGGAAGTAACAACTATCTTGTCCTGGGGTCTGGGAACTACTTCCCAGACATCATTCTTCATGATAGACTCATATTCTTTGGTCATAGCATCCTTCCATACTTAATGCTTGACGACATTTGAGAATGATGAAGGCTCATTTTGTATGATCGTGCTCATGATGGTCAGGTATCCCTGATACCTGTTAGGTTTCTTACTTTGACGGAAGGTTCCTCAAGGTGCAGCATGTCCTTTAGCATCATCAAGTATCCCCCTAAGCCATGAAGGCCTCTTCCTAGAAGAGGAAGGCTCATGTGGATGAGGATCAATTGGATCCATGGGTTCTTCTACATCAGGCATTGATTCATCATCTTTTTCTTTCGGTTCCTTGGAGTTGGCTTCTTGAGAGCTCCTCAAAGTCGGAAGATTGTTCACCTTGCTAAGAGCCATATCTTCGTCAAAGGTGACATCATGACTAATTACGACTTCCCTTTGACCGGCTACATAGATTCTATAGCCTTTAGTATTTTCACCATAGCCCACGAAAATTCCCTTCTTTCCAGATGCACCCAATTTATTTCTTTTCTCTTTCGGCACATGAAAATATACAGGGCTTCCAAAAATTCTAAAATGAGAAACATCAGGTTTCTTACCAGTGAACTTTTCTTCAGGAGTCTTGGAACCCAATGCTTGATGAGGGCATCAAATTTTGTACATATACAGCAGTGTTTGTAGTTTCAGCCCATAGAAACTTCGGAAGTCTTTGATCATGTAGCATGGCCCGGACAGCTTCCACAATCGTGCAGTTCTTCCTTCCCGCCACACCATTCTGCTCAGGAGTATGTGGTGTAGTAGTCTCCCTCTTAATGCCAGCCTCAGATATGCCTGAGTGAACTAACTGTAATATATCGGAGGTCTTGCTTTGGCTTGAGGGGAACAGTCCCCTTTTGAGCTTTCCTTCGGCACATCCCGGACATATACCTTCTTTCTCTACTTGGAATTCGGGCATCCCTGTTACCATCTATCTTACATCGGGTAGAGCTTTGTAATGAAGGTGGGCAAACCTTCGATGCCAAAGTTCGGACTGAAGAGTTGTGTCACAAGACATGACACCTGGCAGACTTCCATCGACCTAATATAACACTAAACCCAAGAGTAAAGGCATCTTTAACATTATTTTTCCATATACATAACTTGCCATTGCTTAAGGTTACCTTGTAGCCTTTGTCTTCCATTGTCGAGATGGACACTAGGTTCTTTTTAAGGTCAGGTGCATTTAATACATCCTGGACTTTCTAGCCTTCTTGAATGGTTGTCCTCTTCCTTGATTCCCAGCTCTCCTCTTACCTTTGCTATTGAATTTGTCATTCCTTTGATTGCCATCAGAGGGATTTTGATCATCATCCCAGTGTGAGTCCTTTCTATCAGGGCACTCCCTTGCATAGTGACCTGCTTTATCGCAGATGTAACATCATCCTTTTCTTCCACCCTTAGGTCCAGCCTTTCCTTTTGATTTAGTCTCGGAATTATTTCTTTTCTTAGCATGAGAAGAAAAGGCAGCAAGAGGACCTTTAGGCATGGGCATTTCTTGCTCTTCTTCCCTTGTTTCTTCTTGAATGCATCTAGCCATTAATTCCTCGAAACCAGGAATTACATTATAGTTCAGAAGAGTAGTCCTGAACACGTACCATTCGGATGGTAATCCTCCAAGAGTCGTGAGTGCCATTTCCCAGTCTATCGTAGATTTCCTTGGAGGTGTCCAGTTCAGAGATGTAGGCCACCAAGTGCTTGTCGATAGAGTCCTAGATGATCTTCTATTTTGACTTCTTCAGTTTTCCATTTGTTCCATGCAGCAGCGGATGCATTTGATGGAGGCTCAACAATATTGCCTCTTACATGGTCCAGCACTCCTGGATCTTCTAGGGTTAGATCGATAGACATCTTCCATGCGTGATAGTCATCTTTCTCACGGAGCTTGTCTTCGGCAGGAAAGAGTGTTGAGGACCCCATAGTTCTTTTAGGATAGCCTTGCCAATCTTCTCTTCGATGATTGCTCTTGCTCTTGCTCGGGCATTGTCTTCACCTCAGCTCTGATACCATGTTAAGTTATGATATGTTCTATTCTTATAACAGCTTACTTCTTTTTCTTATTATATTCCACAGATTAGCAATCACATGTACATAAAGTAAAGTGCAGATAGAACATTAAACGATCGACAGAAAACAAGCCAAGACAAGAGACACAAGATGTGGCAGCTAGCCAGGGACAAACCCCACAATGTGTGGGGAAACCCTTTGATCAAATCTTCTTTTATCTTCAATAATTCATCAAAGAGAAATAGTACAATAAATCTGATTCATATCAGCAGTAGCAAACCCTAAATCAACAGCATCAGCATTAGCGACGTCATTATCAAACTAGGGCATACGATATCTCACAAACCGACCCCACCTGTTGATCACTGCAACTTCATCTCCAGTTGTCCAATCCGCCACTATCAATGATCACAGTTCCTTTTGGGTTACTAAACTTTGGCTCATTGATCTACCCACTAGCAGCCCTCTTGCTCCACTAAGATGTCTACACATTGTGTCTTCTGGAGTTGCCCTCTTATCAGTGATTTGCCTCCTTGCATTCACTGAACTAGGGCCCCACAACTCTGCCCCCTAATAGTCCATTGGTTCGTTCCATGAACACTGTACTTGAGGTATTCCATCACTGCACTCTAGTTGTCCTTTGCTCCTCAAAGACACCAACACCTAGGGCTTGATAACTTGCCCTCTTATCACTAAAATGCCACCTGCATTTGCTAATCTAGGGAACCTCATCAACTAGCCCTCTTGACTATTATTTTGGCTACCCTAAAATATCAGTCCTTAGGGCTTACAAAATTGCCCATTTGCAGTTCTTCCTCTGACTGATCTAGGGCATCACAATTGTTGTTCAACACACGTGCACAGACCTACTCTTCCTTTACTATGTGATCCCTTCTCCACAATATTCAGCCCAGAACAGAGAGTGTTTCCGCCTCTCTACCATAGAGACAATACTCCCTTTCTAGGGTCTCAGCCATCTTCATTCATCACAGATTTGGTCGCACTTTCACTGAGATCTTGGACTGTGTTAAGGGTCTCATTCTGCATAGGAAGTAGCCCTAACTAGGGCATATTAGAATTGTTGTCCAAAATATTAAGGGCAACCCTCCAACCTTAGCAATCTAACTCCTTGAGGACGCTGCCACTTAGCCTCCAAGCAACCATGGTTCTGGTCATTTTCTTGACTGATATCCTAGGCCTTGCTACAAATCTCTGCAGCCCCAAATCTAGGGTTACCTCAGACCTATGATCACCACTAACCCTGCAGTCATATAGTCATAAATCAGAGTTGCATTAACCTTCTTCCAGCCCTGTACTTGTTGCATTGGTCCTCTAAGGCATGCGGCGTTACTCCAACTTTCCTCCAATCCTCACGGCATACCAAAACAATGCTCCTCTAGGTGTTTCGGCTCTCCAATAAGATTCAGAAGTTTGTAGCCCGATCACAAAAAGTTAGCACAAAATATGTGCCCAAAAATCCTTCTATCAAACTCGACCTTCCTTCCTCCTTGAACCTGAACCAGAACATGAGACAAAAAGACAAACACAAAACCCTTCTTCTTGCTCCTTATCTAGTTTGGCTTCCTGAGGTATGCGGCCTCCTTTAATCAATCCTCATGTCAAAAGAACTGCTCTTGTTGGATACCAAATGAGTCTCACCTTGTGCCTTTTTATAGTTTCTCATGAGGGCAACGGTTAGCCCTCAAGGGGTCTCTTCAAGCCTAGCCGACATGATCCTTTTCAACAATAACCCCACCTAACTTAAGACAAGGGTTTTCTTGCATTTGACTTTGCCGCCTCATTGTTTCCTTAGTCCTCCTTGGTCCTTTAACGGTGCTCCACTTGCAACAATGAATAAACAAATATTTCTTGACTTGGTTTCGTGCCCACACCTTGGTTGCAAAACCCCATCGCTTGGGTACTTCGTCCAAAAATTTCATTTGTGTTCAACCATTTCACAAACCCAACACCTAGGGTTGTGGAGTACCTCCCAAGCTACACAAATCCAATGATTGCAGCAAGCGAAATTTCGAAAGTAAATTTCAAGGAGGTTGAGTCTAGGAGAGAGAGGTCAAATTACTGAAGATAAGCGCCAAGTTTTCGAGGGAGACTAAATTATTCAGGAGCCAATTTTTCTATAATGCGCAAGGGTTGTACAAAGGGAGAAAGAGGGGGCCAAGTTACTTGGTAGAGGACGTTGATTTTCCAAGTCTGAAATCTTCACGAGGATCGAATTCTTGGATGCTGATTTCCAAGTTCCAACATTTGTAATTTTTCTGTGCATTCTCTATGGGTCTACGCCCTAATTTTTTTGTGTAATATAAAGTGAAGGAAAATTGATTTGGGCAGAATTTTTCCCATTGTAGTGTGATTGATATTCCCTATTTTTATTTCCACTACAAATTTAATTTATGAAATTTATACCAATGATTTTATGTTCCAACGAATTTCAAATTTTACAGAGTAAATTGTTTTTGGATATAAAATAATTGTTGAGGCATAAATAAATTAGATCTAGTATTAGAGATTTAACATGGTATCAGAGCAATAGAAACTTTGTGGGGAAGATCATTCAACACAAGCATTTTATAGTAGCATAATTTTATTTTACTACAAGGGTTTTATGGCTGAAATCGATCTGGTAAGATGACATCATCAAGTTTGATATTTGAAGATAGGTTGGAGGGAGCTGCAAACTTCAAT
Source organism: Pinus tabuliformis (assembly GCA_031772625.1). Classification (NCBI taxonomy): domain Eukaryota; kingdom Viridiplantae; phylum Streptophyta; class Pinopsida; order Pinales; family Pinaceae; genus Pinus; species Pinus tabuliformis. The sequence goes on from CM062816.1 coordinate 1,442,673,449, forward strand.
CCACAGAAGGATAGGATCACCATTGTTCTAATGGTAGATAGATTGTGGAAACTTGCAGAAAAATAGATCCAAGTCCCTTCAGATCCTACAGAGGCATCCAAACACAATATGAAAGATATGAAGGCTAGAGGGATCATATTGGATGCTGTGAAAAATCACATAATCCCTCGCATATCAAGGAAGCATACAAGTGACCAAATGTGGTCAGCGTTGACGAACCCATTGTTGAATTCTGGTAGCATCCGATGTGCTCTCAGCCTCAAATTTTGCAAGAAGGCTAGGACACATGTATTCCAGAATACCTAGAAATCATTTTGGAAAATTTCACCCGGAGACAGTTTTATTAAAATAATTAATTATTTTTAATGGATGCCTAAGTATAAACTTAGGAAATTAAAATAATTGAAGGGTATTAATAAAACTGGGTGTGAATATTCTAGAAGAAGACGAAGATCGAGTCAATATGATCTGAGCCATTGATTAGAATTTAATTTGGGTCGTTGATTACTCAACGAGAAGATTATACGAAGGACTTCGATGGGCATTTGGAAGAGACATCGAGTGAGAGATCAGAGATTGATTTTCTCAAGAAAGCAGCACAGCAGTTGCCGAAGAGGTCATCGAGGAGATTTCTTGCAGTGAGGGGCAAGGATAGTTTTCAAGTTTGAGAGTTTACTAGTCCGGGGATACACTGCAAAGGAGGCAGAGACAGATCCAGAAGAGGCAACGCAGAGCCACGTTGGGCAGCGTAGAGCCATGTTGAGGTAATGCAAAGCCTGACAGGAGATTTGAAATTAGTTGGAGAGTCGAGTTCTAGAGCCAAAACCCGGGGTCTGAGACCAGATGGGCAGAGAGTCAAAGTTCCAAAGGCAAATCGACCAGCAAGAAGGGTGACGCAGAGCCTAGTAGCTGTGACATTGAACTGCACAGACTGATGCAGAGGTAGCGTAGAGTTAGTGTGGGGTCTGCCATCCAAATTTTGGATCAGTATTGAATCTCCAATGATAGTGTGAGGTATTTCTCACGAATTTCTATACCAGTCAGATTCTTTGTATCGGATAGCCAGTGAGGCATCCAAAGATTGTATTCAAAAACTACTACATAATAATACAAACCCTCAACTGCTGCACCAGTTTTCCCGCATTGGGTTTTTCCGAGGACATTTGTCCAAAAACAACGGTGTCACTTGTGTGTGTGTTATTTCTTCTTGTTCAGCTCTTGTTTCCGCATATAATTTAATTAGTGATGGTTGCAGTCGTATTTACTTCGATGTTTACAATGCAACCCAGTAAATAACTTACATGAATTAACAAGTAAGAGAAGTAATATCAGTTTGCTACAATAGAGGATTTGGGTCTCCAAATCTTCACATGGTATCAGAGCGCAGGTGAAGCAAGAGAGCAAACCAGAAGAGCCAAATGTTGAAGAGAAGGAGGGAGATCGAAGTGTTGCATAGGCAACAGATCAAATCCCTAGAGGGATTATGCAATCCAGGCCGGGAGGGAAAGATTCTAGAGGAAAATCTCTCTCTAAGTGAGTTGACATAGAGGTAAGATTTCCAATTCGTGATTTGTCAGTGGCAGAGGGAGTAGTTCAGTCGCAGATTCAGCGCTGAGCAGTCTTTAGGTGGGACACAGTTTTTTGCAACAGTTGTTGGTGCAGAAAAAACATCAGAAGAAGGAAGAAGACACTTTTCGAGAGAATTTCTTCCTCAGTGAATTCTAAACCAAGGAATTCTATTTCTCAGTTGTTGAGCAGCGAGGAGCAGATCTACTAACTCCAGCCGGGAGTGCATAGGCCAGCCTAGCTGTTGCACAGAGGAGAGAGGGAGCAGTTCGAATTTCGTTAGCAGAGATGACAGCTAATGGGTTGAGAGATCAAGATCAGTTGGAAGGAGCATCTAACTATGTGATCTGGAAGGCTACGATCTCTTGCCTTCTAGATGAGCATGATCTCAAAACCTATGTTGATAGTGTGGTAGATGAACCTGTCGATTCAGATCTGCTCAAGAAGTACAAGGCTGAGATGGCGAAGGCCAAGCGGTTGATCCTCAATGGAGTGAGGGATCACGTTGTATGTCGCATTGTTGGCAAAGGGACAGCCAAAGAGATGTGGCATGCCTTGGCTAAGTTGTACCAAGGATATTTCGAGCAGTGGAAGATGTATTTGGAGGAGAAAATGAGATCCGCAAGGATGCAGAGGGGGGAACGCATTGATTCGTTCCTATCGAAGCTTCAGGAAGTCCGAGATCAATTGGCAACTGTAGGGTCATCACCTCAGCCTACAAAGATCGTGAGGTTGGCCTTGAATCCAGTCTCAGTGGAATGGCAAGTATTTGTCCAGAGTATCCTGGGCAGAGAGAAATTGCTAGATTGGGAAGGGTTGTGGGCCGCTCTTCAAGAAGAAGAGATGAGGCGAGACTTAGTCAAGTGCAAACTTGATGACAACAACAACAGTGGCACGAAGCCCAAGGAGGAGGAGGAGAATGCAGCCCTTGCATCAAAGAGGCAATAGGAGCAGGGAAGGAAGAAGGACATTTCTAAGATCAAATGTTTCTAGTGTGGTGAATTTGGTCACTACGCTACACAGTGTCCTCTCAAGAAGAAGGACAAGGACAAGAAACATGATCTGCAGGCTGCAAAAGCACAGTTCGAGGAAGAGTTTGCCATGATTGCCCAAATACCTACAGGGGCGAGGTGGGGTGATCTAGCACTGTAGTTCGAAAGAACTACACATGGGCAGGGTCCATTGAAGAGTCCACCTCATGGATCAATACCTTGCTACGCAAGCCCATATCAAAAGTAGCAAGATGGACTAGTGTCGGTGCAGAGGAACGCCAGTTGCAATGGCTAGGAGCGCCAGAGACTAAGCAGCACAGAGCAAAGCTGGTAGCAGTGCAGAGTCGGCAACAACGCAGAGACTTTAGAGGGTCAGCGCAAAGACTAGCAGCAGCCAGAACTCTGGCAACAAATGCATCACATTGAACACCTTTGGTTCAGTATTTTGGATATTTTTATGTTGCAACAGCAGCAGAGTTGCAGTGCACATGCAATTGGCAGCAGCATGCAAAGTCAGTAGCAGCACAGATGCAAAGTTTGTGCAGTAGTTGGTGGGCAATAAGGTCAGACATCAACAATGCAGAGGGAGATGTTACAAAATCAAGGTGATGCTTCAGCAGGTTGCATTACTAGAGCACATTCCTCGCTAAGAGGGAGTGTTGATTTCTGGTAGCATCGGATGTGCTATAAGCCTCAAAATTTGCAGGGACGCTAGGACACATGTATTCCAGAATACCCAGAAATCATTTTGGAAAATTCCACCCGGAGACAATTTTATTAAAATAGTTAATTTTTTTTTTATGGATGCCCAAGTATAAACCTAGGAAATTAAAATAATTAAAGGGTATTAATAAAACTGGGTGTGAATCTTCTAGAAGAAGACAGAGACCGAGTCAATATGATCTAAGCCATTGATTAGAATTTAATATGGGTCGTTGATTACTCAACGAGAAGAGTATAAAAAGGACTTCAACGGGAATTTGGAAGGGACATGGAGTGAGAGATTAGAGATCGATTTTCTCAAGAGAGCAGTGCAACAGTTGTCGGAGAGGTCATCGAGGAGATTTCTTGCAGTGAGGGGCAGGGATAGTTTTCTGGTTGGAGAGTTTCCTGATCCAGGGATACACTGTAGAGGAGGCAGAGAGAGATCGAGAAGAGGTAGCGCAAAGCCTGAGAGGAGATTCGAAATTTGTTGGAGAGTCGAGTTCTAGAGCCAGAAGTTGGGGTGTGAGACCAAAAGGGCAGAGATTCGAAGTTCCAGAGGCAAATTGACCAACAAGAAGGGTGACGCAAAGTCTAGTAGTTGTGACGCTGACCTGTGTAGGATGACGCAGAGGCAGTGTAGGGCTTGCTGTCCAGAGCCTGGATTAGTATTGAAGCTCCAGTGATAGTGCGAGGTATTTCTGACTAATTTCTCTGCCAGTCAGATTCTCTGTATCGGATAGCCAGTAAGGCATCCAAAGATTGTATTCAAAAACTACTGCATAATAATACAAACCTTCAATTGTTACACCAGTTTTCCCGCATTGGGTTTTTCCAGGGACATTTGTCCGAAAACAACGGTGTCAGTTGTGTGTGTGTGTTATATCTTTTTGCTCAGTTCTTGTTTCCGCATAAAATTTAATTAGTGAAGGTTGCAGTCGTATTTACTTCGATGTTTACAATGTAACACAGTAAATAACTTGCATGAATTAACAAGTAGGATAAGTAATATCAATTTTCTGCAGTAGAGGATTTAGATCTCCAAATTTTCACACCTATACCAAATTAACAACCAAAATAGGTAGATGGTGCTAAGGGAGAAACCAAGAAACATAAGAATGAAGAGATCTGAAACTATAGGCTCATACTTCACAAGAATCTAGCACGTTTGTGATGAATTATTAGTTGTTGGGGAAGTCGTGGATGAGGGTGAACTTGTCAAGATAGCCTTGAGTGGTTGTATTAAACACTGGGCTACTTTTGTAACAGGTATCCTTGTTGGAGACAAACTTCCTAATTAGACCAGGTTGTGGGATGACTTCACCCAAAAGAAGATTTTGGAGTGTTTGATATATGTTGGACAATGTAGAAGTGGAGGTGGAGATGAGGGACTTGTTCTTGCTAGGCAAGAAAGGAAGGGCAAGGTTAAAGCCAAGCAGAACTAGAGTGGAGGAGAATCTTCACAAGGAAAGAAAAAAGACATGAGCAAAGTTAAGTGCTTCGCATATCACAAGTATGGTCACTATGTTGGATAGTGCCCTAATAAGAAGAAAGGCAAAGAGAAGTCATCAAAAGTTACATCTACGCAAATGGCTAAGTTAGTTCACAAATTCGAGGAGTTTACATTGGTGTCATGTTTTGCAGGCTCTATGACATGTGGTATATGATTTTGTGGACAGTGGAGCTTCTCGTCATATGATGGGATATGGTGACCTCTTCACCAATATGGTCAAGGAGCACCATGTTCTCCATGTGGAGCTTGGTGATAATGTCAGGTATCCAATAAAGCATATTGGCAGCGTATAGTTCGGTTGGTCTCTGGGAGTCCTATGGAGGTGAAGCATTACATGTACTTGGATTGGAGAAGAACTTGCTCTCTGTCTCAACTAAGGAGAATGGACTTGAGGTCAATTTCAAGCAACATGAGTTATCGACCAGGTCGAAAGGAGTTGATCTTAGCATGAGGCGAGTGATAGGCAACAAAGAGAGCAACTTGTATCAATTGAAAGCATAGCAAGTGAAGCCCTTGTACCTAATAGTGACATCCAAAGTGAGCTTTGGCATAGGACGATGGGGCATCTACACTACAAGGCTCCACCACTGTTACAAGAGATGGTCACTAGTTTTTCAAAGTTCAGTGTAGAAGGAGATGGTGCGTGCAAAGGATATGCGCTTGGCAAGAATGCTAAAGCATCATTTTCTAACAGTGAGACCAAGTCCAAGTGAGTGTTGGATTTGGTGCATTTTGATATTTGTGGCCCTATGTCAATGGAGTCTATCTCTGGGTGTAGTTATTTTGCAAACTTCATAGATGACTATTCTCAGAGGACACAAACTTACTTACTGAAGGCCAAGAATAAGGCCTTCAGTCGGTTCCACGAGTTTAAAGCTCTTGTGTAGAAACAAATTGGGAAGAAGTCTAGAAGATCAAAGTCCTGAGATCAAACAATGGGCATGAGTATACCTCTAATGAGTTCAAGGGTTTCTATAAAAGCGGGAATCAAGAAAGAACTAACGATGCCCTACAATCCGCAAAACAATGGAGTGGCAAAGAGGAAAAACGTGAACATAGTTAGCGCAAAAAAGGCAATGATCCATGATCAAGACTTGCATATGTTCTTGTGGGTGGAGGCTTGTAACACAACAATGTACCTACAAAATAGGAGCCCTCACAAGGCAGTGGAGGACAAGAAACCTAAGGAAGCATTTACAAGAGTGAGACAAAAGGTGGGCCATCATCACAACTTCAGTAGCCTATTGTATGTGATATTGCATCAGAGAAGAGGACTAAGCTAGAGCCCTCATCTGAGAGGGATTTTTTTGGATGCAATGAGATCTCAAAGGCCTACAAGGTCCACATTCCACAACAAAGGAAGATAGAAGTTAGTCGGATATCAGATTTGAGGAGGTTAGCACCTTTAGGAGGTTTCATGAGACAGGTCCAATTGTAATATCCCCATTTTTTATTTCCCTTATGGTGCGATTAGGGTGGATTTCCAGAGTTTGTGTCAGCCAGATCACAAGAGCGAGATTACATCATCGATGGCCCCAGAGGGTTTTGGAGTTTTATGGGGTCCGACAGGGTTTGCTTGCTATATTTCATTATCAAGGTCAATTCTGCACAATGGGTCTAATGGGGTTCGCTTGTATATTTCATCATTAGAGTCAGTTCCACATAGCTCGTTCTTGGTTCTGTTGCATTCTAGCAATTCTCGTAAAACGGGGTTATTATCAAGCATTTTTTAATTAAATACGCTGTAGGTGTTATTTGGAGTAGATTATTTGGAGAAACACATTAGTGTAATAACTCGTTGGATCCGAGATGAAGAGATCTACAAGATGGGATGATGAAAAGTGACTTTTAGTGGTTGGATAAATCACAGAGCCAATGATCATTTTCCAAGATTAAAAGTGACATGAAATAAAATAAAAAGAGTCACTTAAATAAAATAAAATAAAAGGGAGAACCTTCTAGAATGAAAATAAAATAATAAAATTAGAGTGCTTCTAGAAGGTTAAAGAGGCATCCATCAAATCTTTAAAAGAGGGGAAAGCAAGTCATTTGGGATATCTTGGATTTGGAATATTTTATCTTGGATAAGTTTGAGAACTTAGTTTTCAAGTTCATAGAGCCCGAGGACAAAAACCCTTAGGTTTCTTGATGTGTTGGACGAAACCCCAATTCAGTATTGTTGAGATTTCATTCAGAAATCTTAGAGCTTCATCAACATCCCTTGGTGGGCAAATATGGGGCAGACCTATGGGTTGGCAGTGGGGATCACCCAAAACTCCAATTTGGGCTTCATTTCCAGTGAATCCATTGGTGAATTCATTCAAAATTCACAGGTGCGTCTATCAGTTCTAGTTACAGTTTTGGGAGGTCAATGTTAGTTTTTGGTAGCATCGGAAGTGCTCTAGCGTTGAAAATTGTCGGAGAGGCTAAGGCACATGAGTTCTAAAGAACCCAATAACCGTTTGGTGAAATTCCACCCAGGTTGTATTTTATTGAAATAATTAATATTTTTAATGGAGTTCCTAAGTCTAAACTTAGGGAAATTAAATATTAATGGGTATTAATCAAAATATGGGTGAGAATGATCTAGAAGGCGGATCGAGTCATGTTTTAATCTTAGCCTCTGATTAGAGACTTAATCTTGGTCGTTGAAGACTCAACAAGAAAAGTATAAAATGGAGGCTTGGGGTTCATTTAGAAACACACAGAGAGATTGAGGAAATTGATTTTCTGAGGTGAGAAGTTCTCAGGAGGAAAATAGATTGGGGAGATCTTGCAACTGAGAGGCAGAGAAAATCCAGAAGGACTTTTTGCAAAATACAAAACAGAGAGGCGGAGAGAGCTTGCAAAAAGGCAGCGCATTAGCCGAGAGAGCTGACGCAGAAAATTTGCCTATCACGCAGAATCCAGAACTGCCGGAACAACCGAAACTGCAGGGAACTGCTGGAACAACCGGGAGAGCTAACGTAGAGGGCAGAGAAGGTGATCCAGGGTTGACGCAGAGCCAGTGGAGAAATAGTTGTGGTTAGCCAATCTTGTGTCGGATCAGCCAGAATTCTGCCAGGTGAAGTGAGGTAAAACTCACTTAGATTTTCTGCCAGTATTTTCCCTGTAAAGGATTGCTAGATGAGCATCCTAGATTTGTATTCAGATATTTCTCCTGCATAATTATAAACTCTCAAAGTTGCTGCATCGTTTTCCCGCATGGGTTTTTTCAGGGACTATTGTGTCCAAAATAAGTGTGTCCTATGTATCTTGTTCTTTGCTCTGTTTTTTGTTTCATGAGATCAAATATTTAATTAGTGTAGGCTGCAGAAGTAATTTGATTCAGTAATCAGAAGAATAACTTGATGAATGTAATTTAAAAATCAAGTAGATGAAGTAGATACAGATTTGTTGTAGTAGGGATTCCTTCGAGTGTAGGAATTTTCACATGGTATTAGAGCATTGATTTTGAAACAGGAAGAGCAGATACAACGTTGAGTAGTAAGGTTGAAAGTTGCACTTGGCAGTGGTTTGAATCCCCTTGGAGGGATTGCACAGTCCTTGTCAGGAAGCTAATTCTAGGAAATCTCTCTTTGAGTGAGTCAACAGAGGGGTAAGATTTCCGAATTGTGAGCTTGCAGAGGCACAGGGAGTGACGCAAAGCTGCATCGCAGTGCTAGAAGGGTGTTGTTTCTTTCGGGGCAGAAATCCACTGGAAAAGAATTAAGACACGTAGAAGGGGAGTTTTCTCATCAAAGAACTTTCTGCCAAAAAGTTCGAATTTCTCACTTGCTGGGCAATTGTGCTAAGTAGTGAGTCAGTGACTAGAGGAGTCAGTTCAATAGTTCGGTGAAATGGCATCGCATGGGCTCAGAGATCAGGACAGGTTGGAAGGAGCTTCCAACTATGTCATATGGAAGACCAAAATCTTAGTTGTTCTAGAGGAATATGATCTAGAGGCCTACATCAATAGTGTTGTAGTTGTTCCTGCTGACAACGATCAAAAGAAGAAGTTAAAGCAAGGGAAAGCAAAGAGGCTCATTCTCGATGGAGTTCGAGATCATGTGGTCCCACACTTGCAGGGCAAGGATATAGCCCGAGAGATGTGGGAAGCCTTGTCTTCTCTGTATGAAGGCTCTTTCAAACAGCGGAAGATGTATTTCAAGCAAAAGTTGCAGTGGACTTTGATGCAGAAAGGAGAAGGGGTGAACCTCTATCTTCAACGTCTTCAGGACACTAGGGACGAGCTTGCTGCAATGGGGTCCACTCAGCCAACTGCGATGGTGAGGATAGCCCTGAATGGAGTCTCGAGTGAATGGCAAGTTTTTTTCCAAAGCATATTGGGCAGAGAGAAACTACCTTCATGGGAGGAGATGTGGGCGGCTCTTCAACGGGAGGAGTTAAGGAGGGACCTAGTGAAGGTCAACCTCAATGGCAGCAGTGGGAGTGACACAAAGACGAAGGAGGACGAGAATGCAGCTCTAGCATCGAAGGGACAGCATAAGCAAAAACAAAAGAAGGACATTTCAAAGGTCAAATGTTTCAATTGTGGTGAGATGCCACATTATGCATCCCAGTGTCCTTTGAAGAAAAAGGATAAGGATGAGAAGCATGATCCTAAGGCTGCTTTAGCAAAGATTAACGAAGATGAGTTTGCCATGAGTGCCCACGCATCTCCAGGAGGGAGATGGGGCGATATTGAGTTGTAGTCAGGAGGACTACATGTGGGTAGGATCCTCCACCACTTGGATCAATTCCTTGCTAGGGGAGCCCAAGATTCAGCAGTAACAAGATGGACTTAGTGTCAGATGATGCAGTGGAGTGTTTGGAGGATAGATGCAGTGGCTTGGGACTAGAGACTCATTAGCGCAGAGCAAGGTTGGCAGTAGTGCAGAAGTCAGCAGCAACGCAGAAGATTCAGAGGGTCAGCAACAATTAGATTCCAACATTCATTGTATTATGTTGAACACAGTTAAGTTCAGCTAATTTTGGACGTTTTTCAGTTGCTTCTCTCAGCAACTGAGTTGCAGTACAGATGCAGTCTTAGTAGTGGCAGTGCTAGCAGCATAGCAGATGCAACGTTTGAGAGAGAGTTGTAGTACGGATGCAGTAGTGCCAGTGGCAGTGTCATGGGCAGCAGTACAGTAGCGCAGCAACACAGTGTTGGCGGCAGCAACAGTGAAGGAAAGGAGGTGCTTCAGAAACAGAGCAGCATGCAGGTGGACATTGTTGCTAGAGCACTGTCCTCGCTAAGAGGGAGTGTTAGTTTTTGGTAGCATCGGAAGTGCTCTAGCCTTGAAAATTGGTGGAGAGGCTAAGGCACATTTGTTCTAAAGAACCCAGAAACCGTTTGGTGAACTTCCACCTGAATTGTATTTTATTAATATTTTTGATGGAGTTCCTAAGTCTAAACTTAGGGAAATTAAAATATTAATGGGTACTAATCAAAATATGCGTGAGAATGATCTAGAAGGTGCATCTATTGATTAGAAACTTAATCTCAGTCGTTGAACACTCAACAAGAAAATTATAAAATGGAAGCTTGGGGTTCATTTAGAAACACACACACAGAGATTGAGGAAATCGATTTTCTGAGGTGAGAAGTTCTCAGGAGGAAAATCGATTGGAGAGATCTCATAGCCGAGGGGCAGAGAGAACCCGAGAGGAGGACTTTCCGGAAAATACAGAACAGAAAGGCAAAGAGAGCTTGCACAGAGGTAGCGCAGTAGCCAGGAGAGATGACGCAGAAAAGTTGCCTGCCACGCAGAATCTAAAACTGTCAGAATAGCTGAAACTACCGGGCACTGTCGTAATTGTCGAAACAGACGGTAGAGCTGATGCAGAGGGCAGAGAAGGTGATGCAGGGCGCACGCAAAGCCAGCAGAGAAATAGTTGGGGTTCGCCAGTCTTGTGCCGGATCAGCCAGAATTCTGCCAGGTGAAGTGAGGTAAAACTCACTCATATTTTCCGTCAGTATTTTCTCTGTAAAGGATTGCTAGATGAACATCCTAGATTTGTGTTCAAATATTTCTCCTGCATAATAATAAACCCTCAAAGTTGTTGCACCAGTTTTCCTGCTTTAGGTTTTTCCGGGGACTATTGTGTCCAAAATAACTGTGTCCTATGTATCTTGTTCTTTGCTCTATTTTCTATTTCATGAGATCAAATATTTAATTACTGTAGGCTGCAGAAGTAAATTGCTTAAGTATTCGGAAGAATAACTTGATGAATGTAATTTAAAAATCAAGTAGGTCAGGTAGATTCAGATTTGCTGCAGTAGAGGTTCCTTCGAGTGTAGGAATTTTCACAGTCAAGATCAGTATTGCCGCAGTTATTTCAAAGGCCATCGCCTTAGCAATTTTCCAGCTAGTTCAATGGCCAAGGGTTTCTACAATTTATTAATGTAATCTCTTCTCATTATTAAATAAATAAAACTAGCTAGGGGTTCTAGCATTTTCTTGCCAAATTTTCTAGGTTTCAATTGTATGGTTTATTTAAGCACTGCAATTTTCTTGCACAAGTTTATGTTTCTAGTCAATTTTCATGGTGTATTCCAATGCCGAAAATTTCTGGGAAAATTTGATCAATTGAGAATATTATAGTGGTATCAAAGCAAAAATTGGAATGTATTTTATGGCGTTTGCAGTAAATTATTTGCAGCTTTCTAGGAATATTAAATGAATTAATAAAACGAATATTACAGTCGTATCAGAACAAAAATTGTGGAATGTATTTTTTGGGGTTTGCAGTAAATTATTTGAAACGTTGTAGGAAATTTAATTAATTTATTAAAGGAATATTACACCAACAATGGCAGAGGATTGAAGGCGACAGGCTCTAAATGTTGTGCGGGGACTAGCAACACTAGCAACAGGATCACAACCTTTTGATTAGGAGTGAGATGCTCCTATGAACTCTACCAAGAGGAGATCAAGATGGGTCGAGCAGAGCCTAAAGGGAGGTAGAGGAGCATGTGGAGCCTCCCAACAAGACCTTCAGGGAGAGTAGACCACCACCAAGATTTTCTAGTTATATGGCCTTGATGAGTAGCATCAATGAGTCCAAGCTTTCCACCTTTGAGGAAGCAGCAGACCAACATGTTTGGAGGGATTCCATGGAGGAAGAGTATAGTTCCATCATGACGAACAATGTGTCGTAGAGAGTATTGACGTCTAAGAAGAAGTCGGTGGGCACTTCTTGATGGATCTACAAAGATCAAGGATGCAGCAGATGGCAGTATTAAGAAGTACAAAGCGAGATTCAAGGAAAGAGGGTTCTCCCAGAAGGAGGGAGTGAATTACAAGGAGACATTTGCACCTACTGCCGAATATGCACCTGTCAAGGTAGTTATATCGATTGCCTCAAAGATGGGCTAGAGGATTCATTAGATGGATGTGAAGATTTCCTTCCTCAATGGGGTAATTGAGGAAGAGGTGTATATTGTTAAAATTGGCAACTAGAGCAAACTCCATGTGGGTCATCTTATTAATGGAAGCTGATATTTTTCTTGGATCCCTCTCAACGAGAGGTGTAGGATTGATCTAAAGATCATCCGATTCCGATAAGTATTCATGGAGATATGAATTTATTTGTGTTATGGGACATTTCGTCAAGGTCGGCCAGCAACCAAATAAACCCTACTTGTGCTCAAATTTTTAGTATAAATAGAGGTGGCCTTCAAGTCATTTCAACACACTTGGGATCTCTTTCTCTCTCCTTGTCTTTGGGTTTTAGTAGGAGGAGAGATTATAAGGGATAACGCTGCCCTAATCCAGAGGGCAGAAGTCAAAACTGCCAGGAATAGCCGGAAAAGCAGAAACTGTCGGAACTGTGGGGAAAGTCGGAACTACAGGGAACTACTGGGAATGGCCGGAATTGCCAAAACTACCAGAACTACAAGGAATAGCTGGAATTGTCGGAACTGCCAGAACTGCCACGAATAGCCGAAACTGCTGGGAATTGCCGGAACTGCCGGAACTACTGGGAATAGTCGAAATTGCAGGAACTACGGGAACTGTCAGAACTGCCAAGAATAACCAGAATTGCTGAAACTGCCGGAACTGCCGAAACAGGCGGGAAAGCTGACGCAGAGGGTAGAAGCCCAAACTGCCAGGAACAGCCGGAATTGCCGGAATTGCCGGAACTGTTGGAACTGCCGGAACTGCTGGGAATAGCCAGAATTGCCGGAACTGCCGGAACAGCTAGAGCATCTGTCTCCGAAGGAGAGCAGCATTCAAGGAACAACTAACTAACATTGGGACAGTTGTATGGTACTTAGCAGCAAATACACCAAGCATGCAGTGTTACAACTAGCATGCAATAGCAAGCATGCAAAGGACAACAAGCATGCAAGATGCAACCAGCACATAGGTCAATATGGCAATATGATGCAGCAATGGCACATAATGCAATATAGTGATGGGTACAGTCCAATGTTACTTGGGAGCGGGAACGGGGAGCGGGATCGACCATTTTCAGAAGCTCCCGGTTTGGGAGCGAATCCGGAAGCGATTTTTTAAAAATATATATATATTTTATATTTTTTAATTTTTGATACATATATGTCAACAAAAACATGTAGAATGATGAATTAGACATAAAAAACATAAAAAAAACATAGATTGATCATTGAACCATATCACATCAATCATCTAGAAATTATAATCGTCATCAACCAAGTCCACAAGTTAGTAAAATACATATTACAACTGCAACATATTGAGTCTTAGACTCTTATAAATCATGATTCATCAAATTCAATCTTAAAGTTTCAACTTCAAGCTTTCAGAATTGAAAATTTCAAAATTCAATAACATTTATCATCATTGATCACCAAAGTTGTACTTGTAAGCTAAGTTTAACCATTACAAGAAGTAATATCGAAGATATTTCTAAGTCTTAACTTCTAACTGTTAACATGATATGAAATGTTAAAAATTTATAAAATGAAACATGAATAATGAGATGAAATGAAACAACTTTAGTCTTTCACAAAGCATCATATTCATAATTCACAATCATTACCAATGAGTTATAATTGCCAAGGCCCAACTTCAAACTTCAAATTTTCATTGTCACAATGAAATAATGTTTACAAAAAATATCATTATGATATGAAAGAGTCAAGGACTCAAAACTCAACAGTTATGAAAACTAAAGTCTAATAGAAACTAAAAAAGACAAGTAGACTGTAAATCTACATGTGGCCCTTGCCACAAGAGTCTCCAGGAGTATAAGCAGGTCGTGGTGGTCTTCTAGGAGTCTCCCGCACAGACCGACGACCAGAACTAGAACCTCCACGCGAGGGTGTAGATGGAGGTGGCGATAGCAAAGGAACAAGACTCGGGCCTCAAGCACTACTACCAGTAGATGGTGGAGGTGGAGGTGGAGGTGGCATGGCTACTGCAGCTGCTTCATTTTCATCCCTTACAAGTTCATCTTCTAGTTCTTCAATATGTACAACGCCATCCTCCAAATTGTCATCCTCTGGGTGATTGTCCCAAATTTTATATGTGGGATCCTCATTAGCCCGATCACAGTAATGACTCAACAACCTCAAGTTGTAGTGCACATAAACCAAGCTTTCTGCTCGGTTTTCATTGAGTCTGTTTCTTTTCACATTATGTATATAGCTGTAGGTGCTCCAACACCTCTCTGCAGAAGAAGAATTTACAACCTGTGAAAGAACTTTTTTTGCCAATTTTGGCAAAAGTCCATGGCCGCCATATGTTTCCCACCATGTGAGAGTATCAAATTTATCTTTGTCATCCATTGCATGGAAGTTACCATACAAACCAGTGCCACTGAAGTATCTACCTATTTCAGGGCGCACAGCTGCACATTCCTCCCTGTCAGGTACCAACTTTTCTAATGCTTCCAAATATCCTTTAGTTACCTCTGGATCTAAATGGGGTTTGGTCCTAACCCCACCCCCTGCTGCAGCTTGGCCCAACCAAGATGTAGAGTAGTATTTTGGCGTAAGGATATACGCCAAGCAATGTAGTGGAACATTAAGCTTATTCCATCGTTCACACACACAATCATGAATTAGTTTGTACAAGTTGGGATCTCTATTATGAACAATATCTTTTATTTGCCCCAACATGGTATCCATTTGCTCATACACCTCGCCAATCACTGGTTTGTCTGTATCTGCAAACCGAATCATGTCATAAATTGGCTTGGTGAAATCCAATACCTGCCTCACACTTGTCCAAAACTGCCCATCAAGAGCGGCCTCCTCCACCATTTCAAAACCTCCCATGTTAGCTGCATTTGTAGCCCTTTCCTTTAATACCTGCCAATGTGGACTTGATACCATGCTAGCTAATGCCTCTCTTAACTTCAAAAGGCGCCTGAAGGTGAAGTAATAGCTACCAAATCTAGTCTTCGCAATCTTCAGCAACTCCAATCTCGAGTGACTGCGGAAAAGGCCATGGGTATTGCTATGATTTGTAATAAATTTTATCATTTGTTTGCCTTTCTTGTACAAATTACCAATCCATTGGTATTGTTCATTTTTGTTTTTGACAATATCATGCAACAGAAGGTTCAATGTGTGAACCAAACATCCAGACCAAAATATGTTGGTGTATTTATCCTCAATAATTGCTCTCGCTGCCTTACAATTAGGAGCATTATCAGTGATGACTTGGATGACATTGTATGGGCCAATACGCTCAATTGTTTCAAGTAATGCTTCTGCAATGTTGATGGCGGTCTTGAACTTGTCTGAGTAATCATGTGCAGCTAGAAAGATGGGACCACTAACAGACACAGCAAGAACACTTATCAATGGCTTGCCTTTTACATTTGTCCATCCATCAGATACAATGGACACCCCATGGTCAGTCCAAGAACTTGTCATTTTATTCAAAGAATGTGATATTTTTGCTTTTTCATGATCAAGGCCAACGGTTCTTGCCTTGTCATACCCAGGGCTCTTGTATCCTTTAGGGGCATCATTTATGGCAGAAACCATTTCGTGCCAATAAGGTGAGCGTAGAACATTGAATGGTATCCCACATGCATAGAGAAACCTGTAAACTTTTGAATCCACATCATTCCTACACCCCTCATCAAGGAAATCTAATATGGTTCTACGCCTTAAAGATGATGACCCTGTGCCTCCATGTCCATATCCACTGCCTTCGGAGGATGCTGAAGGAGTTCTTTGTGATTGTGAGCTTGGTTCAAAGAAACCCCTTGATTTTTTTGTTCTGTATTGGGCTTCCTCCTCTTCCCTTATGTATTTGGCTCTATCCGCTGTTGACACCGCTGTACAAGTTTTGATTCCTATTTGTTTCTCTCCATCCCATGGCCTTTTCCCGCAGAGGTGTCTTCTAGCACGAGTGTATGAACCTGTGTAATCAGTGTTGCAATGGGGGCAATGAAATTTAGTGGTTCCACCCCCTCTCCCTGTTTTAGCCCTGTGAACATATTTCCACAACGGAGTTTGGTCTTGTTTAGTTTTTTGAGGGTCATGTTCACCCTCCTCCAGCTCCTCCTCATCGGGGTTTTCACCCATTTGACTTTCTCCGGCTTCTTCATCCCCCTCTTCAGTTTGGGGCCCCCTCCGTTTCCTACTCTCCAGCACCATAATAACCATAAAAGGGACCAGGAAGAGGAAAATGCCAATAAATATAGCCAGGTCCATGGTGTTTGATGTTTGTAGGGTTTTGATTCTTGAATCTGCAAATTAATTTAATTTATTGGGATTAATTAATTTAATTTATTAATTTAATTTAAATACATGATTTTTAAACTCAAACAGTTAAATTAAATTAACTAAATTACTATCTAACCAGCTAAACTAACTAAATTACTAAGTTACTTACCTCTGCAGGCTTGCTCCTTGGCACTTGCTCCTCGCTCCTTGGCACTTGCTCCTCGCTCCTCAGCACTTGCTCCTCGCTCCTTTGCTCTTGCTCCAGCTCCAAACTCAAGCTCAATGAAGTTAGAATGAATTTTTTTTGGCCCATTGGGCTTTTAAAACCCAAAAAAAAAATTAAATTTTTTTTTATTTTTCGGGTCCGCGGATTTTTTTTCCGCCGAACCGCTCCCGGCCCGGCTCGAATCGCTCCCGGAGCGATTTTTAATGCTCGGGAGCGATCAGGGAGCGATCGCTCCCCAATCGCTCCTGAGCGTTAAAAATCGCTCTGGGAGCGCCGGAGCGATCGCTCCCTATATCGCTTCCTAACAGACCAGGGAGCGCAAATTTTTTTGAGGGAGCGCGCTCCCGAGCCGCTCCCGCCCGGAGCGCGATTCGGGAGCGGGTTCGAGGGGGGGGGCGCTCCCCCGCAACATAGGTACAGTCATGATTAATGAAGCCTGATGAGATGCATCATAGTGATGATGGGTGCAGCATGGTGCAGCACAGTGAGGTGCAACATGATGACAAAATGCAGCACAACGATAGGTGAAGGAGTCAACATGGAGAATTAGTTGAAGCAGCGTGTCTTCAACTGATCTCATGTATCATCTTCTTAGAGATGATCTATGCTCTTATCTAGATAAGTCAAAGTGTTGACTTCTGTTGTAAACGTACTATCTCTCACTCTCTGTTGAACTATTGAAGAACATATAAGAAGAATTGATCAAGGGTTTCCCCACATTGCGGTTTGTCCCTGGCTAGCGCCACATCTTGTGTCCTCTTGTCTTGGCTTGTCTTCTACGATTTATGTTTATGTTCTATTTGCAGTTTACTTTAATGTTGATGTGATTGCTAATCTGGAAAAGATATTGAGCTAACTATGAAAATTAAAGTAAATTGCTCTAAGCATAGAACATACCTAAAATTAACATGGTATCGGAGTTGAGGTGAAGACAATGCCCAAGCAAGAGTGAAAAAGCAATCACCAAAGACAGTTGGGAAAGGATCAGCGAATTCCTCATCCCTCTTCAAATTCACCAAGGGTGAAGTCGAAGCAGAGAATATTATCAGAATGGCGCAGCAGAAGTTTCTGATGGCCTACCTAAAGATCACTTCAATGGGAAGTCCGGATCTAAGGGTGGAAGGAAAGGCAGATGCCTTGGCTGTAATAAGTTCGACCATTATGCGAAGGAGTGTCCAAATGGCAGAGACACATCTCTTGACGAAGATAACAATCATTCCAAGGACATCTTCAATGATCAAAGGAATGACAGGTAATGCAGGTCATCAAGGAAATGGCCAACTCTTCAAAGAAAGCAAGGAAACCCTAGCATGAAGAATCAAATGTTGTTTTTGATAAGATAAAGAAGAGTTATCTTGTATTGGCCCTCTCCTTCAGATTCTTCGGGAATCTAGCTTATTCATTGTAGTGCTTCAAGGCACTTCATCAGATAGAAAGGTGCACTCTCTAATTTGGTAGAGATGGAAACAACCGTGGGATTATACTTGGAGACAATGCCACCTATCACAGAAAGGGTGTAGGGAATGTTACCCCTCAATTGAATGAGGGTAACTCGATTCATTTTACAGAATCTCTTTTATGTACCTGATCGCAAGAACAACCTGGTGTCCATTTCAGCAATGGAAGTCAAAGGTTACGAGGTGGCACACATCGATGGAAAGGTATGTGTTTGAAAATAGAATTTTCAAAGATGTTTTTGAGTTCAAGGTTGTATCAAGTTGTAGGAATTCCACTGGGGACCATGTCCATTGACACATAGCACCGGAGGTTTGTGAGTCAGATGGTGACAAGGATGCCTGAATTCAAAAAGAGCATGAAAGTACATGTTTGAGATGTACCGAAGGAAAATCTTACAAGGGGACCATTCCCCTCATGTAGCAAGTCCACAGGTTTGGAACAACCCAAGGGGTTTGAGATAGATGATCAGGAATCTCACATATGCAGGTGGAAGAAAGTCCTCTATGGCTTGAAGCAAAACTCCCCGAGCATGGTATGAGAGGATTGATAGCTATCAGATGAAGCTGAGATTCACTAAGAGTGAAGCTGATCTAAACCATGGTTTGAAAGTTGTGGATGATAGACCTCTCATACCAGCGCCTTATGAGGACGACCTATTTCTGACAGGTGCAGACCCTCTCATTTGCAGAAGTAAGAGGGAGTTGGATTCTGAATGTGGAATGATAAACTGCAAGCCTGTGACTACCTCGAGGATCTTAACTTTCAGAATTTATATGGTAGTGATGTCGAACCAGATTTGGGAAATGCCTCTGAGTTTCATAAACTCATTCGCATTGATGTTCTTGGTGAACTTCCGTCCGGACATATGTTTTGCAGTTAGCATGCTGAGCTCATATTTGGTTGAGCCTCACTAGATTCGTGCCAAGAATCTTCTGAGATATCTTCGGGGCACAAACTTTCATGGATTGAGATCCACTGTCGGAAATATGAAACTACATGAATATTCGAATACTGACTGGGCAGGCAGTGTGGAGGATCACTAGAGCACTTCTCAGTGTTGGTTCTCTTTGGATTCTGCTTCGATATCGTGGATGAGCAGGAAGCAGAAGTCGATTGCTATAAGCACCGCCGAGACCAAATACATAGCTACGAGTATGACCTCGTGTGAAGCTGCATAGTTGTAGAAGCTCTTAAGTGAGTTGTTTATACACATGATGAATACCACTGT
Organism: Pinus tabuliformis; assembly: GCA_031772625.1. Lineage (NCBI taxonomy): Eukaryota > Viridiplantae > Streptophyta > Pinopsida > Pinales > Pinaceae > Pinus > Pinus tabuliformis. The sequence continues at coordinate 1,442,692,787 of CM062816.1, forward strand.
GATTCTCTGTGACAACCAGAGGGGGGATTCGATTATGAGGAATCTCGTATTCGATGATTGCTCCAGCAGATAGACATCAGATATTGCCTTATCTGGGATATGGCAAGTCGATCAGCGAGGAGGCTCGATCGCATTGAGACTGATGTACAGGTCGTAGACATTTTGTCAAAGCCCCGGGGAAAGGTCAAATCTGTGACTTTCCCGAACGACTTGGAGTCGTTGAGAGACTTTCTTATAAGGGTCCTGCATTTTGCATGCATTGAGCTCTGGGAGCTTTGGGGGGCTTGGGGTACTTATTGGAGCAACATACGACCACAGGGCGACTCACCCTCCCCTGGTGATGCACTATGTACAGGATGACAGGTTCAACCTTCCCCTGTGATACCCTGTGGCAACTGTGAAACAAGATGATTAGTTCTCCTGTGGGCCGGGATGATTAGTTCTCCCGTGGCAACTGTGCAACATGATGATTAGATTTCCTATGGGCCGGGATGATTAGTTCTCCCATGGCAACTGTGGAACAGGATGATTAGTTTTCCCATGGCAACTATGGAACAGGATGATTAGTTCTCCTGTGGGTTGGGATGATTAGTTCTCCTGTGGCAACTATCAAACAGGATGATTAGTTCTCCTATGGACCGGGATGATTAGTTCTCCTGTGGGCCGGGATGATTAGTTCTCTCGTGGCAACTGTTAAACAGGATGATTAATTCTCCTGTGGGTCGGGATGATTAGTTCTCCCGTGGAAACTCTGAAACGGGATGATTAGTTCTCCTGTGGGCCGGGATGATTAGTTCTCCCATGGCGACTTTGGGGCAGGATGATTCGTTCTTCTGTGGACAGTATGATTAGTTCTCCTGTCAAGGCATCCTAACCATGTAGTCTGGGACTCATGGGAAGTACCTCTCATCTGATCAATGAGCAGGGAAATGGGGTTAGGGACCATAGTAGTACTATTGATGGACGCATCGATGTATCTATCGTACTCCCTATGCTAGGATGACCTCCATTGATCTGGGATCAGTATGAGTGGCTTGAGACATTCTCTTGTGATATTGGTATGGGATCAATAAAACTGACTTTGGGTCAGTAAGAGTGATGTGACAGACTCTCTTCAAATAACACTGACTTCGTGTCAGTAGAGAATGGTATGAGACATTCTCAATCAATTCTTCTTCTTCATGGTTCAGCGGAGCAATGCAGGGCACTGATGGCAGAGATAGTACAGCCGGACATATGGATCAGCGGATGGATTTCTCCCTAGTTGAGAGGGAGTGCTAAAATTGGCAACTAGAGCCAAACTCCATGTCGGTCATCTTATTAATGGAAGCTGATATTTTTCTTGGATCCCTCTCATTGAGAGGTGTAGGATTGATCTAAAGATCATCCAATTCCGATAAGTATTCATGGAGATATGAATTTATTTGTGTTATGGGACAATTCGTCAAGGTCGGCCAGCAACCAAATAAACCCCACTTGTGCTCAACATTTTAGTATAAATAGAGGTGGCCTTCAAGTCATTTCAACACACTTGGGATCTCTTCCTCTCTACTTGTCTTTGGGTTTTAGTAGGAGGAGAGATTCTAAGGGATAACGCTACCCTAATCCAGAGGGCAGAAGCCGGAACTGCCGGGAATAGCCAAAACTGCCGAACTTGCCAGGAAAAGCCGGAACTGCCAGGAACTGTCGGAATTGTCGGGAATAGCCATAATTGCCGAAACTATCGGAACTGCCAGGAATAGCCAAAATTGTCAGAACTGCCAATAACTGCCGAAACTACCGGGAATAGTCGGAATTGTCAGGAACTGCCGGAACTGCTGGGAATAGCTGGAATTGCAGGAACTGTCGGAACTGCCGAAACTACCGGAACAGGCGGGAAAGCTGACGCAGAGGGCAAAAGCCGGAACTGCTAGGAACAGCCGAAATTGTCGGAACTGCCGGAACTACTGGGAATAGCCAGAACTGTCGAAACTGTCGGGAACTGTCGGAACAGCGAGAGCATCTGTCTCCGAAGGAGAGCAGCATTCAAGGGACAACTAACTAACATTGGGACAGTTGTATGGTACTTAGTAGCAAATACACCAAGCATGTAATGTTACAACTAGCATGCAATGTTACAACTAGCATGCAACAGCAAGCATGCAAAGGACAACAAGCATGCAAGATGCAACCAGCACATAGGTCAGTATGGCAACATGGTGCAGCAATGGCACATAATGCAATATAGTGATGGGTACAATCATGATTAATGAAGCATGATGAGATGCAGCATAGTGATGATGGGTGCAGCATGGTGCAGCACGGTGAGGTGCAACATGATGACAAAATGCAGCACAACGATAGGTGAAGGAGTCACCTTGGAAAATTAGTTGAAGTAGCATGTCTTCAACTGATCTCATGTATCATCTTCTTAGAGATGATCTATATGCTCTTATCTAGATAAGTCAAAGTGTTGACTTTTGTTGTCAACATACTATCTCTCTCTCTGCTGAACTATTAAAGAACATATAAGAAGAATTAATCAAGCGTTTCCCCACATTGGGGTTTGTCCTTGGCTAGCGCCACATCTTGTGTCCTCTTGTCTTGGCTTGTCTTCTGCGATTTATGTTTATGTTCTATCTGCAGTTTACTTTAATGCTGATGTGATTCCTAATCTCGAAAAGATATTGAGCTAACTGTGAAAATTGAAATAAATTGCTCTAAGCATAGAACATACCTAAAATTAACATATATCAAGCAGCCTCGGCGATTTGAGGTGCATGGGAGAGAGTCCTATGTATGCAGACTGATGAGGGCATTATATGGACTTAAGCAAGCAGCTCTCACATGGTACTCTAGGATTGATGGGTACCTGCTTGGATTGGGACCAAGAGTGAGGTGGACTCCAACTTGTACTATATACTCGTTGATGTTGAGTTGCTTATCTTGGCATTGTATCTTGACAATCTCTTTTTGACAAGATTGGAGAAGCTCATAGGGATGTGCAAGGAGGACCTTGCTTTAAAGTTCGAGATGAAGGATATTGGATTGATGCACTACTTTTTGGGATTGGAAGTATGGCAACAGCGAAGAGAGACTTTCCTAGGGAAAGGCAATTATGCAGTTGAGATTCTGAAGATATTCATGACAAAGGATAGCAAGACTATGTCTACATGCATGATATGCAATTGAGATTTTGAAAGATTCAGGATGTAGTATTGCAAGACGATCTCTACACCCATGATTACCAACCTAACGAAGCTTGATGCTTTTGAGAGTAAGTTGGTGGATCCCACATTGTATCCACATGTTGTCGTTGCGACAACGACCCTCCAAATTTTTTGCATAAGTCAATTTTGGAGCCTACATGAACTGTCATTTCAAGCCACTTACTGTCGTCACATTATTTATTTGGTTATTCTTATGTTTTCTCCTAGTGCCACGTCCTCCTAAGTCAATGTTTCCTAAGTGTCGTTACCTAAACTTTAGAAGTGCTTGTGTGATCTTGTTCATAGTTAGGTCAACTCATGACTTTTCCTCACTTAGAAACTAGCCTTATCACCATGCACACACACGAAAAGCACTCAAAAAGCAAACAAAAGCAAGAAAAGCACCCTTTATGGAAAAAGTGCACTTCAAGTTTACGAAGACTTGCTCGTGTTGAGCGCACTCCTTCGGGCTGAAGAAGTGCACTCTCCTTGAGCACACTCCTTCATACTTAGCACGTGCGCACTCCTTGAGCTACTCCTTCAGGCTTGGCAAGTGCGCCCTCCTTGAGCGCATTCCTTCAGCACAAAGACATTCGCCCTTCTTGAATGCATGCATGAGCTTCCTTGTTGCAGGTGGTCGCACTCCTAGAAAATAGGAGCCCACTTAACATCCCTCAACTTATTCATTCACTTGCCAACAAGCGGTGATTAAGCATGAGACAATTTTGCATATAATCTCTTTTAGATTAACCCAACTAATCATTCATACTCATAATCATTCTCATCTAGGTTGGGCACACAGCTTTGGATCAAGAAACTCTCTGTCGATCTGTGCTACAAGTAAGTTTTGCATGTCATATCTATTGATTATCTTTCATGATTTTCTTGTCAATCTTGCTTTCCTTGTTGGCATTTCTTTGTTTTTCAATTTATTTACTGTCGTTTATGTTAAATCTTGCCTCTACAATTGTTAATCCGATGTCACAGGCTGAAACTCTGCATGTTCCTTGACACTTCATTTTAATCATGATTGCGACAACATCCATAAAAGCTTGTAGTTATTTCTTCTTCTCATTTGTATCATGAAATCCTATTGCTAGACTTGTCCTTGAGCTTTTCCTTGGCAGAGCACACTTCTAGAACCCGAAGCCCAATCAGCTCAGAAAACTGCCCCCAGACTAGACAAGTTTGCCTCTTGAGCGCACTCCTTCGTCACGAAGAACTGCGCCCTCCTTGAGTGCACCCCTTAGGCTTGAATGTTTTCGCTTCGTCCCTTCAGCATGTGCCAGTGTGTCCTCCCTGTCCTTGAGCACATGAGCGCACCCCGAAGGCTTGAATGTTTTTGCTTCGTCCCTTCGGTATGAGCCAGTGTGCCCTCCTTGTCCTTGAGCGCATGAGCGAACCATGAAGACCTAAAGGCCCAAAGCTTCGTCCCTTCATCTCTTCAAAGTGCACCCTCTCTGTCTCTTTGAGCGCATAAGCACACCATGAAGACCCGAAGACTCACTCCTTTGTCTCTTCGGAGTGTGCCCTTGCGCCTTTGAGGTTTTCCTGCTCTTGCTTGCGCGCATGAGCCCCACTACAAAGCCCTGAATGACCCTTGAACCCCCTTCGTGCTTTGAAAGTGCGCCCTCCTTGATTGCACGTAGATTTTTTGCCCATGCATGTAGCTATGTGTTGTCAGTGATAGATTTACATTCTCAATTACATTCAATGGCTCTTTGAACAAGATTTGCTAAGATATTGCTGCAATTGTTAGGATATTTCAAAAAGCTAATCTTGTCACCATGACTATGCTTCCACAAACAGGTGTTCAAGCTACAAGTATTATCACTCTTTCATCATTTGTTGGAGCCATGCCTCCCGCTACACGTAAAGTGGCCTCCAAAGAAACCACAGAAGCAAGCACTGAGGAAGTTGTTTAAGTGACAAAACCAACCATTCCCATTTATGCAAACACACAATTCTTCATTAATAAGTCTACTAAGGTCACATGGAGCAACATAAAAGACACATTCATGCATAAACAATTTCCTAAGAACTTGGAGTACTTGGAAGTATACATCAATATCAACCGGTCCAGGATACAAAGGGTTGCATGCAGATTCCCAGTCATTCCCTATGCAGAAGTGATTTATGTTGATTTTGGGGTAGCATCGGATGTGTTCTAGCCTTGAAAATTGGTGGAGATGCTAAGGCACATGAGATCTCCAAGGCCCAGAAATCGTTTAGAGAAATTCCACCCGGATGATGAGTTATTAAAATAATTAATATTTTTAATGGGTTCCTAAGTCTAAAATTAGGAAAATAAAAATATTATTGTGTATTAACAAAAATGGGTGAGAAAGTTCTAAGTGACGAGGATCAAGCTAGTTCTAATCTTAGTCGTTGATTAGGGACTTAATCTTGGCCGTTGATTCATTAACAAGAAAAGTATAAGAGGAGGCTTGAGGGTCAGTTGGAGACACATGATGTGATTAAAGAATTCGATTTTCTAGGGCAAGGTTTGATGAGGAAATCGAGTTAGTGATCAGAGTCACAGTGAGGGGCAGTTCAGCAAGGGATTTTCATCAGAGGCTGAAGAATACATAGCAAAGAGGCAACACAGCGTCGGGAGAGACATCGCAGGCCCTAGAAGGGTTGACGCAGAGGACGCAGATGACTGACGCAGTGAGATGCAGAATCCGCAGAGGCTGACGCTGGGCCTTAGAGGCAGCGCTAGGGAGATTCTATGGGGCAAACTGGGAGCAGATCAGCAGATTCTAAGCCAAGAGAGGGTGATGCAGCTCCTAGAGGAGTGACGCAGTTCGAGAGCAGTACTTGGAGCAGCTTTTGCTGTCTAGCATAGGGAACAGCAAGAGTCACTGTGGAGTTTGATCATCTAGTTGCTGATTTTCCGGAATATCTATGTCCAGATAGAGGTACTACTACCGAGGATATTCTCTGTTTGGTGAGCCAGAAATCTGCTTAATAATAGAAACCATTTATATGCTACACCCGTTTTCCCGAATTGGATTTTTCCGGGGACGATTGTCCAAAAATAACGGTGTCCCTTGTGTTATTGTCTCTGTTTGTTTCAGTGCATGATTTGTATATTTGTGAAGGCTGCAATAGTGTTTACTTCGATGTTTATGCAATTAAATAACTTGTTAATGTAAAGAACAAGTAGGAGATTGTAAACCAGTAATTGCAGTAGGGGTTTCTGATGTGTTTGATTCAGGAATTTTCACAATTTAGTGGATTATTACACGCATGGATGACTCTCATCTTGTGCTTCTTAGTGAAAGTGGCAGTCAGCTCGCCACCTATTATGGAGAATACATGCAGACTTACTACAAGATGCTTAGGCCCACAAAATATGCAAATAATGACTTCTACATCATATGGGTCGATCTCGACACAAGTAACATCATCAAACCTTGGCGTTCAGAGCCGGCTAAGTTTCGCCACCTCCCATCTGCAGTTCATCCGACCAGGATTCTCAGATATGTATATCAATCTCTTATAGCCATGTGTTGTCAGTTGCATCGGCAGATGAACGTTGAAGTGTTTAAGTAAAACTGGATATATATGCTCAATATGGTGGTTACCCGTGGTAAGATCATCAATTGGGCAGATATATTGTCATTTGAGTTATAGCAACATGTGGGGCAAGCAAAATCATCTTTGAGGGAAAATCAAACACCGGAATTCTATATGCTTGCATTTCTTTTTGATGGAATCTGTGCACGATATGATTTTCTAGGAATGTACTAGAACTGGACCCCTCGGGACAAGTTTCCAATTTACTTCCACTGCAGAGTGTTGTCAAAATATAGCTTTAGTGGCGCATACGACAAGTCCACTGAGCACTTCTTTGCAATTATATTCCATATGATATTCAAGTTCGATCCTTTGTGCATGACCAATCAAGTGAAGGAGTCGCTACAAGATATTGCGGATTGGTTTGCAGTGCCTGAGGGCACATACATTCGTTGTTTTGGATGTCAGATCTCCCCTCATCTCATGTCGAGATATGTGACCAATAAAGTCGTCATGCAAGAAGTATCATATCAGTTGGACAAAGGGTTGTCAGGAGTCCTTCACGGAAGAAAGCCCCTTGGCCCACCTTCCCTTTGAGGATTAGACTGTATGAACTAAAGAGCCATAAGGCGGCAACTGCAAAAATACAAGAGTTGGATCGCTTGCACTTAGCAACTAAAGACTTTCATGGATATGATCTCAAGAGAGTATGCAGGCAGCATTGTGAACGGATCAGGTTTCAATTGGGGATATTCATTAATGTCTACCAAAGAAGATGAGAAGGTAAAGAATGGGTACAATGCAGTTAGAAAAACACATCCGGGGATGGAGACCAGTTCACCCCAAGATCCACCAGGTGCAGAAGGCAGAACAGATAACCCCCCAAGCTAAGAGTGTAGCTCCTAGGAAGAGGATCAAGTATGATTCGATAGGAGAAAGCAACAGGAAATGGAAATTTGATCCTTTGAACACGAGCTATTCAAGCATAACAATAAAGGAGAGAAGCAGAAGAAGAGGAAGCAAGATGAGTTGCTTAGGAAGCAACAAGAAGAAGAAGAGGAAAGGAGAAGAATAGAAGAGGAAAAGCAAAGGCAGTCCCAGGAGGCAGCAAAGAGACTGGAAGAAGAACAATTGGCTTAGGAGATAGAAGAAGAGTTGGAGGAAGAGGATACCATCCTGTTGAAGGAAATGTAACTAGGTTCGGTCTTCATAAATATACTTTTGATATTTGTATTTATTCAAGAAAAAGAAATATTATTTTATAATATATGTCATTGAGTTTCTTGCTCATTGAAATAGATCTAGCACTATTTAAAGTGTTATAGGTGAGTCAAATAGTCAAAGAAAAAGGTTGAAGACCTTAAGGGCATGTTACACCTTGTATAAATATGTACTACAGTCAAAGAGATAACCTCCAAGCAAAGTCAAGCCTCCTCCTATGCTAAAGAAGCTCCTTCAAGCATGCAACTCCACCAAAGAACCATCTGAAGTCTACTCTTCAAGTCAGCCTACAAGCACTCAATCAAGTCGGCCTAAGAGGAGGGACAGTCCTCTATTTATAGAGGTTGTCTACTCCAATAGAATGCACTCAGTTCAATCTAAAATCAGTGCAGAAAAGAGGACAACAAAAGGACGAAAAGAAGTTTTCTAGGGCAAATTAAGGACTATCTCTAGGGTAAACACACGGCCACACGTGCGAAAGGGGAAGGGTCTGCCTACGACCATAGCAGTAGAAAATTCCAGTTCACCGTATCTCATTGTTTTGGGTGCAAACTAGGCCTACAAGGCCTCTCTCTCAAGCGTGGAAGAAGGGTATGCAAGCGAAGGGTAGAAGACAAGTCTAACATGGTTTAGTGAAGAGAATCCTCCACACGAGCAAAGAATTAGGGTTGCATTGTTGTTTCCCTAAGTCTGCAATAGTTGTCAAGAGAAAAAGGTTCGGTTGGAAGGATAGAAGGTCATCATCCTAAGGTAGAAAGACTACATCTAAAGCAAAGGAAGAAGAGGTCGAAGATCATCCTAGAACACACAATCTAAGGTCTCTACAATTGCCAGAAGAAGTACCGAAGAGAGGAAGACAAAGTGTTGGAAGGAAGAGGACAAAGTGTTACAAGAGGAAGTGATGTTGAAAGGACTTGACTTGTGCTTGGAGGATACTCTTGTCAAGGGTCTAGGGTTTGGCATTGATCAATAGAAGCTTCAATAAGAGAAATTCACTAAAGGGATTTCCTCTCAAGAAAAGAGAGGTCTTGGCCTTGGCAGAGAGCCAACATCTTGTGTTCTTGTTTTTATGTTTTGGTAGCAGTTTGATGAAGTACACACATATGCACTAATAAGAAGAAGAAGAAGAATAAGCTAATAAAGAAAAGTAAAAATACTCCACAAATTGTTATCAAGTAATGAAGTATCACACTACACTACTTTGCCCTAGATTCTTCAACATGGTATCAGAGCGAAGGTGACACGTCGAGGAAAGGGGAACTCAAGAACACTCATCAAGGAAAAGCATCTACTAAGTTGAAGCATCAAGCCTAGAAGTCTCAATCAATTCAAGAACAAGAAGAGTCTACAATCCATCATTCATCAAGGAGGTCTACAAAGCTAGAAGAAGAGCCTTACATAAAGGCACCTACAAAGAAGAGCAGATTGAAGCAGGACCTACATCAAGATCCAAGGAAGACAAGCCATCAAGCCTTCAAGGAGAAAGCAAATCCATTACATCTCAAAATCTATCAAGTAAGTACATGTCCCCTTTTGAATATACATCAATGTCTTTTTGCAAGGAAAGAAATAAATTGGTAGGTACCAATAACTTTCTTGCATGGAAGAAGAGGATTGATCTACTTCTCAAGGAGAATGAACTCCTAGAACATGTCTAAGGGAATATCACTATCCCTGCTAAGGAACAGACTCAAGCCTTATCCAAGTACAATAAGGATGAGAAAAGAGCTCAAAGGATTCTGATAGCATCAATCAAAGACTCTCTCATTCCTTATGTCTCCAAGTTTGAGACGTCAAAATAAATTTATGATAAGCTAATAGAGCTATTCTCGGTATCCACAACTGGAAAAGTAATATCTCTGAGAAATGAATTATACAAGATGAAGCTAACAAAGGAAGGAATAGGTCCCTACTTCATGAAAATCTCTAAAATGAGAGATCAACTTCAAGAGCTTGGGGAAGTCATGTCTAACAAAGCGATGACAATTGTAGTACTCAATGCTCTACTTGAGGAGAGGGGAAACTTCACATCAAGCATATATGCCAAGAAGGAAGCAACCACTCTTAGTGAAATGTGGTCTCTATGCAAAACAAAGGAAACCAGACTTAAGGAAAAAGAAGATGTAGGATCAAAGGAGCAAGCATTTGCTACCATGGCCAAAAGAAAGGGTAAATTTGGCAAGCTTGGTCCACGAAGAAACAAACAACAAAGACATGTCCAAAATCCAATGTTTTGGATGCCAAGAATATGGACACTACAAAAAGGAATTGTCCTAAGCTTAAGAAGGACAACAACAACAAAAGGAAGAGGGAAGAAGCTCACATAACTCAAGAGATGAAAGAAGGAAAGAAGCAAAAGAAGGAAGATCCTCTAGATCTCTACCATGACTAGGTCAAACTCTTTACTTCTAGACTTCTTTCAAAGTTTTGAATAGGATAGGAGCATGTAGGAATAAATTAACATTCCATGGATAGAAACATCCTCTAGAATCTAGCAGCATGATGTACATAGAGTTCTAGATACTCATGAAGATGGGATCTTCAAAAGAAGGTTCATGGACCAAAGCAAATGTCTCATTGGGAATCCCATTCATGGGATTCACGAAAAGGATGATATGCACGCAAGCTAAGATGAAGCAAGAAGGGCCACACCAAGTACAATCAAATAAAGCTAAGATGATCAAAGGAGAATCAAGATGAGGTATGTATGCATCAAAGTTTAGTCATGTTATCATTTGTATATTATTGAGTCATGGGAATAGTTCTATAACATGATCAGGTATGAAAGAATCTCTTTCACCAAGGACATGCTCGAAGGCATGTACTACAATGCTATGAAGGTCAACAAAAGAGTATGCTCACATAACAAGTGTAAGATCGCTGACTAAGAAGCAAGAAGAAATGTTGACCAGTGTAGAAAGCAAGCAATGAAGGAATGATCTCACAAGAAGCATTAGATGGTTGACATATCTATCTGATAAGAAGCAAATGAAGAAAGAGATCAAGCATGTGGAAGAACACCATGATCACCGAGAATCACTGTCTGACAAGATACTTTGAAGATATCTCCCGAAAGAAGGCAGGACAACTCTGATAAAGGAAGAAAGGACCCTTGACACCTATGAAGGCCTTGGAGATATAAAAGGTGCATATAACTGACTCTACTCTATAAAGATGTTGTGATAAAGAATCCATCCAACAAAAGAAAAAGCAATGTTGAAGCAATATCAAGATGAAGTCATGATGGGCTACTAGGTCGAAGCATGTAAACAAGCAAGTACAATGAAGCATCCATGAGAAGAATATTCCGAAGCATGGACAAGATGACAAAGGAGTAGCCAAGATGACAAGAAAAACAGATATATGACATGAAAGCCACTTTCCTCGAAGGAAGCAATGACATGACAAACCAGGGAGGAAAGTGATCGATTGATGGTGCCCTACCTAGAAGAAGTTTGAACAAAAACTTCATGACATCAAGAAAGGAAGGAGATCAAGCAACTGAAGAACCCACGAAGAAGAAGTTGCTGATGAAGGAAAAAGTCCCCAGTTAAGAGGGACTCTGACAGGTCCCTGATCAAGAGGGATTTTTGAATCACCCCTAATTACAAAGGAGTGACAATTGTGTTTTCCATTTCATGGGTCATGCACTAGACCAGGACTAACAGTCGTAAGTCTAGATGAAGGCCATGAATGGAAATGTAGACACAACATAGACACAACATTCTTGTCTTCACTTGGGAAGAAAGAATGGTAGGATTAGGTAATCATCTGGCATCCGATACTCTTTGAGGATGTGTAGGGAATCCAAGACAAGACTAGGCAAGAGGACCGATATTCTTTTGAGGGTTGGGAACCCAACATAAGAATAGTGCTAGAAGGTCATACTCGAAGAACACCCGGGTATGTACCTTGAGAGACAATGATGAAGGTGTCTATAAATCATTAGTCTCGCCAGCATTGTAGCTCATGGTCTCGTAAAGAGATGGAGTTGTTATTCAAGGCCTTGCACTATGACAATGTTGTTGGATATGATGCTATAACAGATGGATTCCTAATCCGGTTTCTCTTATGTGAATTCTTCAATATTGATAATAGCCAAACACCTTGTAATGTTGTATGAATACCTCCCTAGTTAAGAGGGAATGTTGAAGGAAATGTAACTAGGTTCGATCTTCATAGATATACTTTTGATATTTGTATTTATTCAAGAAAAAGAAATATTATTTTATAATATATGTCAATGAGTTTCTTGCTCATTCAAATAGGTCTAGAATTATTTAAAGTGTTATAGGCAGTCAAATAGTCAAAAGAAAAAGGTTGAAGACTTTAAGGGCATGTTACACCTTGTATAAATATGTACTAAAGTCAAAGAGAGAACCTCCAAGCAAAGTCAGGTCTCCTCCTATGCTAAAGAAGCTCCTTCAAGCATGCAACTCCACCAAAGAACCATCTGAACTCTACTCTTCAAGTCGGGCTACAAGCAGTCAACCAAGTCGGCCTAAGAGGAGCGACAGTGCTCTATTTATAGAGGTTGTCCATTCCAATAGAACATACTCACTTCACTCTGAAATCAGCACAGAAAAGAGGACAACAAAAGGATGAAAAGAAGTCTTCTAGGGCAGCAAAGGAAGGGAGAAAGAAGCTGAAGATTAAGGACTATCTCTAGAGTAAACTCACAACCACAAGTGCAAAAGGGGAAGGGTTTTCCTGCGGCCATAGCAGCAGAAATTTCCAATTCACCATATCTCATTGTTTTGGGTGCAAACTAGGCCTACAAGGCCTCTCTCTCAAGCGTGGAAGAAGGGTATGCAAGCGAAGGGTAGAAGACAAGTCTAACATGGTTTAGTGAAGAGAATCCTCCACACGTGCGAAGAATTAGGGCTGCATTGTTGCTGCCCTAAGTCTGCAATAGTTGTCAAGAGAAAAAGGTTTGGTTGGAAGGATAGAAGGTCATCATCCTAAGGTAGAAAGACTACATCTCAAGCGAAGGAAGAAGAGGTCAAGGATCATCCTAGAACACACAATCTAAGGTCTCTACAGTTGCCAGAAGAAGTACCGAAGAGAGGAAGACAAAGTGTTGGAAGGAAGAGGACGAAGTGTTGCAAGAGGAAGTGATCTTGAAAGGACTTGACTTGTCCTTGGAGGATACTCTTGTCAGGGGTCCAGGGTTTGGCATTGATAAATAGAAGCTTCAATAAGACAAATTCACTAAAGAGTTTTCCTCTCAAGAGAAGAGAGGTTTTGGCCTTGGCATAGAGCTAACATCTTGTGTTCTTGTTTTTATGTTTTGGTAGCAGTTTGATGAAGTACACACATATGCAATAATAATAAGAAGAAGAAGAAGAAGAATAAGCTAATAAGGAAAAGTAAAAATACTCCACAAATTGTTATCAAGTAACAAAGAATCACACTACATTACTTTGTCGTAGATTCTTCAACACATCCAACCCATGGATGATGAATCAAGTTCTCCAAAAGAACCTCTGCTCACACAGTCCCGGGAGGAAGAAGCAGCATAGAGACTGGAAGAACAATTGACTCAAGAGATAGAAGAAGAGATGTAGGAAGAGGATACCATCCAACCCATGGATGATGAACCAAGTTCTTTAAAAGAACCTCCTTTCACAAGTGGTCATCTTCCATTCGAAGAAATGGGAATCACACCTCCACCTGTAGATCGAGTTATGGTGTGTGCATTGTCACGTTTGATCAGCTCAAGAAGAGGATTGTGCAGCGGAGGCACAGAGACTTCCCAAATGATCCTCAAAATCCAATCTCGGTATCTACAGAGAAGGTGACAACTACTAATACCAAAAGCAATCCCAAAGCAATCATGGCAGCAAACGATGCTTTCGCTACAGCAGCACAGGATAACTCTGAATATCAGTTGAATGAGAATGCATGATTAAGGAGAGAACTAGCTGCAGTGAATTAACAAGCGGAACTCCTTGCAACAGAGAATCAACAGTTATCTTCACACAGCTTCAACGCCGCAGAATAGCAGTCAGCCATGCAAGAGGAACTGGGGCCAATGGAGGACACCATGGCACGGTTATATGATGAGATGATACTTCTACAACAAGTGGTGGCTCCTCTCGTTGGCATTCATAAGAAAGCACAGGAAGTGGTAAAACTCCTGAAACTGGAAAATATAGTGATTAACCAACTTCAGGAATGGGCTTCCAAGTATCCGGATGCTCTACAACATTTGGAAAGAAAACACAAGATTGTCGCTGAAATGGACAGAGTTCAGTTGAGACTCCACCATCAGAACTACAAGCATTTTGGAGAACAGTCAATTAGCACTATTGCCACTTATAATCGATTGCACAATGGTTTCAAGTCTCTAGCACAAAAACATGGGATGCCCTCAATAAGATCACTTGGAGAAATCAGAGGCAGGGAAATCATCTTCTAAGGGAGCAGGCAATACATAGAACAGATCAAGCAAGCATCGGAGCATGAAGACTTGGAGATCACCAAAGACATTATTCTACAATATGCCATCGCACCAGTCAAAGCTCATATGAAACTCTCAAGCTCCAAGACCATATTGACAGAGGCATTAAGGGTGAAGATGCCTTATGCAGGGGACTTGCCAGTTTGGGTCAAATTCATCTCAACGGAGTGCAAAGCATGGCACACATACATTACCAATGAGCTCCATGAGGAAGCAAATGATTTGTCAATTTGATAAGACTTTGTCCTATTATCAGTTTTGCCTTATATAGCCACCATCTCATATGCAATGTCTTTTGTAATAAATGGTATGTAATGAAGTACAAGAGACACGTGTGGAATGTGAATAGCCACATATGGAATGTAAAGAGTCATGTATAGAATATGAAAAGTTGTAGGAGTTGAAGAGTCATGGGGAAGCTAAAAGGTTATTGTCATTAGTTATAAATAATTCCTCATAACTCAAGCTAAGGGTTGGGATTCTTGGAGTCTTGCCTTGGCTTCTCTTGTAGTGCATAGGAGATACATCATTCTTTGGGGAAGCAAGTTGTGGCTTCATGTTCCACTACTAGATATAGTGTTTCATCTATGTAATAGTGTACCCTAGATCTTTCATTCATAATCAGAAGCTCTATCAGTCGGCACTTCATACATGTATTGTAGATATAGAAGGACTATTCTTGTTATGCTTGCGGTATATGTTGCTTTAATAACATACTAAGTCTAATGAACCAATTTGTTGCTTAGCTATGGTTACTGTTAAATTAGTGTTAATATGCTTTCATGATTGTTGTTTATTGTGTGGACTAATCTGCAAGTAATCAACAAGCCTTTCTCTTCCTTCCCGAGTCCCCCTTTAGGATAGTACTATTACTTTTCTAACCAGAGGCTCATTTTCCCTTACCAGTCGTGGAAGTTCCCTCGTGCACCTTACATTGGGTGTCTCACAAAGCTTACATACTTGCTGCCCAAAGAGGTGTTGCAATCTCTTATGTGTGGTTGTAACCAAGGCATATCTTTGAAACCTTTCCAACGGTGGTTGAACCGTATAGCTGGATGGGACTCTTAAACCAAACAGTGTGAGGTCTAATTGGGACTTCACATCGGGGAGATCCCCTTACATGTTGGCGAAATCCAACACCGCCAACACCACAACTGATCAGGTTGTTGATGTATCTGTTTAATACTAGATCGAATATATGCTTTGTAGTGAATACACTCAACCAGTTTATGGAGTCGAGGGTTCATTAGATGGCAGAGAAGCATGTGTTGAGATATCTTTGTGGTACAGTGGACTTTAAACCTAGATTTGTTAGAGTTGGTGGACTGCAGTTGCACAGCTATACAGATTCAGTGTGGGTTGTGAGTGCAGTGGACAGGAAGAGTACATATGCATGTTGTTTTAGCTTGGGGTCAATAATCATCTCAAGGTTTAGCAGGAAGCAACACTCAATGGCACTTAGCTCAGCAAACGCTGAGTACATGTCTACAAGCCCAGCGAGTTGTGAGGCCATATGCCTTCACAAGATGCTCTCAAGGTTGTGCACTCTTGAGATGGGGCCTACCATGATTCACTGCAATAACCAAAGTTGCGTCAAGCTTTCGAAGAATCTAGTGCTTCATGACAAATCCAAGCATATAGGGTTCAGCTACCACTTCATCAAAAACAGGGTCAAAAGAGGTGTTGTGAGATTGCAGTACATTTCCGTAAGGGAGCATGTAGTAGATATTCTCAACAAGCCCCTAGTAAAGGGAAAATTTGTGTTCTACAGGGACAAGCAAGGGGCGATGGAGAATCCCATCCTTGCTAGGAGGGAGTGTTGATTTTATAGCTTTGAAAGGACTTATACATAGGCTAGTATCTTGCTTGTAGGAGAAGAAAAACTCTTTAGGTGGTTGTTTGAGAAGAGCAACTAACATGATCTCCTTCCTAAGTTTTAACTTAGGAAAAAGCACATTGATTAAATATTTAATTAATGTTGACTTTGGGCTAATGTTTTTCTAAGGATAAATAACTACATATTTAATTGACTTAGATTTAATCTCCACCGTTGATCAAAGAACACTAGGATTTAATCCTAGCCCTCAATCACTTTGGAGATTAGGGATTTGGCCCATGGAGAAATTATAAAATGAACCTATGGCAGAGGATAAAGACACATTACATTGCTATTGTTTAGAGAGCGATTTTCTCAAGGAGTGAGAGACTCCAAAACTAACGAGAAGGGTAAAGGATTGCAATAGGGGAACTTGGGAGTAAATTTCAAGGAGGCCAAATGTAATATCCTGAAAAATAATTTGACATTTTTTTCTAGAACTTTGTTTCAAAAAATTACACCAAAAATTTCTTCATTTAAAACCCAATCAAATTGCACAATTTGCACCATGAAATTTTTGGCACAACAAATAAATTTTCAATATGAAAACCCATAAATGTTGCAAATAAAAGTTAACACGAGAAATAGTAGAAAACTCAACAAAATTTAGCCTTATTATATTAAATATGGTTCTGAGAACCAATTACAAACACCAACAAATATCTAAATCGCTGACAATAGGTCCTCCATGTTATGCCCTGGCAAGAGATATTGTTCACCACTGGAGTGGCACCTAATGATTATATGAAGACTCCATGCCCAAGGATGATCCAAAGGACACTTGTACCATCAGATATCGTCAGTCAGCAGAGTTTTTAAACTCTACTTCTATCTTCTCATTATCTTTCTTGTACCGAGATTCCACACCCTATGGGAAATTGTAATAAGTGATACCAGTAATGAAGAGTTTTGAGTCAATAACAGGCCTAGGATGTTGGGACTCAATCAGAAAATGAGTACACCTTGGGGTGTTTTTTTTATCTGGATAATTATCCCTTCTTTTTTAGAGGCGGATAATTTTCTATGTTTTTTCACTCACGTTTTACCCCAAAGCCGGGGTGACAATTTGAAGATTGAGCCCCTGACACATCTTAGTGTCTAGAGTCGATGTATATTACCATACTAGATCACACGAAAAATTTTGTGGAATTTGGCTAGGTCTAAGTAGGATTTTTTAAAAATTAAAAATTTCCCGCAAAACGGGATTTTTTAATTATTGTCTATGTAATGGTGTAAACAAGTGGCCTTAGGAAATGTATGGGGCGTATGACTACTCGAAATTCATCCTTAGAGGCCCAGCATTATCCTAAAACCCACTTTGGGGGCCAAAAAATGACTTATAGTCCCGATTTTTCAAATGACAGTAGCCAAAATGAGGAAAAAATTCAAAAAAATGAATAATGGGAACTATTTATAAATTTTTCCAAAGTCAAATTTTGACATGGAAATTATGTGGAGAGTCAAGGGTGATGTGGAAATCACGTGGGGCCACCAAGCAAGCAACAAGTTAATTACAAAGTCAAAACTTTCAAGTCAAAGTCAAAGGGGCCCACAATGAGCTCATGAGAAGTACGTACAAGCAAATGTATGAAGTGACTTTGATTTAATTTAAATCAAATGTTAATTAAAGTCTAAGGTGAAAAAGTTAAAAGAAGTTGGAGGGACCCCACATAACTATAGTCTACGCATTAGTTTGATAAAAGGCACATGATAAAAGAAGCTTCCACGTACAACTACAGCAAAGGAATATCCATGTTAGTCAAAGATATCTCCACGCAGCAAAAGAAAATCAGCATAGACTTTGATGGAATGTTAAGTAAGGTTAACTCAAGCTTTTGTGAGGACTGTCTACCGCATTAAACTCCACTTAGCCTCCACGCTGCCAGCTAAAAGGCACCTACAACAGTCAACGCAGGCCAACAAGAGACAATCCGCAGCTGTCATTTAAATGAGGATTTATCACAGCAATCAAAACTTTGGTTTGGTGGCAGTTTACGACAGCAAATTGTGGGAGCTTGTCTCCCATTTACTTCAGTTATATATGCACTTGGCAGCCATAAAGAATGTGCACCAGCAGTTGGATGAACGTTGATTCTCAAGGGAGATATACACAGCCAATTAGGGAGCAGTTTACAACAGTGATCTCCAGCACTTGGACAGTTCTTGCAACCACTTGCAAATTCGTTTTTGCTTTGGGATCTTCACCCTTCCACTTGTCACGTGCACTCACACTGGGATTGGCTCCTATTTGCCTATTTAAATGAGCTTTGGCTCTCATCTTGGTATCTACTGAATGAGCTATTGGGCTTGCAGAGCCTCTGCTGGATTTTGTATTCATCTTTCATATAAATAAATAAGAGTCTTTGGGGTTACTAGCTTCTCTTGTGGTGCATTCTTTGGTTGGTGAGGTATACCAATGTCATTTGATGTTATTATTCATTTGATTTTACGTTGCTATCTAGTTGTTTTTTTTGTGCATTTGCCTGAGGGCATTATTGTCTAGGGAGGAGAGATTTGCATCTATCTCAAATCTCCTTTGGGTTTGGTATATTTTGAGCTCTTGTTGTAGCTTGTTATTTTCGGTTAAATGACAAGCTCAACTTGGTCTCTATATGCCAAGTCTCTTTTGCACTAACAATTGGTTTGCAGGCATTTTTGTGTTCAAAGGATAGGTTTCCAACTCTATTGGAGTGTGAAGACTTCTTCGGTTGGAATATTCACCTCCAAGGATATCAAAGATCCCACAAGTTGTTCAAGCCAACAATCTCATAAGACATCAAGAGATTTATTTAAGAGGGGGTTTCATGAGCCCTTCGCTTCTTTTCTATCTTAAAAAAATATCATATATTTTCTTCTTTCATTTGTGTGCATATTGGTTTTATCTAGCATTTGAGGCCCTATTTATTTTGCATGCTAACTCTTTTTCATGCTTTCTTACAGGTGTTCTTGGAGGAAATTCAAGTTTGAAGAAAGAGAGCTGAAGCATAAGCTAAGTAACCCTTTTCCATCTGGAAACCCAAGCCCAAGGTTATTTGGGCTTTCATTTGAAAGCGTTTCACTTCA
Organism: Pinus tabuliformis; assembly: GCA_031772625.1. NCBI lineage: Eukaryota > Viridiplantae > Streptophyta > Pinopsida > Pinales > Pinaceae > Pinus > Pinus tabuliformis. Next base: position 1,442,712,120 of record CM062816.1, read on the forward strand.
TTCTAAGCAAAAAAACAACAATTTCATTTCTTAAAGAGCAATACTTTGAAGGCACTAGTTGTTTATGTATTTCATGCTTATCTTATGTGTTCATGGTTATTGCTCATATCAGGTTTGGTTATAAATCTTAAAGAAATAATCTATTTAACTCTAACAATTCTCCTAGAAACTCACATCTTTTTTAAACTTAACTTTTCATTAGGGACCACCCCCCTTAACTAACCTAGGAGATAGCTCAAACGGAGAGAGTCGGGATTAGTGTGACAACCCCTTCTCTGAGTTCCCTGCCACCAACCATACCTTGTGGGGTTAAAGGCTTTTCTCACTGACTTGTAGGTAGGTGTAGGTGGCAGGGTCAACATCTTTGGCGCCATTACCGGGCACAAGTCTTCTCGTACCTAGGAAAAATCGACTAACCTTTTGGTTTTAGCATTTTGAACTTTAGATTTAGATTCTTGCTCAAGTGGCGACTCCACTCAATCCAAATTTTGCAAGAGTCTCTACTAGGAGAAATTCAAGTGGTCTAGTTAGCCCCTCTTCTGATCCTGAAAGGGTTTTTAGAGAGAGGTTGAATAGACTTTCTCGTAGTAGAGATCTTGCTAGTCTTGGGCAAGAGGCTATTTCTGATATTCATTTGCTTTTTCAAGAACAAGTAGAGCATAGCATCATGAATGATCTTTTTGCTCCCTGTGACTTCACTAACATAAATGGCTATCCTCACAATGTCCCTGATAAGGCTATTAAAAAGTTGCCTTCCTTTCAAGGTAACAATGCCATTAGTGCTACATCACATGTGAAAAACTTTAATGTTTGTATCTTTAAATGGTGTAACACTACTAATTATGAGGATGTGAAGATGAGGCTTTTTGTTTTATCTTTAGAAGAGGATGCTCTTGATTGGCTCACTGAGCAACCTGCTAACTCATATAATTCTTTACAAGCCATTCTGACTGCATTTTTAGATAAGTTTGGAGAGGAGGAAAATAGGCATTTGATCAATGCCATTAGCAACATGAAGAAAAATGAGAATGAGACCATGGAGGAGTTTAACAAGAGATTCAATGAATTAGTAAAAAGCATGCTTGCTACTGTTAAACCTCCTGATGAATTTCTTTTATGCTCATACCTAGATGCTTTTGGGGTTGACATTACCTATGAGTTGAGGAGGAAGGAGCCTATAAATCTAAGTGTAGCTCAATCTAAAGCCTTGAAGATAGAAAGGGCTAGAAAGCAGTCAGGAAAATCTGAAATTCCTGGTTTCAATAGAGGGCCATCAAAATCAAATGATTACAAAGGCAATGCCAAGGAAGAGACTACACATGATCCTATTAAAGAATTAACTCAACTCATCAAGAGCATGGAAGCAAATCACATCAAAGAAATGCAAACCATGCAAAATAGGTTGGTGGCCATGGAGAGATCACAAGTGCAAAGATTCCAAACTAGGCCAAATGATAGATGGCAAAATAATAAAGGCCCTCAACAGGAGCATAGGCCTCCAAATCCATTGGAATCCACCAACATGGTAGATCAGATTCCCCCTTTTTGTAGGCCATGTAATGAGTTCCATGAAGAAGCCACATGCCCATATGTGAAGAGAATCATGGAAAGTGGCATGTTAGGAGGGACAAGTGGTCAAATCAATATGTTCTCCATGAAAGATCAAATATACAACTTTGAGAGAAATCAAGAGATTGACCATAGGCCTAATAATCTTGGGGTTCACAATATGATTGCAGATCTTGACGAGGTCAATAATATTTTTAGGGAAAAACCTACATCTGGACAGATTCTTGCTATGGCAAAACACAAAGGGATGATTTATCAGAGAAGGGATGTCCAAGACCGGAATAATCACAGAAATTCTTCTCCTCCTACTTCAGAATTGAATTTTGACTTTGGGCAATTGGGCGAATAATGCAAAGGTTTCTATTCCAGCGACAGAACTTTTAAAGATACCATCTCAAAGGGCCAAGTTACTAAGTGCCATTGAAGTTACTCAAAGGGAAGTCAAGCCTAGTGACGAACAGGAAGATGAGGAAATTGTATTGAAAAGTATGAACTGTTATGTGGGGAATGAAGATCATCTACCATTTTATGTTTCTTTGATAGTGAATGATCTTCTTTTACACAATTGCATGCTTGATTCAGGGGCTTCATCAAATGTCATGACCAAGAAAGTCATGGAGCAACTAAATTTAAGGGTTTCTAGGCCCTATCACAACATATGTTCAATGGATTCTATAAGAATTGAAGTGTGTGGGATAATTAAAGATTTACAAGTTTTCCTAGCTGCATACACAGATAGAATAATGACTATGGATATTGTTGTGATAGATGTCCCAGATTCATGGGGAATGCTCCTATCAAGAAAATGGTCATCAGATCTAGGTGGCAGCCTTCAAATGGACTTATCATATGCCACCATCCCCATGCCTGATAAGACCTTTGTCAGACTTGATCGAGAGTTAGAGAAAAGATATCATGTTGAAGATCCAAGGAAACCCAACAACGAGGTTATCTATAGATCATGCCAGACAGGGAGTGATGCAGTGCTGAAAAATTTCCTTCCCCCCTTAATAGAACAAATTCAAAACAAAGAGATTAGGCATAGCTCAAAAAGATTGGGTACTTCAAATTTTCCATCAGAGCATTTTCAAGACAAAGCAGTAGGATTGGAAATAAATGCATCATCATCACCATCACAACTAACCAAGAAGAAAATAAAAAAGCAAAAAAAGAAAAAGATATGAAAAATGAACCACCAGTTTTGAGCAGGATCAAGCTTCACCGCATCAATAGTCAGAAAAGGAAAAGGAAGAGGTTTGGTATATCTGATGGCCACAAACATGTTAAAATTGGGGCAATTCATAATCCCAAGATAGTCAGAATTGGGCAAGGAACATCAAAGAAAGAACCTATGGACTTGCCTGTGAGTAGGGAGGTTCTCAAGATGGATTTCACTGAAGACATCTGATGCCATGGGTCATCTTTTTGTATCATATTTCTAACCTTATCTCGTGTTATTTTTGTTTTAGTTTTATTTCATAAATAAATTGTCATTTATGCTCTTAGAATAAAATTCCATTTCTTAGTTTCTGTACATTATTTCATTTGATGATATTTTGAATGGATACTGCTGATATATGTCATTTTTCGGTGGATGCAGATTCCAGGTTCTTGCACGCTATCACTTCATATCTAGCATGCATCCCCATATGGAGCCAAATGTTGACCACTGGAGTGGCACCTGATGATTATATGAAAACTCCATGTCCAAGGATGATCCAGAGGACAATTGTACCATCATATATCGTCAGTCAACAGAGTTTTTTAACTCTACTTCTATCTTCTCATCATCTTTCTTGTACCCAAATTCCACACCCTACAGAGAATTGTAATAAGTGATACGAATAATGATGAGTTTTGAGTCTGTAACAAGCCTAGGATGTTGCGACTCAATCAGCAAACGAGTACACCTTGGAGTGTTTTTTTTATCTGGTTAATTATCCCTTCTTTTTCAGAGGCGGATAATTTTCTAGGTTTTTTCACTCACGTTTTACCCCAAAGCCGGGGTGACGGTTTGAAGATTGAGCCCCTGACACATCTTAGTGTCTAAAGTTGATGTATATTACCATACTAGATCACACAAAAAATTTCGTGGAATTTGGCTAGGTCTAAGTATGATTTTTTAATAATTAAAAATTTCCCGCAAAACAGGATGTTTTAATTATTTTCTATGTAATGGTGTAAATAAGCAGATACTCAAGAAATGCAGAGAGAAATGCTAAGCCATTTTATTATACTGAGCAATAGAATGAGTATAGGAGGTGATCAAAAGGATGGCACCTCGACTTGCACAAGACAAGTGAAGAAACACACTCAGAATAGCAAAGGAATGGCCTCTCTCAGAACTGCGTTGAAGCTGCTGGAGAACTGTCGTGTTGCTGCTGCTGCTGGAAATCAAATGGGAATTTGGGGCTATTCCCCTCCTCGGAAAATGTTGAAACTCTGGAATCGAACTCTACTCAAGAAACCCAGAAAAACCCAGAAAGCTTTCTTGGAATAGCTGACCCCCAAAAATCACCCCCTTGGGGTTCTGCGCAGTCCCTCAATGCTCTTCGCTGCCATTGAATGAAAACCCTCCAGAAATCCACCTAAAACCTCTACCAAAACTCTCCAATATGCAAGGGTTGATCCCCTACTCAATCTCCCAGCACAAATCCTGCTGCAAACCCTCAATCCAAAACTCCTGCCAGAAAGAACTGCGTCATCCCTCTCAGTGTTGCGCAATCCTCCATGGTGATCAATCCTCCTGCCAAACGCTGATGAAACTACTGCTGAAATGCTAATGGAAATACCTTGCCCGAGCAGGCACTCGAAGTCCCCCGGGGCTAAGGGTGAGATCTCCGAACGAAGACACTCAATGCACTAAACAGTGCTGCAGACTAGCTAAACAGTCAGCGTGCTCTAAGTCGAAGTGACTATCTCAAATGCTTATAACTGAATGATCAAAATGAGGGGGCTCCTCTCTCTTTTATAGCTTCTGCCTCTCTCAATCCCAATGCTCACCTTCTGCTGCGTGATTCCCCTTTTGCCACGTGTTCCCTACTGCGTAGTCCCTCCATGTGTCTGCGTGGGCTCCATTTCTATGTCCCCCTTTTGGCCCTCTTGACTCTCCCTTTAAGTCACAACGTTGTGCTACTAGGAAGTGACTTGTATTCTAAAAGTGAGTTATGTCCCCCTTCCTCACTTTTTTTATTTACAAAATAACTATAGAAGGCAAAATTTGGCAAAATCGAATATTCCAATTAGTTGGGGCTAATTAGGAATATTACAGTCTCCCCCGGCAAAATGTTGCTTGTCCTCAAGCAACTGAAGTGATGGATGTTGTAAGATCTTCTCATTCTCCCAAGTGGCATCCTCATTCGGCAAATTCTTCCACCTCACCAAAAATTCCCGGACCGTCCTGCTCCGCAGCTGCCTCTCCCTGGTATCAATGATAGCCTCCGGCTGCAATACCAAATGCCCCTCATCATCCATAGGTGGTAGCTCATCTATCACTGTTACCTGCTGCCCCAATGCCTTTTTCAGGCATGATACATGAAAAATGTTATGAATCTTGCTGCCTTGGGGCAGCTCCAACTCATATGCAACCTGTCCAATCTTGCGTATCACTCTGTATGGCCCATAAAAGCGGGGCTTGAGCTTTTCAACCCCCTTCTGCTTCAGTGACGACTGTCGATATGGCTGTAATCGTAGGTAGACCATGTCCCCCACCTCGAATTGCCTCTCTACCCGACCCCTGTCGACATACAGCTTCTGCTGGTTTTGCACTGTAGCCATGTTATCCTTGAGAGCTCAGAGGATTCCCGACTCTCTTCGATCCAAATCTTGGCTCTAGGAGCCCTGCTGTCACCAAACATCACGTCAACAAAAGATAAAGGATGATATCCATATAAGGCATAGAATGGTGACATACCAATGGATATGTGATGTGAAGTATTGTAGCAATACTCCCCAGATGCAACCACTTCATCCATGCTCGTTGCTGCCCACTGACATAGTTACGCAAGTAGCCCTCCAGCCACTTGTTAACTATCTCTGTCTGCCTATCCGTCTATGGGTGATAACTGGTACTCGGAGTCAACTCCGTCCCCACCAACCGAAAAAGCTCCTGCCAAAACCCGCTCATGAAACGGCTGTCCCTGTCACTGACGATGGTCTTAGGAAGACCATGTAGCTTGAAGATCTCCCTGAAGAACAGCTCGGCCACCTGTGCTGTTGTGTAGTGTGCGGATATGGCAAAGAAATGTGCATACTTTGTCAGTAGGTCAACGACGACAAAGATACAATCTTTGCCCTGTACCGTGGGCAATCCTATGATGAAGTCCATCAAAATGCTCTCCCATTTCCCCTCCGGAATGGGTAGCGGCTGCAATAAACCCGCGGGATGGCTCATCTCTCCCTTGTTCCGCTGGCAAACATCGCACTCCCTGATATGCCGGAGTACGTCCTCCTTGAGGCCCTTCCAGGAGAACCTCTCTCTAATGGCCCTGTAGGTTTTGGTAAACCCCTAATGGCCTGCCAATGGTGAATCATGTGATGCCTGGAGTATCTTCTTCTTGAGCTGAGACCCCTCAATCAAGAAGATCCGATCCCTGTAATAGATGATCTCATCGATCACCCTGAACCTGTCATCTACCACCTGCTCGTCCAGAATCTCACATGCAAACCTGTCCTTGGAGTACTCTACTAAGAGTCGAGCCCTCCAGTCTGTATCCAAGCTCATAAGAGACAACGTGGCTGGTCTACGTGAAAGAGCATCTGCTACCACGTTGTTCTTACCCTTGACATACTCAATGTCAAAGTCATATGCTTGGATCTTACTGATCCACTTCTGCTGCCTCTCCTGCAACTGCTTCTGCTCCAAAAGGAACTTGAGGTTGTTGTGATCATTCCTCACCCTGAACCTGTTCCCCACCAAATACTGCCAATACTTAGCCAATGCATACATGATGGCCAGCATCTCCTTGTCGTATATAGAATACAACCTCTCATGCGGAAGGAGCTTCCAGTTCTCAAAGGCTATATACCCTCTCCTGACGCATCACACTCCAAAACAAATGGCTGCGTAAATCTGGCAATGCAAGCATTGGGCAGCTGCTCATAACCTCCTTGAGCCTGTCAAAGGCTCGCTGTGCTGTATCCGACCAACTGAATGCCCCCTTCCTCGTCAAATCTTTAAGGGGTGCAGCAAGCTGTGAGAAACCTTTGATGAACTTCTGATAGTAAGTACAAATGCCAATGAATCCTCGAAGTTTCGTCATGTTTCTCGGCTCCGGCCAATCTCTGATGGCCCTAATCTTCTCCTCGTGGACCCTCACTCCGTCCACTCCAATCATGTGTCCCAAGTATAACATCTCCTTCAACCCGAACTCACATTTGGAGAGCTTGGCATAGAACTGCTGCTCCTCCAAGATGCGTAATGCTATCTCAATATGTTGGTAATGCTCCTCCCACGTCCTGCTGTAAATGAGTATATCATCAAAGAACACCAACACAAACTTCCTCAAGTGACTACGGAAGATGTCATTCATGCAAGACTGGAATGTAGCTGGGACGTTGGTTAGCTCGAAGGGCATCACCAAAAACTCAAAGTGCCCATAGTGACATCTGAAGGCGGTCTTGGGAATGTCCTGCTCCCTCACGCGAATCTAATGGTACCCTGATCTCAAATCAATCTTTGAGAATAACCGTGCTCCTCTCAACTCATCCATCAACTCATCGATCCTAGGTATGGGGTAACTGTTCTTCAATGTCCTCTTGTTCATGGCCCTGTAGTCAATGCACATCCTCAATATACCGTCCTTCTTCTTCACCAACACCACAAAAGAAGCAAAAGGACTCGTGCTCGGTCAGATGTGCCCAAGAGCCAGCAACTCCTGAATGGCCCGCTCTATCTCGTCCTGATAGGCCTTGGGATGCCTATAGGGGGTAGTAATCACTGCCTGTATGCCCTACTCAAGCTCAATAGTGTGCTCAAACCCCCGGTCCGGTGGTTGACCCGGCAAAATCTCCCCAAATACTATGGCATACCAGTCAAGGATGGACTGTATCTCCGAGTGCACTGTCTGCCCTGTAGTCCCTGCCTCTGATGCACGCAGCTCTACTGCCCACTCTATGTCTCCCTTCCGGAAGACTGCCTCCATCCGATGAGCCGAAACAGTCTGAGGCGGATACATATGCTGTCCTCGTATCTTCTCATGCCTCCCTGTCTTCTCATCATCCCACTCCATCTCTAGGGTCTTCCAATCCGTCGTGACCTTCCCTAGAGTGATGAGCCATTGAACACCCAGTATCATGTTGGTGTCCGGAATATCGACCACGAAAAAGTGGTCAGTCAATGTGTAGGTGCCCATCATCACTGAAAGCTCTGGAACATATCGAGCACACGTCATGGTCTGATCTCCTGGGACCAAGACTGAAAACCCATCGAAGCTCTCTGTCTGTATGCCTCTCCGCTCAACCATCTGTGCATCGATGAAGTTGTGGGTCGCCCCACTGTCAACCAAAACTGACACTCGCTGGCCACGTACCATCCCTCGTACGCGTAGTGTCAGATACTTGGGAACTCCTCGCAATGCGGCAAGGGCCCCTCCGGTGGGTGCAAAAGATGCACCACCTGCTGCTGGCGGTGGAGGTGGCAAAGGTCCCTGTCCATCATGGCTATCTCCTGCCTCCACACCATCCTCGTCATCCTCTTCTCCACTGCTCTCGGAGAAAACCTCAATGAAATGTGCCTTGCCAGCAGCACATCTATGTCCTGGTGCCCATGGCTCCTGACATGTGAAGCACAACCACTTCTTCTTCAGCGCCCTCTTGACATCATCGTCAATCTACACTCGTCCTGGATTCCCCTTTGGAAGTGGAATCCTCACATCCTTCCCCTTAGACTGGAAAGTCTGTCTCTAGGGGTAAGGTGTCCGGATCCTGGGTAAGACATCCTGTAGGTCCCGTATCCTACTGATAGCATCCTAAAGGGTGGTCGATCTAGCGGATCTGACTAGACCTCAAAGTGGCTCTGCTAACCCCTCAACACACATATAGATCCTTCGTGTCGTGGATAGATCTGGCACCATCACTGAGACCCTCAAGAAATCTGCAATGTAGGTCTTTGGGCTCCCTGTCTGTTTGAGCCTTGTCAGCTCAACAAAATGCTGCTCCGGATCCCTCCGATCAAATCGCTCCATCAATCTCCTGGTGAACTCGGCATATGTCGTCACCATAGAGTGTCCTAGTGTAACCATCCCATGAAACCACCAATCTTGGGCCTCACCATCCAAATGCAATGTCGCCACCTTGATGGCCTCTGTCTCCGACATCTGGTTAAGCTGGAAATAAATGTCCAGCTTCTCCACCCAAGACCTTGCCGAACTGTTTGATGAGCCATCAAATGTAGGCAAGTGGAATCTACTCGCTGCACAGTGGGTGTCACCATCATGATAATGTCGGTACCCTCTGTGATGGTCACGGGGTCTACTATCCCGTTGGAGCTAAACAAAATCATGGAATGAGAGGGCTTCCCTGAACTCCTGCCCATAGGCCTAGTACTCTACAAAATAATCACCCATGTGTCCAGGCTCTGCCTCTTGCTGGGCTACGGCCCCCGTGTCTGCTCCTAAGAAAGTGGGCATGGTAGAGCGTGTAGGGGCATGTGAGGCCACCTGCTGCACAGTATCACGCTACTCTGGCAAATGGTGGGATGCACCCGATCCCTCACCAACTTGGAAAACCCGTGGGCTCTCACGCTGTCTAGCCTCTACTGCCGTGAATCTCTGCCCCATCACCTCAATCTGCCTTGACAGATCTTGCACTGATTTGAGGAGCATATCCGCAAATCTCTTCCCGTCATCATCTGCCATTGGAGCCTCCTGTTCTACGCCCACCACCGGCTCCCTCTGTTCTGCGTCCACCACTGGAACACAGTCTCCTTCTCCATAGGTATTCTCCAACCTACGCCCAGCGTCTCTATATCTCCTACCTCTATAACAGATGTAGGGTTTCTCCCCCGGTGTCATAGATTGCTAGCTCCACAGCCTGAGCCAGATCTATGCTCTGATACCACTGTAATATCCTGTTTCAAAGTTATTCTCCAAAACCCCAGTAAACTCCAACCAAATACGTACAATGATGTAATAACCGGGAAACTCAAAATGATAAAAATAACAGTGGTGCAATATATAATAATATAAACGTGCAATATAAGCAGATACTCAAGAAATACAGAGAGAAATGCTAAGCCATTTTATTATACTGAGCAATAGAATGAGTACAGGAGGTGATCAGAAGGATGGCACCTCGACTTGCACAAGGCAAGTGAAGAAACACACTCAGAATAGGAAAGGAATGGCCTCTCTCAGAACTGCGTGGAAGCTGCTGGAGAACTGCCATGCTGCTGCTGCTGGAAATCAAATGGGAATTTGGGGTTGTTCCCCTCCTCGGAAAATGATGAAACTCTGGAATCGGACTCTACTCAAGAAACCCAGAAAAACACAAAAAGCTTTCCTGGAATAGCCGACCCCCGAAAATCACCCCCTTGGGGTTCTCCGCAGTCCCGCAATGCTCTGCGCTGCCACTAAATGAAAACACTCCAGAAATCTGCCTGAAACCTCTGCCAAAACTCTCCAATATGCAAGGGCTAATCCCCTGCTCAATCTCCTAACACAAATCCTACTGCAAACCCTCAATCCAAAACTCCTGCCAAAAAGAACTACGTCATCCCTCTCAGTGCTACGCAGTCCTCCAGGGTGATCAATCCTCCTGCCAAACGCTAATGAAACTACTGCTGAAATGCTAATGGAAATACCTTGCCCGAGCAGGCACTCGAAGTCCCCCGGGGCTAAGGGTGAGATCTCCGAACGGAGACACTCAATGCACTAAACAGTGCTGCAGACTAGCTAAACAGCCAACGTGCTCTAAGTCAAAGTGACTATCTCAAATGCTTATAACTGAATGATCAAAATGAGGGGGCTCCTCTCTCTTTTATAGCTTTTGCCTCTCTCAATCCCAATGCTCACCTTCTCTTGCGTGATTCCCCTTTTGCCACGTGTTCCTCCCCTCATGCGCAGTCCCTCCATGTGTCTGCGTGGGCTCCATTTCTGCGTCCCCCTTTTGGCCCCCTTGACTCTCCCTTTAAGTCACAACGTTGTGCTACTAGGAAGTGACTTGTATTCTAAAAGTGAGTTATGTCCCCCTTTCTCACTTTTTTTATTTACAAAATGGCAAAATCGAATATTCCAATTAGTTGGGGCTAATTAGGAATATTACAGGAAATGTATGGGGTGTATGACTACTCGAAATTCATCATCAAAGGCCTAGCATTATCCTAAAACCCACTTTGGGGGTCAAAAAATGAATTATAGTCCCTCAAAAGCCAATTTTTCAAATGACAATAGCAAAAATGAAGAAAAAATTCAAAAAAATGAATAATTGGATATATTTATAAATTTTTCCAAAGTCAAAATAAGTCAAATTTTGACATGGAAATTATGTGGAGAGTCAAGGGTGATGTGGCAATCACGTGGAGCCACCACGCAAGCCACAAGTCAATTACAAAGTCAAAACTTTCAAGTCAAAGTCAAAGGGGCCCACAATGAGCTCATGAGAAGTACATACAAGCAAATGTATCAAGTGATTTTGATTTAATTTAAATCAAATGTTAATTAATGTCTAACGTGAAAAAGTTAAAAGAAGTTGGAGGGACCCCACATAACTATAGTCTACGCATTAGTTTGATAAAAGGCACATGATAAAAGAAGCTTCCACGTACAGCTACAGCAAAGGAATATCCACGTTAGTCAAAGATATCTCCACGCAACAAAAGAAAATCAGCATAGACTTTGATGGAATGTTAAGTAAGGTTAACTCAAGCTTTTGTGAGGACTGTCTACCGCATTAAACTCCACTTAGCCTCCACGCTGCCAGCTAAAACGCACCTACAACAGTCAACGCAGGCCGGAAAGAGACAATACGCAGCTGTCATTTAAATGAGGATTTATCACAGCAATCAAAACTTTGGTTTGGTGGCAGTTTACGACAGCAAATTGTGGGAGCTTGTCTCCCATTTACTTCAGTTATATATGCACTTGGCAGCCATAAAGAATGTGCACTAGCAGTTGGATGAACGCTAATTCTCAAGGGAGATATACACAACCAGTTAGGGAGCAGTTTACAACAATGATCTCCAGCACTTGGACAGTTCTTGCAATCTTGCAAATTCGTTTTTGTTTTGGGATATTCACCCTTCCACTTGTCACTTGCACTCACATTGGGATTGGCTCCCACTTGCCTATTTAAATGAGCTTTGGATCTCATCTTGGTATCTATTGAACAAGTTGTTGTGCTTGCAGAGCCTCTGCTGGATTTTGTATTCATCTTTCATATAAATAAATAAAAGTCTTTGGGGTTACTAGCTTCTCTTGTGGTGCATTCTTTGGTTGATGAGGTATACCTGTGTCATTTGATATTATTATTCATTCGATTTGACATTGCTATCTAGTTGTTTTTTTTTGTGCATTTGCCTGAGGACATTATTGTCTAGGGAGGAGAGATTTGCAGCTATCTCAAATCTCCTTTGGGCTTGGTATATTTTGAGCTCTTGTGGTAGCTTGTTATTTTCGGTTGAATGACAAGCTCAACTTGGTCTCTATATGCCAAGTCTCTTTTGCACTAACAATTGGTTTGCAAGCATTTTTGTGTTCAAAGGATAGGTTGCCAACTCTATCGGAGTGTGAAGTTGGAATATTCACCTCCAAGGATATCAAAGATCCCACAAGTTGTTCAAGCCAACAATCTCATAGGACATCAAGAGATTTATTTAAAAGGGGGTTTCATGAGCCCTTCGCTTCTTTTCTATCTTAAAAAAATATCATATATTTTCTTTTTTCATTTGTGTGCATATTGGTTTTATCTAGCATTTGAGGCCCTATTTATTTTGCATGCTAACTCTTTCTCTTGCTTTCCTACAGGTGTTCTTGGAGGCAATTCAAGTTTGAAGCATAAGCTAAGTAACCCTTTTCCATTTGGAAACCCAAGTCCAAGGTTATTTGGGCTTTCATTTGAAAGCATTTCACTTCATTCTAAGCAAAAAAAAAAACAATTTCATTTCTTAAAGAGCAATACTTTGAAGGCACTAGTTGTTTATGTATTTCATGCTTATCTTATGTGTTTATGGTTATTGCGCATATCAGGTTTGGTTATAAATCTTAAAGAAATAATCTATTTAACTCTAACAATTCTCCTAGAAACTCACATATTTTTTAAACTTAACTTGTCATTAGGGACCACCCCCCTTAGCTAACCTAGGAGATAGCTCAAACGGAGAGAGTCGAGAATAGTGTGACAGCCCCTTCTTTGAGTTCCCTTCCACCAACCACACCTTGTGGGTTTAAAGGCTTTTCTCACTAACTTGTAAGTAGGTGTAGGCGGCAGGGTCAATAGATCTAATTGACCTCTCCTCGCGATCTCCACATTAAGCCCAATGAGTGGATCTGATTTGATCCCTCTTCTTTGACTAGCTAGGGTATATCTCTCAATATTGAAACCCCTCCTCACTAGATTAGCTAGGATGAACCACTGACCACCAAAACTAACACTCTACATAATGTGGGCTCTCATCCAAACAAGCTGCAAGAGCTCCACTCAACAACCACAAAACAACAATCCCAAATGCATGCCTATGGAGTGAGCTCTCATCCCCTTTAATAGTCATGGACTATCAAAATACCATGGGTCTTTTTCTTCTTTTATTAAAATGACTTGTAATATTTCTTTTTCTTTAGTCGCTTTTTCTTCTTGTTGCATTAATAGGATACTATCAATCCTTGTGACTCCTGACTCTTGCCTTCCAATTGTGCTCCCCTACTTCGTCAATCCTTGTCTTATGAGAGGATAATCCACCTAAATCCCACTGCCAAAAAGGGAATATAACATCCCCAATGCCCAAACACTCCAACTGTGCTATACCACTAGTTAGAAGTAATCTCTCATAAATTTCCCATTTGATAGGGTCCCAACTCATAATCTCCCTCCAATCTAACTGTTGGGGACCTTTGTCATAGTAGATGTCAACTGCCACTAGAACACCTCTGAAGTACTAGACTTCCTAAAGAGTGTCTCTCCCACCAGTCATCAGCAATCCCTAAAACAAACAAGCTTGACGTTGCGCTACTCTGATTATAATTGAGATGCCACTATGCCATAGTTCTGACTTCTGAGATTGCATCCCAATATACTTACTATCCTGATCTAACAACCTGCAAGATTAGATTCTTGTTCCTAGTACCATCCATCCATCACTTTCTCCTTATGTGGGTTGAGCAATAATGTGCAAGGTTTTTGTAATGTTCCTAAACAGGAATTTAAGCGATATTCCAAATAAATAAACAGTGCAGCAATACAAAATTAAAAACATGCATCAAACACCCATGAAACATTGTAAAACTGGAACTGTTGAGCGACAGATTATGAAATATTAGAGCATGAGTACAATATATAAATGAAGTGGTGCACCTGGGCTTGTCTCAAGGACAAGCTGGATCAAACCCAGGTGATGGAATAGTTGACATGATGGTTGTTCATTTGTTGCACCACTTTGCACTGCGTTGTCCTAGTAAACTGTTGATCTGTTAACTTCGACTTGCTAGAATGTGCCAAAAAACCGCCCAGAAAATTTTGTCCTTTCAACCTTAGACTCCTTAGACAAAACCCAGAAGGGAGTTTCTCTGATTTTGACTTTGGATTTTCGGCCTCCTTGGAGCCCCTCTCCAGCTACTACTACCAAATTCGATTTGCAGGAAACATCCTGCAAATCCACTTGGAAACACCCCTCAAATGCTGCTTTCACCTGTGATAGTTGATTCCTTGCTCCCCAGATGATCCTTGGCCACTTCTCTCCTAAGCCCGGCAAAATTGCTACCAGAGGCCACTGTGCAGTCCTTCTGCCTAGAAATGCATATTGTTGTAACTACTGACTAGCTAGTTGCAAAACTCTGAGAAAATATCTTCACCTCTACCTTTCCTACTGAAACCTCCAACAAGCTAGGGACCTCTTAGCTGTCTCAATCCTCTTCTGCATATTTCTGGCTAGCCCAGAAAACACGCAGTCTCCTTCTCTGCGTGGTTGGGTGAACTGTAAATCGATGCTGGAACTCCTGTAATCTCTTTGGAACTGCTTCCCTAGGGCGAGCACAAATAGTCCCCCGAAGTAGAGGTTGAATCCTCTCTGTGGAAGACTCGTGGCTAAACAGCTGATAGACTCGCTACACAGCAAAGCGTACAAGGTAGGTTTGTTTGTCAAATGATCAAAATGCTGCAAAATGAAAGCTCCTTCCTCTTTTATCATTTTGGGCCCCCTCAGCCTCTTGTGGGCCCCTCCTTCCACTAGTTCAAATTCCCTCCAACGCATTCCTTGGCCAAGTTCGAATTATGCACGTGGGTGGCCCCCACATCCCACTAGCTGCCAAAAATAAAGTCGAATTGCCTATAGCTCCTAATTTTTGCTTGTGGGGTCCCCCTCCTAAGCCAATAATGATGCCAAAATTGTGTAGCTGCACCCCATGACTAATTCATTTGAGAAGGGACATGAAAGTCCCCCCCCCCCAAATGTTGTTTGTTCTCAAGCAACCTCAAAGCCAGGTGCTCCAGTATGTGCTCACCCTCCCAGGTGGCATCCTCATCCGGCAAGTTCTTCTAGCGTACCAAGAACTCCTTGATGGTTCTGCTCCTCAGTCTCCTCTCCCTGCTCTCCAATATGGCCTCTGGTTCCAGCACCAAATGGCCCTCATCATCCAATGGGGGTAGATCAGCTGCTGCGGTCACCTTTTGTCCCAGCACCTTCTTCAGGCATGAGACATGAAATAGATTATGGATTCATAAGCCACCTCTCCAACACGCCTAGTCACCCGGTAGGGCCCATAGAAGCGTGGTTGTAGCTTCTCGGCCCCCTTTTGTTTCAGCGTAGACTATCTGTATGGTTGTAACCGAAGGTACACTAGGTCCCCCTCCTCAAAGTGCCTCTCTATCCTGTGCCGATTTGCATATAGTTTTTGTTGATTCTGGGTTGTCGCTAGATTATCCTTGAGAGCTTTGAGGATATCTTGGCTCTCTTGGACCCAGTCTTTGGCCTTTGGGGCCTGGCTGTCTCCGAAAATAACATCAGCAAAAGTCAGAGCATCATAACCATAGAGGGCACGGAAAGGAGTCATACCGATAGACATGTGGTGTGTGGTGTTGTAGCAGAACTCGCCCAAGTGCAACCACCAAATCCACATCCTCTACTAACCTGTCACATAGTTTCTCAGATACCCCTCCAACCACTGGTTGACCCTCTCCGTCTGGTCGTCCGTTTGAGGGTGATAACTGGTGCTAGGAGTGAGCTCCGTCCCAACCAACCTGAAGAGCTCCTGCCAAAAGCCACCCATAAATCTATTGTCTTTGTCGCTCACAATGTTCTTGGGGAGTCCATGTAGTCTGAAAACCTCTCGGAAGAACAACTCGGCAACCTGGGCAACTATGTATCTAGTGGGGATGGCGAAGAAGTGGGCAAATTTGGTCAACCTGTCGACCACCACATATATGCAATCCTTCCCCTGTACCATGGGGAGCCCAGTGATGAAATCCATCAAAATACTTTCCCATTTCCCCTCTGGAATGGAAAGTGGTTGTAATAGCCATGGAGGGTGAGTCAACTCCCCCTTGTTCGGCTAGCAAGCCTCACTCTTCCTTACGTGCTGCAACACGTGCTCCTTGAGGCCTTTCCATGTGAACCTCTCCCGAACAGCCATGTAAGTCTTCCGGAACCCCTGGTGTCCGGACAGTGGTGAATCGTGAGCTGCCTAGAGTATCCTCTCCCTCAACTGTGAATTATGCACCAAGTAAATGCACCCCTTGTAAAAGATGACCTCATCCATCACACAGTAACGTTCATCTGCATGTGTCCCCTCCAACACCTCGCGAGCCTTCCTGTCCTTGGAGTACTCTACCAACAGTTGAGCCCTGCAATCCTGGCAGATGCTCACAAGAGATAACCCAGCGAGTCTCCAAGATAGAGCATCGTCCACCACATTGTGCTTGCCCTGCACATACTCAATATCAAAGTTGTAGGCCTGCACCTTGCTGACCCATCTCTGCTACCTGTCATTGAGGCCCTGCTGCCCCATGAAATGTCGAAGACTATTGTGATCAGTCTTCACTCGGAATCGGTTTCCCACCAAGTACTGGTAGAACTTGGCCAATGCATGCATAATGGCCAGCATCTCCTTGTCATATATAGAATATGACAACTCATGCGGTAGGAGCTTCTGACTCTCGAAAGCTATGGGGTGCCCCTCCTGTGACAATACGGCTCCAACTCCTACCCCTGATGCATCACACTCCACCATGAATGGCTGGGAAAAATCTAGGAGTGCCAAAACAGGGCAACTGCTCATCACCTCCTTGAGGCAATCAAAGACAGCCTGTGCTCCCTCAGTCCATGCGAAGGCCCCTTTCTTGGTCAAGTCGGTCAAGGGTGCTGCCAGCTGTGAGAACCCTTTGACAAACTTCCTGTAGTAAGTGCAAATGCCCAAGAAGCCTCTCAGCGTAGTCACGTCTCGGGGTACTGGCCAATCCCAGATGGCCCAGATCTTCTCCTCATGAACCTTCACCCCGTCTGCTCCAATGATATGCCCAAGATAAAGCATCTCTGTCAATCCAAACTCGCACTTGGAGAGCTTGGCATAAAACTGTTGCCCCTCCAGAATGCGCATATCTCCTCCAAATGTTGGAGGTGCTCCTCCCACGTTCGGCTATACGAACCTCCTCAGCTGCCCCCGAAGGATATGATTCATGCAACACTAAAATGTGGTGGGAGTGTTGGTTAGCCCAAAAGGCATGACTAGAAACTCAAAGTGCCCATAGTGGCACCGGAATGTCGTCTTCGGGATGTCCTGATCCTGAACTTTGATCTGATGGTACCCCAAATGAAGATCAATCCTAGAGAAGTACTTGTCTCCTCTAAGCTCATCCATCAGCTCATCAATGCGGGGAATGGGGTACCGATTCTTGAGGGTCTTCCTGTTAAAGGCTCTGTAGTCGATACACATCCTAAGGGTCCCATCCTTCTTCTTCACCAACACTACGGAAGAAGCGAAAGGACTGGAACTAGGCCTGATGTGACCCAAAGCAAGCAGCTCCTAAATAGCCTTCTCTATCTCGTCCTTATAGGCTTTGGGGTGCCTGTAAGGAGTAGTGATGACAACCTGTATACCCGACTCCAGCTCAATGTTGTGCTCAAACCCTCTATCTGGTGGCTGCCCTAGTTGAATGTCCCTGAACACTACTGCGTACCTGTCCAATAGAGCCTGTATGTCTGTTGATGGTGACTTTGCCTATCCCCCAACCTCTTAGATCCTCAACTCGACTGCCCATGCAATGTCCCCATGTCGAAGATCTGCCTCCATCCTGTGGGCCCAAATGGTCTAAGGAGGATAAGATTGCATGCCTCTCAAGACCAACAGTTTGCCATCTGGCCCCATGAAATCCATCTCAGGTTTCCTCCAGTGTATCGTGACTCACCCCAGGGAATATAACCACTGGACACCCATCACCACATTGGTGTCTGGCACATCGACCACAAAGAAGTGGTCCGTCATCAAGTAGTTTCCCATAATTACTGTCAAGGAGGGCATGTATTTGTTACACTAGACGGTACGGTCACCTGGCACTAGGACGGAGAACCCCTCAAACCATGTTGTGGTGAGGCCCCTCCTCTGGACCAGGTGTGCATCTATGAAGTTGTGGGTAGCCCCACTACCCACTAGTATCGACACCCTATGTCTCTCTACCGTACCTCTGATCTTGAGTGTCAAAAACTTAGGAATCCCGCATAGAGAAGCATGGACTCCCCCTAATGAGGCAAGAGATGCCCCTCCCTATGGAGGTGGTGGTGGTGGTGGCCCTCTATCCCCCGAACTCTCTCCATTTGTCCCACCACAATCCTGCTCCACCTCGTCCTCCTAGTCACTGTCAAAAAAGACCTCAATGTAATGTGCTCTACCCACTAGGCACCTATGGCCCGGTGCCCAGGGCTCTCTATATGTGAAGCATAGCTTCCTCCTCCGGAGGTCCTTCCGTGTCTCCTCATCTAGCTGCCCCCTCCCCTGTGTGGTCCTCGGTGGTGGGGGTCTAGTCCTCGGTGGTGGGGGTCTAGTCTCATGCCCCTTCTGTGGGAAAGGGGTCAGCGCAGGGAATGGCGCTCAGGTCTTGGGGATGGCCCCCTACAAATCTCTGGCGCACACCACTGCCTCCTGCAGCGTGGAGAGTCTACGTGACTTCACCAGTCCACGCAGAGGCTCAAGCAAACCCTCAATGAAGGTGTATACCCTCCTGGCCTCGGACAGATCCGGGACCATCATTAACACGCGCAGAAAATTGGAAAAGCACTGCTCTAGGTTGCCTGTCTGGCGCAGTTGTGTCAGATCCCTGAAAGATGCCTCCGGATCCCTCTGATCAAATCGCCCCACCACCCTCCTAGTGAAGTCCTCAAACGAAACTATCTGGCATGCCCCAAAGTGGTTAGGCCATGAAACCACCAGTCATGGGCTCCCCCCTCCAAGTGCATCACTGCCATCTTAATGGCCTCCTGCTTTGTCATCCAGTTGAGTTGAAAGTATGTGTCCATCTTTTCAACCCAAGCCCTGGCTGTGCACTTGGCAGTGCCATCAAATGTAGGTAGGTAAGTACATCCTCCCTATACTTCTCTGCAGCTCATAGTTTTGGGTCCCTTGTCCTCCGTACCCCTTGTTCCTCTCACTTTGCTTGAGCTTACAGTAATCCCTGAAGGAGAGGGCTTCTTTGAAATCTTCGTCCATCACCTGCCACTCTCTGAAGTAATCCCCCATCTAGGGAGTGTCTTCCTCTCTTGCTGGTTCGATTTGTGTTATAGGCACGAAGGAGGGTAGTGTAGCCCTAGTGGGCACACTAACTGAAGGGTGTTGCGCTGCTGGTGAGGGATGATCGGAAGGCTGAGAAGCCCCGGAAGTCTCTCCACACAAAAACCCTCTAGGTGTGGCTCTGTCTCGGCTCTGTGATTTGTGTTGAAATTTCTAAGTCTAACCGTTAGAAATTTTATCTGTATTCTTCTAGTTTATTTCTCATACTTGTTAATTACAAACAAATTATTTAAACATAAAAACATCGAAATAAACACAATACAATCTCAACCATCTATAGATCAACAGCTGAAAGAAATAGCAAACACACAAGTGATACCATTATTTTTGAACAACTTGTCCCCGGAAAAACCCAACTTGGGAAAACCGGTGCAGCAATTCAGAGGGTTATTTTATTATGCAGTCTTTCCTTGAGTACAACTGGGTGCCAAACTGGTTCACCCGACAGAAAAAATAATCTGGCAATAATACCTCTCTATTCGGAAGCAGACATTCAGAAAATTTGCCCCATGAAACCCTCTCCAGCAACCTCTGAAGCTCAGCGTCAACCCACCTGGCCTCGGCGTCAGCCCTCTGAGGCATTGCGCAGCCTTTATGGCCCTCTACGTCACTCTTGCTGCCCTTTGCATGGATGATGCAGGCCCTTCTAGCCTCTGCGCAGTCCCTGCTAGCTTTGCGTAGCATTCTCTGGCTCAGCGTCTGCCTCTCTCTGCTTCTGCGTTGGTCTCTCGACACTATCTATGTCTCGTACTCACTACCCCTCACTGCAAACTGATCACTGATTCGACTTTTCGTAGCAAACCCCACTCTAGAAAATTGAATGACTGATCACTCTAGTGTATTCTCCAACTGACCCTCAAGCCTCCTCTTATACTTTTCTTGTTGGTCCTTCAACGGCCAAGATTAGATTTGGCTTGATCCATGTCATTTGGAACCTTCTAACCCAGTTTTATATTAATACCCATTAATATTTTATTTTTCCTAAGTTTAGACTTAGGAACTCCATTAAAAATATTAATTATTTTAATATCTCCTAAACTGGTTAGAATCTGCCCAAACCATTCTGGGTCTTAGAGATCTCATGTGCTTTAGCCTCTCCACCAACTTTCATGGCTAGAGCACATCCGATGCTACCACAAATCAACAATTTGATCTCCTCCAGCATGTCTTTCTAACCCTTGGCCAAGTCACTCAAAGCCTCAAGAGACAATTGAAAGCCATCTCCTCCCTGCACTTGGGCTCTATTATTTCCTCCTCTCTGGTCACTGTTTTCCCTCTTTCCTTCGTGTTTGGTGTAATTTCTAGCTCCCTTTCTCTGCTCTTGTACCTTTGCCTTCGGTAAGTGATGTTCCCCCGGTCTTCTCCTCTCATAGGAAACCAACCCCACAACTGAGCTAAGAATTAGGCTCTAATACCACTGTAATGTTCCTAAACAGGAATTTAAGTGATATTCCAAATAAATACACAGTGCAACAGTACAAAAATTAAAAACATGCAGCAAACACCCATGAAACACTGTAAAACTGGAACTATTGAGCCATATATTATGAAATATTAGAGCATGAGTACAATATATAAATGACGCGGTGAACCTGGGCTTCTCTCAAGGACAAGCTGGACCAAACCCAAGTGATGGAATAGCTGAAATGATGGTTGTTCAGTTGTTGCACCACTCTGCACTGCGTTGTCTCAGTAAACCGTTGATCTGCTGACTTCAACCTGCTGGAATGTGCCCAAAAACTGCCCAGAAAAATTTGTCCTTTCAGCCTTAGACTACTTGGACAAAACCAAGAAGGGAATTTCTCTGATTTTAACTTTGGATTTTCAGCCTCCTTGGAGCCCCTCTCCAGCTACTGCTGCCAAATTCGATTTGCAGGAAACAGCCTGCAAATCCACCTAGAAACACCCCTCAAATGATGCTTTCACCTGTGATAGTTGATTCGCTCCTTGAATGATCCTTGACCCGGATGACTGCTCTCCTAAGCCCCACGAAATCGCTGCCAGAGGCCACTGCGCAGTCCCTCTGCCCAGAAATGCGTACTATTGTAACTACTGACTGGCTGGCTGCAAAACTCTGAGAAAATGTCCTCAGCCCTCTACCTTTCCTGCTCCCGGAACCCCCAGCAAGCTAGGGACCTCTTGGCTGTCTCAATCCTCGTCTGCATATTTTTGGATGCCCAGAAAACACGTAGTCTCCTCCTCTGCGTGATTGGGTGAACTGTAAATCGATGTTGGAACTCCTGTAATCTCTGTGGAACTGCCTCCCTAAGGCGGGCATGGATAGTCCCCCGAAGTAAAGGTTGAATCCTCCCTGCGGAAGACTCGTGGCTAAACAGCCGGTAGACTCACTAAGCACCAGCTAGTACAAGGTAAGTTTGTTTATCAAATGATCAAAATGTTGCAAAATGAGAGCCCCTTCCTCTTTTATCACTCTAGGCCCCCCTTAGCCTCTTGTGGGCCCCTCCTTCCACTAGTTCGAATTCCCTCCAACACATTCCTTGGCCAAGTTCGAATTATGCATGTGGGTGGCCCCCACATTCCACTAGCTGCCAGAAATAAAGTCGAATTGCCTATAGCTCCTAAGTTTTGCATGTGGGGTCCCCTCCTAAGCCAAAAATGATGCCAAAATTGTGTAGCTACACCCCATGACTGCTTCATTTGAGAAGGGACATGACAGTTTTTCATTACTCGCATTTCTACTCACTTGCAATTGTGAACTCCATGTGTTACAAGCCTTGCCTATGTACCTCTGACGAGGGTCATTGTACGTCTCACCTCCTACTCTCGTTAAGAGCAACATAAGAGCATGTTTTTGTTGTTGCACTCTTAGTGTTTTAACTGCTTTTCAATACTGAAAAGCTTAAAACTTGACCTTGCATTCTTGATTCTCCATTCTTCAAGCTCACTATCCTTCTTCAATATTGTGCCCTTTAACCTCTTGAGTTTTTCCTTTATTTCTAAGAGGCCTCCTACAACCTCCTACAAATCCACAACTTCGTACCCATTCAATTCACCCATCTAATCTTAGGTGTCATTAATTATGTTATCCTCCTGTGTAGATGATGATGATTGTGCTTCAATGGCTCTTTCTTCTTCTACTAATTCCTCATTAGCTGTCATGTTTTCTTCTTGGGGTATGGCATTGACCCCACGCTCCATGATTTCACCTATTCGTTTGTCCTTAGTACCCTTTGACTGCAAGAAATACTTTCCTTTACCTAGACCAATTGTCCTACCTTCCTATTGTGATGGACAATTTTGCTTCCTTCCCTTTCGCTTCTTACCCTTGTTGGCATCATGTGTGACATGCAACCCCATTGAATTTATCTCTCTTTCAGTTAGTTGCCTTTTGAACCATTTAAAGTTGAGCTCAATCAATCTCCCTGAGAATTCATGAGCAGCAAGTGAAACAACTTACTCTTTATTCCAAATAGCCAACACCTTTGTGAAAAATCCTACACTGGAATTCCTACTACAACAAACTGATGTTACTTTGCCTACTTGATTAAATCATACAAGTTATTTACTATCTTCTACGATATATTTCGAAGCAAATACATCTGCAGCCTTCACTTAATTAATATATTTGCGGAAACAAAATACTGAGCAAGAAAGAACAATACAACACATGGGACACAATTATTTTTGGACAAATAGTCCCCAGAAAAACCCAATGCGGGAAAATCATCCAGAAGCTCTGAAGGTTTATTATTATGCAGAAGAAAATTCTGAGTACAAATCTAGGATGCTCAACTAGCAATCCTTTATAGAGAAAATACTAGACAAAAGACTGGTGAAATGATCTCGCCCTATCACTGGAGAATCAGTGACTGATCCTTCAGCTCTGGAGGCTCTGCGTGGCCTCTGCACAGAACTGCGTCATCCTGAGACCCCTCCTGGTTATTGTGCTGCCTCTCTACTCTGGATCCTTTGCTAGCTGAGAAATCGAATTTCCTACCTCCCATACTCACACCCTGGCTTCCGGCCACTGAACTTCGAATTCCCTCAGCAGAAACTCGACTTCCCCTCTCTGACTGCGTTGCCTTTGTGTCAGCACTCCATGGGCCAGCATCAGCCTTCTTCTGGATGTCTCTCTATCCTCTCTCTGCCTTGTACTCTCCAGAAATTCCTTCTCTTGGATTCTCACTACCCCTTCGCTGCAAGATCTCCTCAATCGATTTTCCTCTTGAGAACTTCTCACATCAAAAAATCGATTTTCTCAATCTCTCTATGTGTTTTCCAAATGACCCTCAAGTCCCTTCTTATATCTTCTTGTTGGGCAACCAACGGCCTAGATTAAAACATAATCAAAGGCTCATATCGTTTTGACTTAATCCATGGCTTTATCTAAAAGTTTCACTGCTGATTAGATTAATACCCATTAATATTTTAATTTTCCTAAGTTTAGACTTAGGAACCCCATTAAAAATATTAATTATTTTAATAAAATCACTTTTGGGTGGAATTTCCCAAAATGCTTTTTGGGTTCTTTGGAATACTTGTGCCCAAGTCTCCCTGCACAATTTGAGGCTTAGAGCACATCTGACGCTACCTCAAATCAACACTCCCTCTTAGCGAGGAATGTGCTCTAGCAATACATTGCCTCTTTGCATACTACTTTGACTCTGAAGCATTGTCTCTGCGTTGTTGATGTCTAACATGTTTTCCATCAACCAATGCGTTGTTGCTACCACTATACTGTTGCCTTTGACACTGCCACTGCCAATGCTACATCTGTATTGCGGCTCCCTCTCAAACGCTACATATGCTATGCTACTAGCACTGCCGCTGCTAACACTGCAACTAAGTTGCTAAGAGAAGCAATTGAAAACACCCAAAACTGGATAAGTATCCAGTGGATACACCTTGGTGCTGACATCCTGACTACTGCTAGTCCCACTCTGTCTCTGAAGCAACTGTGCTACTGAAGCCTTTGCAGTGTCCCTCCTCGCACTACTACCTCTCTGCTTTGTGTTGCTCACTCTCTAGCTCTCCTAGCCACTACATCTGTCGAATCATCACTCCATGGCACCAACTGAAACTCCACCATCCCGCGACCCTTGATCATGGGCTCCCGTAGTAAGGTGATGATCCAAGAGGTGGGCTCCTCAAGGATCCTGCCCATCTGCAGTCCTCCCGACTACAGCTCTATATCAACCCACCTCCCTCCTCGAGGTATCTCGGTTGTCATGGCGAACTCCTCTTCGTCAATCTTTGCGACTGCAACCTTCGGATCATGCTTCTCATCCTTGTCCTTCTCCTTCAAAGGACACTAGGATGATGCATAGTGGCCCATCTCACCACATCTGAAGCACTTCACCTTGGAGACGTCCTTCTTACGTCTCTGTTGCCCCAGCTGTCCCTTCGATGCAAGGGTTGCGTTATCCTCTTCATCCACTTTGGGCTTCGACCCATTGCTGTTGATGCTCCCATCAAGTTTCACCTTGAGCAGATCTCTCTTCAGCGCTTCTTGTTTCAAAGCTACCCACATCTTGTCCCAATCTGGCAACGCTGCTCTGCCCAGGATACTCTAGACAAAGATTTGTCAATCAACTGAGAGGGAGTTTAGAGCCAATCTCACTAACTCTGAGTCTTGAGGAGTATGTCCCGCAGTTGACAGCTCATCAAAGGTCTCCTTCAATTTCGTGAGGAATGGATCCACACATTCTCCCTTCTGCATCTAAGCAAATCTCAGCTTCTGCTCTAAGTACATCTTTCGTTGCTCGGAAGTTCCCTGATATAATGTGGCCAGGCATCCCACATTTCCTTAGCAGTCCCTTTGCTAGCAACGTGGCACGCCACGTGATCCTTGACTCCATCCAAAATCATCATTTTCGCCTTAGCCATCTCAGCCTTGTACTTTTTCAGCAAATCTACATCCTCAGGTTCAGCCACCACATTATCAACGTACATCTTGAGGGCATGTTCATCTAGAAGGAAGGTCATCCTAGCCTTCCGATGGCATAGTTGGAAGCCCCGTCCAACCCGTCCTGATCCCTCAAGCCACTGGTTTCCATCTCCTCTGAAAACTGTCAAACAGCTCCCTCTTTCTCCCTATTGCGTAGCTCCTAAGCTGACTTACTCCAGGATGGAGTTGGTAAGTTGTTGCTCCTCTGCTACTCAACGATTGAGAAATGTTGATTTCCTCAGCAAGAAATCACTGAGGAATTATTCCCTCACTATGCTATGCTACTTCTTTCTTATGAGGTCTTTTCAGCCTAGCAAAGCTTCCTACCGAAAAATCTACGTCCACTAGCTGCTCCTCACACTAAGGCTCAGCGTTGCTCCCCCTGCCATTGCAAAAATTCAAACTGGAAGCTCTTTTCTCTCCATCAACTCACTCGAAGAGAGAGACTACCTCGAATTTTCAATCCTCTATCTAGAACTACGCAAACCCTCAGGGGTTTTGACTTGTTGCTTCCTGCAGCTTTTTGATTTCCCCTTCTGCTCAGCACTGCGGTTTTTGGTTCTGCTCCTTTTGCTTCTCCTGCACTAGCTCTGATACCATGTGAAATTCCTAGACTGGAATCCCTACTGCAACAAACTGATGTTACTTCTCCTACTTGATTAAATCATACAAGTTATTCATTGTCTTCTATGGTAAATTTTGAAGAAAATACATCTGCAACCTTCACTTAATTAATATATTTGTAGAAACAAATATTGAGCAAGAAAGAACAAAGTAAGACATAGTCCCCGGAAAAACCCAATGTGGGAAAACCGGCGCGGCAGCTCTGAGGGTTTATTATTATGAAGGATAAAATTCTGAGTACAAATCTAGGATTCTCAACTAGCAATCCTTTACAGAGAAAATACTAGACAAAAGACTGGTGAAATGATCTCACCCTGTCACTGGAGAATCAGTGACTGATCCTTCAACTCTGGAGGCTCTGGGTCACCCTCTGTGTGGCCTCTGCGCAGAGCTGCATCACCCTGAGCAACTTCTGTGTCACCCCTCCTGGTTATTATGCTGCCTCTCTGCTCTGGATCCTCTGTTGGCTGAGAAATCAACTTTCCTGCCTCCAATACTCACACCCTGGCTTCCGGCAACTGAACTTCGAATTCCCTCAACAAAAACTCGACTTCCCCTCTCTAACTGTGTTGTCTCTGTGTCAGCACTACGTGAGCCAGCGTCAGCCTTCTTCTGGACATCTTTCTATCCTCTCTCTACCTTGTACACTCCGTAAATTCCTTCTCCCGGATTCTCACTGCTCCTCCGCTACAAGATCTCTTCAATCGATTTTCCTCCTAAGAACTTCTCACTTCAGAAAATCGATTTTCTCAATCTCTCTATGTGTTTTCCAAATGACCCTCAAGTCCCTTCTTATATCTTCATGTTGGGCAACCAACGGCCTAGATTAAAACATAATCAAAGGCTCAGATCGTTTTGACTTGATCCATGCCTTTTTCTAGAAGTTTCACTCCTGATTAGATTAATACCAATTAATATTTTAATTTTCCTAAGTTTAGACTTAAGAACCCCATTAAAAATATTAATTATTTTAATAAAATCACTTCTGGGTGGAATTTCCCAAAACGCTTTTTGGGTTCTTTGGAATACCTGTGTCCAAGCCTCCCTGCAAAATTTGAGGCTTAGAGCACATCCGATGCTACCCCAAATCAACAATCTTTGATTTGAGTTGCTTGCAAATGACATCATCATCACCTAAAATCAAAGACAATATTTTGCATGCTAGCTTTTACAATGCTCGAATGATATTCTCTGATGTTGGTGAAGAAACAATGGAATATCTGGAAAATCAAATTACTGCAATCTAGATTGATCATAATGACACACATTCTAGTTTTGGCCACCATATCCAAAATCTTAAGTTTCTTACCAAAGGTAAGGTCATCGATATCATGCAATCCTTGGAAGCTCTCTACAATCAGCTGTAACACCCTTCTTAGAATGTCATCGTTGTAGGGGGGAACAAGAGCAGTTATCCTCATAATTTCATAGAAGAAAGAAGCAACAGCGAGTCTTACCTCCTTACAAGGATGTTCCATAAACCTGTGTTGGATCAAGGCAAACATTGATAGCTTCACTGCCCAACTTATCCTCCAATCGAATTGTGCTACTTTGAACAAGCACATGTCTAACTCCTCCAATTTAGAGAGGACATCGCTTGTCTTCATAAACTTAAAATCTAATCCAAGTGCAAACAAACAATTTTCTAGTTCCACTTCTCTTTGTAGATCCCTCAGCCGCTTTTGTTGAAGAGTAATATGGACCCCTTTGCAGATGGGTTTGTTGATCTACCTTGTTCTTTGCTCCATGAGAACGTCATTGCCCAAAGATGCACCATTGAACTACTGCGGCCTTTTCACCAAGTTATTTATGGCATTTGTGAGGCCTTTTAAGGCATGTTTCCATCTATCATCCATGAGCCAATAAAATTGCAAATTTTCAAATTCCTCTTTAGTAATTTTAAGGGATACTATGGTTTCCCCTTTCCATTATTGCTAAATATGCTAACAACCATTAAAAAAGCCCTCCCAAAATTCAAGGGTTTTGTTTCAGAAATTCTATGGCATAAATTTTGCTTGAAAAACACCATAAAAATTCATTCAGAATTTTCACAACGAAAATCACGAACAATTAAAACAATATGCAACTCAGAAATTAAAATGCTAAAACTCCAGCATTATTTACTAAAGGAATTCTTCGAATGAATCTTTACCTGAAATCCTGAGATAGAACCTAGTAAAATTGCTTGCCCAAAATGTCAACTCGATCCAACAAATTAACAATCTGTCCCCTTTTTTTATCTCAACCCTGGCAAATGAACTCCCCTGACAATAAACTTGGCCCAACAAAATTAATATGTCGCAGTAAAATAAATTTAGCCCGACAAGATAAATTCAGCCCAACGAGAGAAACTCGGACCAACAAAATAAATTCAACCCAGTAAAATAAATTTGTCCAACAAGATAAATTCAGCCTAGTAAATTGTATTTGGCCCAGCAAGATAAAGTCAGACTGGCAAAATAAATTCGACCCAGTAAAATAAATTTGTCCTAGCAAGGTAAATTTGGCCCAGTAAAATGAATTCAGCCCAACAAGATAAACTTGGCCCAGCTGAATAAATTTGGCTTAGCAGAATAAATTTGACTTCTACAAATAAACTCAACCCTGCAAATCTTTGTAATGCACTCGACTTATCTTTGGGTTGATCCACTGCAACATTCCACAAATAAAACCCTTTAGGCTGACACAAAAACCAGCTCTGATACCACTGTAATATCCCGAAAAATAATATGACGATTTTTCCTACAACTTTGTTTCAAAACATTACACTAAAAATTTCTTTATTTAAAACCCAATCAAACTGCACAATTTTCACCATGAAATTATTGGCACAACAAATAAATCTTGCAATATGAAAACCCAGAAATGTTGCAACTCAAAGTTAACACGAAAAATAGTAGAAAACTCAGCAAAATTTGGCCTCATTATATTATATATGGTGGTTCTGAGAACCTATTACCAGCAAGTATCTGAATGGCTGACAATAGCTCCTCCACGTTATGCCCCTGTGGGAGATCTGACTGACCTCTCCTCATGATCTCCACGTTAATCCCAATGAGTGGATCTGATTTGATCCCTCCTCCTTGAGTGGCTAGGGTATATTTCTTGATACCGAAACACCTCCTCACTAGATTAGCTAGGGAGGACCACTGACCACTGAAACTAACCCTCTACATAATGTGGGCTCTCACCCAGACAAGCTCCAAGAGCTCAACTCAACAACCACAAAACAATAATCCCAAATGCATGCCTATGGACTGAGCTCTCATCTCCTTTAATATTCAAGGACTATCAGAATACCATGGGTAAATACCATGGGTCTTTTTCTTCTATTATTGAAGTGACTAATAATATTTATTTTTCTTTAGTCACTGTTTAATTAATTAATTCTCTCATATCCCGTAATTAATTTTAATTTGTAGCCTAGGCCACTGAGATGTTCTCCTTTCCCAGTGTTCGAAAAAAGGGACATTACACCGAGTCCATTGGAGAGAAGCCAAAATACTGAAGACAAGGGCCAAGTTTTGGAGGGAGCCTGAATTATCCAAGGGGCAAGTTTTCTATAGTGCGCAGGGGATGTACAAAGGGAGAAATAGTGGCAGAATTAGCTGGTAGAGGTGGCTGATTTTCCAAGGAAAAATCCTCATGAGTGTCAGATTCCTAGAGGTCGATTTCCAGGTTCCAACAGTTGTAATTTTCCTGTGTACTCTCTGTGGGTCTAGGCCCTAATTTTCCTAAGTAATATAAAGTGAAGGAAGATTAGTTTGGGAAGAACATTTTTCTGTTGTAGTGTGACTGATTTTCCCTATTTTTATTTTCGCTGCAAATTTAATTTCTGAAAGTTAAAATATTAGTGATTTTATTTTCCAGCAATTTTTCTATTGAGTAAACAGTTTTTGGATATAAAATACTTGTTTGAGGTATAAATAAATCAGATCTAGTATTATAGATTAAACAGGATATAGGCCTTACAATCTCTACAAAATTGGGAATGAAATGTCTAACAAATTTAATACAACCAAAGAAAGACTAAATAGAATTTTTAGTTTTGGGCAAATGAATTTCCTAGATACCCTTTACCCTCTCAGGGTCAATTCTTACCCCTTCTTTTGAGAAGATGTGTCTCAAAAATTTCCCTTCAAAAACCCCTAAAATGAACTTCCTTGGGCTCAATGATATGCCCCTGCACCTGTAAAAAAAATTGTAAAGTGAATATGATAATTCCTATTTTTAGAAAACACAGTAATGCCATCCTAATAAACTACTATGAACTTGTATAAATAATCAGAAAAGGCAAAGTCCATAATATGCTGGAAAGTATCCCCAAAATTCATTAGTCCAAAAGGCATGAAATAGTAAGCATCAGTCCCCATGGGGTAGTGAAATTGTAATTGTCATCTTCATATACCAATACCTGATTATAACCAGAGAATTTGTATAGCATAGACATCATCCCCAATATTGTCAATGTTTGGAGCACATGTTCCATACTAGGAAGACGGTAGTTGTCCTTTAATGATGCAAGATTCAAATTTCATGAATCAATGCAAATTCGATCCTCACAATTATTTTTTCGTACCGAGACAACATCTACCACCCAGCTTGAATATCTAATGGGTGCAATAATCTCAAGATCCAGGAGATTTTGTACTTCTTTTTGAATGACTAGGGCCACCTTTGGGTTCATGTGCCACTAGCATTGTTAAATGGTTTGGCCTCTTCGTCAAAATGGGATTGCATGGCTGATTATGTTAGAATTGTACGTCTTCAACTCATCATATGACCATGCAAATACATCTTTGTATTCAAGTACTAAGGTCTCTAATCATTTCAGCTCTTATAGGGTGCAACCTTGGTCAATCTTGATGCTTTTTTAGAAGTCTTTAGAGCCAATGTTCACCTCCATTATATGTTCATTGAAACCAGATTTGTTACTCCCTACAAAGAGCATCAGATTTATCAAATACCTTTTCCAAAGGGATCAAACCTTTCAAAATCCTATTAAATTATTAATCCCCAATTGGACCAAGGAAGTATCAGCATCTTCCCACACATTGTCAACTAAGTGGCATGAAAAATCATCAATACAACTAAGAAAACTAAAAATGTGCTCTCATTTTCTAAAACTTGCCAATACCCAATATTATCAAGAACAGAAGCACTAAAAATTACCTCAACCATCTATTTAGTATGAGGGAGGGATGGATACACAGCTAAAAAGAGGTAGCGGATGATGCCATGGAATTTGCCAGCTGGTTCAAAGTCCTTCCGATAGCAATAATGCCAAAAGCTTCAAAGCAATAAATCTCATGTCATATTGTTTCCCTATGTCTTTTAAGTCTAGGATTCCTTGCTTTAAACAAGTTCCTTGGTTGATTTATCACAAGTTCATAATCCCCTTTCACTTTTAACAGTTTGATGCTGTCAAGCCAGGCAGTAACTCCATTAGGAAGAAAAATGATTCGTATATTCATTCAATCAGGTAGGTCTGTTATATACATGAGGGAGAGACTGTTCAATTCATCTCCCAATGACTGTTCACATTTCTCATTTATTTATTTACATATATTTACCCAATCACAAGGATTAGGTGTCAACATTCCCCCCCTTAATCTGAAGGGATGTTGGTGAGTCCAAGCATCATTCTGAATCGTTCAAGCTTTTCTCTTCCAAGCGCTTTGGTGAAGATGTCTGCAATTTGCTCATTTGTGGAACAATGATGGAGATGGATTGTTTTGGCCTCAACATGATGTCGAATCAGATGATACTTAGTATTGATGTGCTTTGTTCGATCATGGAACTTTGGGTTCTTGGCCAACTTTATTGCAGAGGTGTTGTCAATCATGAGTGGAGTTGATTGTACTTGTTTTACCTGCAAATCTTCAAGAATTTTCCTGAGCCACACAATTTCTTTTGTTGCTTCAGCTGCTGCCACATATTCTGCTTCTGTTGTGGAATCTGCTGGAACTGATTGTTTGCGTGATCTCCAGGAGACAGCGCCTAATCCAAGACTCATAGCATATCCTGAAGTAGATACCCCAGTTTCTTTGTCTCCATCGAAGTCTGAATCAGAGTATCCGATCAAGCTGAAGTCATCCACCTGTGTGTACTTGATTCCAAAGTCTTGAGTTCCCTTCAAGTACTTTAGAACTCTTTTTGTAGCAGACCAATGTCCCTCACAAGGCTTTTGCATAAACCTGGAGAGGATTCCAACAGCAAATGAAATGTCTGGTCTGGTAGTAGTTAGGTAGTTGAGACTTCCTACAAGCTGTCTATACTTTGTTGCATCCTCAAATTCTTTTCCTTCAATAGATGTGAGCTTTAAGTTTTGTTCCATTGGAGTAGTAAGAGGATTGCACTCTGTCATGCCAAACCTGTTCAACAAATCTCCAATGTATTTCTTTTGAGAAAGAAATATGGACTTTGGATGTTGGGTTACTTCAATGCCAAGATAGTAATGAACATAGCCCAAATCAGTCATTTCAAAACTTTTCCCCAATTCCTTCTTTATGGATGCAATGTAGCTTTCATTGTTCCCTGTCATTAAAAGATCATCTACATATACCACAAGATATACAACTGTTTTGCCAACTTTCTTGACAAATAAAGTTGCATCATCAAGATCAAAATGGTTGAAATTGAGTTTCAGAAGATGCTCGTTAGTTTTTAATACCAGGCTCGCGGTGCTTGTTTGAGGCCATACAAGGACTTCACAAGTTTGCATACTTTATGTTCATGTCCTTTCACAGCAAATCCTTCAGGCTGGGACATAAAAACATTCTCTTTTAGATCTCCATTCAAGAAAGCAGTTTTTACATCCATTTGATGGACTTTCCAACCATTCTGAGCTACTAGTGTAAAGAGTGTCTGGATGGTAGCCCATTTTGCTGTGGGGGCAAAAGTCTCCTCATAATCGACCCCTTCCTTCTGTGCAAAACCTTTTGCCACAAGCCTAGCTTTGTGCTTGTCAAGTGAGCCATCAGCTTTATACTTGTTCTTGTAGACCCACTTGCAGCCAATTGGTTTGGTTCCTAATGGAGGATCAACTAGCTTCCAAGTGTTGTTCTTTATGAGGGCATCATACTCCTTTTGCATCGCTTCTTTCCATTCATCATGAGAAGCAGCTTCTTTGAAGGAAGTTGGTTCAAAATCTGTAGACAAGTTCAATTCACAATCATAAGAAACATCCATATCAATAGGTGAATTAGAGTCATCTACATCACCTCCATTTTGCCGGTTTGAATTTCTGGTTCCTGTCTTTCCAACTTCATCAGGATGAACACTTTCAAGTGTCTTTGTTAGCCACTTTGGGGGACCTTTCTGAGATGGTCCAGGCTGCTCTGTTGATTGAGTTGGGACTGAATCAAGATTGAGTTTCCCAATTCTATCAATTACATCACTTAAAGAATCATCCGTTGTTGGAGTTTCATGCGGGGGAGAGTGTTCTTCAGAAGAAGATTCCACATGTTGATCTAGTATAGGAATCCCCCCTTCAAGATGTGGAATCTGATTATCAAATTCTTGAAATGATTTTGCTTTTGCGAATCTATCCAAGCGATCAAGTTGTCGCTCAACAACATTGTCAGTTTTGGATGATTCAAGAAAAATTACATCTCTAGATACAACAAACTTTTTATTTACTTCATCATAGAGGCGGTATGCTTTGGAGGTGTTTGAGTACCCTAGGAAGTTACACTTACGACTTCTAGCACCGAGTTTGTTTCTATGTACCTTTGGTATCAAGGCATAACAGGTGGAACCAAAGACCCTGAGATGCTTTACTGAAGGAACATGTCCATACCACATTTCATAAGGAGTCTTGTTTCTTATAGCATTAGATGGACATCTATTCTTTATATATGCAGCACATAGAACAGCATCAGCCCAAAACATTATCTTTACATTTTTGAAGAGAAGCATGGATCTTACCATATTTAAGATTGTTCTATTCATTCTTTCAGCTACACCATTCTGTTGGGGATTATAAGGCACAGTTGTTTGATGTTTGATCCCATGTTGGCGAAGATAATTTTCAAATTCATTTGATGTGTATTCTTTTCCATTATCAATGCGAATAGACCCAATATGAGATTGTGCATCATTTTCAATCCATTTATGAAAACTCTTGAATGTTTGAAAAGCATTAGATTTGTTCTTCAATAAATAAACCCAACACATTCTGGTGTAGTCATCAATAAATGTCTTGATATAATTATTTCCATTTGCAGAAGGTACAGGCATTGGACCACATAAATCTGAATGAATGAGTTCAAGTTTCCTATGTGCTCTTGAATGTGAATCATGAAAAGACGGTTTGCTATGCTTTCCTAGAATGCAAGCATCACATTGCTTAAGTTTCCTAGGAATTGTAGGCAAAGCAGCAACACCATTTTTCTTCAACAAGCGGAGACTGTCATAGTTCAAATGTCCAAATCTAGCATGCCATAATAAACTTGATGGAAGTGTACCTTCTTCATGATGAGCATTGTATGAGAAATGTTCTGCATGAGCAGAGGTTCCTTGCAGTTTGAGAAGCCTTTCTTCTTCTATTCCCCTCATGACAAGTGAGTGGTTAGATGCTTTTCTTACCTCAAGCTTGCCATCAAACATATGAATGGAGTGACCTTGCTGGCTAATGTGGACCAAGGACAGCAAGTTTCTCTTGAGCTGTGGGAGATATAGAACATGACCCAGAAGAAAGTCTGGAAGACCAAGCAGTTTAAGCCTGATTGTGCCAAGCCCTGATGGCTTGATTTTTGATTGATCTGCAAAGTATACTGCTCCATCAACATTGTCAGTGAAATCTTCAAAAAAATCTTTTCTATGAGTCATGTGGCAGGTTGCTCCTGAATCAAGCAACCAATCATTTTTCCATGAAGCAAGTGAAGCATTAAACAAATCTTCATTTACTCCAATATTACATTGTGCCTCAACATAGTGAGCGGATTCAGGTGCTTTACCTTTGTCTGTATCATCAGTTTTACCTTTCTGTTGGTTTCTTTTCTGCTCAATTTTGTCCCATGGTAGCTTGCATGTAGAGGCATCATGTGATCCATTTCTTTTGCAGCGAATGCAGAGAAAATCTGCCTTTTCTCCTTGAGAATGTCTGCCCCCCCTGCCTCTGAAATATCTTCCTCTTCCTCTTCGTCCACCTCTTCCTCTTGTAGAATCTTGAGCAGGATGCTTTTTTTTATAAGCAAGGCACACAGTCTCTTCAGAAGATTCAGGGGTTGTCTTCTTTCCAAAAGCTTTCTCTCTTTCAGCAAACTTTCTCTCTTTGAGATTTCCATTTGCTTGCAATGACTCAAGATAATTGGAGTAAGTAGGATAAAGTGCCTTGAGAAAAGCGATAAGAGGAATATCCAATTCAACCTTAGTAGATTTGTTATCATGCATTATAGACTTTACTTCAGATGCAAGAGCAAGAGGATCATTATTTTGCAGTTCAAGAGTGAAGAGTTTAATCATGAGTTGAACAACTTCAAGTGCAGAATGTGAGTCATAGAGTTCTTTCAGCATTTGTAAGGCTTCAAAGGCAGTTGAATATGACAAAATATGGCGACTCACCTCTTCATTTACAGATGCTGCGATTAATGCATAAGCTTTGTTGTTCTTGTTTTCCCAAATGACGAGCTCTTTGTCTAAGGTAGGCTGTACTGGGTCATTGTATCCTTCTCCGACACACACTCCTTTCCACAACTCATTGAAAATGAGGGTGTGTTTTATCATCTGGGACCATTCAGGATAGTTCTCCTTGCCAGTGAGAACTATTCCCACCATAGATATGATTGAATGCATTGTAAAATCCAAGAGCTGTAAAAATACTTCTGCTGCTAAAAGAAAATTGATTCTGATATCAAAATGTATTCTGGCCTCAAACAATATATTAAACACAGTCAAACGCAGGAGCGTTAACTATGTTAGTCACTTTGAAAACAGCTTTATGAAAACAACACTATGGTAGTCCAAACAACACTAAGGTATAATACATATGTATGTATTATTATACCTCGCTGCCCTAAAAATCTTCACCGCATATTACATTTTAATGCATTATATGCCATGTCCATCATATAAAAGGCAATGTGAAAAAAGGCTAACACGCATATACTGTCATAGTTTAAATTTTAACACCATTCAAAAGTCCATCAACAGAGCCTTTCTTAAAAGACGCAAAGCCCAGCTCTGTCTCCTTATTAGTTAGTATAAACTGACATTCTTCCAAGCTTGTGTGCACAGAAACAATAAAGAACTTCACCTTGGTTTAAAGAACGTGCCATGAAGAAAACGTCCCAAGAAAAATGAAATGGCTCCTTCGACCATTCAGTCCTCCCTAGAAAAAGCAAATGACTCTTTCGACCATTAGGTCCTCCAATATAGGGTGTTTGTAGTGTCAATACAATCGGACAACAGCATGTGAACGACGGTTCAACGCACATAAGAATTGAATGCAGGCATACCATTCAACGCAGTCCTTGAAATATTTTTCAACGTATATCACGGCCATTTAAACGCCTTCACAGTCTCAGAATTCAGAACACAGATAAATGCAGAACACTCCTCCAAAGATAAATTCATAGAAAAGCTCACAATCATTTTTACCTCAACGCGGAATTTTACAAGTCAATCTCCCATAAACTTTCACAGCACAACAGAACAAGAAAACTAGTGCTTAGCAGCAATGTATACCATGTCAACCACGCATATCAGATCCAAAACATGACCACGCATACGCATATTAGGTTTATGTTGCAACAGGACAGCATTCCATCTTCTCACAATCAAAAACGCAGTAACGTTCTGTCAGCCAGCGTTAAAAAATACCGGAGCATTTATTCGAAGGTGTAAAGATTACCAAAAATGTGACAGCGTCCAGCATCCAGCGTTCAACTCAGTCCAACATTAAAATGTGACAACGTTCAAATGTGTGTGCAGAACAGGCCACCAGAGAGCAGAGGAACGTTTCAGGCTACCACCTAATACGTGGAGCAAGCTACCAGGACAGCGCTAATAATTATCATGAAACGCTAGGGCAGTCAGGATAGTATGGAGGAGCAGCGTTGGCAGTGTCAGGCAGAGGAGCGTTTGCAATGTCAGGTGCAGGTCTGTATAAAAAGAATATAGCAGACAGGCAGAGGAGTTACAAGGAGCATGAGAGCTAAAAAGGAGTTGGCTCTGATACCATGTCAGGCCAGGCAGTAACTCCATTAGGCAGAAAAATGATTCGTATATTCATTCAATCAGGTAGGTCTGTTATATACATGAGGGAGAGACTGTTCAGTTCATCTCCCGATGACTGTTCACATTTCTCATTTATTTATTTACATATATTTACCCAATCACAAGGATTAGGTGTCAACAGATGCCCATCTTTCATGCATGTTCAAGACCCAACAACAAGGCCCTATATTTGACTGCATTGTTAGTACAATCAAAATCTAAACAGAATGAAAATGGATAAATAATACCTATGGGGGATGTGAGAACAACCCACGCCCCTTCTCTTGATCTAAACCGTGAAACGTCAAAATGCATAGTGCACAAATCATCTATCAAATTGTTATCAACGAGTTCATGGGGTGTGATTGATTCATCGTGGTCATTCATCACCATATAGGTCCCCAACTACAATTTAGGTACCTTGGGATACAAGGGTTCATTATCTAGTTGTTGCAGGTCTTCAACATTATGCAGCATCTTCTTCTCACGAAAAAATATTACCTTGTATCTTGAGGCAAAAGGGATATCAACATATGGCCAATCCATTTGAATGTTACCTCCAATGTCAACTAACCACTTCCTGGATAAGAGCATACACTATTTTGCAAGGCAATAATGACAACCAT
This sequence comes from Pinus tabuliformis, assembly GCA_031772625.1. Taxonomy (NCBI): domain Eukaryota; kingdom Viridiplantae; phylum Streptophyta; class Pinopsida; order Pinales; family Pinaceae; genus Pinus; species Pinus tabuliformis. The sequence goes on from CM062816.1 coordinate 1,442,749,991, forward strand.
GATCTAAATATTTTAGTAATCAAACTTCAAGGTCTTCAATGTCTATGCATACCTATACTTCACGTGAGTCCCTAACCTATAAATTCCTATATGGATTAGAAATTGTAGTCTTAATTCATTCATCAACCCAAGAGTCATGACATTGGTCGAGGCTCCTTAATCCAACATTCAATTGCAAAGTAATAAGCCATTAAGAAGTAAAGAAATGTAAAAAGGTGGGGGTTTATTGGTTTTCTTTATACCAAAATATACCTATGGATGATCGTTGGATGGATTGATATAACCACCTGTTACCCCTCGTGTCAGCAGGGGTACATATAAAATTTCATAGTATAGTTCACTATCATTGTAAACCCAATGTCACAAGTCAAAAGCATTACAACAACCATGTGATGCTTTGTATTAGGCATCATCCTAGACCTATGTCTTCCTATACGTATCTTGTTGTGTTGGTCGAACCATGGCCAATCCTTTGGAGTTCATCTCGGCTTCCTTTTGTCTTGTATAGGATTGGAGGGCATTATGTGAGAATTCTTGAGGACTCATGGTTTTATGGGAGCCTACTTTTGTAGCTATGATCATTGGTGTATGGGCCAGTCCAACCCACATTAAGATGCACCTATGTCTTGCTGCATGGTTAGAGTCTATAAAGTTTGTAAGTGGCCTCAGCTTTGGTGCAGTATCCCTCAGACAATTCTCACGCATGGCAATCTTATATCGACAACTTTCACATCTCTCGAGGCAGTTCAAGGTTCCTAATGCAAAGTGATCCCGATGGTCAAAAAGTTAACTCGGTCTCAGTTTGCTCAATGCAATGACAGGAGTCCATGCCACATAAAAAAATTCTAAACAGTGAAGATAGTGGCAAGTTATGGTTTGGTTAATGTTGATCAAACAGGTCATATAGGTTTCCAACCGGCAAAACAGGGCCAGCGATTGGTGGTTTGGTACATGCATTACGTCAAAGGTCATCTATATCACGCGAGGAATAAAACCCAAGTATTAGAATTTTTGGATTCCTTGGGGCGTTAGAGAACAAGCACAGTGGATTGATGACGTGGTGAGGGTAGTGATGATGTGACAACACTAGGCAGGATATGGAGAGTTGGAGGCATACCTAGTTCAAATAAGGACAAGTTTCAACATACCCAAGTGTCAGATTGGCCAAATTCATCAGGGCATTAGAGATCTAGAGCACAAGTTACGAAGTTCACTTCACTATGTAGCAAAAAGTCAAATTAGCCGTTGGGAGGGTCTAACTAGTCGTTGGAGGTACCTTGTGTTAGTGTCAGTATTTGCATATTGCCATTAGTGATCAAAATTCCTCTTTTATATCATATTAGTGTCCCATTTGAAATTTTTATCATTCCACCTAGGTCATCATGCAAAAATTTACTCACTGATGGTAGCCCAAAATCAAAAATCACACTCCCCTCTCAAAAATTTGTATTTGTTGACCCACCTTCATGTGTCTTGCTGAGCATCCATTGACTATAAAGGCTCATTTCATCATGTTTTATATCAGTCAAGTCCACCTGAAGTTCAGTCATTCAAGGTTCCATTAGGTCACCTAGGTTTCATTTTCCCAAGGTCCAATAAATCACCATCTCACTGCATAAGGTCAGCAAAGTATGAGAGTGAAGAAAATAATATCCCTTTTTCAGTTAAATAAGGGTTTACAAGCATGTAACCATGGTTACTGAAAGTCCCAAATTTGATTTCAAGAAAGGAATTTATTCTAGTTTGTAAATTTTTACTTCAAAACAGATGTAATAATTTTTATTTCATTTATGTAATTTTATGTCTATTATATGTAATAAGTCACCATTTTAGTTGTCTACTCAATTCCATTGCCAATAGCATCCAAACAAAGGTCAAAATGAAGATTGCCAAAGCATCATCCACCTGTCAAAGGAAAAAAGGTCAGAAAGTCAAAGAGCATTAGTGTGAAAATTTGAAAAGTGACATGAAACATTAGAAAATGGGTTTTCAAATCACAAATCAAAACCCATTCAAGTATAAAAGCCCTCAAAGACATCTATGCAACATTCATTTGCACTCCTACACTTTCAAAACCTCCTCAGCAAAAGAGAATTTTCGAATTTTAGGCGAAATTGGGCAAAACAGGGGATTTGGGCGCGTTTTGAAAGCAAAGGGCATGTTTAGAAACTGGAGGGCGCATTCAGAACTAGTGTTGCGCATTTGCCAAGAAACCCAGTGTATTTTCTAAGGGCATTGCGCGCCTGTAAGTGGAGGGCGCATTTGACCGTTGTGTTGTGCCTTTGCCCGAGAACAACCAGAAGTTGCCCAAAGCGCCCTACATTGCTCCAAACATCAAAATTTGCCACCAAGGTGCTCCAACAAGCAAGTAGGTTAAAATTATATTGTTCCTCTCCTTCACAATTGTTTGATATGGTGTTTCATTCTGTTTTGGAGTCATAATAAGTTTAAAACCCTAGTAACCTAATTCCACTCCCAAAACTCATTTCCTAGCATCCCACTACCATTTCTATATTTCATAACTACCCCTGTCACCTCCCCATTTCCATCTCCTCAATTTCCTCACATCCTTCCATACTCCCAACACCTACATTCCATTTCATCATTTCCCTAGGGTTTGACTCCAATAACCCATGGCTGAAGAAGAGAACAGAAATCAGAGTGAGGAAGAAAGACAGGAGAGGAGGCTATCTAAGAAAGGAGGGAGAATCATTAGACATGAGCCAACCAACACCAGAGAACTCATGGCATCTCCCATCACTGTGACAAGCTTTAAACATATGGGTTGTTTTGAGTTTTGTGAGAAAGTGGAAAGGATCCAGCATCATCCTGTGTTGACCAGATTATTCATCACCAACCTCCATGACAGCCAGGTAACCCTTGTTGGTGTCACCTTCACTATATCTCCTGCTATCATATCAGAAGCCTCTGGGATCCCAAATGTTGGGGGAAAATGGTTTAAACAAGGAGAATTGGATCATTTTTATTATGAGCCATATCTTAAACCAAGATATAAGAATGAGAGAAAGAGGATTTTTCCTTTCTCTTACCTTCTAGACAGATATATTCCCATGATGAAAATCATCATGAAGTACTTCACATGTGAGGGTAGGTTTTCCAAGCTCTATTCCTATCATATTTGGCTACTCATGCATTTTACAAGAGTCAAAATGCTCAATCTGCCCTACTATCTTTACCGGGACATTGACAAGATGTCATTCATTGCTCAAAGGAAAGATTATGATCATCAAATGCAAAGCATCTTTCACCACTCCCTCATCAAGATGATAGTCCTACACCACCTTGATCAGCTTAACATTGCATGGGACACTTTCATATCCAATGAGATTTTCACAGTCCCACCTATTCAGCATGGCCAAGAAGCACCTTCATCTTCTCATCCATCCACCTCCATTCCTCCACCTCAGCCCATACATCATCCATCTTCATCTGATGAGTCAGCCACACCATCACCTTCATCATCACCATCTCATGAGCCTATTCATTCACCTGGCAGAGATGAAGGCAGTGACCAAGAACACATTGAGCATGGTGAGAGCAGCAAGCCTAAAGGGGCTAGTCTAGGTACCTTGACACATACCTATCAGAGAGGGCATAGGAAAGTGTTTGCCCCACAGATTGTGGGAGGGGCCTTGCCTTCTTCATCAGCAAAGCAGGTACAAAAGGGTAAGGAAAAGGTTACAGAAGCAGAGATCCAACAGCAGGAAGAAGACCTCCAAGAGACAGAGCATGATTTTCAGTTAGTTGACCTAAATGAACAAGATGACAGTGAGAACACAGCCATTGTCATCAAGGAGAAGAATGCACTCATAGGAGAGCTCTAGGTCAACTTGCAAAGGGCCAAATACATTATCTCATACTATGAGCAGGAGAATAGGCAATTTGAGGTCAAAAATGAGCTCATGGAGATTCAGCTCGTCAAAGCAAAAAGAGAGGTTGAAAAGGCTAAGGCCTTACTTGATGAGGCATATGGACAATATGGTGAACAGCTTGATGAACAGATGCCAAGAAGAAGGCCAAGGACTAGAGGCCTAATGAAAGCTTTAAAGCTAGAGAAGCAAAGGGAGGCAGAACTAGCCAATGAGCTCACACTAAATGAGCAGTTTGCCAAAATAGTAAATGAGAACCGGGAACATTGACTCGAGAGGGTGAACACCCATCTTGAGGGCCTCTTAGACAAGGCCAAAAGGGATATTGATATTCAGAGAAGGATGGCTAAGTACTATGCCATGAGAAACAAAATTGCAAGAGCCAAGCTCAAAAGAGCTCATGCAAAAATTGAAGCCTTGACCAAGCAAGAGGAGAAAAGAAGGCTAGATATTCTTGCTAAGGCATCACTCCATGCCTCAAACATATGATTAGCCATCAACCCACCAATTTTGACAATTTTTGAACAAATTTTGCAAGTTTTGATTTTCTGTGTTTTTTAAAGCATTTTCAACACAGTCAAAATGTCAAATGCATAGCACCTAGGGTGTTGCACTCTTTTTTGAGGCATCTGATGGACAAAAGGTCAGCATTTTTGGATCCAGAGTGATGAGGATATGCACCCTGTGCATTTGCAAAGCATTTGGAGGAAAACTAGTCAGCCAAAAGGGTCAAAAACCACCTTTTTGCCTCTTTTTTGGCCTGGGCGCTGCGCATTTATCAGTCTTCGGAGATTGAGATTTTGACATGGCAAATGACCTCCAAATTGAAAACGGAAGGCATATCTGGAAAGTAGACTCGAAGGGCTTTCCAACGAGCTATCTTGGAGCAAATTTGGACACCAGGAAGGCACCCAAAAGTAGCCCTAAAGTTGGAGGGCGCGTTTGACACTGAGAGGGCGCATTTGACAAAGGGAGGGCGCGTTTGATAGTCTTCTCCAATTTTCACTATTTCTCTCCAAATTGACTTTCACCTATGGGAAATTGATGTTTCAATGATGTCATTGATGAAGGTGATGTAATTATTATGTTTTTTATTGTTATCTAGGGTAAATACATTAGTTAAATGGCCTACATGACTTGTAATGAATAAGTTTGCTTAAGTTAGGGATGAGTCACTTTGACCACCCTATACTCTAGCTATCAGTTCGGTCTTTCTTGCAACTGCTCCTCCTCTCATGGATTCGACCCTTGAGGCTAGGATGAGTTGGTTTGATGCCTATATTATGTATTTTCTTAGTCATTTTATAGGTTGGACTCTCTTGGATGTTGTAATAGCTTTCAGACTTTGGCATGGAATATAATGGATGAAGTTGCAGCGATTTTGGTGTGATTCCTGTGGCATGGTAATTTGATCTTGTTTCTTCTTCTGTTTCATATGTATGAATGTTTTGTACCTCTCATGATCCATTTCACTCTATGATATGTTGATTTTCAAGGTGTGATAAGCAGAATTCATCTTTGTATGCTCTGTTTTGGGAAAATCATCATAGATTGTTTCTTTTCTTCAGTTTAAAAAGAATTCATGACCCTCATGCTCTTTTTAGCATCTCACTAGTCTAAACCATCTCATCACTATACTACTGAGTTTAAAGTACCTTGCCTACCTTGCCCCATCAAATGTCTGCAATTCAGATTCACTTTGCCCTGACCTAGTTCATTCTCTGACCTAATTCACTCATCCTTGTGACTACCCAACCAAAATCAAATCAAACAACCCTCTGCACTTTACATCTAGCCTAAAACCCTAATCTATCCAGCCCTCTTGGTTGTGATTCTTTGGAGAGAGCCCTCTCCGGCTTGGCAGGGCTAGCAACCAAGTCAAAAGATTGGTCTCTGGTTACCTCAGCTGGACTCTTCCTCAGCCTTGGAGATCCGGAGGAGTGATAACACCTTGGACCAGGAAGTTAAGGAAAGGACCAATAAAGTAGCAATTGTAAAGTCAAATAGCCAACTTAAGAATCAAGTCGAATTCTCCAAAGCAAGTGGAATTGTTCATGGACCAAGCCAAGCTAACACATGAAAAAGAGAGAGGAACATTCGGAAACTAATTGCTATTATTCTTCATCTTTGACCATTGTGAACCATTAGTAAAAGGGAACTTGGACCAATTTAAGCATTGTCAACCAATTCAACCCCTTGGTGGCCAAATTAAATTTTGTAAAGCAATATTTTATGAAAAATACTAAGTCTCCAACATGTTGATGACTAGTGAAAAAATATCTAGCCATTAGAAAAAAATTATAAAAGGCTACCCTCCCCTCCCTAGCAAAAGGTTTTTGTTGTCTTATAAGATAAGTGCCATCAATAATAAACTTTCATTTGCAAACCTATGTTCACTTTTTGTACAATGTGTGGGTTGGTTTTAACTTTTTACTATCATTTCGTTTCTAGATTATCCTTATATTCGTTTAAATCTAATATTTTTTCTAACAAATAGGATCACACTAAGACTAACGGATTGAGCCATTGAAGGGCTACATAGTCACGTGGAGGAGGAAAACTAGGGAGCAATCCCACTTTGGCTTTTTGTTTGCAAGTAAGTCATTCCAAGAAGGGTTCAATTATTCCAACAGGAAGCTTCAACCAGAAAGGGAGCTCGCACTCCATCTCACACTCAAACTGAAGGCTATATAACACTATGCTAGGGGCCCCCCTAGGTGGGTCTCAAATTTTGAATAAGTATTAAGTCATAAGTGGGGGTTATTTCTCTTGTGAACGAAGCCCACTTCCCTAACAAAGTGCAATATCAACTAAGGAAGTGTGTGTTTCACAAACCATCAAGTGAGGTATACTCATTTTGGTACATGGAATAATTTGCAACAACTACTATATTTTAAAAGCTCAGAAAATTTATTTCCTATTTTAATTTAGTATTTGTTGATTTTTATAGTCATATCATTAACAGCAAGAATTAAGCCTTGGGTTATTGAAAATAATGTTAAATTTTGGCTAAGGATTGATACATTGAGTTTGCTTCAATATTATAGATTCTTACCCTCTTGTATCAAGTGATTTACGTGCATATCTAGACATGTTGTCAACTGTAACTCAAGAAATATGCAACAAATATCAAGGTTTCTAGCTCCCATCACGTAAGTACATCTCTTGGAACCTTGCTCTTTGACTCCATATTGATTTTACCTTGCTGGTTTGTTATTGCAGAGTCTAAAATATACACTTTCCAGCCATATTTAAAATCTAATCCAGATCTGAAAATTTTTGGGCTCTTTGTCAACCTTCTCTCCTCTAGTCTATGATCTAGGAGTGCTTGGCCACTCATTGGGTGGTCAATCTGAGTGAAATAGGTTGTTGCCCCTGTTGTTTACTGCAGAATTTGCAGTCCGATCTAACAAGGCAGCGAGCTAATTTAATATGTAACCCCTTTAACTAGCAACTTAAACTGAAAAATAACATCATTACTCGTTAAGGTAATTTCTCTACATCATTTCTGAGTATTTACATGACATATTTAACATTAATTGGTGTAGTGTCCTGCTTTGCTTAGTTATCAGCTACATATACACAAAAATCAATACTACAACCCTCAAAATTAACTCCTCCGCCTTTTCTTGAACCCACTTAAGGCACTAGTCTTATTTGGAATTGGTTGGGGTATCAAGGGGGAATCTTCCCTTGGCCTTTCAGCAGGAAGTTCGGCCTAAAAATCAAGGGTTCGGTTCTAGGTGACAGTGGGCCCTTGCCCTGTCCTGTGTATGCCAATCCTAGCAGGTTGCATGGACCTTTGCAACCCTACTAATCAAATCGGTAATACCACCCAAACCCAAGAATCTACTGATCATTTCTTTTTCACCAAGCAAGCAAATCAATTCTTTAAGCAGTACAAAAATCCTTGCCTTTGATAATTTATTTTCAAGGCAAAAATTTGAATTGTGGATGATCATAGGATTCTGTTGGATTGGGGCAGCAACCTATTGAGTATCTCTTGGTATGTTAGGCTTTCTCTATTGGTCATTCGATGCCTCGCCTTTACTTGCCTAAGTTTTGGTGATTTCATCCACCATGGTTACAGCACAGGATTGTGATTTATCAAGATATAATACAACCATTTGTCTTCCAAGGACAGCCATACTAGTAGGCAACATGTTATTCATGCACACATCAAAAATGTTCAAGATCCAAAGGAAAAGCATTCTGTTGACTCACCCCTTTACCATTAGAAATTTGGGATATTTGTGGGCTGAAATTGTCCTTAGTTAAGGCCAACATATCCAATGAATCTTCTGGTTGTTCGAAAACTTCTTCTAGCTGATTTAGGGCAAATAAATGCGTTGTTTGTGCAAAATTTGCACAACCTTTTTCATTTTGTGGCAATTTGCATTGTCTATAGTGATTACTATAAGAGAGGTCATTTTGCACAACCTTTTTCATTTTGTGGCAATTTGCATTGTCTATAGTGATTACTATAAGAGAGGTGACCCACAATTTTTTTCCCAGCTATGGGCACAGGGATTCTAGGTGACTCAGGCTTCTTTTTAGACTAAAAAGGCCTTCCCAAAGGAGGTTGTCTAGGCTAAGATGGTCACTGATTTGCAGGGTCAGCTTGCTCATTTTGTGTGTTCTTCTCTAATTTGACCATTTTAGATCCTGTAGTAAAACAACAAATCTTGCAGGTACCTCATTATTTTCAGCTCCCATCTCCTTTCTTGGCTCTTGAAATGTTCTTCCATGTGGATCAAATAATTTCGAGGGATGATCTTGGAATTTCTTGGCTGCCAAAAGGTTCTTCTCAATCCTGATATAAGTGGCTAAAGAACCATCCAAATTTTGTATATTCTTCTCCCTGAGTAAGAAACCAAAAGATTCATCAAATACTTGAAAATAATACATTAAGGCAATTTCAACATTTAGACGAACCTATTGAAGAATTCCAAGATAAAGTTTATAGAAGTGGGTATTTAACTCAGATACAATCTCATTCGTGTTCTTGTTGATAGAAGTAAATTCCACCAGCAAGAAAGATTTATCTTATTTATAACCCCACTTCTCTGTAAACTTGTGTTTTAAGGGTTCCCATTCCTCAATGAAGGCAGTAGGGACTGACTTGTACCATGCTCGTGCATCTCCTTCGAGGGTTTGGACAAACATGTTCATGACAACATCTTCATATTTGACCTCTAAGTCATCGACGAACTTCAAGAAAGCATTTAGATGATCCTCGACAGTGACTGCATTGTTCCCTGCAAATTTTGGGTGAAGTTTACAATATTCACCATAACCATATCATGAGGCTGATTAAGAATCTAAGCTAGATCTAGAGAAGCATATATAGTAAGAGCAAATCTAACTACAGCACATGCCACTGTGCTAGTACGAGTAGAGATCACAATTGAAGAAATAAGTATGAAGATGTAGAAGGAAGATTTTGAGATAAGCTTACCACAACTGAAGAACCAAGTGATCATGAACTTAACGCGACACCAGTTGTAACTACCTAGGAATTGGTTGTACCAGTGGATCCAGTTACCAAAAGTAACCAAGTCCTGAGTAAAATCCTTTCTTGATTCCCAAAATAGTGTTTTGGTTCATTAAGGATCAGAAACAATTCATGAGAAGGAACGAATCTAGAAGATCTTCATGACTTTTTCAGAATGTTTTGAATCCGACATAGTGGAGTTGTTAAATGAGTTAAAATAAACAAAATGAAATACAGACACCAAATGTCATTAAGAATTCAATAAGACACCAATCCTCAACAATGACGCCAATTTGTTTTCATGAATATTTGTCCACAAACCTGCATGACACTTTTAGACAGTCAACCCTATCACAGTTGAAAATCTCTCCATTTGGTCTAGTGTTTCGTAGTCTCGGCGGGTGTCCCTAGATAATGTATTTTGTTATCAACCTAATTTTCTTGTGTAAGACTTCAATTTGAAAAACACACAATAAAAATTTCACTTTTGGTTTTCCAGTGATCAATCAAAAATTAGTTTATCTCAAATAAATTTGGAGTGGTTGATATCAGATTTCTAAATATAATACCAACAACAAAATTAAAGATGAAACAAGAAAACAATGTATGCCTCAAGTGAAATAAGTCCAAAACAAGTGCACTCTAAGCTACCATCGCACTGCATTTAAATTTATTCAGTGACCTCGAATACATTCAAAGAGTTTGAATCAAAATAATTGAATAAAATCACAAATTATCCAAGTTGGTTCCACCATAATGAATCTAAGATGACAGGTTGCCATGAGTTCCTTCACATGCAGTTCAGGTAGTGGTTTGAGAAACTAGAGCATAGAAAAGTGAGACCTACATTGCTAACAAAGCATCTAGGCAAAAAATGAATTGTCCAACGACTCCAACCCTTGTATAGTTGCTCCAATATGCATATATGGAAGAAATATTTCCTCCCTCAAACTGGTTGATCCAATGGCTCAAAGAAAGGAGAAGTTGGAAAGGCCAAAAGCTTTATGAGTATTAAGCACAGCCAGCCTTTCCCCCCTTTCCACTTTAGAAATGCTTCGTCTTTGTTTGAATTGCTCTTCCCAATATGCTTATTGGCCTGAAAAATTTTCTCACCTAAGATATCATCCCTCATTGTTTACCCTTCAAGCTTTACTCGACAGCTATTTTTTTGTCTTTCTGGGTTGAATTACCTCTCTATGCCCACTTTTTCACCATGGAAAAAGCATCCTTCTGCTGTTTGCTTTGCCCAATTTTGGCCCATTTAACCTGCCACTTTAGAGGAACGTATCGGATTGTTGTTTTATAGCCTTTTCCATCCAAGAAAATGAGTTTTATTGTTGTCCCTTCAAATCAGAAAATAATTCTCTTACCAATTTTATTTTATCCAGCCAGCCTTTTCCTTGCTTTCTTTACCAAATAAAGCAAGTCAATTCTAGTTTTTTAATTGTCTTCATTTAGGAATAACAATGTCCCACTCTTAATTATCCCACATGAATCCTCCCATTGTTTGTCACATTTCTGATTGCACTGAAGGGGAAACCCGTAGGAAATGGTGGTTGAACAATGATTGTCGTTTCAGGTTGCAATGCCTCTTCAGCAAACTCCTCCTCCTGTGTATGGGCATCATTTCTACTGCTGTTGGGATCTTTAATGCATATCTCTTCAAGTGTATGCTCAGCTAAATTTTTTTACTGCAAGTGCTACCAAATGATCCCAATATCTTGTCTAGCAAGCCTTCCACAACTTACTGACTGGACTAAAATCACCATTTAGTCCTAGTATTCTTTTCCCTCAAGATTCTACATTTGAATTCCTTCTAAATAGTGACAACTACTCAACGTCTCTTCCTCAATAATATATATTCATTTCTAACTATTTTAAACCTCAGCAATGCTTGCAAAATTATGGCTGCATTTTTAAGATTCTTAAAATGAATGTGGGCTTTGTGTGTTTTGAAAGCATTCTGCACCAAGAGAATTCCATAAAGAGTTCTAGCTCTTCTTTCTTCCAGTCTGTCAACCTGTCATGCACACAGAAAATAGTTAAGCCAACTTGACATGTCTCAGGTGTGATATTAAATCATTGTAGAATTGCAAAACAGACACTCAGTTTGCCTTGATCTGCAATACGTGGTAACAAAATATATCCATATCGTTTTTCAAACAACTCATGTGACATTCAAGTCGAATAGCCTAATCTAGATATGCAGACAACTTCCAACAACCCACAGCTGGAAGCTATAGCCTGTTTGGCTTGATACATTGAGTGAAGTGTGCTGATGTGTTTTCCACGTGCTGCAATAATTTGAACAGTTATCCTTTAAACTTTGTTGCAAGAATTAGCCTGCTAGACTCTAGCCAATTTGCTTTCCATAAGTGACTTGTAAAATCCTGAACCATTTTAGCTACATTAGATGCAAACAGTCATGGCAGCTCATAATAGCTTGTAGATAACACTTGGAGCAAAACACAATGCATCAAATCTCTATTTTTCTCCCAAAAAAAAAAAAATATTAGTCTTGTAACCCTCTAAAAATGGGTAACCCCATACGAGAAAAATTTTCTCCTACTTTGGACAGCCAGCCAGCCACTAGCCCTATATTTGCATAGTATATGATGATATGCCACATTCCTCTGCCATTTGCACCGGTCAGACACCTCTCACCATCTGGCATTCCTTCTGAAGTAAGATGGGTCACCACTCAATAGGTACTTAAACCATTTTCCAATCATGTGCTTTTGCTTAATGTTTTGGGCATTCTAACATGGATTAAGAGGTGATCTGGATAATTTACCAATTTTGACTACAAACTGTTGAGAAATCATGTTGTCTGCATATTAGGGTAGATTTTTCTTCTTTGATAATTGCTTGTGAAAATTGTTGGCTTCTTATTAATGTTTATTATGTTCCCTTCATCAAACAATTACCAAAACATAACCGAGAAGATCACAAAAAGATAGTGAACACAAGATATAAGCTCCAAGCCAAGGCAAAAACCCCACAAGGGGGAACCCAGGAAAATCATCCTCTTCTTATAGAATCAGTGAGATATCCAAGACCCATGACCATGACAAGACTTCAACTCTCAAGATGCCAATTCAAACCCTCCTTCCACATAGCAACAAATCCATCAACAGCAACAAGACCAGCAAATTATACAACACACTTCAACAGAATTTCGTAAGTGCGAGCTGAAGAGAATTTTTCCCGTTGGAAATACTGAGAGCGGGGTGAATCAGTGTTTCTTTACTTTTTACAATTGGTTAGTTAATTCTTTAATCATTCAGAGCATTAATCAAGACAGAATCATAAACATTTTGTCAATTGAAAAATACACAGAATATGTCATCCAAACAAACTTTGCATTACGTATGGTTATATACACAATTTAGCAGCTAAGCTGGAAGGAAGTATAGAACTCCCTAAATCTAAAGGTGTTCGCAGATCAAGTCCACAGGAGTCTCCAGCCTCCCTTACAATCAACCAGTCCACCTACTGCTACCACAACCACCAGCTATCTCTGCTTCAATCCACTGTTCACCGCTGCAATCTTCATTGTTGTCCCTGCTACCACTGCTGCCACTGTCCACTGTTGTACTGTTGATACTGATTCAACTGTCCTTTGCCACTGTTACTGCTTCTGTTGCCACTGTTTATTCTTACTGCCACTGCTCTATGTCATCACCTCTGCTTCTGTTTAATACCTCATGACTGTCCTCAACAAAGCACTGTTGTTCACTACTACCTCTATCTGCTACCACACCTTCAAACACTGTAGCTGCTACCACTGCTGCCACTGTCCACTGATGCTACTGCTGCACACTGCTTTGTTGATGTCACTCACTGCTGCCTCTGTTATTGTTGTTCCGTCCACTACTGCCACCACACACACTGCTGCTTCATACTGATACTAAAGATGACTCCTCTAAAATTTTGATTATCTCTGTCATAACATATTTTAACCAGAGAAACTAAGTATACCCTGCATGCAAACAATCTGTCGGTGTGTTCTTATTTTCTGCACTAATGAATGCCAACTTATCTTGCTCAAAACCCTAGGTCAACTTATGCATGCCTCTGTAGCTTATTCATCATCAAACAAAGCTAACTATACCACCAACTGTTGGCATTATGATGCATGTGTTGTACTTGATGGCAACCTTCTCATAGAAGAACATCTCACTTACATATAACTAGATGAATCTACAGACATGACTAAATGCATGGGATGCAGGACAGCTCAAAGGAATCAGATGATAGTTTTAAGTGTGACAAGTTAGCTTTGCCATCAAGTCCAAAGGGGGAGATTGTTGGCATTATGAGACAAGTATTGTCCTTGATGGCAAATCACACAGATGACAAATCATAGTGCAGAAGGTTAGCAGCAAGGAATTGATGATCAGACTACAAGTATGAAGAGAAAATACATATACGCAGGTTCATTGTGACCAAGCCGCGTATACACGCGGGTTAGACGTTTCCAAGGCGCGTATGCGTATACACGCACTTTCATGCAAGGAAAAGCGCGTATATGTTGGAGAACTTACTTTTGGTCCGTGGTAGTTAGTCCTCGGTATTTGAACCTATGGTTTTGGACCATGGTATCTCGTCAGAAGTGTTGATCCCAAGTATTGGGTCCATGGTATTGTTTTATTATGGTTTTGGACCGTGGTATTGAGCAAGGCCTAAGACTATAAAAGGAGAAGAAGATCATTAGGCAAGGGTATCAAGAAAGTCTTGAATATCTGAAGAAGTATGAGATCCAGTATGCAGGTTATGGGTTGATGATGCATTGCTTAATCTGAGCTAAGGAGAGATCTCACCGGTTGATGGAGAACAAGATCTAAGGATAGATCAGGATCAAATGGTTTGAAATAAACTGTCTCTATATGATTGATTATGTTTATTCTAGATCTATATACTGACGCATGTAATGATCTGAACTGGGTTTAACTTAAGTTTGAAATCGCTGCAAGTCATGATTGAATATTTATAGATCTGTACGCGGGTTGGCTTCGGTGTAATCGCGTATGTACGCGTGTTTGGTTCATTGTAGTAGCGTATACCATTTGAGCTATGATGTCTGAAGTTACAGATGGTTTTGACTGTTGATGAGTTCTGATGACAGATTAATGGTGTCAATATTCTGCATATCTTGGTTGGTTGATTGTGTATTGATGGATGAGAAACAATAAGGATCAGGATCATAATGACTCATATTTATGTGATCTGATGGACTAGATCTGGGTGCTAACACATATATTATCCTTGTATATGTAATGATCTGGTTATGTTTGAAGTCAGGAAGTGCAGCAAAGTTATGAATAAGTGATTAATGACATATACGCTGGTTCATCGTGATGAAGTTGCGTATACACGCAAGTTTGGCACTTCCAAGTAGCGTATGCACTCTGATGCATGATTTTGATGGTACAGTTGGTTCTGATTGTCATTGCAGAGTTCTACTCTGTGTTCTGGTGACTGTGTTGTTGACAGGGTTTCAGTATTTCAGTGATACAGAGATTGATGATGCTAGTATTGATTGTTTTGTGCTTCAATGATATTTATGGGTCCAATATGAAAATTTGATGAAACATGGCCTTTCAGAGTATAGTGTTGTGCTTCAGGAGTATCCAGTCTGAAAATGTATGAAACGTGGTACCTGGAGGAGAGAAGATTGTAGGCCGGCGCCTACGTACTAGTATCTTAGCTAGTACAAGAGCAAAGGGGGTTGGAGCTCCCTTCCAGGAGAGTCTAGAGAACAAGAGAAGGTTGTAGCCTTCTGCAGGTTGTAGCCTGCATGCTGGTAAAGGACTGCACCAGTACATTGTAAAAGAAGTTTCTTAATAAAGGAAGATAGAAACAAATTGCAGCAGGTGGTTTTCACCCACATTGGGTTTCCACCTTATATCATGGTGTTCATGTGTGTTGCTTATGTGTGTTGATCTATCTGTTTTACTGCTACTGTTGACTGTTAATATGGCTAATAATGTTCTGATGCATCCATTGAAGATCACATAACTGAATCATGAGTTTAATGGTTATACGCTAGTTGCAATAGACACAGTCGCGTATATACGCGGGTATACTTAACTGAAGTAGTGTATATGAATCTGAGTATGAAATTGAAAAAGTTCAATTGATTAGATAATACTGATTCACCCCCCCCCCCCCAGTATTATTTCCAACAATTGGTATCAGAGCAGGTCCTTTGGTAGAAGCTTGATCACTTGAAGGAGATCCGTGGAACTATGGGAAAGAAGCTTAAGAAGAAAGCACCTAAGAAGAAGAAGACATCTCAGAAGAACTATGACAGTGGGAGAATCGATTGGGCATTAGGTGTAAGAAGCTCTTCAGATTCAGAATCATTTCAGAATGAAGATGAACTATCAAATATGGATTTGCTATCCTCTGATGTTCCATCTACCTATCCATTTGGAAAAGATGGAAGTGATAGCAAAACAACTGAATTTGCTCTTATGGGTGAACAAGAAAGATATCAAATAGAGGCAAAATTTAAAAGGCTTTCAGATAAAATCAGAGATCAACAAGATCTATTGAACAAAAGGGAATGTGACTTCAAAGAAGAAGCTACCAAACTAAAGGCCCAACTAGAGGAAGGAAACAAGGTAAGGAAGTTATTCAAGGACAAATATCAAAAGTTGCAGGATGAAGTAACATCACTAAGAGATGAAGTCAATGAAAGAAGCACAACCATCAAGAAACTCAGAGATAGGTCAGGTTACTATGAAAGTCTTGAAGCCACGATCCGCTCGCTAAAGGAAGATCTTGAAGAATCAAAGAAGCAAAATAAATATCTACTCCAAGCTATTGAAAAACAGGTAAACGAAGTTATCAGCTTAAAATCTCAGCTGGAATGTGCCTTCAGAATTTGTCAAATGCAGCAGGATTTGAATGAAGAACAAGAAAAGGAGATTCTCAAACTAAGGCATCAGTTGGAAGAAGGAAAGTTGAAGAAGACATGAAGAAGCAATGTCTAGAAAAGGAAGAACAACTTCAAGTTGAGGTAAATATCTTGAAAGGTAAATTAGAAGAAAAGGATAAACTGTTATGATTTCAAGATAGTACTAAAGCCTTGGATGATATTCTTAGTAGTCAAAGGTCTCCTGCTATCAAGACTGGTCTTGGTTTTCATGAAACTGTTGAAGGTGAATCTAGTAAGACAAGGGACTCTAATGCAAAATCTGAAATGCTCAAAAAGGAGATGGAAGGTCAATCTCATCATCAAACAAGGAAAGAAGTCCTTCAAAGAAAATCTTTTACTCCTCCTATGAAGAATGTTGAATGTTATGTATGTCATAATCTTGGACATGTTGCAGCGAGATATAGAAGAAGAAGGGTTCAAGACCATCATGCAGAAAGATCATCACATTCTGGATACTTTAATGGATATTGCTTTGCTTGCAATATGTTTGGTCACAAAGCTGCTGATTGCTACAGGAGGAATATGAAACATGTAAGATGTTATGCATGTAACAAGCTTGGACATATGGAATGCAGGAACAAAGGACGGACATCACACCAAAAGGAGAAAACATCATCACACTTGAAGATATGGAAGAAGAAGGAAGTACAGTCAGAAAGATGTGGCACAGCACAATGTACTGAGACACAGCACAGCACAGACATAACAAACTCAGGGGGAGCTGAAAGTGTAAAACTTCAGTGTCCTGAATCTCATACACAAGTTTCTTAAAGGGAAGTCGCGTATATACGCGAGTTAGACACTGAAAAGTCGTGTATATGTCAGTCTGAGGAAAAGCAGTAGGGACAGGCTCAGAAAAAGGGTCTGATATGATTCAGTCCATTATTTGCTCTATTGGATTAATAGTTACAGTCTGCTGAGGATGTGTGGAAATATTTTTGATTCTTGTAAGATGTTTAGAGGTGTTTTGATCCTAACTTGATGATGATGATGTCTTGATGCTTATTGCTGATTTATGCATGATCAGATCTAACAGTAAACAGATGGCACAGGTTGAGGGGGAGCATATGCCTTTAATAATGCATTGTTGGCATTATGGTTAATAGTCCTTAGTGATGATGCTTATATATATATATATCTTGCTATGACGTAGTTATGAGTTGTCCATCTCATATGATTCTTGGGGTTACATAGTAGATGTTCAGATCAGATTTATGGTTGATTCTTTGATGATGCATATATGATGCTTACATGGTGATCTTCATAAGGATAAGGAGAAGTACAAAGCTTGAATTCACATCTTCTTTACTTGATGATGAGTCACTCATAGGCTGTTGTCATCATATGCATAAAGATCATATAATACAGTTATGATGCAGGATTCCTATAGTTCTTGGTGCTCATGTGGATGAGGATTGTTGATGATACATAGTGTTGGATACATGGATAATTATTCAAAGTTGCATTGTTGGAGACATGATGATGATGAGTTCTTAACTATATGATGATAGGTTGATTCTTACATATGATGATTGATGCAGATGTTCCCAAAGTGATGATACTTGGATCATGTAGATCTTGATGATGATGAGATGACTATGGTGTTTTTCACAAATGTTATAATGAGAATGATTTTATGATGCAAACATACCTTGTTACAGGACATGTACAGGTTGCTGATCTGGAAATGGTTGTACGCGAATTTCATGAGGAGTATCCGCGTATATACGCCTTTTTCTGTGGATACAGTCGCGTATATGTTGGTTGAATGAAATTAATGGGCCAGACTCTGGTTGAAGATATTCTGATATGGGTCTGACAGAGACCATCTGGCACAGGATCAGGGGGAGCAGATAATCTTCTAATAATGCATTGTTGGCATTATCTTAGAAGCTTTTGGTTCTAGTTCACAGCTGCTGTTGGTTTTAGGTGAAGCAGAGGCAGAGGGAGAACAGAAGGGATGCAGGACAGCTCAAAGGAATCAGATGATAGTTTTAAGTGTGACAAGTTAGCTTTGCCATCAAGTCCAAAGGGGGAGATTGTTGGCATTATGAGACAAGTATTGTCCTTGATGGCAAATCACACAGATGACAAATCATAGTGTAGAAGGTGAGCAGCAAGGAATTGATGATCAGACTACAAGTATAAAGAGAAAATACATATACACAGGTTCATTGTGACCAAGCCGCATATACACTCGGGTTAGACGTTTCCAAGGCGCGTATGCGTATACACACACTTTCATGCAAGGAAAAGCGCGTATATGTTGGAGAACTTACTTTTGGTCCGTGGTAGTTAGTCCTCGATATTTGAACCTATGGTTTTGGACCATGGTATCTCGTCAGAAGTGTTGATCCCAAGTATTGGGTCCATGGTATTGTTTTATTATGGTTTTGGACAGTGGTATTGAGCAAGGCCTAAGACTATAAAAGGAGAAGAAGATCATTAGGCAAGGGTATCGAGAAAGTCTTGAATATCTGAAGAAGTATGAGATCCAGTATGCAGGTTATGGGTTGATGATGCATTTCTTAATCTAAGCTAAGGAGAGATCTCACCAGTTGATGGAAAACAAGATCTAAGGATAGATCGGGATCAAATGGTTTGAAATAAACTGTCTCTATATGATTGATTATGTTTATTCTAGATCTATATACTGACGCATGTAATGATATGAACTGGGTTTAACTTAAGTTTGAAATCGCTGCAAGTCATGATTGAATATTTATAGATCTGTATGCGGGTTGGCTTCGGTGTAATCGCGTATGTACGCGTGTTTGGTTCATTGTAGTAGCGTATACCATTTGAGCTATGATGTCTGAAGTTACAGATGGTTCTGACTGTTGATGAGTTCTGATGACAGTTTAATGGTGTCAGTATTCTGCATATCTTGGTTGGTTGATTGTGTATTGATGGATGAGAACCAATAAGGATCAAGATCATAATGACTCATATTTATGTGATCTGATGGACTAGATCTGGGTGCTAATACATATATTATCCTTGTATATGTAATGATCTGGTTATGTCTGAAGTCAGGAAGTGCAGCAAAGTTATGAATAAGTGATTAATGACATATAGGCTGGTTCATCGTGATGAAGTTGCGTATACACGCAGGTTCGGTACTTCCAAGTAGCGTATGCGCTCTGATGCATGATTTTGATGGTAAAGTTGGTTCTGATTGTCATTGCAGAGTTCTGCTCTGTGTTCTGGTGACTGTGTTGTTGACAGGGTTTCAGTATTTCAGTGATACAGAGATTGATGATGCTAGTATTGATTGTTTTGTGCTTCAATGATATTTATGGGTCCAGTATGAAAATTTGATGAAACGTGGCCTTTCAGAGTATAGTGTTGTGCTTCAGGAGTATCCAGTCTGAAAATGTATGAAACGTGGTACCTGGAGGAGAGAAGATTGTAGGTCGGCGCCTACGTACTAGTATCTTAGCTAGTACAAGAGCAAAGGGGGTTGGAGCTCCCTTCCAGGAGAGTCTGGAGAACGAGAGAAGGTTGTAGCCTTCTGCAGGTTGTAGCCTGCGTGCTGGTAAAGGACTGCACCAGTACATTGTAAAAGAAGTTTCTTAATAAAGGAAGATAGAAACGAATTGCAGCAGGTGGTTTTCACCCACATTGGGTTTCCACCTTATATCACGGTGTTCATGTGTGTTGCTTATGTGTGTTGATCTATCTGTTTTACTGCTACTGTTGACTGTTAATATGGCTAATAATGTTCTGATGCATCCATTGAAGATCACATAACTGAATCATGAGTTTAATGGTTATACACTAGTTGCAATAGACACAGTCGAGTATATACGCGTGTATACTTAACTGAAGTAGCGTATATGAATCTGAGTATGAAATTGAAAAAGTTCAATTGATTAGATAATACTGATTCACCCCCCCCCCAGTGTTATTTCCAACACCAACTTCAGCGTTCTAATAATACAATACTCTAACCAACTTAATTCTATAGATAAGTGCCCTGGAAATGTATGCAATTGGTTGTTCAAGGTTTCACAATACTACTGTCACCAACTCAATACCGCTGTTATCATGCTACACACTATTACATCACACTTACTTCCTGTTGTAGTGAAAACACTTCCATACAAGCGTTAGCCACCATTCCATGTCAAGGGTTACAGTCATATGCCAAGAGCATTGTCATGATCATGGATTAAGAGCATTGTCATGAAGACATCAGAATACTGTTATAAGAACACTGTCACTGTTTGTCTATCATATTGCCATCTTCCAATATAGCCATGTCATATATCAAAGTTAAGGTCACTGTCATGCAGTCATCTTTGACACTCATACAACAAGTTCACTGCATATTC
Source organism: Pinus tabuliformis (assembly GCA_031772625.1). Taxonomy (NCBI): domain Eukaryota; kingdom Viridiplantae; phylum Streptophyta; class Pinopsida; order Pinales; family Pinaceae; genus Pinus; species Pinus tabuliformis. The sequence continues at coordinate 1,442,770,658 of CM062816.1, forward strand.
TGTCCTCAAGAGTCTTGTAGAATGTCATCACATAATTTATGTTTGAACATTTGAGCTCAATGTGTACTGAGATAATCAACATATGTGCTGACAACAGGAGTCCAAATTGCTGGTTCAGAATTGTATCAAACTCTTGACTACATCATTCAGGACTGAACATGCAATGTACAGGCCTAGGGCTTTGCAACAGTAAGCTTCACCTCCTTTTGGCAGGCAGTTGTATGCTTTGATCTACAGGACACCAAGACAAGATAATAAGCCACTGGGCTGAGATCTTTAAACCCACTGTCTCATCATAGCTCCATGCATCACTACGATGCCTTTTGTCACTGTGCCATGTAATTCACTGTTATAAAGACAAAGCAATGCAACACCTTCTTTGTTCTACTGTTCCTCTGTCACCAAGGTCATTTGTTTGTCAAACTTCTTCTGCCAAATGTCTACAGGAATGCACATCATTTGCAGCAATTAGCATTTTCAGGTATATGTCTTGTGCTATAAAGTTTAAACAAGCGAGGTTAACGTCATAACCTTTTCCAAGAACAAGGTTTTCCAAGTTTACAAGGTTGATAGCAGGCAATACATAATGGAGATCACAGGTCTGCAACAATCAACACACAGTAAGGTATGCCAATGCCACTCCCTGCGATGAGCACTGCGAGTGATACTTTTGTTTCAGAACCTATTTCAATCATAACAACTATAAGGATGGCAAGCCCGCAGGACACTATATTGGAAGACCAAACGCTTCTCAAAATAATCAGTCAGGTCCGCAGAGGAATAAGTGACAAGGCCACAAAAGTTAAGATTGAATGTTCTATCACAAATTCTGGCCACAGAGAAAATTCAAAAACTCAGTGTCCAGAACTTGTTGTGAAGGCTCAGAGCATCTTCTTAAGGTTTATTAGCTGAGGAATATTAATAAGAGGGTTGAAATACTTCACTTTGTACTTCCAGATTGAGCTCACATCTTGTTACAGAGCATAGATTAGATCAGCAAAGATATTTGATTCCACACTCACCGCAGAGTTATTGAATTGATGCCGAATTTATTTATCCTTGCAAAGGTTCCAGAAAGTTGGCATTGTTTCATCAAGACAAGCCGCAGATACCTTCCAGAGCTTCCATCACATGGTCGCAAGGATAGCACAACCTCTGCCCATAAAACACTTCAGAGACACCTGCAAGCGAAACCCATATATTTGTAGCCCAGCAAATCCCTCCAATGAAACCCTTACAACCAGATCAAAAGGACATTCGATCTTCTGCTCAATGTTGATTTTTGGTAGCATTGCACGTGCTCTAGACATGAAATTTGGTGGAGAAGCTAAGGCACATGAGATCTCCAAGACCCAGAAATCGTTTGGAGAAATTCCACCTGGATGAAGAGATATTAAAATAATTAATATTTTTAATGGGTCCCTAAGTCTAAACTTAGGAAAATAGAAAATGTCATTGTGTATTAATATAAAAAGGGTGAAAAAGTTCTAAGTGACTAGGGACTTAATCTTAGCCGTTGAATAGGGACTTAATCTCGGCCATTGAATCATCAACAAGGAAAGTATAAGAGGAGGCTTGAGCGTCAGTTTGAGACACACCAAGAGAGATCAAGAATTCGATTTTCTGGGCCGAGTTTTGTTGAGAAAATCAAGTTAGTGATCAGTTGCAGTGAGGGGCAATTCAGCGAGGGATTTTCATCCAAGGCTGAAAAATACATAGCAAAGAGGCAGTGAAGTGCCGGGAGAGACAGCGCAGGCCCAAGAAGGGCTGATGAAGAGGCCGAAGGACGCAGCGCTGAGGACGCAGAGGGTTGTAGAGGCTGACGCAGAAGTCATAGAGGCTGACGCAGAGGGCTTCAGAGGCTGTGCTGGGAAGATTTTGTGGGGCAGACTGAGAGCAGATCAGGTGGGAGAGGGTGACGCAATTCCACAGCAGTGCTTGGAGTAGCTTTCGCTATCGAGCACAAGGAACAGTTAGAGTCACTATGGGGTTGATCATCCGATTATTGATTTGCCGGAATATCTATCTTTGGATAGAGGTACTACTGCCGAGGACATTCTCTGTTGGGTGAGCCAATTCTGGCACCCTAGTTGTTTCAAGAATCTGCTTAATAATAAAACCCTCATATATGTTGCACCGGTTTTCCCGCATTGAGTTTTTCCGGGGACGATTATCCAAAAAATAACAGTGTCCCTTGTGTTATTGTTTCTGTTTACTTCAGTGCATGATCTATGTATCTGTGAAGGTTGCATTTGTGTTTACTTCGATATTTATGCAAATTAAATAACTTGTTAATGTAAAGAACAAGTAGGAGATAGTAAACCAGAAATTGCAGTAGGGGTTTCTGATGTATTAGATTCAATAATTTTCACATTCAACCCATAGAAAACCAAGATAGGAAACCCTTAAGCAAACCCAGAGATTTAACAAAATATTTGTTACCCACTACCTGTGGGTAGTATGCATAGGAGAAAAATTTTCTCCTAGATGGTCCTCAGCCGGCAGCCAGCAGCCACTAGATAGCTCAATGTGCCATTATCTCCGCCACCTGAGCCAGCCATGTGGTTCCTCGCCCATCTGTTATGATCGTATGTTTGAATGTGGGCCTCCCAACCCCGAATGTATGGCTTTTCATTGGTAGAGTTGAGTAATTTTCCTTACATATCATGGACACTTTTGGGCACGGATTGGTGGGGAGATTCAGCGGAAAGAATGGGCTAGGTCTATACTCTTGTCTCCTCCGCTCGATTTGGTGATTACCCTTGTATCCTAGTCCTGTGGGATCTCCTTTACTAGCCATTAACTTTAGGGTTGGCACTACATGGGAAAGCCTTATTTTGCTTGTGTGGTCCCGCTTCCCGACACCATATACATCACTCCCTTCCACTCATTCTAACCTCATTCATCATTTTTCCCATCTGGGTCCACATATGTCCACTAGGTCCACATAGGATTAGCCTCCCCTTCCCCTTGTCTGCACCTTAGATCAGGCTTGGAACGATGCCCCAGAGGTTGATGCAGCTAAAAAGAAAAGAAAAGGCATAATTTGGCCACTCTCAACAGGAAATGTACCACAAAATGCAAAAGATGGTTGGGACATACAAATTTAGCACATGGGCAAAAACCAAACTTGAGCTCTGCCCCTTATTTATGGCCATCACCCTGGTTCTTGTGGGCCCTAGATGAGCCCCCTCCACATTAAGGAACCCATGATTGTCCGAACCCCTGGTGAGCAATGAAATGCCCCACCTTAAAACGGGCTACCTATTGCTATATCCTACACATCATGCTCTCATCCCATGGAACCCGAGCAATTATAAAGAAAAATCAAAGGCAAAAGGCATATGAATAAGGGTGGAAAAACAAAGGCCGAGGTAACTCATGTGCCACGATTTACTCCCTCCTGCACTCATATACCCAAGTGTGGGCTTCCCTCATCATAACTACCCTTGTACCATGACATGTGGCCTAGAGCATTCCCATGATCCCCACTCCATTCCATCACTATATCACTTGCCACCTGTTAGTGTCAGTCTTTCCAGCCTTCCTACAGTGATCAAATATGCTCTTACAAAGTGGTCTCAGAGTGTTAAGGTCAAATTTTGTCATTTCAGTGAGTCTTCAAGAAAAATTTGGTCACTAGGCATTAGGTCTAGGGTTTGCTTTCACTCCTTCTAAAATTGCCCAAATGCCAATCTATGTCACTATTCAGCTGAGTCTATCATCATTCATAGGGTTGTCATTATCATGTCAGTGTCGAATGAGTCATTTTACACCTTGTCCATGCTTCAGTTGTGCCTAGGTAAGGTCATTTTCCTCTCCTAGGGTTTTGAAGCCAATTTCTCTTGGACGGTCAAATCATCGGCAAAACTTGTATCCTGATGTTCATACACCTTCCCCTATCCTTAAAATACCTTATCAAATGCTTCCCATCACTGAGATTCCCCAAATTCCTCATTTTTCCACAAACCCTAGTTTCTTGCTACAACCTGGCAATTTTCTAGGTTGGGCCTGTGTTTTGCCCTTTTGGACCCCTTCCCCTCACTCGATCTCCGCGATTCCACTTTCCCCTGCTTCCTAACATCCCTCCCTACTTCCAAAAATTTCCCCAAGAATTTAGAAGCCTCTTATCCCCTTCATTTCGCTTCATTTCGACAAAATCCCTTGTTCCACACATCGGGATAAGTTTCACTCAAAAGCCGTTTCAGAGCAATCAAAGATGAATTTTGGAAAACTGAGAGAGGTTTTTGTCCACAACAGGCCAAGGAAGAAAAACCTCCTTCACTTTTTGCACAGGTGTCATGGTTTTAGAGAAATGTCAAAATTACAATCGCCAGATCCAAGGAGGTTGGCCAAGGCACTAAAACGACGGAAAAGGCCCGATCCCCTCCACATCTTGGCTGAGGCTTCCTTGAAGGAGCATGGTGCTAAATGACTTACCTTCTGCACAAATTTCAAAAAAAATTGAGCATTTTTGGTCATTTGTGAATTTTTTGGGCAAAAAACAGGTTTTCTTCCCCAACGCGTAGCGCGCCGCGCGCTACCCTGAAGATGGGCAACTCCTTTTCATGAAAACTTAGCATTTTTGGATTTGTCATGCAAAAATACACTTGCTCAGCAATTGCCAAGAGATTTCATCAAGTTTTGAGCCTCCAGAAGGTCAAAAAACATGCAAAAAATGACTTTCTGCCACTTTTTTGACACACAGGAAGCAGTCTTGGGAGATTGCAATTTTGGAGGGGCAAATGGTCACCAAATTCAGAAATTTCACTTGGGTTGGAAAGTAGACATCCAGACCTTTCCAACAAGCCCACTTTTGCCTCATTTGGACTCCGGGAAGTGCCTCAAAAGCAGGCCCAAAGGCGCGCTACGCGTTGAGATTCAGGGCGCTACGCATCAGGCTATTTTCACAGAAATGCACCTACAGCTCAGCAAAACGCAGTTTTTACTAGGTTTGACTTTTTGGAGTGGATTTTGATCCTCCTTGATGTAAATAATGTAATTTTATGATACTTTGACACTTATTTATCTCTTCTAGAAGATTCATTCATGAAATAGGCAAAAATTTAATGAATGAATTGGTTTCCTAGCTTATAGAGGCAAGTTGTTTTGACTGCCTAGATTTTAGTGCTCAGTTTGGAATTGGTTGAAACAGCTCCTAGGATAGTGAGCTCGACCCCTAGAGGCAAGGAAAGATGTTAGATTGCCTATATTATGTACTTTCTTGGTCATTTTCATAGTTGGACTCTTGAGGGAGAAAGCTTCTATTGTATTACTCATTGTATCTCTGCAATTTTTGGCAAAGGAAGACCAGGGTTTTGCAGTCCTTTTTGGGATTCCTGTGGTTACATGTATTGATGGTGTGTTTCTCTTTGTACTTGTAAGTTTGTTATGTGAATCATCTTCTTACTTTTCCTTCTGCAAATTAGGCAAATGAAGTGTTAAGGTAGAATTCATGGTTGCTATGCTCTGCCTTTAAGTTTGCTTAATATCAATGTTTTCATCTGTTTAAGGAGAATTCAAGGTGTTTACTTGCTCTCCTTAGCTCCTCACCAGTCATTCTTGCCCATCTGACTCTTTCAAAGGCATCAATACAGTCTCCTACCTTGCCCCAAAGAACCCCCTGCAAAAACTGTGTCCAATCCCCGCACCCAAAATTGCCTTTCCCCAACTTTCCACCGAAACCCTAAAAATCGCAAATCAAACCTTTTTATCAGTTTACTAACCTAAAATCAGTTTCTTTTAAAGTCATCTCAGCCCCTTTAAAAAACTTTTTGCTGAGATAGACTGGAGAGAGCCCTCTCCTGTCCTCGTAGGGCTAGCTACGAGGCTAAGTGGTTTGATGTTGCCTTGGATTTTGCCTTCTTCAGCCTGAGGCCAGATTCGAGCGCTAACATATTGGCGACCATACTGGGGAGAACAAATGGTTTACTTGTTGATGTCATTTGTTTTATAAGCTACAGACGGAGCCTGAAGTTATGCCAGGTAGCCTTCGAAACGCTTTTGCTTTGCATTAGCGGAAGTAGATAAACGCTGCTTCAGTCAATCTCCGGTCTAGCTTGTAAACGTAACATCTAACTTGTTAATTACCCCAGTACATGTATCAAGTTCAGATCTGATTGTTGATAGTGGACAACGATCAGACACTGACAAGGCTGAAATCATTCACCTGGCGACTCTTTTCACTGAAGAATCCAGCAACCTGTGCTTCATGGTGACTTCACTGCAGAGAGATCAGTAGCTTTGAGCTTTTCAAGATGGATCGGATTGCAAGAAGATACGCTCCCCTGAGCCGAGATCACATCCCTGGTTTTCCAAATAAAATTCCGAAGGTAGATTGGTCAAGGAATTTGCCTACATTTAATGATGATGGTAAGAAGGATGCTGCTTTACATCTAGTTAGATTTCATATGCATATTCGCAAGTTGAAGGTGGATTTTCCTAAAGATTGCTTGATGAAGATATTCTTGGCCACTCTGGAAGGTAAAGCCCAATCATGGTATGAAAGTTTGCCGCCTGCTTGTATTTACTGTTTAAAGGATTTTCATGCTATGTTCATTGAAAGATATAAGGACTCTTATCCATCATTAAATTTAGTTCAAGACTGTTGCAAACATGCTTCAACTTTTATTGAAAGCCTTGAGAAATATTATGAAGATGATAATTTTATGGACGTTGAGATTATGGAGGCTCTGTATGAGAATCCATTTCAGCAGCAGAATCAAGATACTTGTCCAGATGATCAAGACATTTTGCAACAGAATCAAGATCAGCAGGCTGAAGATGGTCATATGGCTGAAATGATGAAAGGGAGAATGACATTTCAGATCTGCCCACAGAAAACAGCAGCATGCAAGTCCAGTGCTGATTGTAGAATGTGATAATGTTAGGATAGCTACTTCAGAACTACATTCAGATTGTGATGACCAAGCATACCTTGTGCTGAATCCTGAAAAGGAGAGTTTTGTTGTTGAGGTCATAGACAGAGTTTTGGATTCAGATGTTCATGAACAAGAGAATGAGATCTTTGTGCAAGTAAGTGATGAATCTCCTTTCAATAACTCAGTAATAAATGATAGTTTGAATTCCCTGTCATATGAAGATAATTACTGTTTAAGCAGAAGAAAACAAAAGGCATTGTCTCCTTTGTCTGAAAAGGAGATAGATCAGCTTTTGAAAGGTCTTGTTACAGCCCAAGCTACAGCAGATTTGCAATGCACACATAGTCAGGAAAGTGTTGGGGAAACTTCTTCCTCTGTTGAAGAAGATGACTGTCTTGTAGATCAGCGAACAGATAATGCTTTCCTTCACAAAGATGATAATCCGGCTGTCATATCATATGAAGATGACCTACCATATTGTCAAACTACAGAAGATTATAGCATACAGGATTACCTTTCAGATTCTTCATATGTTTCATGTGTTGAAATGTTTTTACAAGAGGAGATCTGCTCATCTACCTGTTCAGAGTTTTTTGAAGCCCATGAGCATACTTTTACTGAAGCACATGATGAAAGCAGATCAGAATTTGAAACAAAGGACACCTTGATCTTTCAGCAGGAGGTGGTAGTGGCAAATCTTCATGTTTTTCAAGATCCAATGGCAGACTTGTTGCAGTCAACAGTGAAGGTGATTATTGCAGTATTCAGTGATGAAGGAGAATATGGTCGACTATATTTTTGGATGCCCAGTTGCCAGTATTCATTGTTGACCAGAAGATCTGATCAGGAGAACCAATCAAGAAGGCATCTGCTTGATTGGTTGCATTGGCATTTTGATATAGTTTGATGGTATATTGTCTTGTAAGAAACACAGGTGGTTGTCATCATGATTTCAAATCTTGATGGACTGCTGCCCTTCAATAAGCTTTGTAAGTTCTTGTTTTAGTTAAGTCAGTCATGAATCATTTGTGAGTCAGTTTTCAGTCATGTAGGTTTCATAATTGAGTCGGTTTGAATCAAGTTTCAGTCAATAAAAAGGCATACTGCTTCCACTAATCCAAAGTGACTCCATCACCATGCTGCTCCTCACTGTGCTGCACTCAATCATCATGTTGGACCTCATTACCATGTTGCACACATCATACTACTGCATCATCACGCTGTATCTTATCATCATACTGCACCCACCAGTGTTGCCTCATACTGAACCTCACTGTGCCCATCATGCTGCATCTCATTGTAGAATTTATTTATCAATGTTGCACTACACTTCATCATGATACCCATCATTATCTATTTGCTGCATTAATAGCAGATAGGGCAGCCTTCATTATGTCAAGACAGTCCTATCTAACGGTCATCAAATCCTTGACTGTGTTGTCATGGCCTGCGACCTGACACACAGTCTTCCTATACCTTCTAGGCAACACAAATATGATCCTTGATCCTCCAATGATACCTCAACGGATCTGATCCTAAGCTCCCCTAATTCTGCCCTCCTAAATAGCCTCACTGTCTTCCTAAAATAGCTTTAGAGTAGCCTTATTTCTCCACACTGAACACTCCTTCTAGCTGTTGTTGTCATGTTGTTCCCTCAGTGCAGATTCAGGCCTAATGTATGGGCTTGTCACCCTCAAACAGTAGTTGTACCTTCCAGCAAACCCTCCTTATCTCGGCCTCCTCCAATCAGTGATACTGTCCTCTAAACAAACCCCTGAAATAGCCCTCAAATGTCCACGCTGTCCAATCTTTTCCTTGTTGCAGCTAGGGCTTCCTTTTGGACAGCAAAATAGGGTCTTTAGACTATGGATGGATGACCTTGGATTAGGTCTCTCTAGACTGCGAATAGGGCTTTCTTTAGGCAGCGGATTAGGGCAGGTTTGGCAACGTATAGGAGCCTCTTTAGGCTGTGTATATAAGCTCCTCTAAACGTGGATAGATCTCCCTTCAATGATCTGTCTTTTGCTACGACTACTAGCCTCTTTTGACTGTGGTTAGGGCATCCCTTTTTGCTGCGTCCAAGGGTTGTCTCAAACCCTTTCAAAACAGCGTATAGGATTAGGGCATGGTTGCGTTCAGCTAGGGCATGATAACACCTGCGGCTAGGGCATGATAGGACTGCATTAGGGTCAGCTGTTAGGCCTCCTTCACCGTGCTAGATCTCCCTTCTTGGACTGCGGCTAGACCACCTTCTGCGGCTAGGGCATCATCCTCTAGGACTGCGTTTTTCCCTTAGAGATTCTTCTTTCCACTAAAACCCAAAACAAGTGGAGAAGAAGAAATCTCAAGAGAGTTGTGTGTTCAAATGACTTGCAAGGCACTTGTATTTATACCAAAACGTGTAGCACAAGTGGGGGCAGTTTAGTTGCTAGCCGACCTTCACGAATTGTCCCATAACACAAATAAATTCATATCTCCACGAATAGTTATCGGAATCGTATGATCTTTAGATCAATCATACACCTCTCGATGAGAGGGATCCAAGAAAGATATCAGCTACCATTAATAAGATTACCCACATGGAGTTTGGCCCTAGTTTCCAATTTTAACACCCCCTCTCAACTAGGGAGAACTCCATCAGTTGATCCATATGTCCGACTGTACTATATCTGCCATCAATGCCCTGCACTGCTCTGCTCTGCTCTACTCTATTGAACCATGAAGAAGAAGAATTGATCGAGAATGTCTCATACCATTCTCTACTAACCCGAAGTCAGTTTCATCTTAAGAGAGTGTGTCATGTCACTCTTACTGACCCGAAGTCAGTTTTATTGATCCCAGATCAATATCACAAGAGAGTGTCTCAAACCACTCATACTGATCCGAGATCAGTTTCATTGATCCCAGATCAATGGAGTTCATCCTAGCATAGGGATTACGGTAGATACAACGATGCGTCCATTGATAGTACTACTATGGTCCCTAACCCCATTTCCATGCTCATTGATCAGATGAGAGGTAATTCCCATGAGTCCCAGACTGCATGGGTAGGATGCCTCGACAGGAGAACTAATCATCCTGTCCATAGGAGAACGAATCATCATGTCCATTGGTCGCCACAGGAGAACTAATCATCCTGGCTCACAGTCGCCACGAGAGAACTAATCATCCCAACCCACAGGGGAACTAATCATCCTGGCTCACAGTCGCTAGGGGAGAACTAATCATCCTGGCCCACAGAAGAACTAATCATCATGTTCCATAGTTGCCACGGGAGAACTAATCATCCCGACCCATAGGAGAACTAATCATCCTGTTCCATAGTCGCCACGAGGTATCATAGGGAAAGGTTGAACCTATCACCCTGTACATAGCGCACCACCAAGGGAGGGTGAGTCGCCCTATGGTCGTATGTCGCTCTAGTAAGTACCCCAAGGCCCCCAGAGCTCCTGGGGCTCGGTGCATGCAACATGTAGGACCCTTATACAAAGGTCTCTCAACAACTCCAAGTCGTTTGGGAAAATCACAGATTTGACCTTTCCCTGGGGCTTTGACAAAGTGTCTGCAACCTGTACATCAGTCTCAATGCGATGGAGCCTCCTCGTTCATCGACTTACCATATCCCAGATAAGGTAGTCCCTGATGTCTATCTGCTGGAGCAATCATCGAATACGAGATTCCTCAATAATCGAATCCCCCCCTGGTTGTCACAAAGGATCACAGTGGTATTCATCATGTGTACAAACAACTCACTGATGAGCTTCCACAACCAGTCAGCTTCACACGAGATCATACTCGTACCTATGTATTCACTCTCGGCAGTGGTTATAGCAACCGACTTCTATTTCCTGCTCATCCATGATATCGAAGCAAAATCCAGAGAGAACTAACACTAAGAAGTGCTCTAGCGATCCTCCACACTACCTACCTAGTTAGCATTCGAATAATCATGCAGCTTCATATTTCCGGCAGTGTATCTCAATCCATGAGAGATTGTGCCCTGAAAATATCTCAGAAGATTCTTGGCACGAATCTAGTGAGGCTCAACCAAATATGGGCTCACCATGCTAATAGCAAAGCATATATACGGACGAAAGTTCACCAAGAACATCAATGCATATGAGTTTATGAAAATCAAAGGCATTTCCCAAATCTGGTTCGGCATCACCACCATATAACTTCTGAAAGTTAAGATCCTCGAGGTAGTCACGGGCTTGCAATTTACCATTCCATATCTGGAATCCAACCCCCTCTTACTTCTACAAGTGAGAGGGTCTACACCTGTCTGAAATAGGTCGTTTCTCAGAAGGTGCCGATATGAGAGGTCTATCATCCACAACCTTCAAACAATGGTTTGGATCGGCTTCACTTTTAGTGAATCTCAACTTCATGAGACAGCTATCAATCCTCTCATATTAGGCCCGGGGTATTTTCCTTCAAGCCATAGAGGGCTTTCTTCCACCCGTATACATGAGATTCCCAATCATGAATCTCAAACCCCTCGGGTTGTTCCAAACCTGTGGACTTACTACGTGAGGGGAATGGTCCCCTTATAAGATTTTCCTTCGGTACATCTCAGACATGTACCTTCATGCTCTTCTTGAATTCAGGTATCCGAGTCACCATCTTACTCACATCGGTTAGGGCCTCATAAAGTAGATCTCAAGTGTTATAGATGAGATATGTCATGATCCCTAATGGACCATCCTGCAACTTGACACAAACTACCAACCCTGAACCCATTAATAAAAGCATCTTTGAAAATTTCATTTTCAAACACGTACCTTTCCATTGATGAATGCCACCCTGTAACCTTTGACTTCCATTGCCGAAATGGACACCAGGTTCTTCTTGCAATCAGGAACATAAAAGAGATTCTGTAAATGAATCGAGTTACCCTCATTCAATTGAGGGGTAACATTCCCTACACCCTTTCTGGGATAGGTGGCATCAGCTCAAAATATAATCCCGCGATTGTTTCCATCTCTACCAAATTAGAGAGAGCACCCTTCTATCTGATGAAGTGCCTTGAAGCACTATAATCGATAAGCCAAATTCCCAAAGAATCTGAAGGAGAGGGCCAATACAAGATAGCGCTTCTTTATTTTATCAGAAACAACATTTGATTCTTCATACCTGGGGTTCCTTGCTTTCTCTAAAGAGTCGGTCGTTTCCTTGACGACCTACATTACCTGTCATTCCCCTGACCATTGAAGATGTCCCTGGAATGATTGTTATCATCATCAAGTGACGTGTCCCTGCCATTCGAACACTCCTTCACATAATGGCTGAACTAGTTATCTGCGTTTCCTTCCACCCTAAGATCCAGTCTTCCCAATGAAGTGATCTTTAGGTAGGCCATATTTCGCTGCGCCATTCTGATAATATTCTTTGCTTCAATTTCACCCTTAGTGAATTTGAAGAGGGATGAGGAACCCATTGATCCTTTTGTCCTTTCCCATCTGTCTTCAGTGATTGCTCTTTCACTCTTGCTTTGGGCATTGTCTTCACCTTAGCTCCGATACCATGTTAAATTTAGGTATGTTCTATGCTAGAGCAATTTATTTCAATTTTCACAATTAGCTCAATATCTTTTCCAAATTAGCAATGACATCAGCGTTAAAGTAAACTGCAGATAGAACATAAATATAAATCGCAAAAGACAAGCCAACGCAAGAGGACACAAGATGTGGCACTAGCCAGGGACAAACCCCAATGTGGGGAAACCATTGATCAATTCTTCTTATATGTTCTTCAATAGTTCAACAGAGAGAGATAGTACATATACATCAGAAGTCAACATATTGACTTATCTAAATAAGAGCAGATATCTTCTCTACGAAGATAGCATATGAGGTAGCTGATCTGAGCTAAGTAGAAGGCATATTGCTTCAACTGATCCAAGGTGACTCCATCACCATGCTTCTCCTCACTGTGCTGCACTCAATCATCATGTTGGACCTCATTACCATGTTGCACACATCATATTGTTGCATCATCAAGTTGTACATTATCATCATACTACACCCACTAGTGCTGCCTCATACTGAACCTCACTGTGCCCATCATGTTGCATCTCATTGTAGCATTTATTTATCAATGTTGCGCTACACTTCATCATGATGCCCATTATTATCTATTTGTTGCATTAACAGCAGATAGGGCAGCCTTCATTATGTCAAGACAGTCCTATCTAACGGTCATCAAATCCTTGATTGTGGTGTCATGGCCTGAGGCCTGACACACGGTCTTCCTGTAGCTACTAGGCAACACAAATATGATCCTTGATCCTCCAATGATACCTCAACGGATCTGATCCTAAGCTCCCCTAATTATACCCTCCTAAATAGCCTCACTGTCTTCCTGAAATAGCTTCAGAGCAGCCTTATTTCTCCACGTAGAATACTCCTAGTTGTTGTTGTCACGTTGTTCCTTTAGGGTAGATTCAGGCCTAATGTATGGACTTGTCACCCTCAAACAGTAGTTGTACCTTCCAGCAAACCCTCCTTGTCTCGGCCTCCTCCAATCAGTCATACTGTCCTCTAAACAGACCCCTGAAATAGCCCTCAAATGTCCACATTGTCCAGTCCTTTCCTTACTGCAGCTAGGGCTTCCTTTTGGACAGCAAAATAGGGTCTTTAGACTATGGATGGATGACCTTGGATTAGGTCTCTCTAGACTGCGAATAGGGCTTTCTTTAGGCAGCGGATTAGGGCAGGTTTGGGCAGCGTATAGGAGCCTCTTTAGGTTGTGTATATAAGCTCCTCTAAATGTGGATAGATCTCCCTTCAATGATCTGTCCGTTGCTGCGGCTACGAGCCTCTTTTGATTGCGGTTAGGGCATCCCTTTTTGCTGTGTCCAAGCGCTGTCTCAAACCCTTTCAAAACAGCGTATAGGATTAGGGCATGGTTGCGTTCAGCTAGGGCATGATAACACCTGCGGCTAGGGCGTGATAGGACTGCATTAGGGTCAGTTGTTAGGCCTCCTTCACCATGCTAGATCTCCCTCCTTGGACTGCGGCTAGGGCATCATCCTCTAGGACTGCATTTTTCCCTTAGAGATTCTTCTTTCCACTAAAACCCAAAACAAGTGTAGAAGAAGAAATCTCAAGAGAGTTGTGTGTTCAAATGACTTGCAAGGAACTTGTATTCATACCAAAACGTGGAGCACAAGTGGGGGCAGTTTAGTTGTTGGCCGACCTTCACAAATTGTCCCATAACACAAATAAATTCATATCTCTAGGAATACCTATCGAAATCAGATGATCTTTAGATCAATCCTACACCTCTCGATGAGAGGGATCCAAGAAAAATATCAGTTGCCATTAATAAGATGACCCACATGGAGTTTGGCCCTAGTTGCCAATTTTAACACTTGGAGAACACACCAAAGTGATCAGTCATTCTATTCTCTAGAGTAGGGTTTGCTAAGAAAGATAGAATCAGTGATCAGTTGCAGTGAGGGGTAGTGAGTATGAGGTAGAGAGGTAGGGATAGTGTCGAGAGACCAGCACAGAAGCATAGAGAGGCAGATGCAGAGCCAGAGGGAGCCACGCAGAGGCAGCAGAGACTGCACAGAGCCAGATGGGGCCTGCGTCATCCACGCAGTGGCTGTAGGAGTGACACAGAGAGCCAGAGAGGCTGCGCAGAGCCTCAGTAGGCTGACGCAGAGACCAGCAGGGCTGACGTTGGGCTTCAGATTGTGCTGGAGAGGGATTTTGTGGAGCAGGCTTTCCAAATACTAGTTTCCGAAGAAAGGTATTGCTACCAGATTTTTATCTCTGTCGAGTTAGCCAGTTTGGCACCCAATGTACTCAGAAAAGAGCTGCTTAATAATAAAACCCTCAGATAGTTGCACCGGTTTTCCCGCATTGGGTTTTTCCGGGGACATTAGTCCAAAAATAACGGTGTCATTTGTGTGCTTGTTTCTGTTTCCTTCAGTTGATGATCTATAATGTGTTGAGCATGCACTTGTATTTATTTTCGGTATTTACATGGTAAATGACTTGTTAACTAACAGAACAAGTAGGTAGGAATAAATCAGTAAAGTGCATGGAGGGTTTCTAACGTGTCAGACTTAGAAATTCCAACATGGTATTGAAGCGTGGTTGCATATCACAGGAGAACTAAGGACATCAGCAGAGTAGAACAGCAGCAGCAGAAAATAGTTGTCCCGAGTGACAAAAGTTGTTCCTAGCAACAAAGCAGCAAGGAAGGGGTGACACAATGCCTGCGTCATCAAGTTTGAGCCAAAAAGAGGCTGCATAGAGGCTGAAGGAGGCAAAGACAGGCTCACGCAGAGCCAAGTAGAGGCCAGGAGGGCTGACGCAGTTGGCTGAGGGAGCTAGTTTGCCGGTGCCGGGACTATGCAGAGCCTAGGAGCTCTCACCTTCAGGTTGTTGGGGTTTAGGAGGCTGTGAGTAAGTTGCAGAGTGGAGCTGGTGGGATATTGTAATCAGAACAGTACCTAACAAGGCAAGGCCAAGCAAGAGGGAGTTGCTATCGAGGGTTTCTAGCCGAGAAATCCGAATCAGTGGTGCAGTTGCACAGACGATCAAAGTAGGGGGCATCTCAACATCAGCAGAAGGGCTTCCAGGAGGGAAATCAAGGCTCAGAGGGAGTCACATCGAGAATTTCCAGGAGGGAAGTAGAAGAGCGGCACAGCACTACACGGAGTAAGAGACTAGGACCGACTAGACGAAGCCTCAAACTTCGCAATCTGGAAGGCCAGAATCTTATCCGTACTTGACAGAAATCGTGTCAAGCACTTCGCCTTGAGGACAATAGCGATCCCAGTTGACCGAGTTGATAACGACAAGTACGAGGAGGCAATGGCGAGGGCCAAGAGCATCACCCTTGACAGGGTCAAGGACCATGTAATACCACACATTGCCGAGAAGGAAACGACAAATGAGATGTGGGAGGCCCTAAAGAAATTGTACCAGCATACTTCTGTGCAGAGAAGGATGTTACTAGAAAATCAGTTGCGGTCATACCGGATGAAGAAGGAAGAACTGATCGACACCTTCATCAGTGAACTGAATGAGATCTAGGATCAACTGAATTCCATAGCGGCCACGCCGGATCAAGAATTGATGGTGACAACAGCCCTGAACGCAATCTCAGAAGACTGAGAGGTATTTGTGTAGAGTATACTGGGCAGAGGGCCCTACCACATTAGGAAGAAATGTGGGCGGCTCTTCGCCAAGAAGAGATCAAAAGGCTAAGCAAGCCGGGAAGCAGCGGCAAGGGGATCAAAGTCAAGGAGGAGTAGGATGTTGCCCTAGCATCTGAGGGAAAGCAAGAGAAACGGAAGAAGAAAGACCTCTCCAAGGTCAAATGCTTCCATTGTGGGGAGTTGGGTCATTATGTGACCCAATGTCCAAGGAAGAAGAGTAATGGAGAGGCCTCTGAGACCAAGGCAGCGCCAGCAAGGGCAGAGAAGGAAGTGGAGACAGACGATGACTACGCCATGAGTGCACACATGCCACTTGAGCGGAAGTGAGGAGACATCGAGTTGTAGTCAAACGGACTACAGGCGATGAGGGGCAGGATCCTCGAGGTACTCAGGCTCTTGGATTAGACCATACTACAGGAGCCCCGAAGAGAAGTAGTAGGACTGGCGGATGTGGGTAGAGACGGATGCGGATGAAGCGGCAAAGTGAGCCACAGTGCAAAATTACTAGGACAGCGCAAGGCTAGCAGGCTGCAACAGTGCGAGAGGCACGAGAGTGTTGCACCAGTGCAGGATGGCACAGAGAGGTGTGCAACGGTGCAAGATGCAGGGAGTTGTTGCAGCAACGCAAAGGTCAGAGAGGGAGCACTTGTCAGCGACAGAGGGAGCTTCAGCGTCAGGAGTACTCTATCCTGACAGAGAGGTCAGAGTTGGGAGATTAGTTACTTACTTCTCAGTAACTGAGTTGCAGTGCAGCAGTTAGTAATGGTAGTGCTATGGGCAGCATGATGAGAGGAGATGCAGTGCAGACGCAGCAGTGGCAATGGCAGGGCCATGGGCAGCAGCACGGATGCAGAGGGAGTTGTCATACAGATGCAGCAATGGCAGTGGCAGAGCTATGGGCAGCAGTACAGGATGCAGCAATGCAGAGGATGATGGGCAACAGGCCTGGCATCAGCACAAGGACCGATGCCAGATAATCAAGGTGATACTCAATAAGAAGTATTGCAAGAGCACAGTCCTCACTAAGAGTGAGTGTTGATTTGGGGTAGCATCTGATGTGCTCTAGCCACGAAATTTGGTGGAGATGTTAGGGCACATGAGACCTCCAATACTCGGAAAGGGTTTGGGCAGATTCTAAACAGTTTGGGAGATATTAAAATAATTAATATTTTTAATGGAGTCCCTAAGTCTAAACTTAGGGAAATTAAAATATTAATGTGAATTAATATAAAACTGTGTTAGAATGGTCCAAAAGACATGGATCAAGCCAGAGCTAATCTTAGCCATCGATTAAGGACTTAATCTCAATCGTTGATTTGTCAACGAGAAAAGTATAAGAGGAGGCTTGAGGGTCCCTTAGAGAACACACCAAAGTGATCAGTCATTCTATTCTCTAGAGCAAGGTTTACTAAGAGAGATAGAATCAGTGATCAGTTGCAACGAGGGGCAGTGAGTACGAGGCAAAGAGGCAAGGACAGTGCGAAGAGACTAGCGCAGAAGCAGAGAGAGGCAGACGCAGAGCCAGAGGGAGCCACGCAAATGCAACAAAGACCGCGCAGAGCCAGAAGGGGCCTGCGTCATCCATGCAATGGCTGCAGGAGTGACACAAAGAGCCAGAGAGGCTGCGCAGAGCCTCAGTAGGCTGACGCAAAGGGTTTGAAGCTGACGCAGAGGCCAGCAGGGCTGACACTGGGCTTCAGAGTGTGCTGAAGAGGGATTTCGTCGAGCAGGCTTTTCAAATACGTGTTTCCAAAGAGGTATTGCTGCCAGATTTTTATCTCTGTCGGGTTAGCCAGTTTGGCACCCAGTGTACTCAAAAATGAGCTGCTTAATAATAAAACCCTCAGATAGTTGCACCGGTTTTCCTGCATTGTGTTTTTCCGAGGACATTAGTCCAAAAATAACGGTGTCATTTGTGTGCTTGTTTCTGTTTCCTTCTGTTGATGATCTGTAGACTGTAATGTGTTGAGCATGCACTTGTATTTATTTTCAGTATTTACATGGTAAATAACTTGTTAATTAACAGAACAAGTAGGTAGGAATAAATCAGTAAAGTGCATGGAGGGTTTCTAACGTGTCAGACTTAGAAATTCCAACGCTTGGGAGCACCACAGTGACTTGCTTGGAAAACAAGGGGCCAACCCCTTGTCCACTATGTTTGGAGTCCATTATCTCACCATGGCACACTTTGGACTTCATTAGGCCTTCTCAATGGCACAACAACTCATTATATTGATTATTTTGCCCTCTTGAGAGGCTTATTTTATGTTATTGAGCTATCTTGGCGTGCTTCTCACCAAGGGATGCTATTATTGCACATTATTTTATTACTTGGGGTTTAATTAGGCAAATTGAACTCCTTAGAGATCATATAAATTGATGAGAGGTGATTCATTTCTCTCATCATCACTTGGATTGGATTGGTATCTCTTGAGAGATTTTTGCACTTTTTTCTGGGATAACTTTTGGAGCTTTCTTGATGCACTATGATGTTTGGATTTTCACTATTGTCTTTGGAGCTTCTTTATAATGCGAAATTGATGAATGGATATACTCCCTCTCTCTCTCATATAAGTTGAAATTTTGATGTTATTCTTCTTATCTTACTTGTCAAATGCATGTATCTTGATATCATTATTCTTGTATCGGTTAATGTAATGTGAAATTGTTCTGGTACCTTGAATAAGTGATTAAATGCATGCGTTGGGCTTTAAGGGATTGGGTGAATGTTCCTAGAGGCACCTCTTAGGTTGAAGACCTCGAAACTTTGTCTCCTTTGCAAATTTGAAGTATAAATCCCTATTGATCTAGTTGTTGCCCTTAGAGAGGCTAGCAAAGATCAATTAGGGCTCCTTAGCTCACAAAAATTCTCAATCTATGTGTATCTTGACTCCATTAGGCCCAAGCAATAAGGCACTGATCCTCGTATCCCTTTGGTGGTCAAATTTATCTCAGTTCCTTCGCTTTTCCAAATTCTAAGCCTAACCCTAGAGGGTCACCTAGGGCATCCAACGAATTTTATTGTAGCCATTCAAATCCCTCGATTTTTGGTCCACTACTGCGTTGGGATTCCCTCTAGAGGACCTCCAAATTTCAAGCAAATCCGATGGTGGAATCCCGAGATATAGCAAGCCCTAGTCAAAAGACCAATTTTTGCAATAGGTTGATGAGCGTTAGTGTCCTCACTTGGATCATTGCATTCAAATCTCAAAAGAAAACTTGTTCTTTGATCCTATTCCCTACCCTAATTAGGTCAAGCCCATCGTTGGTTGATCAACTCCATATCCTTGACCTAGTTTTGGGTCCACTTGGCTCTGTGCGGTCCCGCAACTTTGTAACTCCAATTCCACAAGGATTACATAGAAGCCTCTTATACATAAGGAGAAGGGAACTTTAATTGAGGTGACAGTGGGTTATCACTCCATTCATGCCCCTTGACCTCGTAGTTGCTCTCTAGGATCCCCTCCTAGGACCCCCACTAGTTTGAGCAGTAACAATATTCAAGACACACATTGAGTGCAAGGGTCAAAACTTCGTGCTTCTATATGATGATCCTGGCCGCATGTCATTTCAGCGATCGAGCCAATTTCATTGCTTCCCTTGTGATGAGACGAGTTCTTTTTATAGTGATGTAGGGACCATTTCATGTGGAGCTCACTAACCTAAGAGGAGGGAAGACGAAGAAAAAAAAATTGAAATTTCTCCAAAACCTTATTTTTTTCTTTCTTTTTTTTTAACTTTTAAATAAAATTTCCCACCAATTTTTGGATCAGCAATTAATTTGATTTTGACTTTGACTAGGGGCCACAATTTTAACTATTGAAAAATAATATTTGCCACATCACCAAATCCTTCTATGCCACATCATTACACAATTGAAACTACCATGAAAAGTGCCTCTCCATCCACATCATCATACCATTGGAATTTCGCCACATCATTCAACAATATGGTGCCACCTCAACAGCCCTTGGGGTTTTTTCCCACTAATGGGGTATTCAACTTCAAACCATCATATCTCTCAAACCATAAAGGCCCACGAACGCTCCACATATCAACGGAATTGGCATGACAAGTAGAATCCAATGGCAGGGATCTCCAAGTCAAATACAGTGATATGCATCATCAAAATCTCCAATCAATGCAGGGTATGGTCAATGTGCAAAGAAACCAAACCCTAAAGCTAAGGTTAGCTAAGGTTTCTTGTTAGGGTCCAACCCTAACCCCTTTATTTATGTAATAATCCCAATGGGACGAGTCATAGTCATAGTTAGTTAGAGAGTAAATAAAGTCCACATTAATAATTTTAAGTGGTTGACCCGCATTAGAGAAAAGGGACCACAGTTAGTTGTAAATGGGCCATAGTTAATAAATAAAGTGGTTAACCTGTGTTATGCAAGGGACCACTAGTAGTTAGGGTTTTGGATGTCATTTAGCTATAAATAGTCTTAGTTAGTAAAGGAAACATCATGGAGTCTTATTGTAATCGAGATCTGCTCTGCTAGACATTACCCCTCGAAGAGGCAAGTGAACATTGAATCTATTTCTGAATAATAAAATACTTGCTGTTTTTCTCATTTTATTCTGTGTTTTGGGCTATATTTCTTCACATTTCTGGTATTCTATAATTTCTTGCAGGTCAAGAGCATAACATTTCTTCACTACCTTCTCTCACCCATGACAACCAGCATGCCAAGGATGTCAATGATGACATCCTGCTCCTGTTGCACCCACTTTGACATACTGCACCTGCTCCCACTTTGACATCAATGACAACATACTCAACATTTCCTTCATGTGCAAACTTCAAATTTCGGCCTTCCTTTCTTTCTTTTACTTTTGCTCTCCTTCTTTGCTCTATTTCAGAAGATCAGTGCTCAGATCATGTGAATTCCTTGTCCCCAAATGAGTTCAACACGTCTTTTATTTATATTGTCCAGAGGGGTTTGACTAGATGTCACTTCCTCGACAAGGCCGGCTTAGCATCTAGAGATGACTTGGACTCAAATTACATTTTTGAAAAATGATTTTTTTAGGCAATGAATAAGCCTTTTCACTTTGACCAAAACAAATAATGATAAGCATGAAGAACATGCTTGAATAAATAATAATTTGACTTGAGCATGAAACCCATGCTTGAAAAATAAATAAACCCTGGCATGAAAAAGAGCACGCTAGCAAAATAATCATTTTATTAATTATGATAATTATGAAGACTGAACCTAGTTACATTTCCCAACATAAACTTTGTTCTCTCACCTTACCAAACGGTTTAGTTTTTTACCCTAATCCAATTGGACCTCCTTTAAGGCCTTAGAGTTATAAGAGGGGCACTACTTGGAAAACTTGGATTGAAGTCGTATGTCCATAACCTTTCCATACTTACCATGCTTCACCATTCTCTTGCTTTCACATCCATCCTTAGGGTTTGTTGTCATTGGTTCATCAGGATTGCCACCTTCATATCCTCATCCTTGAGTCGGGCCGAAAACTTAGCCCTAGAGGTTGATGTAGCTAAAAGAAAGATAAAAGCATAATGGCCACAATAAAAGAAATAGAAAAGTCAAAAAGAAAAAGATGGTTGGGACAATAATTACCGTGTGGGAAAAAGCCTAGCATGAACTCTACTCCACCCCCCCCCCCCCAAAAAAATTAGCCATCACCCAATTCCTGAGCACTTGATGCTCTATCACATAATAAAGGAACCCTTGCACGTCCCAATAATGATGAGCGAGAAGTTGAATCATCACTAAGAGATAAATCAATGCTATATTATTAGAAGCAAGCTTGGATACCTGAGTTATGCTTCTCATCAAAGCATTATCAAAAATATGTAAAAGGTGCACCAAAGGGGTGGAAAAAGTGGGTCAAGGAAAGGGGTAACTCATACCTCCGTGATTGCTCTCTCCACATATCTATACACTCAAGATGATGGAACCCCATTAGCTAGTCCCACAGCCATGGCACCCAACCACGAAGCATTTCCCCTTTGTTGCCACTACTATCAAGAACACCTATAAACCGAAGAGTTGACCTTGGACATGCCACGTCCCCTTAGGGTTTGGAAGCACCTAATAGGGTTGACCATCTAGCCACCCCTAACAAGGTGGCAAGCACTTTTACAAGACTTGGCCTAGTTAGGTATTTGAAGGTGATCCCTGTTTGATGTCTTATTATGCCCTTAACAATTAAGTATGGTCCACTATGATGCATCTATGGTCATTGTCTCTAATGATTGGTAACTTTCACTTGAGTTTGAGATGGTTTTGCTAGGTGGTCCCTCACAAAGCAACAGAAGCCTTGAGGACACACTCTATGCTCACACCAAACATGATGCCCAAGTCGTACCACACATCCAGAGAGCAATGATGACTTTGTACAAGCAATGTTGCCCCTCTTGAGTCTCTATAACAAAGGGTTGGGCACTTTGATGATCCCACCATTTGATTGACACCTCAAAGCAGCCCCTGATGTTGAAACATTGAGCTCACTTTCCTTAGTGTTGGAGATTCTTGATATGTACCCAACAAACCCAAGATGCCCCCAAGCTAGCCTTGACACTATTTGATGGGCATGACTTGATCCAAAGTACAAATGGTGATTGCCATCCCCAGGATGACAAGGGAGGGATTGTACTACCACTTGGAGCCCCAATGCTTGAGAGAGAGTGTGCCACTTGAAACTTCTAGCCCCCTTGGAGATCACACAAGGCACCTAGAGTAGGTTTTTTGAAACATGGAGGCATTTTGAGGCATGACTTAAGTGATTCCCTTTAGGATAGAGTTGATTATGGTGATTGGACATCCACCTTGCCCATTCCATGCATTTTCAAAGCATTTATTTCACAAAAAGGGCATGACGTCTTGCTAGAGGAGAGTTTCGACCCACACGTGAGCTTTTGTAGATTTTTTTTGTAACATTGAGCTATTGGGTTGGCCTGTAACCCATTTTCTTCATGTATACTCAAAATCAAACTTGTCATAGGGCTTTTAGGCTAATAATGAAGAGAGATAGAGCTCATATAAGAGGATCACTCTCATGTCATTTTTCATCATCAGTCATGGATTTTGGCAACCTTTAGAGAGCTCAACTTAGCCTTGTGTAATCTCGCTACTTGTGGAGATGTGATCTGTATGGTGCTATTCCTATTGGAGATTGGGATTTGTTTTGGAGATATCCTGTTAGGATTGAAAGAAGGATATTTGATGGAAGAATTGTAAATTTTATTGTGTATTTTTATTGTTTTTCATGCAATTAATTGTTGCTAGGGTTTTTCTTTGTTCCATGTCTAAATGCATACTATTTATGGAAAACCTTGATTGATTATTGCACGGTAAATATCCCTTCCTTGAAAACCATAGGGGCCCTCCTAGAGAGATTTCCCTATTTAATTTCTCACCTGACAAAAAGGATAGCTAGAGTTTGTACAAGTGAAAACATAATGTTTCCCCCCTTACTCCAAGCATCTATCCATTATCTCTTGAGTTAATCCCAAGGACTCCATCACCCAAGTAGGGATAGGCACTGACATCCTTGCTGTTGGTCAAAAACTTTAATATTTTTCCTTCATCTTATTTTCTAAGTCTTTCAACACAAGCTGCTAGGGAAAGTTCATACAGACGAATTAAATTAGGGCATTCTCTAAATGAACATTGGAGGTAATTGACCTTGAGTTTAACCTTGTTGAGCCATTTAACTCAAAATATAGCCATTTGCATGGTTAATTTTCCCTAAAGGGGCTGACATCATCTTCTCTAACCAATATCATATATGTGCCCTAGAAAAATCGTAACCCTAGCTAGGGCTTAATTTGAGGGTTTTCCTACTCCTTGTTGATTGCATCTTTTGTAAATCCTTTATTTGATGCATGTATGCCTAGAAATTCCTTTTGTTGTTGCACATCTTCAAATCCTAGGTTATACATGCCTCTTTCTAGGCTTGGTGTATGACGCATTTTTCCTTTACAAAAGAATTGTGCCTTTCTCCATTAAAAATTATTTTCACCTAACCCATCTTTACATTGCCTTGAGGTGATCACTAGGAAGCCTCCCTTGTGTGGTAATTCCACTAAAGAGGAGGATTGTTGAGGTGATAGTGGCAATCTATCTTATTATTGCAGAAAGGTTTGGCCTTAGGAAGCCTCCCTTGTGTGGTAATTCCACTAAAGAGGAGGATTGTTGAGGTGATAGTGGCAATCTATCTTATTATTGCAAAAAGGTTTGGCCTTTGCCTTGTGAGGCCTCTCACAAGGCCTGCTAGATTTTAAGGCAACAAATCTCATAGACAACTTCACTAGCATAGAGATCAACAAAGAATGGTCTCCCTCATTCTCCTTTAAGACGAGTTATCATTTAAAAATTGACTAAGCTTATTGACTGGAGTTAAATTAGTCTTTTCTGGTAATGTGAACTCTTCGTCCAACAATGAAATAAGCCCCAGTTTCCAAGATGGTTATTTCATATTTGTATGAGGCACATCCCATGTTGAACAAAGACTGAATCTCTATGGCAAAAAGATTAGTAATATTGATGTCTATAGGAGTACTTAAGGCATGAATTGATGTTGAAATTCTAGAAGGTATCTTTATCCAGAATCCTCGACCTATCTCAGCTAACAAGGATATCTGTTATACATGTATTTTTTATTTTCATGGGAGAAATATAACTAAAAAATCAGTATACCATTCCTTAAGTGTGCACCCTTTTTTACTAGCCCACAAGAAACATTTTTGCCAAACAAATAATGAAATCCTCAATAAATGAGGTCAAATGGGCCTCCACTTAGCTAAATTGTTTTGGCAACAGCTAAAACTTTGCTTTTCTTCGCCCATTCATTGAATGGAAACATCAACAAAAAATATGCTTTTCATATCTCCTCCGTGAAATGGAAAAATGTCAAATTTCCCAAGCTTTACTCATGAAGACATTTAGTAAAATCTCCCACTCTCTCATTAAGGCAAATTGACCTCCTTTTCGTGTGATTAAAATAATTAAATGAGGGTTTAATAAATTAATCTCTTATTTATGACTTCAAAGTCGTAATCCCTAAAATAATTGCCTGGAGACATGATTCAAATCCACGCCATTAGCTTGATACACAAGCCAGGGACAATGATGCTACTCAACTCCTCACTTTTCCATGCAAAGGAAAGTCAAACGACCCCTCAATTGCTAGTTAGTAACCATGACCAACACCTACACCTACCATATACGTTCAGTTATTGATTATAAACATGCCCATAAAGGGCAAACTTCCCCAAAAAAGCAAAAAAAACATTAAGTACAAATTTTGGCCAAATGACACACTAATCCATAATTGCAAAAAGCAGACAAAATTGTCATTCTGGATCTGAGCAAAAACAGTCATGTTACCCATTAAAATGGGTGACCCCATAGGAGAAAACTTTTTTCCTACATTCAACGACTAGTTGAATAGCTAGCCAGCCAACCAGCATCCCCTGATAGCCACTATTTGATAATAATATGCCATATGCCTCCGCCATTTGCATCATCCATATACCTCTCACCATCTGACATTACCACTTGGATGAAGGTGGCAAGCTATTCAAAAGGCACCTTGATCATTTTGCAATTAGGTGCTTATACTTGTTTGTTTTGGGCATTTAGTATGGATAAAGGGGTGATCTCGAAGATTGTAATTTTGTTCCCTTACCTTACCAGAGAGGTTAATCTTTAGCCCTAGTCCAATGGAACCTCCCTTGAGGCCTCATGGTTATATAAGGGACACTACTTGGAAAACGTGAATTGAGATATTGTGCTCGGTATCCCCTATGCCATACCTGACACTTTCCATGCCACATCACAAGCTCCATATACCACATCCATTCTTCAGGTCTAACCTGTCATTGATTCTTTGGGATTTGGCACCCCCATGACCGCACTCCTTGAGTAAGGCCGAAAAACATTGCCCTTTAAGTTGATGCAGCTAAAAGAATGGAAAGCATATCATGGCCACAATAAAAGAAGAAAATAAGAAAATCAAAATGCAAAATATGGATGGAACATAACATTAGCACGTGGGAAAAAGCCTAGCATGAGCTCTACCCTCCTCATTAGCCATCATCTGGTTCTTAAGCACATGATGCTCCTTCACATCAAAAGGAACCCTTGCATGTCCCAACCCTGATGAGCGATGAATTATCTCATCTTAAGGGGTAATATAAATGCTACACCATAAAGAGCAAGCTCTAAACCTTGAGTTATATGCGATAATACAAAGCATTATCAAGAAGAAGTAAAAGGCGCAGAAGAGGGGTGGAAAAAGTAGGCTGAGGAGGGTAACTCATGCCTCCAAGTTGCTCCCTCTTTTACATTCATACACTCAAGATGTGGACTCCCATCAATTAGTCCCCTTGACCATGGCACTTGACCATGAAGCCTTTTCTCCTCCATTCTCATACATTTGCACTAACACCTATTGATTGAGGGATTGACCTTGGAACTATCACTTCCCCTTGAGGTTTCGAAACACCTAATAGGGTTGACCATTAGCCACCTCTATCAAGAAAGGGAACATCTTTATGAGACTTGGTCTAGTTAGATATTGAAGGGTGATTCTCGTTTGAAGTATTAATATGCCCTTAACATTCAATTTTAGTCCACTTAGAAGCATATATGATCTTAGTCTCTAATGGATGGTTGCTTTCACTTAAGTTCATGTTGTTTTGTCAAATGGTCCATTGTGTTGAGAAATTGGGAGGCTTGTAATTTAAATTAGATTTCTCTTTCTTTGATAACTACTTGTGAAATTTGTTGGCTTCTTATTAATTTAGTTATGTTCTTCTTCATCAAACAATTAGCAAATGTAAAAACATGAAGATCATAATACACAAAACACACAAGATGTAGGCTCCAAGCCAAGGCAAAACCCCTCCAAGGGGAAAACACATAAAAATTCTCTTCCTATAGAATCAAATCAAAGTGATATATCCAAGACCCATAACCAACCTTCTAGATGCCAAGTCAAACCCTCCTTCTGCACAGCAAATCCATCAATAGCAAAAGACCAACAACAAATCTTCAACAAAAGATATGATA
Source organism: Pinus tabuliformis (assembly GCA_031772625.1). Classification (NCBI taxonomy): domain Eukaryota; kingdom Viridiplantae; phylum Streptophyta; class Pinopsida; order Pinales; family Pinaceae; genus Pinus; species Pinus tabuliformis. Next base: position 1,442,797,774 of record CM062816.1, read on the forward strand.
AGGCAGAATTTTCACAAACACTTCTCCACCTTCAGACTTCGGCCCTCCTTCTGCAAAATTTCAGAACTAATTGAGTGAATTGTGTGTGTCCAAATGTGCTCAAATCATCCTGTATTTATACTGTCCAGAGTGGTGCAAATAGACATGACCTTTGGGGCAAAGTCGACTTGACAGGGAAAAGACCAACAACAAATCTTCAACAAAAGATAAGATAAGGCAGAATTTTCACAAACACTTCTCCAGCTTCAGACTTCGACCCTCCTTCTGCAAAATTTCAGAACTAATTGAGTGAATTGTGTGTGTCCAAATGTGCTCAAATCATCCTGTATTTATATTGTCCAGAGTGGTGCAAATAGACATGACCTTTGGGGCAAAGTCGACTTGACAGGTAGGGCCAACTTGGCATCTAGAGGGGTGTTTTACCCAAATTACATATTTAAAAATAATTTTTCCTTTTTCTTTACAATAGGTCCAGATAGGACTTTGACTCAACGAATCCTAGAAGCATGAAGAACATGCTTATCAAATAAAATAATAATAATCATAATAATAAATTCTTCATTTTCTTCTTTTTCTTTTATTATGAAGACCAAAACTAGTTACATTTTCCAACACATTGCAGCCCAAGCCTTAAGCATACCCACTCCGTAGGTGCCCAGGCCTCTTCAAAGAGATAGATGGCATAGCAGATGCAGTGTTGACAGAGTTGAGCCTCCTGGTAGCATGAACAGATGTTACATGTCCCAGAGCACCCTCAGGACCCAAGACATTTGTCTACTTTGACCTCGCACAGAGAATTCTTTGTGATGACACCACTGGACCTTGTATGCCCTAGGTTGGCCTTGACACAACCTGATGGGCAGGACTTGATTCAAAGCCCAGATGAGGATGGTCTCCCATTGAGAGACTTGGGAGGGCTTGTTGCACTTGGAGAAGCCCTAACACTGGAAAGAGAAGACCTCATGTTAATAGTTGGAGACCCATGGAGCAGACATGATGGCACCCCAGCTGGGTTTGGGACACCAAAGGAAGATTGGAGATGGACTTGTGGGATTTTCCTCAAATTTTGAACGATTCTAGCATCTTGCCACCTTTTCACACCTCATCACACCTTGACATGGCATTTGGAGCCCTAAAAAGGCATGACGTCAACACTTTTGGAGGCTACAACTCATACGTGTGGGAATTTGTGTTTATTTTGTCATTTAGCTAGCAGGTTGGCTTGTAACCCAAGGTTATTTTATGTCAAACTTGATTTAGGGGCTCATTAGTCATAAACTAGTTGAGGTAGACCTCATATCAATAGAGGTCACCTCATTTGTCTTTTCATCATCACCTGTGGATCAATTTGGCCTCTTTGAGGATTTCGGCCTAGCTGAAATTGACTTGTATCTTTGTGGAGATGTGATCTTTAGTGGAAGGGCATCTGTGTTTCATTTTTTCATTTAGCTAGTGGTTTGGCTTGTAACCTAAGGTTATTTTATGTCAAAATTGATTTAGGGGCTTCATTAATCATAAATTAGTTGAGGTAGACCTCATATAAATAGAGGTCCCCTCATTTTTCTTTTCATAATCACTTGTGGATCAATTTGGCCTCTTTGAGGATTTCGGCCTAGCTGAAGTTGACTTTTATCTTTGTGGAGATGTAATCCTTTGTGGAGTATTTTTTATGGAGACTTTATCTTGTAAGTATTCTATGTATTTGAATATCTTTAAGGCTATTATATGGAATGGATATTGTTCGAGTTTCTATGTGCTAGTTTTTATTGAATATTTTTCTATGAAATCTTGGCAATGGTATTGTATGCATCACCCTTTAAGACTTGTGTGACAATCCCCTGAGTGATCCTTCATGTTAAGCTTTACTCAATGACTTTGTTTCCTCATAAAATGATAGCTATGATATGAAAACTAAGGTTTTTCATCATCCCTTACTTCATTCTACGCTTTGATTTTTCATAAGTATGTCTCCCTCTAGACTCCATCACCCAAGATCAAGCATTGGCCCTTTCTACATAGGTGATCACACCATAAATTTTCCCCAAAACATAATTTTTTGTCTCTCCCCCCTCTATTTTTGGCCCTTTAAGGCAAGTCACTAGGCTAGGGTTAGCCGAAATTCAACTAGGATATGTGTGTTGGCTTGTGGAAGGGTTTTGCATGTGGTTGGTAACTCATTGCTTCAAAATCATCCTTTTCCATGGTGAATTCTTTCATTTTAGGGCTGACATCACAAGCGCTACGCAATTCTTGCCCTAGGCAAACCCTAATCTAGCCCTAGGCTTCAACTTGCGGCTTTTTGAAGGCTTGTTGCCCTAGACATTGATCATATTTATCTTTTCAAGCCTTTTCTTGGCCTTATGTACCTTGGTAAGCTAGTTAACCTTGCTTATTCACGAAACCCTAGATCACTTGTGCCCTAAATAGGGCTTTGAAGGGCACGCCTCACTTTGTCTATGCTTGTTTGAGCCTTGTTCTTAAGTTGTATACCTTTCCTTGACCTATCCTTGTCACCTCCTACCCTTAAGTTTAGAATATATATTAGGTGACCTATATAGGGAAGCCTCCCTTGTGGTGAAAATCCACTAGAGAGCAGTCAACGAGTGCTTAGCTCGAGTGGTAGGGATGGTAGTTTTCCATCCCATCGACCGGGGTTGAAGTCCCCAGAGACATGGCCCATCATAGTAAGGCTAGAAGGATAGGCGCCTCGTTGGAGTCTGGGATCCCAGTGCCAGTTCCGATGGTCTTCGAACGTCTCGATCCTAGGATGAACTATGAGTTCCTAATATATGTGGCTAGCAGGCTATTGCATATATCTGGGGAGGTTGCTAGTTCCCTATCAAAATTTTACATTGAAAATCAACTAAAGAGCAGGAGGTGGTGGTTGTGGTGACAATGGGCCCCATCCTCATAGTGTTGTCACTTGGTCTAGCTCTTGTCTTGTGAGCTCCCCTCACAAGACCTTGCTATATTTTGAGGCAACAATTCCCACTAGACTTGCTTATTCACCAAGATCAAGCAATAGACAAATATGATTCATGGTTCCCTAATGGTCTGAATATCCAAAAAAGTATAATTGTCCAACTTAGCAGTTTCCTAAAAAATAACAAAACTAAATCTAAAAGGTCTTGTGATCAATGGTTATGCCATGAAGTGTCTAGAAATAGACTAGTGTGACTGAGTCTCATTAGACCTTAACCCTTCAATAGCAAGAAGCACTACTAGGGTTAACAACTAGCTAACCTCCTTTTTGAATATTTCATGTTGTAGCCTTTTGGCCTTTTTTATGCCTAGTCCTTGGAGTACAACCCACTTTTTCTGTATAAAATGTCTTCCACATATTGTTTATTTTGAAGAAAGCAGTTTTTCCAAAAAAAATGGCCAAAAAAGGAAGAAACTCACATAGGGTAAGATGGGAAACAAGAAGATGGATGGAAGCAAAGGAGGAATGGAAAAACATGACATGTCATTTTTGTAGGAAAAAAGGTGAGACAGAGCATCACTTCCTACTACATCATGTGGCATATTAACCACATCAAGAAGGGGGCATTATTAGACAACAACAATTAGGGAGAAGAATTCTAGGAGACATGGGTAAAGAACATGGAAAACAAGGTGATGTGCTTCATAGAGAGGAAGCTAATAGCCAACCCAACCAAAGTAGGTGACCCACCTATGGGGGAAAAATCTAGTGAAGGAAGGAAAAAATTTACTAATATCCACTTATGGAATATTGTCTCTTCCTCGCATTTTTGTTTTCTTATCTCTATAGAAGAGATGTAAGTTGTTTCATCCCATAAGCTAGTTGACATCATGGATGTTTTGATAAAACTATACTCTCTCGCCCACACATCCACACATATTTTGTCTTGTAAATCACAAACCAAAGCCATTTCTTGCTTTATGTTTAATCCAAAACAAAAAAGGTGCATGCTTAGTTCTAATACCACTGTCATGGATCTCTTCTTCACAGGTGGGGTTCAAGCACAACAAAGACAAAAATAATTATAAAAGAGTCTGATGATTAAGTCAAGGATTATATTCACAATAGATGGTACAAACATTTGTAGGTTGTTAAAATATGTAAATAGGTTCAATCTTCATAATGACATATGTAATCATGATTTTATGCATTTGATGTAATGAGAAAAATAAATTTATTATTGTTACTCTTGAGGCATGGGTTTCATGCTCAAGGAAATTTATTTTATAGGTCAAGCTCCCATTAAGAGCTTCTAGGATTTGTCATTGAGTCTACAAGTCAAGAAAGTCATTGTCATGTATGAAAGACCCTTCTTGGGCATGTTACATATTGTAAAGAAAATTATTTGAGTCAAAGTTAGAGTCAAAAGACCCTCCAAGACCTTGTCTATGTGCTACAATCAAGTCGACCCTCCAAAGAAGCAAATCGAACTATTAAGAAGACATTTCGGCCTAGGATCAATGTCAAGTCGGCCTACTTGCATGGGTGAGAAGCTTATGTATAGAGGACTTGACCTCATTCAAAGGGGCATCCAAGAAGCATCAACAAGTTCGATCAAGGAAAAGAAGAAGTCAAAAGAAAGAGAGAGGAAGAGGAGTTGAACCTAGCAGAAGAAATCGAAAGTTTGGATCTGGTTTTGGGCTGAAATCTCTCACACGTGCAAGGTAAAATTAGGGCATCCATTCTATTGTAGGAAGACCGAATTGCAAACCTCATGGAAGCTGAAATTTAGCATGTGAAGGATCTCTCTTGCAAGCCAAAGTTACAAGAAGTCAAGCCCAAGGCAAGCGAAGAAGAAACTCTCTCCAAATTTAACCTAATTTGATCACGTGCGAAAATTGTAGAAGGTCAAAAGTTGCAAGTAGAGGAGGTCGAAATTACAGTCAAGATTTCAGGTCTGAATTGTTGGTCAAAGGTGAAGTAGAAGTAGCTCAAAAGCAAGTTTGACTTAGATTGAGAAAGCACTTCAAGGAGATAATTTGACTTGGTCTTGGAGGAGTCGAGGTCAAGGGTTTAAGTCTTGCAATTCGTCAACTGAAGTTCTATAAGAAGAGAAGAATTTTTGTGGGTTTTCCTCTCAAGTGGAGAGGTTTTGGCCTTGGTTGCTCGCCTATATCTTGTGTCCTTTGTCTTATTGTTCTGTATGGTTTAATAATTGTTTGATGAAGAAAAACACTAATAATAAACACCTGGAAGAAGAAGTCAATCAAGTTAAGTAAAAATATACCACAAGCAGTTATCAAAGAATGAGAAATCATACAACATTGTTGACCCTAGATTTCTCAACATGGTAACAAAGCTAAGGTGACAAGTCCGGGAAGGGCAGCTTAAAAAAAGGACACTCAAGGACTGAAGCACTAGAAGATAATCAAGAGCATCAACATCATCAAGAAGAATCAAAGTTATCACAAGGACAAGGATTACATCTTCATCTACAAGGAAGTTACGAAAGAAGACCTCAAAACCCTAGTTCGTTCAAAGAAGGATTTTGCACCTGGAACCTCGCTCAACCATTAAATCCAGAAGGAGACCTCAAAGACCCTATCTCTATTCAAAGAAAGGACTACAAATTGAAGCATCTTAAAGCCTCTACATCAAAGAAAAGCAAGAAGGCATTGTCATCATCATCATCAAAATCAAGAAGGAAACAAGCTAAAAATATTGTCATCAAGGAGTATCTTCACAAGTAAGTGTTGAAAAGTGTAACTAGGTTCGGTCTTCATAATGACATGTAACTATGATTTTATGTAATGAGATGTAAAGAAGAAAAATAAAATTTTGTAATGCTTGCATCATGGGTTTCATGAGCAAGAAATTTTGTTTTTGAGTCAAGACTCCCATTGAGAGTCTTTAGGATTTATTTGTCATCTAGTCATAAAATGTTAGAGTCATTGTCATGTAATGAAGTCATGTTACACTTTGTAAAAGGTCAAACTTGTCTATGTAAAGTATCCTCCAAGATCCTGTCACTTATCCTCTTCAAGTCGACCTACAACGATGGAAGAAACTGCTAGAAGTCAGCCTAACTACAAGTAATCATGTCGGCCTAAAGGACATGAGGAAAGGTGTATATATAAGCCACACTCGGCCTCACTTAGAGCAAGCAACTCAACAAGCATTCGATCAAGAAGAAGTGTGAAGTAGAGTCCAGCAAAAGAAGTGCGAAGAAGGTATAGCGAAGGAGGATTCTTCTGGGTATTGTGAAGTAGGGTTTCTTCTGGGATCAACGAAGAGAGGTTTCTTCTGGGGTAGCAAAGAAGAGATTCTTTTGGGGCAGCAAAGAGGAGGTTTCTTCTGGGGCAGCGAAAAAGGATTCTTTTGGGCAGCGAAGGAGGATTCTTCTAGGCAGCGAAGGAGGTTTCTTCTAGGGCAGCGAAGGAGGAATCTTCTAGGACAACCAAGGAGGTTTCTTTTGGGTAACCGAGATCAAGATTTAGAGACCGAGATTCTCTAGAGGAAGCCAGTGAGTTCATAGAGACTGAGTTTCCCTAGAAAGAGCCAAGGCAGAGCAATTCGAGATCAAGAAGGAAGTCGAGAAAGCAAGAGGCAGAGCATCAAGGTTATGACAAGGTTCTTGGGAGGATACTAGAGTCAAGGTTCTATGTGATCGTCTTCGTACTTATCAATTGAAGATCTAGAAGAAGAACTTTGATCAGGTTTTCTCTCAAGAGGTGAACCGTGAGAGGTTTTGGCCCCGGCTGACAAGTCTACATACTGTGTCACTTGTCTTTTATTGTGCGTATTGGTAATTGTCTTGATGAAAAGAACACAATAATAACATAACAAAGAAAAGACTATAAGCCAAGAATTAGAGTCCAGGAGAAGAAGTACGAAGTAGAGTCCAGCAAAAGAAGTGCGAAGGAGGATTCTTCTGAGTATTGTGAAGTAGGGTTTCTTCTGGGATCAACGAAGAGAGGTTTCTTCTGGGGTAGCAAAGAAGAGATTCTTTTGGGGCAGCAAAGAGGAGGTTTCTTCTGGGGCAGCAAAAAAGGATTCTTTTGGGCAGCGAAGGAGGATTCTTCTAGGCAGCGAAGGAGGTTTCTTCTAGGGCAGCGAATGAGGATTCTTCTAGGACAACCAAGGAGGTTTCTTTTGGGTAACCGAGATCAAGATTTAGAGACCGAGATTCTCTAGAGGAAGCCAGTGAGTTCATAGAGACTGAGTTTCTCTAGAAAGAGCCAAGGCAGAGCAGTTCAAGATCAAGAAGGAAGTCGAGAAAGCAAGAGGCAGAGCATCAAGGTTATGACAAGGTTCTTGGGAGGATACTAGAGTCAAGGTTCTATGTGATCGTCTTCGTACTTATCAATTGAAGATCTAGAAGAAGAATTTTGATCAGGTTTTCTCTCAAGAGGTGAACCGTGAGAGGTTTTGGCCCTGGCTGACAAGTCTACATACTGTGTCACTTGTCTTTTATTGTGCGTATTGGTAATTGTCTTGATGAAAAGAACACAATAATAACATAACAAAGAAAAGACTATAAGCCAAGAAGTAAAAGTGTATCACAAGCAATTATCAAGCAAAGAAATCTTTTAACTATCCATGCCCTAGATTTATCAACATGGTATCAAAGCTTAGGTGTTGAAGTCAAGAAGGGGCATTCAAGCAAGTAGGCACACAAGAATTGAGCTTCAAAGAAGGATTGTAGCAAATCCAAGGGCTACCTAGGGCAAGATCTTCAAAACCCTAGATCAAAGAAATCTACACCAACAAGAGTCTTGAAATTATCTTCAAGAAGGAAGCAAGAAGAAAGACTGAAACCCTAGAAGCACTCCAAATATTATACATCACCAAAGAAGTGGAATCTCTTCAAATCTAAGGAAGATTAGATCGAAAGGCAATCTTCTTTCTATTGAAGCAAGGATCTCATTTGAAAAGGGATCATCTGAAGCAACAAGTTCGTCACCAAGTTGAGGATTTTATCTTCACAAGTACCTTTATTATAATCTAATCTAGTAAAAATGACTTCATGTTTCAAGGAGAACCATAAGTTGGTTGGGATATCAAACTTCCTTGCATGGAAAAGAAGGATAGACATAGTCCTCGAAGTAAATGGAGTCATTGATCATGTCCATGGAAAGGTCTCCAAGCCATCCAAAGAACAAGCATTATCTGAATACATGGAAAGGGATCTCAAGGCTTAAAAGATTCTTAAGGAATCTATCAAAGATTCTCTTATTTCCTATGTAGCTGAGCTGGAGACATCTTAAGAAATATATGATAAGTTGGTAGAACTTGGGACTCAGTCCCGAGGGAAGATCTTTTCCAGAGGCTAAGAGAGATTGGCATTTCCTCGACTCTCCTGACAGCTATCATGCGCCTCTATGAGGCCGTCCTTGGCCGTCTCCGCACAGTCGGAGGAATGTCAGATTTCATCTGAAGCACCATTGGAGTCAAGCAAGGATGCCCCCTTTCTCCTACTTTATTCGAGATCTATATCGATGAGCTTGAGTCCTTCCTCCGGGAGCATATCCAGGATATAGATGGGTGTCTTCTTCACTAGGTCCTGATTTCCATCCTCCTCTTTGCAGACGATATTGCCCTTATTGCCTCCTCCCAAGAAGGCCTTCAGAGACAGCTGGATGCTCTCGCAGCTTTTTGTGACCAGAGGCATCTAACTGTGAACTTGGGTAAAACCAAAGTGATTATCTTCAATGGAGTCAAGAAAACCTCAGACTTCCACTTCCTATTTAAAGGAGAAGAGATCGAGATTGTCAGCACCTATACATATTTGGGAGTTCAATTTTCAGGGCCTCACTTCAGCCTGCGGCCAGCCCTTCAGCCTCGAATCAACAAAGGGTATGGCTCCCTAGCCCTTCTGGAGAGGCAGTGTTTCCGGCACCATTTCCAGGACATCTCGTCCAAAATGAGCATCATGGACACTTTGATTCGCCCTACAGTGCTTTACGACTCAAAGATTTGGGGTCCTTTTCTCCTAGAGTCACACTGGGCCTCAGCAGAGCGGGTCCAGATCCCCTCCTTTTGAGCCGTTTCATTAGGTGCAAGTAGACAGTTCCTCAGCACATCATTCTAGCAGAGTTCTGGGCTCAACCTTTTCGCCTAGAGGTGATATTCAAGATAGTGTCGCTTCTGCACAGGCTCCGAGGCCTGGCAGACGCGAGGAAGGGTCGTGACAGATACCCATATTTAGCATATTGCTCGTCGGAGAACATCACCCATATGTAGACAGGCTAATCCAAATGTTGGTACACCGGTGTGACAGAGCTTCTGGAGGCTTCAGGAATCCAGATTGACCATCTCCCTCCTTTTCAGTACTCTTTGAATGCTCCAAGCCACCTCCTTCCCAATCAGCAAGAGTTGAAGAAAATCATTAAGGAGGATATTTACAGACGATACATTCAGATTACATGGACCAATCCTCCCAATGGGTTGCGTCCAAAAATGGCCTTCTACACGGAGCATTGCTTGGAGATCAGGGATGGGCTCATCATCAGACCTCAGTACACGTTCTAGCATTGGATGCATGCCCTTAGAATCCCCCTCGGGCAGCTCAGAGTTGGGTCTCACAAACTCCGGGTGGAGACAGATCACCACATCGATAGGGCAGATAGGATTTCCCAGCTCTGTCACTTACAGGAGATAGAGACAAAGATACACTTCATCTTCGGATGCCCTGCTTACTACGAGATTCGAGGTCGTTTCCATTGTCTCTTCAGGTCTTCTCAAACTTTGACTAGCTTCCTCAAATATGTTGATCTGAGATGCCTTGCATTTTATCTCTAGGAGGCCTTCAGATTTTGGGCCCGCTTTCTTCATCCCCCCACCAGATTGGACACCACGCAGAACATCACGGACTTCTTTAGGGCGCTACCATCAGCGCGGGGCACCAAAAGAACCATTGACCGACCCATAGACACTGAGACCAGATCAGTGCGGTCCCGAGGGGGCCGACCCACCAGACTGCACCAGCGCTCCAGGATTGGATCCACCCCTGGGAGGTGCCCTAGAACCTCCAGGCGACAGCAGTGACAGCCCAGTATGCCCACAGGACAGCAGACTTTGACAATCTTCTCTCAGTTTTCTTCTCTCAACCTCGGATGTTAGGAGTAGGAACTAGACAGGAGACTACTTCCCTGCTTCTTCTTCTCCTTCTCCTTCTTCTCTTTCTCTACTTCATCGCAGTGCTTTGTTTCAAAGCCGAGAGCTTCTAGCTTCTAGCTTCTACATTCACATTTACTTAGATTATAGATGTATTTTCTGCTTTTTAAAAGAAATGTTAAAGGGGACTGTTTGGTCCACCGGCTTGGCATGATGTAATCATTGTAACCGACAGTCCCATTGACCTATTATGGTCATTTGTTGGACATTAATAAAATTATCTTAACTTATCTTATCTTATCTATCTTATCTAAAAGCATGATAGAAAAGATCATATCACATAGATCTAATCTATATAAATTGAAGGTGTCAAAGGATGAAGGGATATCGTCATGTCTCTCAAAAGCATCTCAAATAAGAGATCAATTACAGGATCTAGGAGAGATGGTATCTAATAATGAAATGATCTTCGTTATTCTAAATGTAATGACTAATGAAAAAGGTAATCTCATATCTACTAGGGAAGAGGAAGCTATCCCACTCATCAAATTATGGTCTCTCTACAAGGAAGAAGAAGACAGGTTGAAGAAAGAAAGTAACAAAAGATCAGATGGAAGGAATCAAATAGTGACATGAAGAAAAGGGAAATTTGGAAAGTTTGGTCCTCCAAGGAAAAGGAAGAACACGGCTAAGGAAAGATACTATGGTTGTCAAAAACTTGGGCACTATAGAAGAGATTGTCCTAAACGCAAGAGGGACAGGGAAGAAGCCCATATTACTAAGGAAGTGAAAGAACTTGAGACAAAGAAACTTAAGAAGGAAGAAGCAAAAGATCTCTACCATGACTGAGATGATCTTCTTCTTTAGTAGGTAATTTTCACTTGTAATTTATAGATAGGAAGCAGTGTAAATAAGATAGGATGCATCAAATTAGAAAGAAGCATCAAAGAATTAGAAGTAAGAGCTCCTGACATGGGAAGCAAAAAGGATGTCTGAAACAAGTTCTATTAATTACAAAGAATGGGAGCTCTTGGCAACCTCATTAAATACTTATAGAAAGAAGTAGAGGTCATCATCGACTGGGATCATCATACAATAGTTAATAAAGAAACATATGTCGGGTGAGGATATGAAAGATCCTCAAGTTTCTGTGATGGAATCCTTATCGAAGGATTCACCAATCTAGAAAGGAAGCAAGAGTTTCATCAGGAATTGCAACTCGTGGGATTCAAGGGATGATGGTATCATGACATAACAGGAAAGCAGGTCTAAAGGATAAAGTTCTTTCGTTCAAATGAAGTTGCGACAGGAAGTATCGATGACTGAAAGGAAAGATGAGGTATGTATGCTTACATAGATTATTATGAAAGTCATGTCATATGGTTGTAGATAATATGGATCACTATTTCCATCTTGGGAAATATGATCAAGAGAAGAAGGGATCTTCTCCTCCGAAAGATTGCAGAAGTAACACTAGATGAAATCAACATAATATGTTCTCATATGAATCATGAGGAAACTGAACTGGGAATGAAGTGTGAAAAGAAAGGAAGAGATCGTGAAAATATGCAATAAAGGTAGAAGGCATTTAACATCCGATACCATGAAGAGTTGACTAGAATATCTCCCCAGAACATATGGAGACTTTGATAGAAGTCGGGAAAAAGATGGAGATCCTTGATAATAAATATCTTTGGGAGATGTGTCAACCTATATGCATGATGTTGATACCTACAGGAAGATGTCATGATGAAAGACCATCACAAAGGTAATGTTTGACTTAAGTGTTCATTTATTATTTTTGAACTAATAAATGGATGGGCTTATGTAGGACTGCCAAAGGGGAGATCTATGGATGACTTCGAAGAGGACCATATTGAAGGATGTAAGATACTAAGATCCTTCTGGAAAATATGGCATGAAAGCAGAATGACATGAAGCAAAGCCAAATGGAAAACTGATGGATCACTTTCTAATAAAATGAAGACATGACTAACTCATGGATGAAAGTGATGGATGGTTTGTGCCCTATGAAGAAATCCCCTAAAGATGAAGACTCCATGACAATAAAAAATGATGACATCGACGAAAGAGAGGAGTTCTTCAGGTAGTTGGTTGTTCCACATGAGGAGTTATTGTAGGTCCCTAGTTAAGAGAAAAGAAGTTTCTTACTTGGAAGAAACTTGGAAATTCTTAAGCCAAGAAGGAGCTTAGGTACATTCCTTTTTGGTAGGAATGAGTACATTCCTTTATTGGAATATGTCCTCCCTATTTGAGAGGGAGAGATAGACATGTCATTCTAGTCTTCACCTAGGGAGACAAAATGGAAGATTGGATAATCATTTGGCATCCGATGTTGTTTGAGGATGAGATAGGGCATACAATAGAAAAGTAATCGTGGAGGACTGATATTCTTTAAGGGTTGGGGAGTCTAAGATAAGAATAGTCCTCATGGAACACACCTTGAGTACCCGAGTAGGGGATGTTCCAAGAGAGACAATGATGAGAGTGTCTATAAATCATTGGTCTCACCAACATTGAGCTCAGATCTTGTGGAGATAAGGAGTTGTTATTCAAGGCCTTGCTATGTAACAATGTTGGTTGATATGATGCTATGCAAATGAGTTACCAATCCGAATTCTTCTTATGAGAAATTCTTCAGATTGAGAAAGTCCAAGTACCATTATGAATACATCCCTATTTAAGAGGGAGTGTTGAAAAGTGTAACTAGGTTCGGTATTCATAATGACATGTAACTATGATTTTATGTAATGAGATGTAAAGAAGAAAAATAAATTTTGTAATGCTTGCATCACTGGTTTCATGAGCAAGAAATTTTGTTTCTGAGACAAGACTCCCATTGAGAGTCTTTAGGATTTATTTGTCATCTAGTCATAAAATGGTAGAGTCATTGTCATGTAATTAAGTCATGTTACACTTTGTAAAAGGCCAAACTTGTCTATGTAAAGTATCCTCCAAGACCTTGTCACTTATCCTCTTCAAGTCGACCTACAACGATGGAAGAAACTGCTAGAAGAAGTCGGCCTAACTACAAGTAATCATGTCGGCATAAAGGACATGAGGAAAGGTGTATATATAAGCCACACTCGACCTCACTTAGAACAAGCAACTTGACAAGCATTCGATCAAGAAGAAGTGCGTAGTACAGTCCAGGAGAAGAAGTGTGAAGTAGAGTCTAGCAAAAGAAGTGCGAAGAAGGTATAGCGAAGGAGGATTCAACTAAGTATTGCGAAGTAGGGTTTCTTCTAGGATCAACGAAGAGAGGTTTCTTCTGGGGCAGCGAAGAAGAGATTCCTCTAGGGAAGCGAAGAGGAGGTTTCTTCAAGGGCAGCGAAAAAGGATTCTTATGGGTAGCGAAGGAGGATTCTTTCGGGCAGCGAAGAAGGTTTCTTCTAAGGCAGCGAAAGAAGATTCTTCTGGGCAGCAAAGGAAGTTTCTTCTAGGACAGCGAAGGAGGTTTCTTCAGGGTAACTGAGATTGAGATCTAGAGACTGAGATTCTCTAGAGGAAGCCAGTGAGTTCATAGAGACTGAATTTCTCTAGAAAGAGCCAAGGAAGAGCAGTTCGAGAACAAGAAGGAAGTCAAGAAATGGAAAAGGCAGAGCATCAAGGTTAGTGACAAGGTTCTTGGGAGGATACTAGAGTCAAGGGTTTGTGTCATGGTCTTGGTACTCATCAATTGAAGATCTAGAAGAAGAGTTTTGATTAGGTTTTCCTCTCAAGACATGAGAGGTTTTGGCCCTGACTGTAATATTCCTAATTAGCCATGGCTAATTGGAAAATTCGATTTTGCTCAATTTTGCCTTCTATAGTTATTTATAAATAAAAAGGTGAGGAAAGGGGGACATAACTCACTTTATGAATAAAGTCACTCCCTAGTAGCACAACGTTGTAATTTAAAGGGGAGCCAAGGGGGGCCCAAGGACCACGTAGAGAAGGGGCCCACGTAGACACTTGGAGGGACTGCGCAGATGGAGAAGGAACACGTGGCAAGAGAGAGGCTACATTGGAGGAGGTGGGCCTTAGGGTTTTCAGAGAGGCCAACGCTATAAAGGAGAGAGGAGCCTCCTCATTTTGATCATTTGATTATGTTGCATTTGAGCTAGTCACTTCGACTTAGAGCGCGCTGGCTGTTTAGCCTGTCTGCAGCATTGTTTAGTGCATTGAGTGTCTCCGTTTGGAGATCTCACCCTTAGCCCCGGGGGACTTCGAGTGCCTGCTCAGGCAAGGTAGTTTCAGCAGTATTTTGCAGGAGGAGCGATTTCTGGAGTTAAAGAGGCACTAAGCATATTTGATCACTGCGGAGTCTTGAGAGGGGTGGACGCAGTCCCTTTTGGTAGGAGCTTCGGACTGGGTTTTTCTGGAGGATTTGAGCTTGGAGATCGAGCAAGGGATCAGCCCTTGCATATTGGAAGATTTTGGTAGAGTTTTGGGTAGAGTTCTGGAGGGTTCTCTTTAGGGGCAACGTAGAGCCTTGAGGGATTGCGTAGATCCCAAGGGGGTGATTTTCAGGGGTCAACTATTTTAGAAAAGCTTTCTGGGCTTTTCTGGGTTTATTGAGCAGAGGCTGATTCCAAAGTTTCAGCATTTTTTGAGGAGGGGAACAGCCCCAAATCCTCATTTGATTCCAACAATAGCAGCAGCATAGCGGTTCTCCGGCAATTTGGATGCAGTTCAGAGAGGGGCTATTTCCTTACCATTCTGAGTGTATTTCTTCACTTGCCTTGTGCAAGTTGAGGTGCTACCTTTCTGATCACCTCTTGTACTCTTTCCATTACTCAGTGTAATAAAATGGCTTAGCATTTCTCTCTGCATTTCTCGAGTATCTGCTTATATTCCATGTATACATTATTGTATGTTGCACTACTGTTATTTTTATCTCTTGAGTTCCCCGGCTACTATAACACTTGGTTGGAGTTTGCTTGTGTTTGAGGGATATTCCTGATAAGGGATATTACAGTGGTATCAGAGCATAGATCTGGCTCAGCCTATGGAGCTAGCAGCCTATGACACTGAGGCAGAAACCCTACATCTGTTACAGAGGTAGGAAATACAGAGAGATTGGGCGTAGGTTGGAGAACACCTACGAAGAGGGAGATTGTGTTCAGGTGGTGGACAGAGAACAGGAGGAGCCTGTGGTGAACACAGAACAAGAGGAGCCTGTGGTGGACGCAAAGCAGGAGGATCCGATGGCAGATGAGGACAGGAAGAGATTTGTGGACATGCTCCTCAAATCAGTGCAGGATCTGTCGAGGCAAATCGAGGTGATGGGGCAGAGATTCACGGCGGTGGAGGCCAGACAGTGTGAGAACCCACGGGTTTTCCAGGTTGATGAGGGATTAGGTACATCCCACCATTTGCCAGAGCAGGGTGCCACTCAGCATGATACTACTCAGCAGATGGCCTCACATGCCCCTACACGCTCTACCATGCCCACTTTGCTAGGAGCAGACACGGGGGCCGGAGCCCAGCAGGAGGTACAGCCTAGTCATATGGGCGATTATTTTGCAGAGTACCAGGCCTATGGGCAGGAGTTCAGGGATGCTTTCTCATTCAAAGACTTTGTTCAGCTCCAGCGGGATAGTAGACCTCGCGACCATCACAGAGGGTACCGGCATTATCATGATGGAGACACCCACCGCACAGCTAGTAGATTCCACTTGCCTACGTTTGATGGCTCATCAAATAGTTCGGCAAAGTCTTGGGTGGAGAAGCTGGACATCTATTTCCGGCTTAACCAGATGTCGGAGACAGAGGCCATCAAGGTGGTGACATTACATCTAGATGGTGAGGCCCAGGACTGGTGGTTCCATGGGTTGGTTACACTCGGACACTCCATAGTGATGACATATGCCGAGTTCACCAGGAGACTGATAGAGAGGTTTGACCGGAGGGATCCGAAACAGCACTTTGTTGAGTTGACGAGGCTCAAACAGACCGGGAACCCAGAGACCTATGTTGCAGACTTCCTGAGGGTTTCAGTGATGGTGCCAGATCTATCCGCGGCACGGAGGATCTACATGTTTGTTGAGGGGTTAGCAGAGCCACTTCGGGGTCTAATCAGATCCACTAGACCAGCCACACTCCAGGTTGCTATTAGCAGGACCCGGGACTTATAGGATGCCTTACCCAGGACCCGGACACCTTACCCCCAGAGACAGGCTTTCCAGCCTAAGGGGAAGGATGTGAGGATTCCGCCTCCAAAGGGAAATCCAGGATGAGCACAGATTGATGATGATGCCAGGAGGGAGCTGAAGAAGAAGCGGTTGTGCTTTACCTGTCAAGAGCCGTGGGCTTTGAAACATAGATGTGCTGCTGGCAAAGCACATTTTATTGAGGTCTTCTCCAAGAGCAGCAAGGAAGAGGATGAGGAGGATGATGTGGAGGTAGGAGATAGTCATGCCGCGCAGGATCCTTTGCCACCTCCACCACCACCACCAGGTGGTGCAGCTTTTGCACCTACCAGAGGGGCCCTTGCAGCATTGCGAGGAGTCTCCAAGTATCTGACGCTGCGCGTACGGGGAGCAGTACGTGGCCAGCGAATATCAGTTTTGGTTGACAGTGGGGCAACCCACAACTTCATCGATGCACAGATGGTTGAGCGGAGAGGTATACAGACAGAGAGCTTCAATGGATTTTTAGTTTTGGTCCCAGGAGATCAGACCATGGTGTGTGCTCGTTATGTTCTAGAGTTATCAATGACGATGGGCACCTACACACTGACTGAGCACTTTTTTGTGGTCGATATTCCGGACACCAACATGATACTAGGTGTTCAGTGGCTTATCACTCTAGGGAAGGTCACGACAGATTGGAAGGCCCTAGAGATGGAGTGGGATGATGAGAAGACAGGGAGGCATGAGAAGATATGGGGACAGCACACATATCCGCCTCAGACTATTTCAGCTCATTGGATGGAGGCAGTCTTCGAGAAGGGAGACGTAGAGTGGGCAGTGGAGCTACGTGCATCAGAGGCAGGGACTACAGGGCAGACGGTAAACCCAGAGATATAGTCCATCCTTGACCAGTATGCCACAGTGTTTAGGGAGATTCCACCGGGACAGCCACCGGACCGGGGATTTGAGCACCACCATTGAACTTGAGCAAGGCATATAGGCAGTGATTACTACCCCCTATAGGAATTCCAAGGCCTATCGGGATGAGATTGAGCGGGCCATTCAGGAGTTGCTGGCTCTTGGGCACATTCGGCCGAACACAAGTCCTTTTGCTTCTTCCGTGGTGTTGGTGAAGTAGAAGTACAGCACATTGAGGATGTGCATTGATTGCAGGGCCCTGAACAAGAAGACCCTGAAGAACAAGTACCCCATACCCAGGATCGATGAGTTGATGGATGAGTTGAGAGGAGCACGGTTCTTCTCAAAGATTGATTTGAGATCCGGGTACCATCAGATTTGCGTGAGGGAGCAGGATATTCCCAAGACCACCTTCAGGTGTCACTATGGGCACCTTGAGTTTTTGTTGATGCCCTTCAGGCTAACCAACGCCCCAACTACATTCCAATCCTGCATGAATCACATCTTCCACAGTCACTTAAGGAAGTTTGTGTTGGTGTTCTTTGATGATATTCTCATTTACAGCAGGACTTGGGAGGAGCATCTCCAGCACATTGAGACAGTGTTGCGCATTTTGGAGGAGCAACAGTTCTATTCCAAGCTCTCCAAGTGTGAGTTTGGGTTGACAGAGATGTTGTACTTGGGATACATCATAGGGGTGGACGCATTGAGAGTCCACGAGGAGAAGATCAGGGCCATCAGAGATTGGCCGGAGCTGAGGAACGTGACAAAACTTCGGGGATTCACTGGCATTTGTACCTACAACCGGAAGTTCGTCAAGAGTTTCTCACACCTTGCTGCACCCCTGACAAATCTGACGAGGAAGGGGGCATTCAGTTGGTCGGATACAGCGTAGCGAGCCTTTGACAGGCTCAAGGAGGTTATGAGCAGCTGCCCAGTGCTTGTATTGCCGGATTTTTCGCAGCCATTTGTTTTGGAGTGTGATGCGTCGGGAGAGGGGATCGGTGCAGTGTTGATGCAGGGAGGTCACCCTATAGCCTTTGAGAGCCAGAAGCTCATTCCGCATGAGAGGTTGTATTCTATATATGACAAGGAGATGCTGGCCATTATGCATGCATTGGCCAAATTCCGGCAGTATTTAGTGGGTAACAGGTTCAAGGTGAGGACTGACCACAACAGCCTCAAGTTCTTTTTGGAGCAGAAACAACTACAGGAGAGGCAGCAAAAGTGGATCAGTAAGATCCAAGCGTATGACTTTGACATTGAGTATGTCAAGGGTAAGAACAATGTGGTAGCAGATGCCCTTTCACGTAGACCAGCCACGTTGTCTCTTATGAGCTTAGACACAAACTCAAGGGCTCGACTCTTAGTAGAGTACTCCAAGGATAGATTTGCATGTGAGGTTCTGGATGGGCAGGTGGCAGATGACAGGTACAGGGTAGTCGATGAGATCATCTATAGGGACCGGATCTTCTTGACTGAGGGATCTCAGCGCAAGAAGAAGATACTTCAAGCATCACATGATTCACCATTGGTCGGCCATCAAGGGTTTACCAAAACCTACAGGGCCATTAGAGAGAGGTTCTCATGGAAGGGCCTCAAGGAGGACGTACTCCAGCATATCCGGGAGTGCAATATTTGCCAGAGGAACAAGGGGGAGATGAGCCATCCCGCAGGATTATTGCAGCCTCTTCCCATTCCGAAGGGCAAATGGGAGAGTATTTCGATGGACTTCATCACAGGGTTGCCCATGGTGTAGGGCAAGGATTGTATCTTTGTCATCGTTGATCAATTGACAAAGTATGCACATTTTTTCGCCATATCCGCACACTACACAGCGGCGCAGGTGACCGAGTTGTTCTTCAGAGAGGTCTTCAGGCTACATGGTCTTCCTAAGACCATCATTAGTGACAGGGACAGTCGTTTCATGGGCGGATTTTGGCAGGAGCTTTTTCGGTTGGTGGGGACGGAGTTGACACCGGTTATCACCCACAGACGAACGAGCAGACAGAGATAGTTAACAAGTGGCTGTAGGGCTACTTGCGTAACTATGTCAGTGGGCAGCAGCGAGCATGGCTGAAGTGGCTGCATCTAGGGGAGTACTGCTACAACACTACACATCACATGTCCATTGGTATGTCACCATTCTATGCTTTGTATGGATATCATCCTTTATCTTTTACTGACGTGATGTTTGGTGCTAGCAAGGCTCCGAGAGCCAAGATTTGGATCCAAAAGAGTCAGGATATCCTCCGAGCTCTCAAGGATAATATGGCTACAGCACAGAACCAGCAAAACCTGTATGCTGACAGGGGTCGGGGGGAGAGAATTTGAGGTAGGGGACTTGGTCTACCTACGATTACAGCCATACCGACAGTCGTCACTGAAGCAGAAGGGAGCTGATAAGCTCAAGCCCCGCTTTTATGGGCCATACAGGGTGATAGACAGAATTGGACAGGTTGCGTATGGATTGGAGCTGCCCCAAGGCAACAAGATTCATAATGTTTTTCATGTATCATGCCTGAAGAAGGCATTGGGGCAGCAGGTGACAGTGACAGATGAGCTACCACCCACAGATGATGTGGGGCATTTGGTGTTGCAGCCAGAGGCTATTATTGATACCAGGGAGAGGCAGCTATGGAGCAGGATGGTCCAGGAATTCTTGGTGAGGTGGAAGAATTTACTGGATGAGGATGCCACTTGGGAGAGTGAGAAAATTTTGCAGCATCCATCACTTCAGTTGCTTAAGGACAAGCAACATTTTGCCGGGGGAAACTGTAATATTCCTAATTAGCCATGGCTAATTGGAATATTCGATTTTACTCAATTTTGCCTTCTATAGTTATTTATAAATAAAAAGGTGAGAAAAGGGGGACATAACTCACTTTATGAATAAAGTCACTCCCTAGTAGCACAACGTTGTAACTTAAAGGGGAGCCAAGGGGCCCAAGGACCACGTAGAGAAGGGGCCCACGTAGACACTTGGAGGGACTGCGCAGATGGAGAAGGAACACGTGGCAAGAGAGAGGCTACATTGGAGGAGGTGGGCCTTAGGGTTTTGAGAGAGGCCAACGCTATAAAGGAGAGAGGAGCCTCCTCATTTTGATCATTCGATTATGTTGCATTTGAGCTAGTCACTTCGACTTAGAGCACGCTGGCTGTTTAGCCTGTCTGCAGCACTGTTTAGTGCATCGAGTGTCTCCGTTCGGAGATCTCACCCTTAGCCCCGGGGGACTTCAAGTGCCTGCTCGGGCAAGGTAGTTTCAACAGTATTTTGCAGTAGGAGCGATTTCTGGAGTTGAGGAGGAACTGAGCATATTTGATGACTGCGCAGTCTTGAGAGGGGTGGACGCGGTCCCTTTTGGTAGGAGCTCCGAACTGGGTTTTTGTGGAGGATTTGAGCTTGGAGATCAAGCAAGGGATCAGCTCTTGCATATTGGAGGATTTGAAGAGTTTTGGGTAGAGTTCTGGAGGGTTCTCTTCAGGGGCAGCGCAGAGCCTTGAGGGATTGTGTAGATCCCCAAGGGGGTGATTTTCGGGGGTCAGCTATTTTAGAAAATCTTTCTGGGCTTTTCTGGGTTTATTGAGCCGACGCTGATTCCAGAGTTTCAGCATTTTCTGAGGAGGGGAACAGCCCCAAATCCTCATTTGATTCCAGCAGTAGCAGCAGCACAACAATTCTCCGGCAGTTTGAACACAGTTCAGAGAGGGGCCATTTCCTTACCATTCTGAGTGTATTTCTTCACTTGCCTTGTGCAAGTCGAGGTGTTATCTTTCTGATCACCTCTTGTACTCTTTCCATTACTCAGTGTAATAAAATGGCTTAGCATTTCTCTCTGCATTTCTTGAGTATCTGCTTATATTCCATGTATACATTATTGTATGTTGCACCACTGTTATTTTTATCTCTTGAGTTCCTCGGCTACCATACCACTTGGTTGGAGTTTGCTTGTGTTTGAGGCATATTCCTGATAAGGGATATTACACTGACTCACAAGCCTACATACTGTGTCACTTGTCTTTTATTGTGCATATTGGTGATTGTATTGATGAAAAGAACACAATAATAACATAACGAAGAAAAGACTATATGCTAAGAAGTAAAAGTGTATCACAAGCAATTATCAAGCAAAGAAATCTTTTAACTATCAATTGCCTAGATTTCTCAACAATCAGTATCTTTATGTCCACATCTGAATCTATCAAAAATGACTTCATTTTGCAAGGAAAGCAACAAGTTGATTGGGTCATCAAACTTTCTTGCATGGAAGAAGAGGATTTATTTAATCCTCATAGAAAATGAAGTCGTTGATCATGTTAAGGATTCAATTACTAAACTGCCAAAGGAAGAAGCTCAAGCTTTTGCAAAGTATATGAAAGGGGAAGTAAGGGCTCAAAGGATCCGTATAGAATCCTTCAAAGATCCCCTCATACCCTATGTATCAAAGTTGGAGACATCGAAAGAAATATATGAGAAGCTAGTAGAATTATTCACCATAAGTGTTGTTGGAGAAGTGATATAATTGAGACAAGAACTCTACAAGATGAAGATATCAAAGGAATATAGAATAGCCTCATACTTTATGAGGGTGCCAAAAATAAGAGACCGACTACAAGACTTAAGAAATAACGTCTGATAAGGAAATGACCACCATAGCGCTCAATGCACTACTAGAGGAATGGGGCAACTTTACATCAAGCATCTATGGAAAGAAGGAAGCTACCCTATTCAATGAACTTTGGTCATTATGCAAAATTGAAGAAACAAGGTTGAAGGCAAAGAGTGATGTAGGATCAAATGAGCAAGCACAAGAATTTGTTGCCACAGCTAAGAAGAAAGGAAAATTCGGACAGTTTGGTCCTCAGAAAAAGAACAAGAAGGATATGTCGAAAATCCAATGTTATGGTTGTCATGAATATGGGCATACAAGAGAAATTTTCCTAAACTCAAGAAGGACAACAACAAAAGAGGAAGGGAAGAAGCCCATATCACTGAAGAAGTGGAAGAAGCTGAAAAGAAGAAATCAAAGGAGGAAGTAAAAGATCTCTACTATGATTGAGATAATCTTCTCCACCAAGTTCTTTTCAGTTTTTGTAAAGTATAGCTATCATGGTAGGAAGCATTAGAAGCATGATAGGATGCATCATTTTAGGAGATGGCATCATAATAGCATACGATTGAAGCAAGAGCTCATGACATCATCATAAGAAGCTTGAAAGATAGTTGAAGTAGAAGTCTATGGCAGTCATCATTAGAAGGAAGTAGCTCTTGGTAACCTCATTGGAAGCATAAGTAGTACTTATGGTAGAAGAAATTCATCTAGTGTAGAGCTCATCATACATCATTAGAAAGGAGCATTTGCAAGATGAGGATAATCAAGATCCTCCGTTGGAATCTTCATTAGAAGATTCATCTCTTGGAAGAAGCAAGTGTCTTGCTAAGAATTCCACCTTGGATGGGATTCATTGTTTGGAAGAATGATGGTATGATGACAAAGGAGTGCAGGAAGTCAAGACAGTTGAAGTATTTTCAATCATGGAAGGGAAGTTGTCGAAGGAAGTCTAGATGACCAGAAAAGGAAAAGAGGTATGTATGCATTTGATTGAGTCATGTTATATGGTTGCATGGATAAATGATTTACATCATCAAAAAAAAGGATCTCTTCCTTGAAAAAGATGCATGAGGGCATAATTCACATATTGAAAAGATGAAATCAACATAATATGTCCTCATATGGAATATGAGGTGGTTGACAAAGATGAAGGAACTATGGATGGAAGTTATTGGGAAGCAATATGTGAAGAAAGAAAGAAGACATCATGAAAGATGCAACTATGGTCACATAGAAAAATCAACATCTGATGACTAGAAGAATTGACCATGAAATCTCCATGGAAAAGGTGTGAAAACTTTGATGAACTCTGGAAAGGAAGGAGACCCTTGACATTAAATATCTTGGAGATGTTCAATATGTGTGCAAAATGTTGATGTTGCAAGAAGAAGATGCCATGATGAAAGGCCATCACAAAAGGCAGTTTTGATTTGATGTTCATTTTTTATTTTTGAACAATATCTGGATGGGTTGATACAGGGTTGTCGAAAGAGAATTGTGGAAGTCACCCACAATTAAGTACTCACGTTGTAGGTTGTAAGATCCTAAAGGAAACATGATGTGGAAAAGGTAGTTATATTTAGAAAAGCCAAATATGGTCTAGTCGATCACTTTCCGATGAAAGGAAGGATGACATGACTAACATGGTTCGTGAAGGAAAGTGATGGATGGTCAATGCCATACAAACATGTCCCAAAAGATGAAGACTTCATAATGATGAAGATAAAAATTCACGACATCGAAAGGAGGAGCCCCACAAGCAGTTGATAGTCCCATGATCTCCATCCAAAGCAGGAAGCTGCTGGAAACAAGTCCCTGGTTAAGAGGGAGCTTGGACCAACGTTGCATGAAGCGGGGACGAAATAGGGACGTTTTTTGGAAGTGGGGATGCGGAAGCGTCATTTTCCAAAAATCTAGGAAGCAAAGCGTCTCGGAAGCATATATATATATATATATATCTATATATATATATATATATATATATATATATATATATATATATATTCTTTTTGCATTTATATTCAAAACAAACATCCCAAATACCAAATTAGTTGTAGAAGACATGAAAACATACATATTTTTACATAAATCAAGATAGATATGGCATCCATGATTCCATTGTACATCAATGATTAATTATTCAAGCATCAACCATCTATATTGTAGCAATTACAAACATACATCAAATTTTTAAGCATATTATAAAACATAAAACATTTAAGCATTTATAAAACATAAAACATAAAGCATATTATCTAGCAAGTGAGCAACTGTCAACATTATTCATGCCCAAAATTCAAATAATAATGTTTACAAAATAGGCCACTTGGCCACCACCAAGCCAAAAAGGTTCAAATTCACAACAAGCCCACAAGTCTAATGATTAATCTATGACAAAAGTAGTAAATTGCGAATATATCTACTAATCTCTCCTCCTTCCACCACGAAGAGTATGTGGTGGTGGGCCTCCACGTGGTGGCAATGAAGAAGATGGTCCCTGTGGAAGTTGTGGGAGTGGGACTGAAACTGATGAAGACAAAGCCCCTGTTGTTGGTGTTGAACCATGGAACCTAGGAACCAAGGGACCAGATCGAGGTCACAACTCAACTCGATCATCATCATCTTGGAATCGCTCAAAAAATTCATATCAAAAAAAACCACTAGTTAACAAAAAAAATTAAAAACATGAATTAGAGAAATGCTTTATAAGCAAAATTGACACATTTGAATTCAATGGACATGCCATTTGTTGACTAAATTTTGAAATTCATACCACAATGGACATACCTGGATAAGAGCATCTTCTAATTGCTCTAATCGCAACACTCCATCCTCCAAATTGGGCTCCTCTGGATTCCTATCCCAAACCTTAAAGTCTTTATTAGTCTTTGCATCATCATAGTAATGGGACAACAATCGCAAGATATAATGAACATAAACCAAGCTCTTTGCCCAGTCTAAACTCAACTTGTTCCTTTTAACACTATGGATGAAAGAATAAGAGCTCCAACACCGCTCTGCAGAAGAAGTGTTTACCACCTGTGACAGCACCCGCAATGCCAAAGTCTGTAGAAGTGGAGTAGCACCTCCATGCATGTTCCACCACTCAAGAGAAGAAAAACTCTCTCGATCTCTAATTGCATGCATGCTCCCAAATGGACCAATGTTAAGCATATAGTTGCTCAATTGTTTCCATACCATGGCAGACTCCTTATCAGGTACTAATTTACCTAGTGCAATCATACATTTTTCTAGAACCTCTAGATCTAGGTGTGGTTTTCTCCTGCTCCCCCCTCCCTAGGTGCTGGTGTTGAAAGCCATGATGGATGATAGTATTTAGGTGTCAAAACATATGCTAATGCATGTAATGGAACATTTAGCATTTCCCATCGGTTTTCCACCTCTGCGCGAATATAATTTTACAAGGTGATATCTCTCGGCTCAACAATGTCTTTAATCTGCCCCAACATGCTATCTATTTGCTCATACACCTACCCAATTATTGGGTGATATGAATCTGCAAACTTGATCATGTAATAAATTGGTTTGGTGATTTGCAAAACATATTTAACCTATGACCAAAAAAAACATGTCAAGAATAGTGTCCTCGGCTACATGAGCACCATCTTTAACAGTGTTAATTTCCTCCCATGATTCAGAGGTCACCATATTAGTTAAAGTTTGTCTCACCTTCACTAACTACCTAAAGGTGAGGTAATAACTTGCAAATCTTGTTTTTGCAAGTTTAAGCAACTGCAACTTGGAAAGTGCCATAGAAGTAGTTTACCCTTGTATGCCCTGTGATAATTGTGTAGATTTAATGAGTCACTTCCCTTTCCTGTAAAGCTCATTAATCCACCCACATTCTTTATGTTTCACAATATCATGCATCAAAAGGTTCAATGTGTGCACCAAGCACCCGGACCAAAAGATGTGTGGATGAGTACGCTCAATAACTTTTCCTACTCCCTTACAATTTGTTGCATTATCTATGATCACTTGAACCACATTATTCAAACCAACATCTTTGATTGATTGCAATAGGAGATCTGCAATGTTTTCGGAAGTTGCACTAATGGAGGAGTCATGACATGTAATAAATATTGCACCACTAGCAGAAACGCCAAGAACATTTATCAAATGTTGGTTTCTAATATTTGTCCACCCATCTAATACAATGGATTCCCCACAATCCACCCACTCATTTGTAAAACGTGTCAAATCTCTTTGAACCTTTGCTTTTTCTCTTTCTAATAACACTGTTCTAGCTTTCTCATAATTGGGGGACTTGTATCCTTTTGGGGCTTTATTGATCGCCTTTACCATTTCATGCCAATAGGGAGAGCGAAACACATTGAATGGTACACCACAAGCACAAAGAAATCGAACTATCTTTCCATCCACATCCCTCCCAGCAACATTCAAGAAATCCCCTATTGTTCTTTTACCTCCAGAGCTTGCAGAAGTACCATGAGGAGAAGAGCTACCAAATCTAGAGGTTGCACTTGATTCAAACTAAGTTTTTTGTTTCTTGCTTTTTTCTTGTGCAACCTCCTCTATTTGGATGTATTTTCTTCTTTGTTCAGCTGAAATGTTTGGGCAAATTTGTATCCCCATGGCACCATTTTTATCATCAATGTCCATCACCCCACAAAGATACCTCCTCATACAGGTATATGAAGTTATGAACCACTAAATGGTTTTCCTCCATGACAACCACGAGGGCACAAAAATTTGCAACTTCCACCACCTTTTCCCCCTTAAGTTTGGTCACATAGTTCCACAAGGGTGTCAATGCATCTTTCCCCTCTAGTGCTTTAATGTTCCCTTCAGGTTCATCCCCTTCCTCTTCAAATCCTTCCTCCTCATCATACATTGGGTCACTCATATGGGGACCACTATCCTCTTGTTCTTCTTCCCTTCTATTCCTACTCCCCTTGCCATCATTAAAATCGAAAGTGGGATGATACATAGAAGCCAAAGAATACCATCTTTGAATACTTGGACAACCTGCAATTAAATGAGCAAGAAGAAAGAATGGGAAAGAGTAGGAGAGGGAGGAGAAAAATACAAAAACAATGACAAAAAAATGAGGGAGTTTGGGGTTTGCACTTACCTATTTAGCTCTTGTAGATGGAAGCCCTTCTTTACTCCTCCAAGCTCCTCCTCCTTCTCCTAGCTCATCCTTCTTCACTCCTTCAAGCTCTCCTCAAGTCTCTCCTCTCTTTCTCCTCTCTTCTCCAAGCTCTCAAAAAATACATGTGAGAAAATGAGAGGTGAAAGGGCCTTTTAATCCCTTCATTCCTTACCTTAACCCAACTTGGACCCACCCCCAACCACTAGAAAGAAAATAAAAAAATTTAAAAAATCGTACTTGTGGGGCCACAAGGCAGAACCAGTCGGTTGCCCCCAAAAATGATCGCGATCCGTACGGATCCGGCCCCAAAACGTTATGTCTCGTATGGGTGATCCGCCGATCGAAACGCGTTTTGAAAATTCTAAAACGTGGATCGAGTAGGAAGCGTCTTTTTCGGCCCAATCCACATTTCAGCCGACGGATCACCCACAGATCCATACGGATTGCATTTTGGGGTTTTGATTCAGGGGTGGGGGGGTTCGTGTAACACTGGCTTGGACAAGTCCCTGCATAAGAGGGAGCTTGGGTACATTCCTTTTATAGGAATGGATTCATTCCTTCATTGGAATGGGTAGATCCTCCCTACTTGAGAGGGAGAGATAGACACATCATTCTTGTCTTCACTTTGGAAGAAAGAATGGAGGATTGGGTAAGCATCTGGCATCCCATACTCTTTGAAGATGAGGTAAGGAATCCAAGATAAGAGTAGTCGTAGAGGACCGATATTCTTTGAAGTCTGGGAATCCAAGATAAGAATAGTCCTGGGAGGACATACCCTGTGAACACCCAGGTGGGGTATGTACCTTGAGACACAATGATGATGGTGGTCTCACCAGCAATGTGCTCTAATCTTGTGGAGAGATAGAGTTGTTAGTCAAGGCCTTGCTATGTGACAATGTTGGTTGATCTAAACAGATAAGTTACCAATCTGACTCTTCTTATGAGAACACTGCAGATTGAGAATATCCAAGTACCTTATATGAATTATGAATACCTCCCTAGTTAAGAGGGAGTGTTGAAATATGTAACTAGGTTCGGTCTTCATAATGACATATGTAATCATGATTTTATGTATTTTATGTAATGAGAATTTACTCTTGAGGCATGGGTTTCATGCTCAAGGAAATTTATTTTATAATTCAAGCTCCCACTAGGAGCTTCTAGGGCTTGTCATTGAGTCTACAAGTTAAGAAAATCACTGTCATGTACGAAAGACCCGTCTTGGGCATGTTACATATTGTAAAGAAAATTATTTGAGTCAAAGTTAGAGTCAAAAGACCTTGTCCATGTGCTATAATCAAGTCCGTCATCCAAAGAAGCCAATCGACCTATTAAGAAGACATGCCGACCTAGGATCAATGTCAAGTCGACCTACTTGCATGAGAAGCCTATATATAGAGGACTCAGCCTCATTCAAAGGGGCATCCAAGAAGCATCAACAAGTTCGATCAAGGCAAAGAAGAAGTCAAAAGAAAGAGCAAGGAAGAGGAGGTGAATCCAGCAGAAAAAATCAAAAGTTTGGATTTGGTTTTGAGCTGAAATCTCTCACACGTGCAAGGTAAAACTAGGGCATCCATTCTGTTGCAGGAAGACCGAATTGCAGGCCTCGAGGAAGCCGAAATTTAGCATGTGAAGGATTTCTCTTGCAAGCCGAAGTTATAAGAAGTCAAGCCCAAGGCAAGCGAAGAAGAAACTCTCTCCAAATCTGCACTAGTTTGATCACACGTGCAAAAATTGCAGAAGGTCAAAAGTTGCAAGTAGAAGAGGCCGAAATTACAATCAAGGTTTCAGGTCTGAATTGTTGCTCAAAGGTGAAGTACAAGGAGCTCAAAGGCAAGTTTGACTTGGATTGAGAAAGCACTTCAAGGAAATAATTTGACTTGGTCTTAGAGGAATCTAGGTCAAAATTTTAAGTCTTGGAATTCGTCAATTGAAGTTCTATAAGAAGAGAAGAATTCTTGTGGATTTTCCTCTCAAGTGGAGAGGTTTTGGCCCTGGCTGATCGCCTATATCTTTTGTCCTTTGTCTTATTGTTCTTTATGGTTTGATAACTGTTTAATGAAGAAAAACACTAATAATAAACACTTGAAAGAAGAAGCCAATCAAGTTAAGTAAAAATATATCACAAGCAGTTATCAAAGAAAGAGAAATCATACAACATTGCTGCCCCTAGATTTCTCAACATAGGCAAATTTATATGGTTATGAACTCTCCCACGAAATCCTCCACATTAACACCTATATTGATATGAAACCCTCCCACAAAGTCCACCATTTTTCAACACCACATGATCATCTCTGCCCAATTAAAGAATTAAGTAACTAGCTATTACGAGATTCCACCCCTTGACCACAGAACTATGGACAAGAGGTGTCAAGCCTAAGAGCTGAAATCCCCCTTCCACAATAAGATCATTTATTTTGATACTTAGCTGGCAAAGCTAGACTTTTATAACATATGCCCTCCCTCAACATAGATGGAATTTCAATTCTACTAACATGTGACAAACAAAAGTAAAATGTGATGAAAATCACAACAAAAATCCTAAGCAATTGCCTAATCAGTGATCTTGGAAACCATAGACATATATAACCAAGCAAAGATGAATTTCTAATTTATAAAAGTTATTCGTCTTGTAGAACTCAAAATCCACAATGCAAAAGTAAACTGCGATGAAAATCACAACAAAAATCCTAAGCAATTTCCTAATCAATCACCTTGGAAAGCATAGACATATATATCCAGGAAAAGATGAATATCTACTATGAGGATAAAATCTGACTGCAAATAGAAAAAGCACTACACGTATGAAAAATTAGAAAAAAAACACATTTAACAACGGCTACATTATAACCATAAACAAGGACAAGATAAATAGAACAAAAAATACCTAATAAGTTACTCCAGTGTTGTAGAAAAACTCCACAATGCAAAAAGTAAAATGTGATCAAAATCACCACAAAAATCCTAAGCAATTTCCTAATCAAAGAACTTGGAAAGAATAGACATATATAACCAGGCAAAAATGAATTTCTACAACAAGGTAAGATTTTTTTTCTTTGAGCTAGAAAAGCTAGGGCCCTAAAACACATGACCCCCTCAACGTGTGACAAACAAAAGTAAAATGTGACAAAAATCATAACAAAATTCTAACCAATTTCCTAATTGATCATTCTAGAATGCATAGGCATATAAGCACATAGAGATGAATTTCTACCAAGTAAGCATCCATGTGTCCAAAGATGGATCCCATGATGATCAATAATGTCCATAATGCATTATGATTTAATACATCACCTCAAGGTACTCTTCAATATGGCGACGAGGATAAAATCCGACTACAAATAGAAAAACCACTACATGTATGAAAAAATAGAAAAAAAAAACACATCTACCGATGACTACTTCAGAACCATAAACAAGGACATGGTAAATAGAACAAAAATACCTAATAAGTTATTCCAGTGTTGTAGAACTCAAACTCCACAATGCTTTGGCCAGGTTCTGAAAATCTTGATTCAGGGAGATCTCAGCAAAAAATCAGCAAAATTCGTTAAACAATCAAAAATATTGGAATATTGATTTTTAAACTAAATTAGAATATAAATCTGAAACAGCCTTCGATAGTCACACTGCCATATAAATAATAAAAGAGGATAAATTGTTATCATATATAAGATGTCCAATCATGTGCATCATACATTCACCATCAGTAGTTGTCAGTGGGCAAAAGTCAAAATTGAATAGTCCAACAAAATGGAAATTAAACCACAAATGTAAATGTATCTACTATAAATGCCCTCTCCCCCTTAAATAGGGTCCAATAGTGGAGAGTCTTCATATTTTAGTGGAAGTCCTCACATCATAAGTCTAGTGGAACTAGAGCAAACAACTAATTGCTCCTACACTTGACTTTGTTGGCTGTTCCTGCTACGGTGCCATCTGCTCTTGGTCCTCCTCCCCATATAACCAACCAGGTGGATCCTTCAAAACACTCCTTTGAGCCTCCACCACACAATCAAAAGTGGGGTTAATCTCATCTAAGAAAATGGCCTTTCCATCAGGGGGGCCTCTCAAACTCCCCCACCCACAACCAAAGAATTTAGTAAACAAACACCATTCGTTCAAGCATTGATATACCAGCATGTTGTGCTTGTTTGAGTGTATTTTTAAAATACACTCCAATTGTGATCACCCCCTAAAGCACATGAATGGCTTAGCACACATAGAAAACTTTCGATTTTGAATATTTATTGGTATGTCCACAATAGCTGGCCCATCAACAATCTACAAAATAAAGGAAAAAAAACAATTAAAATTATATTTCCCTCCATTACCAAATAGGAAAAACATAAAACAAATTAAATTACACTGAATCTTACAATTTTGAAATTTGTGATGAAATTGCTTACCTTGCAACACATTATTCTTTTCCCTCCACTACCATTTCATTGCCAAATTAATTGAGAGAATAAAAATTAATGATAATAACAACTAGATAGGATAAGAGACAAGAATGCATGATAATCAATATCATTCATTATGAAAAAGATAATAAATACATCATTTGTGCATTACGGATTCAACTCCCTATAAGGAGAAGAGTGAGTACAGATCACTAAGCAATTACCTTTTTACATGATATTGTGCCTAAGTTACATTTTTACTTTTATTTTTGACCTAGAATTATTTTATTTCATAATATTAACAACAGTAGTTGCATTTCTGACACCCCCAAAAATGAGTACCTTGTTAACTTTTACACGCCACGCTTGCCTCTAA
Source organism: Pinus tabuliformis (assembly GCA_031772625.1). NCBI lineage: Eukaryota > Viridiplantae > Streptophyta > Pinopsida > Pinales > Pinaceae > Pinus > Pinus tabuliformis. Next base: position 1,442,829,400 of record CM062816.1, read on the forward strand.
ATATTATAATATTGTCTTTCAACAATGACTCAGTGAATATATCAACCAAATGAGAAGGACAGTACTTAAGTTCCGTCTCTTTACTCTAAATCTTCAAATGGACAAAGTGATGAATCTCCACATGTTTCATCTTTGAGTGGCACACTGGGCACAGAACAGTGTTTGGAAGTGCACTGAATAGCAAATATTGGGGTGAGGGCAGCCATGAGACAGCAGTGTTAGAACAGAGGTCAAAATGACAAACATTGTGGGTTTAATGAAAAGCAGAGGTAACTAGTTACTCAAAATTAAAAAGATGCAACTTTTAACTCAAAATTTTAAAAATGTTTGGTGGCCAATATTCCCTTTGTGAATCACAAAAGTTGAAGGGCAAAACCTATGCTTCACGAACAGTTTAACAGGAAACATTATTTTGCTTAAAAATTTAGGGGTCATAGTGAATGGTACTGAAACTAAACCCACATCAGATCAGGATGCCATCACTAAATTTGCAAGCAGAAATAACACAGCCCTACTGATATTATCATTATCAGTGATTGAATCTGTGATAAAACATTTCAAAAATGTAAAACAAGAAAAACTTGAATGGAATAAGTTGAAAATGAAATTATTGGCATGTCTCATATACTGTATTTAAGAAAAGTACTCTGCCACAAAAATGGAGGGGCGCAATAAGGTAGAGAAACTAGTGTCCAAGGACCAAAATTACATCAGTGAGTGATGAATTGGCAGTGGTTCATGTCTAAGTTGCACTGAAACAGATACGGGAACGGATACAGATACGGGGTTTGAAACGGATACAGCAAATGTTCAAAAAATCTGGATACGATACGGCAGGAAACGGCACATATTAAATAAATAATATATATATATATATATTTAAAAAATAAAAATTTCATATTACCATTCATATTTTAGAATCTAGATTAGATATAAAGACTAAAAATACATAATCAATTATCATCTATGATCTATCTGCTATTGTCATCAATTCAGATCTGCTATTGTAATTGATTGCTCAAGTTCGTCTTGCCTTTATTATTCTTCATTACAAAATGGTATTATGGTACAGTTGAAATTTTAAAATATTTAATCCTATGATTAGCCATCTATTTTTAATGGAATTGTCGAAATGCTTTTGTTGTTAAGGTTGATAGCTAAATGGTTTTATTATGTTTTTTCCTTCTTGTGGACTTTAAGTGATCTTGTCTATAGTTTAATTGCATTCTTAAGTGCATACAACTGTTCTTATGGGTACTGTCCATATGATGAGGTGGCCTTATGACTAGTGATGGAAATGCAAGCAGGTAGAAGCTATTTAGTATTAACACATTTTAAAACAGTAAACTTAAAACAATGAAGTTCATTGACCTCTCGGCATCGGGCGATGAAAACAGTTGAACCACTGTAAATTTTAAAAGTCCCAAACCCAAACCATGGTGGCGATCAACTGTCTCGGCGGCTTCCATGATAATGCTTCACGATAATGGCAGCAACAGGCAGCAACTCTCTGCGGCCACAAGTCTCAACTGGAAAATGCAACTCTTGGCGGCAAATGGCAAATGCAACTCTTCCTCTCGGCGGCTTCCAAATGCAAATGATAAATGATAAACAATAATGCTTCACTCCACTTCTAAGTTTTAGATTAACGTAAAGGGTAAATGAGCGTAGTTTTAAGCTGAAACAAACAAATTCAGCCATTCCCGGCGGGCAGATGCAGTCATTCTGCCGAAAATGCTTTTTTTCTCCAAAAATGTTTCACGATTTTTGAAAAACCTTTTAAATTTTTTAAATACTTTTCAAATTTTCCTAAAAACGTTTTCATTTTTTTTAAACTGCAAGTTTTTTCGACAAAAACGCCTCAAAAAAGGCTGTGAAAAAAAACTTCCCATTTCCAGAGAAACAAAAAAAAAACAACAAAAAACAAAAACAAAAACAAAAAACGGCAAAAAAACATTTTTCCGGCGTTTCGTTCGCGGATCCAGATCTGAAACGGGAAAACGCCGTTTTGGGGTTGGAGGTAGCCGTTTCCGGCAACTTAGGTTCATGTTGATATCAACAATAAGGAGTTTGCAATTTTAATAATAACAGCATTGCCATCTTCCTATAAACACTTCAAAACCTCTAATTTAACTCGGAAAGTTGCATAGTTGACACTTGAGCTTTTTGAATTATCAATACAAGAAGAGCCTTCTGACTGGTGCAAAGAGGAACGTGCACCTGATAAAGGCTTTGTAATGATCCCTTTAGATAAATTCAAGGGTTTTCAAGAAACTATAGCTATCCCCTTTTAAAATACTTCTGGAATATGCTAACAACCATTAAAATGCCCTTAGGGGTCTTTCATCAAACACATGGCAAACCATCATTGTTGCACTCAGCAATATTTCATCAACAATTATAGCAGAAGTAAATTTTCAAACATTTGCATAACAATCTATTACTTGTAACAAAGGAACAAATCCCAATTTATTTGGCAAAATCCAGGGTTTACATAGAAACATTGATTACATGAACCTGATACTGGATCTGAAAAGTCTGTCCTCTGTCTTGGCAGGGTCATTGCAGCAAATTTTACTCCAACTTTACTCAGCCCTTGTCGATTGCAGGCGCTCTCAACCAGCTATCAAGTAATCTCACCGCTTCATCCAGTAACAATGCTCCTCAGAACTTTTGCTGCTACAGGACTGCAGTCGTAATGCTCCAGCAGTCTACCAGCTTGGACCAGCACAGACTACTCGGCCCTCCTGAGAGAATTCATTTCTAATGTGTTGAGCCCCATCCCATGAGCTACACCAGGAAAATCGACCCTCAGACTGGCCTCTCTCAAATGACCTCTGCTACAGGCAATTATAATTCATACTCACCAAATAAATACCCTGCAATTCTGACTGGCTAATCCACTGGCTATGGAGGACGTAACATACAGCACGATCCAGGACTTCCAAGCGAACATTAAACTTGGCCTGGAGACTTCTCCTGTCCACTAGCTAGGGTGTATCTTGCAACACCAAAACTAGTTTTGATCCCAGGGAGGATAATTTCACTTCCAAAGGAGATCCACATTCAGGGTTACAAGCCGTCACACAAAGCTCAATGAGCCCACAAATCAATTTACCAAAACATCCAATCATGTCCCCGAATGAGCTCCTGCTTCTCTTTTATTATGATGGCTTATCGGAATACCATAGGTCAATACCATGGATCGTTCAAATACCGTGGGTCAGCTTTTCCTTCATTAAATAATGTGGCTTTTTAATATTCTTTTCCTTAGTCACCTTAATTAATTAATTCCTCCCCTGAGATACACCAATTTATTTCAATCTGTAGTCTATGAGAAGGGTTAGACTACTGAGATAGTCTCTGCTACCCATGTCCGGGAAAAGGGACATTGCAATCCTCCATTCCTGAAATTGCCTATCCCCAAGCAATCCAAACACCAATACCAGGATCCCAAACAAGCATGCAGAAGGCTTCAACGCATATCAACTGTATGATCTCGGTGCTGCTAAACTCCACATCCCTACCATCCCCTACCATATCACAAAGATGTAGGCCATGTTCCGTAAAAATCCTTGATAAAATTGAAGAGCATAGCTCCTCATGATTGTCTCCTCCACCATACTCCGTGCATCCTTCAAGAAGAATTAGACATGTATGCTTCATGACTTTAGTTGCAACTGGAAGACCTCCTTTGGAAAGGCAGATCATGCTACTCCATAATGAACCATTGGTAAGTGTGAAGTTTTGAGGGTACACGGCTATCACATGCTCCATTGATCCCATTTTGGAGAGAGTTTCTATAGTGGCCTTTGACCCTTATAGTGTTAACATGGCCCATAAATTCCTCCTTTTTGCCACCAGTGATGCAATCCTGTTGACTTCTCTGCTGCAAAATAACTGAACTGAGGCGGTGTTCAGGAGATAAAATCATAGGGAAAGAACTCATCCACTTGAAAAGCCTGTTGATAATAACTGAAAACTAGGCAACCAACACTGAAACCAAACTTCTTTTCACAAAGATACAGAATTTCTTAACTGATCAGCAATGGAATAAAATGCATAGATAAAAACACAACACACGGATTTACACAATTATTTTTCTCAAGAACCCAACTGGAAAAACCTGCTTCTTTGTTTGTAGTATTTTATTAACAAACTTGACCAATTGAATCTCTTACAAGGAAATCTAAGAACAAAATTGTTCCCTGTTGTAATAGCTTAAAACACCCTGCAAAACACTTGATCCCTGCTCCTTCTTCCTTGCTGCCTGCCTGGACCGATTTCGATGCGCACAGGCCTCCTATTTCCTACCACAGAGGACCTCCTATTCTTTTGGAATCGGCTCCTACTTCCTAGCGCAATTCTGCCACAGAGAAGCCTCCTCAATTCTGCGCACTAGTTCCTCTAAGGTACGCACTCATAAACAAAGTTAATCTCACACAAACTTGTGCTCTCTCTCACAAACTTGTGAGTTGTGTCTTGTCATAATCCTTTGTGCACAAAACAAAAATGAATTCCTTCTGCCACTGTCCTTGCTTTATAGATTCGATCCATGCTAATTTTGGACCTTGTTCAAATTTAGAACTCAAGTCTCTAATTGGTAAGTTAACTGAGAATTGTCTCTCTCCAATCATAACTGGAGTCACAATTCGTCCTTACTTCAATAAATGACTGAAGTTCCCAACTCACCCTTTTCTAAACTCAAACTGCCAACCAATCTTGTAGTCAAACTATTGAAGACATCCACTTAACTGAAGCTCCAACTCTACGCATGAACTCAAGATGATTATTCCCATAAAATGGAAATTAACTCATCACAACTGAGGTCTATCTCCTTAAGACAACTTGAGGTCTTTCTAGCACGCACCTGAGAACTTCTCTCGCTACACTTTTCAACATTCCCTCTTAGCGAGAAAGGTACTACTGGAGGAACCTCGTCCACCGAGATCTATCTTCAACACTACCACATTCTTTGTTGTTGCATTTGCTCCCTCTGAACTAGAAGATTTCCCTACTTCCTGCTGCAAAATCTTATCTAAAGACATGTTCTTTCCAACCATGCTCTGCGAGTCTATCACCTCAGTCATAAGTGCCATGTACACTGTGCACCTTTGTGGTTGCTTACTTTGGCTGAAGGTGGTACTGGAAGATCCAACTCTCTCCTGATCTCCCTTAAACAACTTTTCTACCCAATTGGCTCGAGGTCTCCCTTTACTAGGAGTCACTGACTGAGTGGTTGCCTCCGGTCGCCCTGAGCTCATCATCCTGTCGGTTGGCCCAGCCGCCAACTAGTCGAGACTCAAACTGAGATACTGGCTAAGGCTCCAACTTGAGTAGCTTCTTCTCAGGTACTCTAATTTTCTCTTGCTCTAAGGACTCCCTTAGAGCTCTACTCTCCTCAACCATCACTTCTCTCCTTTGAGAACCTCCTACCTTGTTGCTCAAGGTTGCTCCTGTCTCAACATGTAGAAGGTACATATTCTTCTTCCTTACACCTATATGCTTCTTACTCTATAAGCTAAGTGCTGGAGATAAGCCTTACCTCTACTAAAGATGACATCATAACCCTTGTCCTCAAGGGTAGTTATTGAAACAAGATTTTGCTTAAGGCCTAGAACATAAAGGACATCTCTGAGATGGAAGGGATTACTTGACTCCATCTAAAAACTGAAAGTACCAACTCCTCTAGCTACATATGTACCATCATCTCCTAGCTTAATCTGAAACTGCATGTTCTTCTCCTTTAGGTGGCTGAAATACTTCTTGTTCCTGGTCATGTGGAAGGATGATCCTGAATCAATATACCACAAGTTGTTGTTCGTTGAGCTTGCCATGCAAGCAATCAATGAGAAATCTTTCTCAAATTGGGCAGAAAATGCATCTACCTCTATTGATGCAACTACATGATCCTTACTGGAATTCTTCTTTCGATTAGGACACTTAGTGGCATAGTGCCCAAAATCATGGCAATGGAATCACTTGATCTTGCTTAGATCCTTCTTCTTTCGCCCTTCTGACTGGACTTGGCCTCTCTTTGCCCCTTCATGCCCTTAGCTTTACCTTTGCCTACCAGGGGAAAGTTCTCCTTGTCCTCTACTAGAGCTTCTCTAGCATCTCTCGTCCTTCTATGGATCTCTTCTTGAACACAATCATTGCATAACCTTTCCCAACTAGGAATATTCTCTCTACCACTCATTACATCTTGGAAACTATATCAAGACATATGGAGCCCCAAAAGCGCAAGACTCACAAGGTCTCGTTCTGCTACTATCACATCCACACCACCTAGCTCATCTTGAACCTGATTAAACTTCGAAAGATATGTGATGAAGGGCTCATCTTTGCTCATCTAGATCCGGATACTTCTCAGAGCTTCCCGACATCACTGGAACCCTAATACAGATCTAAGATGGCTTTAAACATCTCATATGTTGTCTTCTTCTCGTGGAGATGAGGAATAATATGGTCTTTGATCCCCTCAAGAAAGATCATCCTCGCCTTGGTGACATTCTTGTTATGTTGGGCCAATTGTTGGGGGTCTTGAGGTGGCACTTAAGCCTGCTTCACAAACTCTATCGCCCCATTATCTTCCAACACCACATATATCCACTCCTTCCATGCACAAAAATTCGAGGCTCCCTCTAAACTGTGATTTGACCTTAGCCCTAGGAACAACATATTGCTCTCCAAGGAGTTGCTGTGCTCTGCTCTTCAAACTCTAGCACTAGCTTTCTTGATTGATCTGCGCTCTAGCCTCACTAATCAACTTGGTGCTGATTTTTATATTGATCTTTGCTCTAATACCATGTTAAATTTCCACGAAATTCTGCAACTACTTAGAGAATAACTGAAAACAAGGCAACCAACACTGAAACCAAACTTCCTTTCACAAAGATACATAATTTCTTAACTAATCAATAGCAGAATAAAACGCAGAGATAAAAACACAACACACAGATTTACACAATTATTTTTCTCAAGAACCCAATTGGGAAAACCTGCTTCTTTGTTTGTAGTATTTTATTGATAAACTTGAGCAATTGAATCTCTTATAAGGCAATCTGAGAACAAACTTGTTCTCTGTTGTACTAGTTTAAAACACCCTGCAAAACATGTGATCCCTACTCCTGCTTCCTTGCGACCTACCTTGTATGATTTCCTTTTGCACAGGCCTCATATTTCCTAGCACAGAGGACCTTCTATTCTTTAGGACTCGGCTCCTACTTCCTAGCGCAATTCTGCCACAGAGAAGCCTCCTCAATACTGCGCACTAGTTCCTCTAAGGTACGCACTCACAAACAAAGATAACTTCTGCTCTCTCTCACAATCTCGTGAGTTGTGTCTTGTCACAATCCGTCGTGCACAAAACAACAATGAACTCCTTCTGCCTTCATCCTTGCTTTATAGATTCGATCCATGCTAATTTTGGGCCTTGTTCAAATTTGGAACTCAAGTCTCTAACTGGCAAGTTAACTGAGTTCAAATTGTTTCTCTCTCCAATCATAACTAGAGTCACAGTTCATCCTTACTTCAATCAATGAGTGAATTTCCCAACTCATCATTTTCTAAACTCAAAATGCCAACCAATCTTGTAGTCAAACTGTTGAATACTTCCACTTAATTGAAGCTCCAACTCTACACATTAACTCGTGAAGATTATTCCATAAATTGGGAATTAACTCACCACAAATGAAGTCTATCTCCTGAGAACAACTTGAGGTCTTTTTGGCCAAACACGGACTAGAAAATACCTTCTCTCGCTACACTTTTCAACACATTTACTAGCTTGTTCTAGAATCTCGGCTCATGTTTGCTCAATCCTTAGTGGCTTCCTTGCTCCACTTCACACAGCTTTCTTGAGCATATAACCTCTGCGAATGGTTTCTCAGCAAAGAATGAAATGAAGTCGAGTCATTGTTCTCAGGCTAGGTTGCAAGTTGTTCCCATTGTTGGGCAAAAATTGAATGCTTTTATGTTGGTTAAACTGGGATATCACCATGTTTCTCAATAGCACATATATGTGCTCATCTCTGCTCAAGCACTTCATTTGTTTGGTTGCAGCAATTTTTGGGGCACCCTCGTTCATGCCTCTCAATACTACCCTCCAACCATTCTTCAAAGAGAACTCCATCTCCATGGTCTAATAATTGTACCAATGCTTCCCTATAGTGATAAGCCATTGGACACCCAAAATCACATCGATGTCTAACAACTTCACTATGGAGAAATCGTCAATCATGGTGTGGTTGCCTAATGTGAAAAATTCTAAATAGAATTCCAACTACAATGACTGATATTATTTCTTCTCTTATTAATTCAGAAATAAGTTATTCACAGTGTTTCTACAGCAAATATCAAAATAAATTCTACTGCAGTCTTCACAATTAAAATACCGCAGAAAGTAGATGCAAGGAAAAATACTAGCACAAGTATAATCATAATGACGGTTGTTTTTTAACAATTGTCCTCGGAAGAACGCAATGTGGGAAAACCGATGCAGCAGATACAGGTTTCTTTATTGATCTTCAGCAAAAATCTTATGCACAAGATACAACCAGTAGAATAGAAGAGGAATTTCTGTGAGAAATTTTACAAACAATATTACCACGCATCTCAACAAGATTTTGACTCTGGAGAGGATCTGCTGCCCCCTCTGCATCTCACTACGTAGGGACTGCACAGTCTCAGCATCATAGCCTCTGCGCTGTCCCTCCTCTACTCTGCGTCTTCTTTCTGCTCCTGCACTCCTGACTGATGTTGATGCCCTCTCTCCTTCTCACCTGCAACTCTCCCTTTGATTCGATTTCCTCTTGCCGAACTTCGACTAGTGAGAAAATCGATCTTACTTGGGTAACTGAGTATCTGCCTGGTGTGTTTTCCAAATGTCCATCGAAGTCCTTCTTATAATCCTCCAGTTGAGTAATCAATGGCCCAAATTAGATTCTAATCAATGGCTCAGATCATATTGACTTGATCCTCGTCTTCTTCTAGAAGGTTGACCCTCAGTTTAATTAATACCCTTTAATTATTTTAATTTCCTACGTTTAGACTTAGGTACCCATTAAGAATAATTAATTATTTTAATAAAACTGTCTCCCGGTGGAATTTCCCAAAACGATTTCTGGGTATTGTGGAATACATCTGTCCTAGCCTCCCTACAAATTTTGAGGCTTAGAGCACATCTGATGCTACCATAAATCAACACCTATCTTCAGTTCGTATTTTGGAACCTTCAGGTTGAATGTCATGTTGAATCTACTAGCCATCTTCGCATTAAAACCTCCAAAGTCCCTTGTAGGGATGCCTCTCCTAGCTACAAATGATGAGTCAATCAAATTGTGGGTTAACCCACCATCAATTAGGACAGTGAACCACTGCCCCTATATTATTCTTCTGACTTTGAAAGTGTTGTAGCTTGGAACTCCCGAAAGTGTGGCTATGATGCCACCCTTAGTTTCCAACAATGGTTGCTTATCTTCGGAACTACTAAGCTCCTCGCCATGTACCGGCCTTGCCTCTTCCTCCTCATCACTCCCAAGAAGCACATCAATGTAGTGCACATTACCCTTTCCCTTACATCTGTGTGCTTGGGTTCCCTGCAACTAAAACAAATATTCTTGCTCCTTAACTCGTCTCAAATTTCTCCATCTAATCTGCCTCTCTAGAGTTCCTCTTTCAGGAAGGGACTCTTATCTTTAATTTAGTAAGGAAGTGATGATTTGGATGGTCCTTTATTTTTAGGCACTACATCCTCCATATCTCTCGTCCTAATAATGGCATTCTATAATGACCTTGGCTTGAAGGCCTTAACCTCTAATACAGGCAATTATAATTCATTCTCACCAAATAAATACCCTACAATTCTGACTAGCTAAGCCATTGGCTATGGAAGGTGTAACATACAGCACGATCCAAGACTTCCAAGCGAACACTAAACTCATCCACCTCTGTTTGCTCCTTGATTGTTAAAGAAAGAGAGAAAATTGGACTATGTTGGACATGTAAGTTGGGCCTCACAAATTAGCCCCCAGCTTAGCCCCTGCGTTGATAGTCATTCCATTGTTGCTTAATCAACCAGGTTGCAATTCTTTCACTCGGCCACATTCCTAAGTTTGTCATCATGGAGGGAAAGACACCATGATATGCCGCTACAAGTTTTAGCATCATGAAATTCTCAGCGTGCTAACTTGTCCCCATAATTTTTTTTATTAATGTTCCATTTATTCACTCAATCTCATGGGAACTCTCAACCAATAGCAAATATTTAACTCATCGCACAACAAGAACTTGACTCAGCTCTTTGGGGATCTCTTAGCCTTAAGCAAACAATAATCTCAACCATGCAAATCTCAATGGGAAACCCTCCAATAGTTAGGCTTGCAACGATGTATAGCTCTACTAGCAATTCAACCCTACAATTTAAATGATGAAACTCTTCTATTTCTCGGCCCAGGTATAATATTTAGTTCATGTTTCTAGGTTGCATCACTTGGCCTCTTCACAAACTAGAAACTGCCATGGGCACCTAAACAATTTCTTTGATTAAGCAAAGATGAGAAGCCTGGATGACTTCTCCTATCCACTAGCTAGGGTGTATCTTGCAACACCGAAACTAGTTTTGATCCTTAGGGAGGATAATTTCACCCCCAAAGGAGATCCACACTCAGGGTTACAAACCCTCACACAAAGTTCAACAAGGTCACAATTCAATTTACCAAAACATCCAATCATGTCCAAGAATGATCTCTAGCTTCTCTTTTATTATGATGGCTTACCATAATACCATGGGTCATATGAATACCATGGGTCAACTTTTCCTTCATTAAATAAAGTGACTTTTTAATATTCTTTTCCTTAGTCACCTTATTTATTTAACTTCTCCCTTGAGATTCCCCAATTTATTTCAATCTGTAATCTATAGGAATGGTTAGGCTACTTAGTCTTTGCTCCCCATGTCCATGACAAGGGACATTACATCCTTTATGGTCAAGGGCAATGAGGGGCAAAATACAAAGTGACATAAAAGTAACCCTAATTCAGGTTCCAAAGGTTGTTTGGTTTATGGGAAATTTAGGTCAAAAGTAAGGTGGTTCAAAGCATAGACCTCAAAAATCCAACCTTGTTGATGAGCAACCAAAAACTCACAATGACAAAAAACTATATATTTATTGTTCCACAAACAACCGCGCCTCATGTCAATGATGTTTAGTGGTTGAATTCATGCACAACCAAACAAATCACGAGTTGTAGAAAGTTGGTGGCCATGGAGGATGATTCTGGTGGTGGAGATTTGGATTCAATTGCCATGAATCTACTTACTAAGTTAATGGTAAAAGAAGCATTACATTGAGACCGCAGAATCACCAGATCAGGAGTGTATCAAGAATGCCCAGTATGTCTCAAGTACTCAAAAGAATTCAATTTCTGTTTCGGAGACACTAAACAAAAAAAATTAGTAACTTTTGATGATAAGGAATGTGACATCTGGGACAGAACTAATAATGAAGTTGCGGTGAGATGAGTAGCAGCTAATGGTTTGTATAAGTTGGATACAATTCCATTGGCTGCAATTGAACAAAATGAATCCAATATGCAATGGCATCAAAGGTATGGCAACATTAATTTTGCATCTCTCAAGCTTTTACATCATAAACAAATGGTCAAAGAGCTACTAAAAACTAACCAAGGCAATACAGTTTCTAAAGGATGGTTTGCAAGCAACCAGAACAAAAATCAGTTTCCAACGGGGGGAGAATGGAATCTTGAGAGCAACAGGATTGTTGGATCTCATTCACAACGACTTGTGTGGACCAATGCCAACACAAGCACTAGGTTGAGAAAGGTATTTCTTGATATCTGCTGATGATTTTAGTCAGAAAAGGGGCTTATTTCTTGAAAATCAAATAAGACGTATTTTCATGTGAGTTCAAAAGTGAAGTAGAAGTCCAATCAGGTAGAAAAATAGGGATCCTTAGAACTGACAGAAGTGGTGAATACATTTCTGATGACTTTTCCAAACTTGTGAACCCCCTGTAAAAAAACAGTGAACCACTGCACATACTCCAAAACAAAATGGAGTGGCTGAACAAAAAAATTACACCATATTCAAAATAGCATCCTGTTTGATTTTATAAATTTTCACTTACAAATCATCCTATAAAGTTCAGAACTTTAGGCATCAAAAATATAGGAAAAAAATGCTCGAAAGCACTGCATGATCTTGCATAAAGGCAGTTGACCTAGTTGAAACTTTACAGTGAGCAGGCACAAGAACAAACACAATCATGTTCTTTGACAACAAATAGGGCAGTGACCTTTTAGGATATGTCATGTGGTTTCTTATTGATTGGAGGCACAAACAATGTGTAACGATGCCCACAAGGGGGCAACATGGTGACCTTGCTCAACATTGGCAATTCAAAGGAAAATAGTGTTGAAGAATCTAGGGCAAAGTAGTGTAGTGTGATTCTTCGTTACTTGATAACAATTTGTAGAGTCTTCTTACTTTTCTTGTTAGTTTATTCTTCTTCTTATTATTATTAATTCATGTGTGAGTACTTCATCAAACTGCTACCAAAACATAAAAACAAAAACACACGATGTTGGCTCTCTACCAGGGCCAAAACCTCTCTTCTCTTGAGAGGAAAACCCTTTCGTGAATTTCTCTTATTGAAGCTTCTATTGATCACTGCCAAACCCTAGACCCCTGACAAGAGTATATCCTCCAAGTACAAATCAAGTCCTTCCTTCTTCCTGCGCCTTATTCCCTGGTACTTCTTCCGGCACTTTGTTCCCCGGCACTTCATCCTCCTTCTTTTGGCACTTCTTCTTCTTGCTATGATTCTTGTCTAGAGTTAGACCTTCCTTGAATGAGTCTTCTAGATGAAGTGTTACTCTTCTATCCCTTGCTCAAGTATATCTTTGACCAACCAAGATCCTTCTTGAGAGTATGACTGTTATGTTATTCTGCTGCCCTAGTTTCTCGCACATGTGGAGAGTACCCTTAGTGTATTAGGGTCTTTCTTCCTTCGCTAGAGAGAGAGGCTCCTTCGCTTGTCTTGAGAGACCTTGTGAGTCTAGTGTCAAACCCAAACAACACAAAACTATGGACTGTTTGTCCCTGCAGATTTCTCATCCTCTTCCTCGCACGTGCGACTGTTTCTAGCCCTAGAAACAGTCCTTTACCTTCGCTGTCCCTCCTCCTTTCTTCGCTGCACCTTGTAGACCCTTTACCTCGGCTTCCTTTGTTCCTCCTTGTCTTCTTTGCCTTGAGGATTTCAGAGCTTGAGTAGTACGTTGTATTTGGAGTGGACAGCCTCTATAAATAGAGGACTGTCCCTCCATTTAGGCCGACTTTGAGGGCTGTTTGGATGCTGATTTGTTGAGCAGACTTCGGATCGTTTTCATGGTGGTGTAGCATGCTTGAAGGAGCTTCTTGAAGGTGCCATTGCATAGGATAGGAGTAGACTTGACTTTGCTTGGAGGTTTTCCCTTTGACTTTAATATATATTTGTACACAGTGTAACATGCCCTTAAGGCCTTCAATATTTTCTCTTGACTATTTGACTCACCTATAGCACTTTGATATGTGCTAGACCTACTTCAATGAGCAAGAAACTCATTGACATATATTATAAAAATAATATTTCTTTTCTTGAATAAGTACAAATATCAAAAGTACATTTATGAAGACCGAACCTAGTTACACTTCCTTCAACAAATAGTATCGATCAGGCGCTCATTAAAAAAAAATGTGGTTGGTTTTATTATCAGAGTTGCCATTGTTGTCATGGATAACAACCAATGAATAGCAGTCATGTGGAAGAATTTCCACATTCCAGCATCATCTATATGAGTATGCTGAATTTCTCGCAGCAGTTAAAAGAATTAACAGTCTCAATCAGTGGCATTTTCCCTTGCAGGCATTTATTTTGATGTGGATCAACCCACAATTTCATGTGAGTGAACCCATCCTAAACGACAATTTTGTAGGAGGCATTGAGAGAAGTTTAGTGACATCTCCAAGCATTTAAAGGGAGACCACGTATTTGCAGAGACAATGAGATAAATTATTTGTAGTGTTTCAAAGTGTTGTGCTTACAGTGTAGCGTGATGAAAATTACTTTTCATGTATACACCTAAGTCACCTGACACGAGGATTCGGGACACGTAGGATTCGGGATTCGTGGTGTCGGATTCGGGAAACGCTGACCCCGGAACAAGACACGGTTAGGACACGTTATATATTATTTTATTAAAATATATATATATATATATTTAAAAAATATATATATATATATATCTTAAAAATTAGTTATTAGCATATTTCTTACACAAATTTTAATTAATGATACAAATTTATTGATTTCAAACATAGATCTTCATCTATAGCTATTAGCATGCATAGTACATACAAAATTCAAATAAATGTCAGTGGTACTGGTCACATAAATGAGTTACTAATGAAATTTCCCTGTGCCAAGTGTGCCAAATAATTAGAAAATTTTCAGTACTTTCTGAGCTGTACTGGAGCACTTTGAAACAAACAGTGAAAATTATAATAAGGTTATGCCACTGTCATATTAGATTTATGCACATTGCAGATGTGAGGGGTTTTTATGTTGATTTAAGTTTGATTTTCTCACTGTTATGAAACTAATAGGACAGCTGTAGCAAAATGATGAAGTAGGAAACATTAGGAGATCAAACCCTGGAGGCTCAACCACTAGAAGTCTAGAACCCACTTGCACGAGAACCTAACTTCAATGCTTCTGCAAACCCACCAGGGATCAGCTCAAGAAACAAACATTTGCTGAAGCCTGACAGTGACTGATATGAAAGAAAAGGAAGAAGATAAAGAAAAACAGTCATTGCCAGAGAGCTTTTGCACAACTCCCAGTCTCAGAGTCATTGATGTATATCAGTATTAGCTTCCAATTTGGAAACAGTGGTCTTGTTGGTCTATACAGAAGCAGTGAATGCGAATGAAAACAGCGAACTTAAACCCCTAAAAACGAATCCGAAACCAAAAATCGTTCCAAAAATCGTGACACGTTCCAAATTTTTCTGACACGCTCATGACACGACGTACCCGGATATGACACGACGAGTCATGGAAATATGACACGTGTCAGGACAGAATCGTGTCCGATTCGTCCGATTCGGGATTCGTCCAGGGGTTAGGACGAATCCGGTTTCATAGGTATACACTATAAAGTGTGTCAATATCCAAAGTGAAAATCCACGACATCAAAGTTTTAAGATGCAAGTGACTCATACATCTGTAAACAGGAGTCAAATACCACATAGAAGAAACACTTGAAGACAATCACTGTTTATCCGAGACGTCTGTTTGCAAGAACAGACACAAGCAACACAGTCCTTGTTAGGGCATGATAGACCAGTCCCTGTCAGGGCACAACAACACAATTTCAGGGGTGGAAGAGAAGACATATTTGCACAATAAGCAGTGTAAGTGATAGTAGCAAACACCAGATGTATTGCATTTATTTTTCTTCCTCAATGCTTTTTTGAAACAAAAATATTAAAATCAAGGCAGAAAGATAGACATGGCATGGAAATTGTATGGATTGATCCTGAGAAAACTTTATACAAGTTCCCATTAATGATGGGTTATTATGACATTGGACAGAGACAGTTAAATGCCAGAGGTTTTGTCTTGTGTATGAACAGGCCATTCGACATTAGACAACAGAAAATTTGATGTATGTGCAACTAGACAAGGATATTTTGTTTTTATAACCCTGAGGACAATAAAAAAGGGAGGAAAACAGAGGGTTGAACCCAAAGAGAGATATATTTGTAAAGATAAAAGTCACCAACCTTAAAGTTATGAAACAACAGCAAAGCATAACTTTGAAGCAAAATTACCAGTCTCATATTGGAGACAAGGTTAAAGACTATGAGTTGAATCAAACTTCTAAAATGCTTGCAAGTTGACTCAGGAAATTAAAATAATATTAAAACACACTAAATTTCAATGAAAAATATATTCTTCATTAATATGAAAGTCTGCAATTTCTACATGATGCAAATTTTCAATAATAACTCATTTCAAAGGACAGATGATACTACATAGAACATACAACAAGATGCCACGGAATCTGGACAGGGGACAAGTCTACTTGCTGTCTATTGTGAAATCAGATCAGAAGAACAAGCAAAACGAGTAAACTGACAACAGCCTAACTTCTATAGCAGTGGAAGCTCCCTGCACTAAAGAAATTATTTTTCAATATATGATGTCGATGCGCCCTTCAGGGTGGACTTTTAATTTTATAATGCTTATCTTCTGAGGGCCCAAGGCCAATGATGTTAGTTGTGGACAGTCAAGGTTGGGGATTTAATTTATAATGTCCCATTTTATATGTGGTTTTTAGTAGCTCAAATGAAGGTTCTATTTAATGCTACATATACATAATATAGGCAATTGTTATAACCAAATCAACATATTGTTTTAAAATACTCCCAAGCATACATCCAGAACAAAAGAGGAAAGAGCTGCCTTACTCCTATTTTGCAGAAAAAAAACATATATATTTTTAAATAAGCAATATTTGCATGCCAAGTTTGTATAATTTTGTGTTTTGAAAAACATCAACTTCAATCTTCAAACGAAGACCCCATGGTAACAGGATTCCAAAATAACTTAAGAAACAATCTGAGTTGAATTGACTTGCTATCCTAAAATGAAACTTGCCCATACTTGACGTGAATCAGTGAACAAGTGATGAAATTCAAGAGTCCCCTGAACTCAAAGTCAAAGTTAGTCAAATTTGCTCAATCTCACTAGTCAAATGAATGAAAGCTGAACGCACTTGGTCAAATTTGGTCAAACTTACCAAATAAGAAAAGATAATTATATTAATGTCCAACAAATGACCACAAAAGTAGGTCAATAGGACTTCTAAGTACAATGATGTCAATACAAACAAGAGTAGTGACAAGTTTCCTACATAAAGAACAAGTAGAAACATGAAGTCTATATGTGAGAACATGAAAACACCCTTGGTTCCAGGTGCAGGCAGCTGCAATGGGATGCAGATGTGCAGAGCGAAAGGATCTAGGTACTGGCTCATGATCCACTAGATCTACCTCTCCTGGCATCTGAGGCCAAATGAAGAAACCTCAAGATGATGATGCCCTGAAGATGAGCTAGGGTAGGATCTGGACCCTCTATAGCACTGCTGCCTAGCCACTATAACTCACTGCTGATGTCTAGCCACTAGTTTGTACTAACAAAGGACTATTACAAAATATAAGTGATATTTAAAAACTCATCACAAAGAGAGCACTCTATAAAAATATCAGCAAAGGAAAAAAATGAAGTACTTTAGAAAAAAGTATTAAACAAAAAACTGTTGTATCATGTAATTTAAATCACTATCTACCACCAGTCAAATAAACTGCCCTTGACTACTAGGCTTACAATTTCATTTGCCAATTTCGATGAGTATATATTTATTTTGATGACTAAATAGTGGATTTGTCATGCAATGAAGTTGTCTCTAGAACTTTTCATCAAATTTTGAATATTTTAGATTTTTTTAGTTATGTCATGATTTTCTTTTTTGCTGTCAACTCTTACACTTTGGCTTGCCAATTGCGAATTTGCCAAAACACTCTTTATTTTACAAGACAACAATAAATTGTCGGATGAGATACCAACAATATCACTCTAATGAGCTTAAGGAACCCAGGCCAGAACCCTGCAAAATTAGGCACTTGCAAAGGTTTACATCTCAGATTCCAGAAATGTCATCAAGCCTCACTTGAACTAGACCAATGTTTTCCAAGGTGGTGTACTTATGAATACAAGCATGATAAACACTTAATATCCTCAGACTCCAGAGTAATATTACATGCATTTTCTCCATTTCTCACTTAAAAATGCATTACCATCTCTCATCACTATGCATCACGAGATGGTACAACATCACATGTCAATTTTTGTAGTATCTATAAATCAGATTTTCTTTAGTTCCCATAACTTGAAGTACAAAGAATCATCCAAAAGATGATGCTCTTCTTACAACTAACAATCAACCCTATTAAGACCCTAGATTAATTCTATCTTACCTAAATGATAATATCAGAGGATCAGTAGTGAGAAGACTGAGTGCCTGAAAGCAGTGCATTGGCAACAGATTATGACCTAAATGACTCCTGGTACCATTTAAGATTATGACCTAAATGACTCCTGGTACCATTTAAGAATTAACAAAAATAAAACAGTAACAATAGTACAGGCTGAATCTTCCGCTTGAACCATTCAAAAACTAAAAAAAAATGTAATTCAGAACTCTGTACAACAGCTCAGACAAATATGCACAATAGAGAGCCATACCAGTGACTGCATTGGCAATTTCTTTTTTTAAATCAAGAAGCAAAAATGCACTTCTTTTAAAGTTTAACCATGTTTGAAGTAATGTTTGAATCTATAAAGAATATATTAGGAGAACATGACAGAGAAGGAATGTTCTTCTAAGATTCCACAAAATGCTCACCAAAATCTTATCTAACTTTCAATCTCTTTTCAGGCATTCCCTGTGAGCATCTGGTCTCAGGAAGTCGAGACTTTGCAGCAGATTTTACTTCACAGCATAGCCTCCTCTCTTCACTGTCTGCACCATCTGCATGTTCCCTGCCTATGTTTCTCTCATTTGCCTCTAGTTCATACGATGTTTTCCCTTCTTCCTCTTCCAAATCTCTGTCCTCATCTTTATCCTCAGACTCTACCACAGATGCATTATCCGAGTCTTCCTCATCTGTCTCTGATTCCTCCTCTATTTCTGAGGGTTGAGATGCATCAAACTCCTTTGAATAATCTGAGTCTGAGTCACTAACTTCAAGGTTCAAAAATTCCCAACCACCATCTTTTATAAACTGTTCTCGGTCAACCATAATAGTCTTTAATATTGGTTGCCAATCCAGGTTTGCTATGCTTTCATAATACTTTATGCTCAAAGAATTGAGCCATAACTTGATACCATCAAGTGCTATGAAAGGAATATTACAAATAAGAAAAACTTCCCGCCTGAAGTCTTTGAAAACAATTGCCATATCAAAAGAGTTTTCACCAAGGCGTGCTCTCTCCAGATTCACAATTTCAATCTCACTTAAAGTGATTACCAAAAAAGGTGAGTTTAGCAACTCTATCAAACAATTGCCTGTAGGAAATATAAAAGTATAGGCCTTGAAAGGAACTCCTTGGAATCCAAGCTTCCTCGAAGGTGTATCAAACATTAATTGAAGATCTTTTAAGTGGGATTGTTTCCATAGTTCTGACATTCTCAGGACAAATGTACTGAATTCTGCATTTAATTTATTTTTACTATCCCTCTCTTGCTGTTCTACTTCAACTTCATCCGGATCATACACTGATCTCTTTCCATTACCTGATGTAGCAATAACACCCCTCACCTTAGCATAAAACTGTACATCTTTTGTCTTATTGTTTCCTACCATAACGCAGTTGTGAAGGTGGAAATGTATCAAGGTAATCATTTCCTTGTCTGCTGGCTGAAAGAATGCATGCTTAATATTCTTATATGCAATATCTACTCTCTCTTCCTTCTTCATGGTTGAGTAACGAAAACCAAGCCACTGACCTTCTAATGTTCCAGTCATCTTTCTTCCTCTACCACCAAATGAAGGTCGAATCAATAAATCTGATAATCTGATAGGCTTTGTTTTTGAAAGCTGCATCTTTTCTTGAGATACCGGTATAACTCTTTCAGATTTTATAGATTCTCTTGATGAAACATGGCCCCTCAGAGCTTTAACCAACTGCACGACTTGGTTAACATGCCTTGTATCTTTTGAACGAAATAGATTCCTTTTATATAGATATCATTCAAATTGAACCCGGCCCCAGGTATATTAAAAATAACATGAATACAAGAGCTGCCACCATCTTTTTGGCTTGTGACACTTTTAATAGTGGAAATATGAAATGGGACCATTAAGCCATATATTGGTAGTAAAACTGCCTCATTCTTGTGATCAATTTGAATTATCAAGTCTCTTAAAAAAGGAATGTCTTCCACATTTTTGTAGGCAACCAAATCATAAGTAACCTTAGAAGAACCCTGTCCATCATTTGATCCAGGACCCCCACAGCAAACCTTGTTGCAGTCTCCTCATTCTTCTGCCGAGCAAGTCCAGCTTGATGCTGCCCGTGGACCTCATCTATCATGTC
The DNA here is from genome assembly GCA_031772625.1 of Pinus tabuliformis. Lineage (NCBI taxonomy): Eukaryota > Viridiplantae > Streptophyta > Pinopsida > Pinales > Pinaceae > Pinus > Pinus tabuliformis. The sequence continues at coordinate 1,442,849,624 of CM062816.1, forward strand.
CTGCTTATCAGACCTCAGAATTGTCTTAGAAACACATGGCTCCATTCCATTTGCATCAACTATGGGCTTTGGCAACTCTTCTTCGTGATCATTTGAGAACAGGACATCAGGTAAAGATTTAGAGCACATTGCAGTAGCAATTTCTGGCCCTTTTTCTCTAACAATAACAGTATCAGAGAGCAAGAGAGAGAAGACCTGTGTTTTAGGATTATTGGATTGTAATCGTAAATCACGGAATCCAAGACTGACATTGAAGACCATCCCAACATCCAGAACCTTGTCATTCTTGACATTTAAATTTAAGCCAGATTCTCTGTACTCAATGCCAATCCCAGTTCCTGCAATCTTGGTCAAGTGAGGAAGAAATTCAGGACCATCTTTGTGAACAACTTCAGCAGCAGCTTTATAAGCAGTTGCTGCAGTACTTCCTGGTCGTAGGGAGGTGACTGCTGCTTGATGAGCCTTAAGTAACAACTTATAGGCTTTCTTTTGGACCTTATCAGCTCCAATAATATATGTCCTTGCAATATTGGAACAGTAACCCTTGTAACGTGAACCAATTGAACAGATAATGACTCCTGTCGCATCATAACATAGATGTTCATCATTGCTTTCTGCACCAGGCTTCAGGTCAAACACACCCCCACTTTGGAAAACAGGAGCATAGCAAACGTCCACATTCTCCACCTTCAGTTTCACCTTTGCCATGCTGGGATTCAGAATCACATTCTCTGTATCCTCCATAAGGCTAGAGTGGGTTACCTTCTTTTCCTCATCAATGATCACCTCAAGCTTAGGCCTAACATAATTATTGAGAACCGAAGCACACAAAATCGATGCCCTTTTTATATTTTTTATCTCTGTCTCATCCTTCCGAGCAAACAGCTCTGAAAAGCCACCACCAATGTCAACTAGATGAAATCCTGTATCCTTCAATGCTTCTCCCCACTTTTCCAAAAGTGGTCCTTCTGGAGCCTCTTTTGCAATCCAACCAACAACCGGAGGATCCACAATGCACTGTGTCTTAACTGTTTGGAATATTTCCTGCATCTGGGAACTTCCATCATTATTCTTTGGCTTTATATGGAAAAAGATATCAATACCAAAGGACTTTGAAGAGAGGTTTTTCAAATCTTCAAGCAAGGATGCAATCTCTTGACTACACAAGAAATGAATTCTTCCTTCCATAAACATCATAATGGTCTCTGGAAATTCGTACCCAAGCAGCCAAGTTTGCAGAGCAGATGATTTCAAATACCTGAAGTCCTCACATGTTGGAGGATTGGCCACTGCAATTGCTTCTGCACCTCCCCAAGGCTCCTGTTTGTGGTCTCTCCAATTTGCATAAAATTCTCTTAACCTTTTAATAAAAGCATCCAGATTAATTTCATATCCTTTAGAGTTTTTGCTATTAGCTGTCCTCTTTACATCACCATTCCTGGCCTCTGCCATGACTAGCGATCAGTCACTGCATCCTTAACCCAGTCTTGTGGAATAAGTATCTTTACATGTACCCCAGAAAAATATGAATCATCTGTGATAAACAATAAATCAGAAAACATGAAACCTTAATTAAAGCAAAATTTAGTCTTAAGAAGAAACAATCAGGGTATTGAGTAGCTCACGCAGAGCATTTAAACTTATTAGAAGTGTTAACTGGGGCATCATACAAGCTTTATATGTAGGAAGAAAAGTAAATGCAAAAATATAGAAAATATTCCACATTTAGGGTTAAGGGGACTGGTGCATCATGTCAGAGGTTTCAGCAACAGGTCAGATTGCAGCCCCTTCCAAGGGGGTGAAGGGGAAAAGGCTCATTCAAAAGTGCTAAGTGTTAAGAAATGTAACTAGTTTCGGTCTCCATAATTGCTGTACTCATTTCAATATGTATCCTATGTAACAAACAAGAAAAGAAGAAAGAAAAATAATTAATATTAAAGCATGGGTTTCATGCTCATTATTGATGGTCTTCTAGATAAAAGCATGTTCTTTGTGCTTCTATGGTTTGCTAGGTCTTGGGATTTATTGTCTTGAGTCAATTGAGTCAACATCGTGTTTATAAACCCTTCCGGACAATTTGTAATTGTAAAAAGAATTATTTTTTAGTCTAGAAAGTCCGGGAATCTCCAAGAGTACAAGTCGGCCCTGGGATCCTCAAGTCGGCCTAAAGGAGGGAATTTGACCCCTTGAGAAAGCTATCAAAGGAAACAGTTCGACCTCATTTGGACTCACTTACTCACAAGTTCAATCTATCAAGGAAAGAGTTTGATCTATAGCCGGGAATCTGGATAAAGAAGAGCGAAAGTCTAGGAGAAGTTGGGAGGACGAAATTTGTTGTTTCTGGGCTCTATCTCTCTCACATGTGCGAAAAAGCTAGGATTTCTGCAGCCAGAAAGAGGCCGAAGTTGTGAAGTTGTTGCTAGGGAACAGAATTGCAGGAACAAATTGCTAGATAGAGCGAAATCCTTCTCTTGGCATAGTTAACCTTGGGGAGAGCTGTTTTTCTCCAGGAAGGTCTCAAAAGGAAGATAGATTAGGGTTTCTGCAGCAGTTGCTGGGACGAAGTAGATAGGCCGAAGTTGCAGGTCGAGTAACAGTAACTGGCATGTCAAAGTTGCAAGAAAGAAGCAGTTTGGTACAGAATCAAGGAAGGTATTGAGGAAGGGCCAACTTGGTACTAGGAGAAGGACTTGGTCTAGGGATTGGGTCTTTGTATCTCATTTGAAGCAGATTTTAAGAAGAGAAGAGTTTTCGAATTTTCCCCTTGGAGGGATTTTGCCCTGGCTGAGAGCCTATCTGTGTCCTCTTTCGTTGTTGCAGTTTCTTGATACTGTTTGATGAACAGATCTAACTAAAGAACATAAAGAAGATAAATAAGATTCATAAGCAAGTATCAAGGTTAAGAAAATAAGATATAATAAGCTGCCAGTTTACATTTTCTAACACTAAGATCCCCAAACACATGATAAGAGGGCAGTCTGAGAGGCAGGATTTGCTCAAGGCAGAGCTCTCGGAAGAACCTATTAATCTTTTGCATGAAAGTACAGGAGTCTTTTGCATTTATACACCTATTAACCAACAACAAAGAAACCAAGAACCTCCTCAGAGCACAATCTCTCAGCAAATTCACTTGGAAAGATGTTCAAGATCTGCCAAGTAGGAATTTTGAGCCAACAGTTCAACAGTGATGGAAATGACAGTGAGTGAAGTTTAGGAATTGTCTGTTAACAATGAACATAGATGCAACAAACCTCATTGTAAAATTCAATGTCAAAATCTAAGGTGACAAAATAAGCCTTTTCAGGAGGACTATGGATTTTAAGAAACAGTGAACCATTGCTTCAAAGATGGCTACTGTTCTCACTTAAAAATTCAGATCCAAGGAGATGACAATCTGGATCAGATTTCCAAATCTCCTCAAAGTGTTCCAGGTTCAAAAATACTAACAAGTTACAACGATTAGATCAATCTTGGGAATAGTAACAACACCCAAAAAACAGACTAGTGGGGTAGGCTGGGTTTTCTTGGAGATAAACACACAAGAAGAGCTTGAGATCGACTAATCCAAACAGTGGGTAATTGTATGAAGAGGATATGAGTAGACTATTTGAGAGTCCACTTTCACTGCACACACAGTCATATTGTAGGACAGTTGTCCAAGCATCCAGCTCAAGGAACCTAAGGGCAGGATGCTGGGGGGCAAGGCTACTAGCATTGCTCAACCCTCCCTGGTAAGTAAAATGTTGGAATGACCTTGGAAGTGCAGTCAAGCAAACTGTACTGTCCCCAAGGGATTAATTGGCCCAAGGAACAAAGTAGCCTATCAATCCCCATAGGCTATAGTCTTTGATAAAGGGGAAAACCCCAAAATACCCAATGTTTGGGCAGCAGAGGGCAAGTTTTGGGGCAGCTGGGGCAAAAAGCCCAAAGTTGGGGTTTGCTATGAACCCCACTCAATTAATTAAGGAGGAGAAAGTTAGAAACCCTCCCAAGGAAATCTATAAATACAAGAGAGTTAGAATCATTTGTTCATCATTGGATTGGATTAATTTGTCTCTGTTTCTCATTAAGCCTGAGGCTCTGAGGGTTTTAAGACCCCTTTTCTCCTTTTGACTAGTTTCAGTGGATGTGATCCCACCCTACCTAGTCACCTATCTTTATTTTCTATTTCTGTTCTGGCAAACAGGGAAGTCATCCATCTCAAGAATAGCAAAGGATTCTGTGGGAGATCTGAAGCAAACTAATCGAAATTATCTTGAGGGATGTGAATCTGTTCTGAGGCAAAAGTGACGAATTTCCTGTGCTAAAGGCTGAGACTATGCGAAATTTTCCTGAGGTAGACACGCAATATTCATCCTGAATCAGTACATGATTTTCTGAGTGTAGACGGAGGTCAGTCAAGGAGAAAACGATGACTGCCTGAGAACAATCATAGGGATGTCTATACCCTGTAACAAACCTGAAATTTCCTGAGTTAGTTCAGTGCTCATGAGGCAAGGATTGGGAAGGATTCCTGAAACAGATAGGCCATCTCTGAGGCAGCGTAAGCACTTCTGACTCCTGAGACAGCGAGTTCATTCTGGGGGAGTTCAGTTTCGTCTGAGATAAGTCGGCCCTACCTTGAGTCACCAAAATCACCCCTAAAAGCAGCTTGGTCATATCTGAACCGAGTCGGTGGAGTGTTGGGTTCTGAAGCAGTTTGGAGGGTTTTCATTCTGAGGTGTTTGGAATATCCCTGGAGTAACTGCAGCCCTCATCAGGACAACAACCAGATTATTACATTTGTTTTCTAGTCTATGGATTAGTAAAGAAGGACCTAGAACGAAATTGCAATTGGTATTAATCAGTTGAATCTTGTGTTTAGTATTGGAACTGTAAAATCACTGGATACAGTACTGTACTTAAATTGTATCTCTTGCTGATGGATGGTCAGTTATAATTATTGTGGATTTAGAGATTGTAATGCTTGTTCATTAGTACAGTTATTGTTGATTTCATTGTTGAATAAGGGAAGAAAATTCTGCTGAAACCCTAGTTTCGTTAGAAACCCTAAGGGCAAAATTACCCCAGGGTATTACACAAACAAATTCAAAGATCAAACTTGATGGACAGATAAACAAATACAACATGTCCCCAACAGAAGAGGACAGAGAACAGGGTTGGACCATAGTCCATTTGAGAAGGTAACAAAGTCAAAGAGAGCCCTTTAAGTCAATTATGGAACAGGCCACCAGAGTGTCAGGAAGAAAACAATCCAAATTGAGACGAGAAGAAATACAAGCAGCTTCCTCAGGAGATCTATTCTACTTATAGCTTTTACTTAAAGCCATCCTCTTAACATGGCCATTCCTGGCCTCTGCCATGATAAGAAATCAGTCATGAAATCCTTCACTTAATCTTGTGGAGCATCCTACTTAATCTTGTGGAATAAGTATCTTATCTTGTACCCCAGCAACATATGAATAGCCTGTCATAAACAATAAATCAGATAACATAAGAAATATATAAGGCCTGGGTCTATGCTTGATTGGATAAGGAATCCAAGGAAGACCATAAATCATGTTTCCAAACACTGGAAGGCTCTTGTTCAAGTATTTCCAGTAATAGGCAAGAGATTGAGCTGGAAGATGGGCCGTAATGGACTGTTTAGGATATAGATTACTAGATAGGTCGATTGAAAGAGATCCAGAAGATGGCTTCTTTACCCTTAACCAAATAGTCGATCTGGAACAACTACTATTAGCATCAAGAATGGATAAGTACACAGAGGTTGGATTTGGAAAGAGACAATGCAGACTTAGGGAAATCTTACGTGAACAGTTAAACAGGAGTCAAGTTCATTTGAGGGAAGAAGAAGATGTTATTGCTTGGTCAAAAATTCCAGCACTGGGTAAGTATACAGCTAAGTTGGGCTATAGAGCAATGTTCTTTGATAAGCTACAAGCACCAGATCTGTGGTGGAAGTCACTATCGAAATTGAAGGCACCAAAAAGTACCCAGCGCCCACATATATATGTGGTTACCTATCAAAATTAAAGCCTTGTCTTGATAGGTAATGCAGAGAAGGAGTAAACAGGGGCCTGGAATTTGCATTCTCTGTAGGAAAGATGAAGAAACAATAATCACTTGCTAATCGAATGTGTTTATGAAAAAGAAATATGGACAGACGCTGAGAATTTAACTGGAGGAAAGAATGGCTAGGTAGATGACTCTGTAGAGGACTGTTTAAAATCTTGGGTAAACAGACAGAATTAAAACATTATAAAGCCTTGACAAGTATAATCCTATGATGGGGATGGTTAGCAAAATATTTGCAACTGTTGAGGAAAACTACATTGCCACATTTTAATGCTTTTCTCAAATAAGATCTATATCTTCTAAATGTAAGTTGAAAGTCAAACAAAAGAGGGTTAGACAGATTGAGGATGTAGCTATTGAAAAAACACAGTCCTAGGGTTTCTTTCATGGGGCAAAGCAGGGTCCATCAGAATTCGGCATTGCAGTGGGCATCTTGTACCTTTCTAAAACTCATAAAGTCAGATTTAAAGCAGTTCTAGGAGCAGGGACAAAAAATTATGCTGAGGCAGTGGCTCTTAGATTTTTTTAGAATGCGCCAAAGAAAACATTGTGAGTCAAATTCAGATTTATGGAAATTCGAGATTAATTATAAACTGGATGAAAGGGACATCCCAACTGAAAAACACTACTCTTAGGAGAACAACTTAAAGAAGTGTCAAACTTTTTAAGTCTATCGTTTTTACTCGTATATACAAGTAGCAGCAGTTACAGTGTTTGAAGAAGAAAGATAGTTTTATGACCATTTCCACTCACAGTTTCTAGTTTCTGTAAATTTTCTCAAGGATTTAAGTTATATGGATTCTGTTTAGTAATAATAATTTAGATCTTTACAGCCAACGGAGGGCAGCTCAATTGGCGATCACCGTGTTATGAAGTATTATTTAAATTGTGAGATTCAATGTTCAAAACTCCCCATGCATATTTACCCCACAAACAAAAATAATAATAATTTAGATCTTTATGATAAAAAAAGGGACTTAAAAAATGCTGTAGATAGGCGAAAGACAGTACTTTCTATAGCCATTTAAAAGCTTTAAAAGGCAATACTCTTGACAGTTAAATAGAAGGATAGATGTAGTTCTGTGAAGAATATGACGCGAGGTTTTTGTTGCCCCTTAGCACATGTACATGCAACAAGCATCATTCTGCTAAGAATAGAAATAACTGTATTTTCTTGAGAGGTTTAAAAAAAAAACAGGGCTTGTTCAAAAATGCTTGGGTTTATGGCGGAGAAGACAAAGCGCGGCTAGGGTTCCAACCTGCAAAACCCTAACATCTCTGCAGAAACCCTCGGCGGAGGAAATCACTACAATCGCATCACACTGATCACGCCTTCTAATCGAGGTCATGAGTCATCTGACAAGGGGGAGAGATCCCCTCCTACCGAAACGTAGCGGCAGGCGAAACGAGTTTGCATGAAGCGGCAGCAAGTAACCACAGCGGCCGTGGTAAAGGAATCCCGGTCCTGGGAGCTCAGTGGCAAGCGGGTTTGAGAGGACAGTGCCTACCACGGGCCGCTAAGAAACCAAGATTCGTCATCCCCAATAACAAGTTGGAGGAATACAGGAAGTACATGAAGGACCACGCCCTCATCTGCAAATTTATTGGAGTCTGGCTGATAAAGAAGGACCTGATCAAATGGATCCAACTCAGATGGTAACCAAAGGGCCATATCGACCTCAAACTGGGAGTGAAAGGCTTCTTTACAGTGATATTCTCCAACCTGGAGGAGAAGGAAAGAATTTTTGAGGACGGACCATATTTTTTCAACAACGCGGGAGGCTTGAGGGTCACTTAGAGAACACACCAAGAGATCAAGATTTCAACTTTCTAGGCTGGGTTTGCTGAGAAAGTTGAGAGAGTGATCAGAGTTGCAGCTGAGGGGCAGTGAATACAGAAGCAGAGAGGCAGAAATAGCACCGGGAGGATCAGCACAATAACCGAAGAGAGGGACGCAGAAGCAGCCAAGGGTTCATGCAGAGCCAGCCAGGGCTCACGCAGAGGCAACCAGGAGCTACGCAGTGCCTCAGAGGGCCAGCGTGGGTGACGCAGAGGGCCAAAGGGCTAACGCAGTGCCTCCATAGGCTGACGCAGGCCAAGCCAGAGTGATGTTGGGCTAACGTTGGGCCATAGAGAAGCTGACGTTGGGGTTTCGTGGGGCATATTGGAGCTGTGGAACTACCAGAGTGTTTATCTAGGGTTTCAGCCGAAATATTTGCTTCCGAGTAGAGAGGTACTACTGCAGAGATATTTCTCTGTTGGGTGAGCCGGATTTGGCACCTAAATTGTATTCTGAAACTGCTTAATAAATCAAACCCTCAGATAGCTGCACTGGTTTTCCCGCATTGGATTTTCCGGGGACATTAGTCCAAAAACAACGGTGTCACTTGTGTGCTTGTTTCTATTTCCTTCAGTTAATGATCTGTAATGTGTTGAACATGTACTTGTATTTATTTCCAATATTTACATGGTAAATAACTTGTTAATTAACAAAACAAGTAGGTAGGAATAAATCAGTAAAGTGCATGAAGGATTTCTAACAAGTCAGACTTAGAAATTGCAACATGGTATCAAAGCGTGGTTGCAGATCACAGGAGAACTGAGGACATTAGCCGAGCAAGAGCAGCAACAGCAGAAAACAGTTGTCTCAAGTGACAGAGGTTGTTCCTAGCAGAGTAGCAACAAGGAAGGGATGACGTAGTGCCTGCGTCATCAAGATTGAGCTAAGAAGAGGTTGCGCAGAGGCTGAGGGAGGCAAAGACAGGCTCACGCAAAGCCACATAGAGGCGAGGAGGGCTGACGCAGTTGGCTGAGGAAGCTGATTTGCTGGTGCCGGGATTGCGTAGAGCGTAGGAGCTCTAACCTTCATTTTGTTGGGGTTTAGGAGGCTGTGGGTAAGTTGCAGAGTGGAGCTAGTGGGGTACTGTAGTCAGAACAGTACATGTTAGCTCTGCTACGTTTTGTGACTTTTGATGGATAAAGCAAGTTGGGCAATGCTGATTTTGGTTGCAAAAGAGCTTGCAACTATCGTTCTCCTCCTTCTCCTTCGGTTTCTTCACACCCTCTTAACCTCCGCTGTCTCTGTTTCTCTGCAAAAATCTTCATTCCTCGCCTTTCCCTATTCCCCTGCTTAATTCCTTTTACCCCGTCATTTCTGTTTCCTTCATAAAACTCTTTCATTTCCAATTAAAACCCCGAAACCAGGCAAAGCCCCTATTTAAGCTCCAGTCCCTAAGCGCAAAGCGCAGGTATTTCATAAGACCTAACCATATAACCATGGCGCTCTCGCCCCCATCGCAGCCGTTGATCTGTCGCGATCAGATCTAACAGTCCCCGTCACCACGGCCCGCGTGTTAAACATCGTATACTTTCCTCGTCATCTGACCGTCCATCGCCAGATCAACAGTGGACGCTTCCCCCGATCGCGCGACTTGCGCGCGCGTTAACCCGCAGGGGCGGCGGTTTTAATCTACCACGCGGCGCTTTTTTATTTGATCGTAGCCCGTTATATAGAAACCGCCAAGCCTCTGAAGGCAGTGTGGGGAATACCGCCTGCCTCCCAAAACCGCTCTCCCGCGCATTAATAACCGTGCACCTTCCGCTTGTGATCACCGTCGGATCTGCCACGTCCAGATCCGACGGCCTTCATTGCTCCGTCCGCGTGTCCTCCCGATACTCCCTGTCAATTGATCTCGGCCGTCCGTGTATGTGATCTAACGGCCCACATCTGTTTGACCCTCTTCTACCAAGATTTCCCCTTCCGATAAATCCTCGCCGTTGATCCACGCGATCCAACGGCTGAGCTTTGTCCCCTGCTTGCTCATGCTTCCGCCATGATTCTTAACTCCTTTGACTGTCTAGAGCTCCCGATGGACAACAACGATCAGCCACCCTGTACCTGCACAGTTAATATCTCAGCAACTGCATTCCAAAGACAGAATGGCCAAAGGACAAAAAGTACACTCTCGAGCAATTCAAGCATTTATCAGGCATGGAATTTAATCCATAATTTACTCCAGCTGCCCGAGAAGGACATCAGAATATCAGAAAAGGCCGATTTGTTCATTAAAGCAGGCAGAGTGCAGCAGAGGCCCATTTCAGATTGTAAATGTGGTTGGTGGTCAGTTATGACCCCTCCACGCATAGCCTAGCAAAGCAATTTTTGTATTCAACCTCAATATATATCCAGAAGACAAAATGTAATAGGGTTGATGAATGTTATTTTGTTGTAAGCTTCAACTTCTGGAGACTGTAACTACTGTGATACCTGCAGCATCTGGTCTTCATTTTCAGCTAATGCAAGCTTCTTTTGTTGTTAATTGCTCACTTTCCACTTCTTCTTCTCTGTTCCAAGTTGTGCCTGTTATGCATTTATTCATGTGTTGTTGATGTTTAGCATTAGAGGGGCTGTCATCCCACCTCTGTGTTAGAATTTAGCTGTATCATTGAATTTGTATTCAGGTTTTTGTTGTTTTAATGCCAGAGATATGTCATCCTGTCTGTGTATTAGGAAACAGATTTACAGACCTTTTAACTGGTTGCAGCTGGCCATCACAAGGTCCTATGCATCTGCTGGTGTGATCAGTGTTCTCCGTTATCACATTTTCTTTAAAACTGTGAGTAATTGGTGGTCTAAAGCCTTGTAGTTTGGGGGTGTTCACCCATGTCTGGGGTCAAGCATAGTAGAAGTGGTTATTTGGCTTGAATATGCAGCATTTCATTCATCCACCATTTATCCAACTTTTTGTTGAGTTTGTAATGTTCCCGAGCATCTCTGATATACAACCTAGGAGAGTTTCTTGGGGTGATAACAGTACCTAACAGGGCAAGACCAAGATAGAGGGAGTTGTTGTCGAGGTGGATTTCTAGCCAAGGAATCCAGATCAGTGTTGCAGTTGCACAAACGATTGGAGAGGGGCATCTCAACATTGGCAGAAGGGTTTCCAGGAGGGAAATCGAGGCTCAGAGGAGTCATACCGAGATCTTCCAGGAGGGAAGTAGACGAGCAATGAAATGGCACTACGCGGAGTAAGAGACCAGGACAAACTGGACAGAGCCTCAAACGTTGTAGTCTGGAAGGCCAGAATCTTATCCATACTAGACAGGAATCGTGTCAAGCACTTCGCCTTGAGGACAATAGCTATCACAGTTGACCCAACTGATAACGACAGGTATGAGGATGCAATGGCGACGGCTAAGAGTATCATCCTTGACAGGGTCAAGGATCATATAGTACCACATATTGCCGAGAAGAACACAGCACAAGAGATATGGGAGGCCCTGACCAAGTTGTATCAGCATACTTCCGTGCAGAGGAAGATGCTACTAGAAAATCAACTGCGATCATACCAGATGCAGAAGGGAAAACAGATCAACCCATTCCTTGGTTGATTAAAGGAGATTCAGGATCTGCTGACTTCCATAGGGGCACCGTCGGATCCAGAATTGATGGTAAGAACAGCCTTGAACGCAGTGTCAGAAGACTGGGAGGTGTTGTCCAGATCACACTGGGCAGGGCGACCCTTCCAGATTGGGAGGAAATGTGGGCTGCTCTATTGAAGTTTCTAAGCCTACCAGTTAGAAACCCTCCATGCACTTTACTGATTTATTCCTACCTACTTGTTCTGTTACTTAACAAGTTATTTACAATGTAAATACTAAAAATAAACACTAGTGCATGCTCAACATATTACAGATCATCAACTGAAGGAAACAGAAACAAGCACACACAATGACACCGTTATTTTTGGACCAATGTCCCTAGAAAAACCCAATGCAGGAAAACTCATGCAATTATCTGAGGGTTTTCTTATTAAGCAATTTCAGAGTACAATCTGGGTGCCAAATACAGGTTACCCAACAGAGAATTTCCTTGGCAGTAGTACATCTCAGTCTGAGACAAATGTCCCAGCTGAAACCCCAGATAAACCCTCTGGCAGCTCCTCAACTCCAATCTGCCCCAGAAACCCCAGCGTTTGCCTCTTTGGACTGCGTCAGCCTCTCTCTGCCCAGCGCCAGCCCTGCGTCACCCTCAATGGGCCTGCGTCAACCTCAAGAGGCCCTGCGTCAGCCTTCTGGCCCTCGCATCAACAATGCTGGCCTCTCTGAAATATTGCGCAGCTCTTGGCTTCCTCTACGTGAGCCCTAACTACTACTGCATCACTCTCTCTAGCTCCTGCGCTGATCTCCCAGCACTATCTCTGGCTCTCTATCTCTCTGTACTCAATGCCCCTCGGCTGCAACTCCGATCACTGATTCTATATCTCTTAGCAAACCCCGCTCTAGAGAATAGAATGACTGATCATCTAGTGTACTCTCCAAGTGACCCTCAAGCCTCCTCTTATATTTTTCTCGTTGACATATCAACAGCCGAGATTAAGTCCCTAATCAACGGCTAAGATTAGATCTGGCTTGATCCATGTCTTTTGGACCATTCTAGCACAGTTTTATATTAATCCACATTAATATTTTAATTTCTCTAAGTTTAGACTTAGGGACTCCATTAAAAATATTAATTATTTTAATATCTCCCTAACTGTTTAGAATCTGTCCAAACCCTTTCTGGGTATTGGAGATCTCATGTGCCCTAACCTCTCCACCAAATTTTGTGGCTAGAGCACATCCGATGCTACCCCAAATCAACACTCCCTCTTAGCGAGGATTGTGCTCTAGCAATACTCCTCACTGAGCATTACTCTGATCATCCGGCATCAATCCCTGTGCTGATGTTAGGGCTGCTGCCCACCATCCTCTGCACTGCTGCATCCTGTACTGCTGCCCATGGCCTTGCCACTGCCACTGTTGCATCTGTACTGCAACTCCCTCTACATCCGTGTTACTGCTAGTCCTTTTTCCCAACACTGCATCCGCACTGCAACTCCTCTCATCATGTTGCATCGTGTTGCCCACTGTTGCACTGCAACTCAATTACTGAAAAGCAAGTAACTGATCTCCCAACTCTAACCTCTCTGTTGGGCTAGAGACCCTCCTGATGCTGAAGCTCCCTCTGCCGTTGACAAGTGCTCCCTCTCTAACCTTTGCGATGCTGCAACAACTCCCTGCATCTCGCACCGTTGCACACCTCTTTGTGCCATCCTGCACTGGTGCAACACTCTAGTGTCTCTCGCACTGTTGCAGCCTGCTAGCCTCGCGATGTCCTGGGAATCCTGCACTGTAGCTCTCTCTGTTGCTCCATCCGCATCCATCTCTACCCATACCAGCCAATCCTGCTACTCCTCTTCGGGGCTCCCGTAGCAAGGTCTAATTCAAGAGGCTGAGTACCTCAAGGATCCTGCCCCTCATCTCCTGTAGTCTACCTGACTACAACTCGATGTCTCCCCACTTCCACTCAAATGGTGCATGTGCACTCATGGCACAGTCATTGTCTGTCTCCACTTCATTCTCTGCCCTTGCTAGTGTTGTCTTCGTCTCGAAAGACTCTCCCTTACTCTTCTTCCTTGGACACTGGGTCGCATAATGACCCAGCTCCCCACAGTGGAAGCACTTGATCTTGGAGGGATCCTTCTTCCACTTTTCTTGCTTTCCCTCAAATGCAAGGGCAAAAACTTCCTCCTCTTTGACTCTGATCCCCTTACTGCTGCTTCCCGCCTTTGACTGTCGTCTGATCTCTTCTTGGCGAAGAGCCACCCACATCTCATCCCAAGGTGGAAGTGTCCCTCTGCCCAGTATACTCTGGACAAATACCTCCTAGTCTTCTGAGACTGCATTCAGGGTTGTCCTCACCATCAATTCCTGATCCGGTGTGGCTTCTATGGCAGTCAACTAATCTCGGATCTCATTCAGTCCTCCGAGGAAGGTGTCAATCGGTTCTCCCTTCTTCATCTGATATGACCTCAACTGATTTTCTAGTAACATTCTTCTCTACACATAAGTATGCTAGTACAATTTCTTTAGGGCCTCCAACATCTCGCTTGTCATTTCCTTCTCGACAATGTGTGGTACTACATGGTCCTTGACCCCGTCAAGGATGATGCTCTTGGCCCTCGCCATTGCCTCCTCGTACTTGTCGTTCTCAGCTGGGTCGACTAGGATAGCTATCGTCTTCAAGGCGAAGTGCTTGACATGATTTCTGTCAAGTACGGATAAGATTTTGGCCTTCCAGACAGCCAGGTTTGACGCTCCGTCCAGCCTGTCCTGGCCTCTTACTCCGTGTAGTGCCATGATGCTCTTCTACTTCCCTCCTGGAAGTTCTCGATGAGACTCCCTCTGAGTCTCGATTTCCCTCCTGGAAATCCTTCTGTCGATGTCGAGATGCCCCCTACTCTACTGTTTTGACTACAGTACCTCACCATTTGCACTCTACAACTTTCCCACAGCCTCCTAAACCCCAGCAACCTGAAGATGAGAGCTCCTAGGCTCTGCGCAATCCCGGCACCAGCAACCCGGCCTCCTCAGCGAACTGCGTCAACCCTCCTAGCTTCTGCGTGGCTCTGCGTGAGTCTCCCTTTGCCTCCCTTAGCCTCTACACTGCCTCTTCCTAGCTCACCCTTGATGACGCAAGCACTGCGTCACCCTTCCCTTGTTGCTGCTCTGCTAGAAACAACTTCTGTCACTCGGGACAGTTGTTTTCTGCTGCTATTGCTCCGCTCAGCTGATGTCCTCAGTTCTCCTGTGATCTGCAACCATGCTTTGATACCATGTTGAAGTTTCTAAGTCTACCAGTTAGAAACCCTCCATGCACTTTACTGATTTATTCCTACCTACTTGTTCTGTTACTTAACAAGTTATTTACAATGTAAATACTGAAAATAAACACTAGTGCATGCTCAACATATTACAAATCATCAACTGAAGGAAACAGAAACAAGCACACACAATGACATCGTTATTTTTCGACCAATGTCCTGGGAAAAACCCAATGCAAGAAAACCGGTGCAGCTATCTGAGGGTTTTCTTATTAAGCAATTTCAGAGTACAATCTAGGTGCCAAATTCGGCTTACCCAACAGAGAATTTCCTTGGCAGTAGTACCTCTTAGTCTGAGACAAATGTCCTGGTTGAAACCCCGAATAAACCCTCTGGCAGCTCCTCAACTCCAATCTGCCCCAAAAACCCCAGCGTCTGCCTCTCTGGACTGCATCAGCCTCTCTCTGCCCAGCGCTAGCCCTACGTCACCCTGAATGGGCCTGCGTCAGCCTTCTGGCCCTCGCGTCAGCAACGCTGGCCTCCCTGAAGCACTACGCAACTCTTAGCTGCCTCTGCGTGGCCTTGCGTTAGCCCTCGTTGCTACTGCGTCACTCTCTCTAGCTCCTGCGCTGATCTCCCAGCACTATCTCTGGGTCTCTGTCTCTCTGTACTCAATGCCCCTTAGCTGCAACTCCGATCATTGATTCTATCTCTCTTAGCAAACCCCACTCTAGAGAATAGAATGATTGATCATCTGGTGTACTCTCCAAGTGACCCTCAAGCCTCCTCTTATACTTTTCTCGTTGACATATCAACAGCTGAGATTAAGTCCCTAATCAACGACTAAGATTAGATCTAGCTTGATCCATGTCTTTTGGACCATTCTAGCACAGTTTTATATTAATCCACATTAATATTTTCATTTCCCTAAGTTTAGACTTAAGGACTCCATTAAAAATATTAATTATTTTAATATCTCCCTAACTGTTTAGAATCTGTCCAAACCCTTTCTGGGTATTGGAAATCTCATGTGCCCTAACCTCTCCACCAAATTTCGTGGCTAGAGCACATTTGATGCTACCCCAAATCAACATGCTCTTCGCCAAGAAGAGATCAGAAGGCTGAGCAAGGCAGGAAGCAGTGGCAAGGGGATCAGAATCAAGAAGGAGGAGGAAGATGTTGCCCTAGCATCTGAGGGGAAGTAGGAGAAACTGAAAAAGAAGGACCTCTCCAAGGTCAAATGCTTCCACTTTGGGGAGTTGGTCATTAAGCGACCCTGTGTCCAAGGAAGAAGAGTAAGGGAGAGGCCTCTAAGACCAAGGTAGCGCCAGCAAGGGCAAAGAAGGAAGTGGAGACAGACGATGATTATGCCATGAGTACTCATGTGCCACTTTAAAAGAAATGGGGAGACATCGAGCTGTAGTCAAGAGGACTACAGGCGATGAGGGAAAGGATCCTCGAGGTACCCAGCCTCTTGGATTAGACCTTGCTACGAGAGCCCCGAAGATGAGTCGCAGTACTGGCGATGTCAATAGAGACGGATGCGGATGGAGCAACAGAGGGAGCTACAGTGCAGGATTCCCAGGACAGCGCAAGACTAACAGGCTGCAACAATGTGAGACGCACGGGAGTGTTGCACCAATGCAATGGCACAGAAAGGTGTGCAACGGTGCGAGATGCATGGAGTTGTTGCAGCAACGCAGAGGTCAGAGAGGGAGCACTTGTCAGTGACAGAGGAAGCCTCAGCATCAGGAGTGTTTCTAGCCTGACGGAGATGTCAAAGTTGGGAGATCAGTTACTTACTTCTCAGTAACAGAGTTGCAGTGCAGGAGTTAGCAGTGGTAGTGCTATGGGCAGCACAATGCAACATGATGAGAGGGGTTAGATGCAGCGGTGGCAGTGGCAGGGCCATGGGCAGCAGCACGAATGTAGAGGGAGTTGCAGTACGGATGCAGCAGTGGCAATGGCAAGGCCATGGGTAGCAGTACAGGATGCAGCAGCAGTGCAGAGGATGTTGGGCCGCAGACCTAGCATCAGCACAGGCACTGATGCCAAATGATCAGAGTGATGCTCAGTGTAGCATCAGATGTGCTCTAGCCACGAAAATTGGTGGAGAGGCTAAGGCACATGAGATCTCCAATACCCAGAAAGGTTTTGGGCGGATTCTAAACAGTTTGGGAGATATTAAAATAATTAATATTTTTAATGGAGTCCCTAAGTCTAAACTTAGGGAAATTAAAATATTAATGTGAATTAATATAAAATTGTGTTAGAATGGTCGAAAAGTCATGGATCAAGCCAGATCTAATCTTAGCCATTGATTAGGGACTTAATCTCGGTCGTTGATTTGTCAACGAAAAAAGTATTAGAGGAGGCTTGAGGGTCACTTGGAGAACACACCAAGAGATCAAGATTTCAACTTTCTAGAGCTGGGTTTGCTGAGAAAGTTGAGAGAGTGATCAAAGTTGCAGCTGAGGGGCAGTGAATACAGAAGCAGAGAGGCAGAGATAGCACCGGGAAGATCAGCGCAGTAGCTGGAGAGTGGGATGCAGAAGCAGCCAAGGGTTCACGCAGAGCCAGCCAAGGCTCACGCAGAGGCATCCAAGAGCTGCGCAGTACCTCAGAGGACCAACATGGGTGCCACAGAGGGCCAGACGGGTGATGCAGTGCCTCCACAGGCTGACGCAGGCCAAGCCAAAGTGACACTTGGCTAACGTTGGGCCAAAGACAGGCTGACACAGTCCCTAGAGGCTGACGCTGGGGTTTCGTGGGGCAGATTGGAGCTGTGGATCTGCCAGAGTGTTTATCCGGGGTTTCAACCGGAATATTTGCTTCCGAGTAGAGAGGTACTACTGCCGAGATTTTTCTCTGTTGGATGAGCCAGATTTGGCACCCAGATGGTATTTTGAAACTGCTTAATAAATCAAACCCTAAGATAGCTGCACCGGTTTTCCCGCATTGGGTTTTTCTGGGGACATTAGTCCAAAAACAACGGTGTCACTTGTGTGCTTGTTTCTATTTCCTTCAGTTGATGATTTGTAATGTGTTGAGCATGTACTTGTATTTATTTCCAGTATTTACATGGTAAGTAACTTGTTAATTAACAGAACAAGTAGGTAGGAATAAATCATTAAAGTGCATGAGGGTTTCTAACAAGTCAGACTTAGAAATTGCAACACGATTCATCCCAGAGAACCAAAAGCAATTGTACAAAGAAACTTTTCAACAATATAAAACCAAGCAGGGTACAGCCATCATAGATCAACCAGAGCATTTGGGCTCCCAAGCTAGCCAAGCCCAAGACCCTGGACCCCAAGGGAAAGGAGGAAAGAAGCGAGGAAGAAGAACTCTGAACGAATCCATTCAGATGGTAGGAGAGATGCTGGTAAACTCTGGAAGGGTGGTGTCGCTATCAGAGGTATTCCACCAACTCAACAAACCGTTGAAATGATCATTACATCCTGGAATGTACGGGGCCTCAATAATAGAGGCAAACAAAGGTATCTTAAGGATAGATTAAAAAGAGACAAGCCAAGTATTATGATAATACAAGAAACAAAGATCAATGAAAGCAAATTGAAGGAGATCCTCAAAAATTTCAAACCCCAATATGAAGTAATCACTCAGGATGCCAATGGAAGTGCGAGAGGTCTTGCTATCCTTTGGAATCCTAGCGAGATAATTTTGGAGGAATGGATTAGTTTACTGAGAATACTTTCTAGCAAATTTCGACATATCGAATCCACAGAGCGGGTTCTCCCAACAAGGGTTTATGGGCCTCACATTCCAGGGGAAAAGGGGGTATTCCTCCGGAATTTAACAAAGCTGAGGAATTTGTACCTAGACGATCTATGGGTAGTAGGAGGGGACTTCAAAATGATAAACTCTCTAGCAAAAAAGAAGGGGGGGATAAGGCAAGAAGCAGATATAGAGCTTTCGGGGACCTTATAACGGAGCTGCACCTAGTGGACCTGCAGACGATTAATGGAGTTTATACTTGGAACAATAGACGGGGAGGAAGCCACCAGATCGCCTCACGCCTAGACAGATATCTGATCTCAAAGCAAACCATAAGCAGGGATATATTCATGGAGGCCTCGATCCTCCCTTGCATGGGCTCTGACCACTGGCCGATAAGACTGGAGGTAGACTTGAAGCTAGGGCCCAAGAACCGCCCATTCCGATTTGAGGCCTTTTGGTTAAGGGATCCAAAATTGCTAAAAAAATTGAAGATTGGTGGAGGAACAGTGAAGAGCAAGGGAGGAATTGCATGCACACCTTTCAACAAAAGCTGAAGGATCTTAAACATAAGATAAGGAAATGGAACAAGGAAGAGTTTGGGCATATTATGAAAGACCAAAACCAGATGACTGATAAAATCAAGGAGTTGTAGCGACAGATCATCCAGGAAGGAAGATCAGACAACCAAGTGAAAGAAGAAGGCCAACTAATTAACTAGTTGGAGGAAAGAAGAAAGCGGGAGGAGATATTATGGAAGCAAAAATCAAGGGTTAACTGGCTGCGGGACGAAGAACGAAATACGCGTTTCTTCCACAAAGCCATGATTCAACACAGGCAGCGTAATTGAATCTACTCCTTAAAATATGTTGGGGGGAATCGAATGGTACAACACGAGGATATGGAGAAGTTGTTGGTGGATCATTTCAAAGATCTCCTCACAAGCCATGAGTCAACACAGGCAGCATAATCGAATCTACTCCTTAAAAGATGTTGGGGGGAATCGAATGGTACAACACGAGGATATGGAGAAGCTGTTGGTGAATCATTTCAAAGATCTCCTCACTGAACCACCTAAGGACCACTCAGAAGCTATACAAAGGATTACAAGAAATATTCCTCAACTCATATCAAGAGATCAGAATTTAGCCCTAATGCAAGCAGTCACACTGGAGGAGGTCGAAGAGGTAGTAAAAGGAATGCAGAAAAATAAGGCCCCTGGCCCAAATGGTTTCATGACAGAATTCTTCTCGGCAGCTTGGAGCTTCATGGGACATGACATATTGGAGGTGGTGGAAGAGCCACGTCAAAATCAGAAGGTATGCCCTAGCCTAAATGCCACTTTCATTGCTCTTATTCCAAAAACCTCAAAGTTTGAAGATCTGCAAGGGTTCCGACCCATTGCCTTATGCAATGTAATATATAAAATCATAGCCACTGTGATTGTAAAGCATCTCAAACCCCTGCTACCCAACCTCATATCACCTAAGCAAACTGGATTTGTGGAAGGAAGATAGAACGTAGATGGATTTACAACTTCACAAGAAATAGTGCACTTGCTAAAGACGAGAAAACTTTCGAGCATGATGATTAAGTTGGACCTCTCTAAAGCCTATGACTGTTTAAGCTGGGTATACCTAAATAGCAGTCTCAAGGCCTTTGGGTTTGACCAGCGCTGGATAAATTGGATCTATGCTATGGTCTCCTCCCCTGTGTTTTCCATTATGCTCAAGGGCTCCCCTTCTCCTACCTTCAACCCCTCCCGTGGTCTCCGACAGGGGGGCCCTATCTCCCCTTTTCTCTTTATTCTTGCGGCGAGAGGGTTGGGGTGTCTCATTAAGAATAAAGTTTAAAACTCTCGGATCAAAGGACTGAGGCAATGGGGAAATGACCTACCCATCTCCCACCAACAGTTCGTGGATGATATCATGTTATTTTGCCATGTTTCGCTGAAAGAAGCCCGTCTAGTAAAAGAGGTCCTGCACACCTTCATGGAGGCATTTGGGACAATGATCAACAATGACAAATCTTACATCTTCTTCTTTAATACCCTGGGGAATATTCGGTCCTACCTTGCCTAGATCGTGGGGTTTGGTATTGGATCCCTTCCTTCTAAATATCTGGGAATACCCTTGTCAATGAATTTCTTGAAGACTTCTTGTTGGCAATCCATGCTTCAAAAACTCAGTGGAAAACTTAGCAGTTGGTCCTTAGGATTCCTCAACCTAGCGGGCAGGACAGTCCTCCTCAAAGCAGTACTTCAATCCATTCTGATTTATCAACTTTCAGGAATGGCAGCCCCAAAAACGGCCTGCTCCAAAATGGTGGACATCTTTAAAAAGTTTCTATGGGGAGGTGCACAGCAAGTAAAGAAGTGGGCTCTAGTGTCATGGCCTAATCTCATAAAAAAAAGAGATGGAAGGGGGCCTAGGTCTCAGGGACCCCTTTACTCTGAACCAAGTAATGGGAGCAAAATTATGGTGGAGGTGGATAGGAGGAGGGATGGACCTCTGGAAACAAATATGGACACGAAAATATAACATGTCAATGAGAACAAAAGATATTCTTAGATAGCAGGACCACAGCAAAGGATCGGCAATTTGGAACTTGGCAGCCCAAAACAAGGACCTCATTCAGCAGCATGCTTTCTGGGAAATACATAATGGAAAAACGACATTGTTCTGGCAGGACTCCTGGCAACAAAGAGAGTGACTGCTTGGAAGGCAAGACTTAAGGGACATATTTATATACACCAGTGACAGGAATCTCCATACGGTTGATCAATTCTGGAAGGAAGGACAGGCAGAGGAAGGGTGGAGGAGATGGAAGGGGCAATCAGACTGGCCACAGGCACCCGCGTCAGAACAATGGAACCGGCTGGACAAAGAACTTGAATCCAGAAAGTTAACCATCCTCAATGGCCCAGATATTCTTAGATGGGGATATACCACTAAAGGCACCTTTACTATAAAAGAGGCATATGATTTATGGATGGGGAGTGATCTGGAAGGGCAAAACTTGATTTGGAAAAAGATATGGAAGGGAGGGTGGTGGCCAAAGGTGACACACTTCTTATGGTTGGTAAGTAGAGGTCACATTTTAACATGGGACCAGCTCCAAAGAAGGGGGTTCCATGGTCCTTCGTTCTGCTTGTTGTGCAAACAACACAGCAAAGACCTTGAACACATGCTCAACTCCTGTCCATTTGCAGAACAAAAATGGCAACAGCTGCAAGAAGTATTTGGAAGAATGGACCGGGATAACCACAACATTCGCGAAACAATACTCCTCTGGAGAGCCAACATATTCTCCAGCCCTGTGGTAAATAGAGCATGGGGGTTGGCTTTGGGACTAACTCTATGGGCCATATGGAAGGAGCGGAATCGCTGAATCTTTAAGAACCAACCTTTGCCCCAAGAGAAAGTCTGGGAAGGAGTCATCCAGAACATCCGGGAAACAATCCTAGCGGAACAATGGCATCAAGAGGACTGGCAGGTACCTCCCCAGGAAGCACGAATCTTACAAACACTGAATCTATCACTGGCAATGATAGCCCCCCTCATCTTGGAAGGAAATTAGGTTGGGAATGACATCACTTGACCACTTCACAGCTCTGGTGGAGGGGTTCATAAAGTTGAGTTTCGATGACGCCTCAAAGGGCAACCCAGGGTTGGCTGGACTGGGTGGTCTCTTCAGGGATTCCTAGACCAACACCGTATTAATTTACGTCGACTGTTGTCGATACGCCAGTAATAATGAAGTTGAATTTGTTGCTATCAAACAAGGCTTGCAAATAGCTATTCGAATGGGATATAGAAATATCGTGGTGGAGGGTGATTCCAACCTGGTCATTAACACGATGACAAAATTGAACCATGGTACCAAATGGGATAAGCTCAACCACAGTTGGAGAACTGCCAGACTAATCCAAGAAATAAGAGAGTTGATTCACAATTTTGACTACATAATGGTCAATCATGTCAGACGGGAGGGCAACAAAGCAGCAGATTTCCTAGCCAACTGGTGATGCAACCACCAAAACGACCCTGTCGAGAAAATATGGCAATACAACCCTGGGACGAACATTACCGGACCCTGGAAGAAATCCTGGAGCAAGATCAAAGACAAAGCCTTTAGCATGGCCAACCAAAAGGCCAAACCCCTAATCAGGGTGCGAGCTGGCAGATCACCTCATTAAGGCCATGTTAATGGACTGTACCATGAGGTACAGAACCACTGCCCCCCACACGCTCGAGCCGATGGGTGCGGTGGCCCTTTCAATGATGATGGACAGAGTATTAAGCAGAGGTGGCAGCGAGACGAGGGTAAGAGTTTGAATCTGTAATCACCCGGGAGAGAAGTGTAGTGAGCACCAAAACGACTGAGTACAACGAGACTAGAACGGCGGGCAGGTGCAACAGCTCCACAAGCATCAAAGAACCCAACAACTGCAAGCAAAGGAAACAGGGTATGTAATTGACATCCTCTCTCATCTCATTATGTTGCCCTGTTTCTGGTTTCGTCTGTAGGAGACGAAAAGAAAATTGGGGAAGGGGTGTAGGGATTATGGGGGCTAGTAGCGATAACCTACATCTGCCTTTGTAATCCGTCGGGCATCCTAACCATCTCGCTCTATTTTGAGATTATCCTATCCCATATGGGAATTATGTTGGTATTGTGCAGGGAGCATAGTGTAGGAGAATGCAGTCGCGTTGTTGGCAAAGCTTGGGGGTTTAGGTATGGGGATATTCTCTGCCTGTACACATTTTGGGAGGAAGCATTTGTCTTTTGGCCATGCACAGCCGGAGGGGGGACTGCAGGGACCTGGGAACTGGGGAGCAGGAGGAGAAACGTCGCGAGCATGAAACCTGGCTGGAAATTGAGACTGGCTATGACAAAATGGGAAGGAGGGGGGATGAATGTTGTGTTACAGGGCTCGGGGATGGCTGGCCGCCTGTGTTGGGCACCCACTATGCTTGTCGGGTTGGCAGCAAAGGGCAACTCAAACAGGTTGGGCTGATGGTCAAAGGGCAGTTGGGCCACTGTAACTGGGACTGGAGGGATAATGCATGCATGAGCGATGCTAAAGGGGGCTTCAATTGGGACCTGGACCCTCATGTGCGGGGCATGGGCAGGGCCTCTCTGTGTATCCTGCCTGCGGCCAAGAGGGGCATGCAACTGCAAGCGTCAGGGGGGTGTTTGAAGCTGGGGGGATGGAGCAACACAATTTTACCACCTGTATACATGAATTCTGCAGTAACACAATGAAGATTAATTGGTCAATTGAATGTCTTGTATGCAAAGCAGGTCCGCTGCGTGGTAAACCCACCCCGGAACAAGGAAATTCCAGGACTGACCAGGTCACAGTTCGTAAACCGGCTTATCCGCCACGCACTACAAAGGGCTGGGTCGGTGAGATCATGGCATGACCAGCAAAGACTCGAGGCCGAGGTAAGAGGCCATGGGAGGCCAAGCATGACACAGAACCTGGCTCGTCGAGTGATCGACGAGGTTGGAAATATGTTTAGTGTTTAATCAGTGAAGCGGCAA
The DNA here is from genome assembly GCA_031772625.1 of Pinus tabuliformis. Classification (NCBI taxonomy): domain Eukaryota; kingdom Viridiplantae; phylum Streptophyta; class Pinopsida; order Pinales; family Pinaceae; genus Pinus; species Pinus tabuliformis. The sequence goes on from CM062816.1 coordinate 1,442,873,635, forward strand.
CCGCCTACCGGGAGGGAACCAATGAAGAAATTAGAAAATTGTTAGAAGAATGGGAGGAAGACATGAAGCAGGAGAGTGAGACGAATACGGAGCTAGAGGATTGGAGAGTCCTCGTCCCAGATCCTGGGAACACAAGAGGGAGAACCACCTAGTTCAAACAAACCCTCTACTTGTACTGGTTGATGAAAAGCCTATTGGGAAGGGCGATGGAGCAGATCTCGGTAGGCATGGCAGTGACGGTCCAAGGAATGCCAAACTACACGTAGGAATTTCAGATGGTGCAGTTTCAACTGCACAAACAGGACATTCGCCTTGGTCGAATTGAGCAGCACCTGCCATGCATTCTAGTTCAAAGAGAGCTACCCGGATCAAATGCCAAAGATCCAGCCCCGGTTGAATCAGCGTCAACTGAACAGCACGATTAGCATGCCTACTTACTGATAATTTTGTTTATATATGCGGATAGCTTTTAAATTTGTCTGTGCATTTACATATGTATGTAGAACCCTAGAGTATGGAAGTGGGCAGGAAACTGAAATTTATATTGCTTGGATAGAGAGACTTAAGATTTTTTGCTATTGGATGGCATATAATGCGGATAAGTGGCCAACAGACTTGGTTTCCCACTGGGCAAGTTGAGGCCACCTAGCCAGTTCTATGTGGTGTTAATTTGCTTTACCAAGCTTAAAAAAAAAAGTCAAAAAATATGAGACTTCAATAAAACCAAGATTGAATCTAATAAGAAACAATCATAGTATTAAGTATCCCATGCAGAGCGGTTAAACTTATTAGGATTGTTAAGGAAGGCATTATATAAGTTTAATATGTGGGCAAAAATGTAAATGTAAATGTAGGCAGTGAAAATAATGGTAAATATTCCACATTTGATGCTTAGGTGGATTGAGGGATGTTAAAGATTTTGGAGACAGATTAGATTGCAGCACCTTCCAAAGAGGGTCAAAGCAATCAATATGGCTAGGAGGCACAAAGATCCTAAAACACAAGATAAGAGAGCAGTCCAAGAGATAAGAATCACTCAAGGCAGAGAGATTAAGCCTCTCGAAAGAACCTGTTAATGTTCTGTGTGCAAGTCCACGAGTTTTTTGTGTTCAGACACATATTGGTCAACAATCTGAGAAACCAAGAAACCCCTCAGAGATCAGTGTCTTGGAAAATTCACTTGGACAGACTCCAAGGATCTGCCTAGGAGTTTTAAGCCAAACAGTTCAACGGTGTTGGAAGTGCCGGCGAGTGAAACTTAGTTAGTGCATTAACATACACAAAAAAACCTTCATTCTGAAACTCAATATCAGAATAGAAGGGACACAGAGCAGTGTTTTAAAAACCGGTCGGTCTGAGCCGATAACCGGTCAAACCGGCTGGTTAGCTAGCCCACCGGATCAAACCGGCAGAAAAACCCGGTTTGACCGTTCATTTCGCCCAAAAAAGGGAAAAATTGGTCCTAACCGGCTAGTTTAGGACAAAACTGGCCGATTTGTGGTCAAACCGGTTGATTTCGTCCTAAACCGGTCGGTTAGCTGCCAAGGCCACAGAGGACCCACACAGAGCGTTTTCCAAGTTTGTAGGGTGTTTTGGAGGGAAAATAAGGGTTCTTTCCCTCCAAAAACACCCTCTCCAAGCCTTTAAAAGGAGCTCAACCCCCTCATTTGGTTCACACATCTCATTTGGAATTTTTGTGAGTTTGATTGGCAGCTTGGAAAGTGTTGAGTTTTTGCTAGAGTACTAGAACAGCAAAGAGTTTGAGCTAAGTAGTAGTCATCATGCCTCCAAAAGCCAAGGATATTGCATGGGCTCATTGTGATATATTATTTAACATTCCATTTTTTTTAGTTTTGATGCACTTGTTGTTGTACGTGGTCCAAGACCACAAGGTTGGCCAAACAAATGGCCCTTAACTCAGTAGTAGGTGCTCTTAAATTAAGTTTGGAAAAATGACAATATCCAAATAACATTTCGTCCCCCCTTTATCTTGGCCTTGGGCCCTGGATGTCTTGTAACAAAGTTCCACAATAGATAATTTTTTCTCTTGAGTTTGTTGTCTTGCTAGAACAATGTTTTTTTTTTTCATTAGAACCTACAGTTGCAGCAGATGGAACACTAGTAGAGGTTGATGAAATTGAAGGCGGCGAAGGAGGTGATCAATTGGGGCATTCGTCCCTTTCCTTTAACATTTTCCAGCTGCACTTGCTAATTGAGTCATGATTTCTAGTAAAAGATGAATAAAACATACCACTGTTGGAAAGAACTTAAATTTTGGTTGACAAATCCACTTCCTTAGCACTTGGAATCCCTTCAAATTTGTAATTTAACTCTATGCTGGACACCAAGACACTTCAAAGCTCCAACCCGCAGAAGAAAATGTGAAAAAATGAGGGACGAGTAATTTCTTGAGAGGCACACGGCCCTCTTTTTGTGTGACATGTGTCCTCAAATCGAGACATAATTAGGGCACATGTTAGACATGCGTTTGGCACGTGTCTTGTGGAAATGTGAAAAAGTGAGGGACAAATAATTTTTTGAGAGGCCCGCAAGTCTAATTTTGTGTGATACAGGTCTTAAATTTGGGACATAATTAGAGCACATGTTGGATATATGCTTGGGAAATGTGTGTTTGGCATAGGTCCTATTGGGTTTATGTCCAACATGTAGGATATATACACATAGACCTATAAAGGTGTATCTTTTTACATAGGTGTCACAATATAAAAGACAAATTTAGCTTTTGGCTTTTGAATAACCACTGAACATAAAATATACATAATAAACCTCTATATTTGCTATCTGGTCATGGCACATGCAAGTCAGACTCTTATGGTTGCTTGTTGGGCTTTAAATCACATTTTTGGGCATGGAGGTCATGGATTGGACCTTAAAATTGGGATTATTGAGCATGGTATTAAACCTTACAAATCAAAATTTAGGATTTTGAGGGTATGCTCTTGAAATTTATTTGGGTACTTGAGGCCGGTTTGTGTTGTCTTGCTCCTAGGTGTGGGAAAAGCTTCCTTGAACTTCCACCTAGAGTGTTGGACACATCTCTAAGGTAAGTACACATTTCAGCGAGTGTAGCTGCTGTCCAGACCTGTAAACGTGCAATAGTTCATTGAAACAACAGCAAATTTAAGGCTGTTTGACCAGCAAGTTAGTGGCCAAACAGTTGTAGAAAAATTCATGCAACAATATTTGGAACAGTCCTTAACAAATCAGCGTGTAATATGGAAAGATAAGTAAGAAAGAAAGCATATTCAAGTGGCAAATTGCCCAAATAAATAACTAAGAACTCTTAATAATCTATGCAAGATAACAATGAATCAAAACAAACCAGGGTGAGTGGATCAAAACTGAGTTTTATTTCCTAATGGCCAAAAGGTTGGCTGGACCAAGATGACTATTACAGAACTTAAGACAATGATACCAAGACACAAAGTATCAAGAGCTAGAGAAGGGAGTGAGGTGCTTGCTCAAGACCAATTCGAGTTGGAAGGTTGACCTTCCACTTGCTTAATTAATAACTCTCTTCGCTAATTCGGCCCAAGATTATAACAGGTCGAATGGCTATTGTTGGGCCTTAGTTGACTTCAATCGAGAAAAAATTGAGTTAACTCACCCTCTCTTAGAGTGTTAACACGAGACAAACATCATTCTCTGATCTTGTTGGCAATTAAGCTTGAGTATTTTTCCCTCTATTTTCTCTCAATAAAATCAAATTTGGCTGAATTTTCTCTCAAATTGCCCTTTTCAGCACTTATTAGCTGTAATTTCCTTTAACCAATTTGAATTCCCTTTTACCTCTCTTGTATTTCCAATTTTAGAATGACAGCTTGAGTTAATTGATAATTCCCCTTTTTCACTTGAGTTAGGAAATCAAATTCTTGGAAGAAAGATAGGGAGAAATTTTAGGAAAGAAAGGAGGGAAAATAGGGAGAGTTGTCATGAGCGAAAGGAGGGAAAATGTGAGATAGTGGATGAGAAAAATTAGTGGAACGAGTGGAGGGAAATTAGGAGAGATTTTAGGAGAGAAGATAAATTTGCTCAAGTGCCATGTCACCAATGATTGATCCAATTCTATACTACATGTGCATCCACAACTGTTCCCATGTGTTCACCCCTCAGACTTCCACCTCATGTTGCTAAAAATGGACATGCCTTAAAATAGACACTGGTAAAAATAGTAATATGTCTGCATGTCCAAAATAATATACTCATTAGTCTCAAAATTTGATGGGAAACCCGGATTTGCTGTTACCATTGCCATGTGGAGACTGCTAAAAATAGAGAGTTCTCAGAATTGGAAAAAACCACCACCATCAGACTGAAAACTCAGTGGGGAGTCTGAATATGTAATCACTGGTGCCTGGCTTTGATTGCTAAAGATGAAAGTCCTCGGAATCTCATGAAAGTATACTCATTAGATTTGTTTTTTTATTAAGGAATTCAAATCCATGATCAAAATCAACATGCAAACACTGCTAAAATAAAAAATGCTTGCATGTCGCTTGTAACTAGCTCATCGGATTCAAAATCTCGCAAGGATTCTAAATATACCATCATATGATTGATGGTAAAATGATCTGCAAATATTGCCAAAAATCCATTGGAGGGGGTATTAACAGGTTCAAGCAACACTTGGCTGGGATGGGAGGCCATGTAAAGCCACGTGAAGCACGGTAGCACCAAATGACTCAATAGAGCATATTAGGGCAGAATACCTTCAGAAGTTTGGGACTCAAGTCACCGAACCAATAGAGAAGTTTGTGACTCAAGCAGTTGCAAAGTTTGTGAGTCGAGACTCAACCAACTGAGTTTGATCATGATGACTCATGAGAAGTTTGAAGTGATAATGCTGATCACTTTTATCATATATGTAGATTTGTAGTAGGCCAAGTGCCCCATAGTTTGTAGGCTGTGTTTTTGCACTCTAGAGGCCATTTAGAGCCTCATTGCTTATGTATTTCGTCGATGATATGTATTGCACTTGGTGCCATTTTGATATATTCATCTTTACATGGTATATAAATGATCAATATTTGCAGATTTTGTCTCTATTGGCTTGGAGTCATGGTTTTAAATCTTAAAAATAGTTTTTTCATTAAAAAATAATTATTTAATGTATTTTGTTAAAACCGGTTTGTTTAGACCTGACCAGTCCCGGTTTAACCAGTTCCGGTTTGAAACCCAGTTCAACCGGTTCCGGTTTGAAACCCGGTTCATTAGGTGGACCGGTCCAATCACCGGTTCCGGTTTTTAAAACATTGACACAGAGTAAGCCCTTTCAGGAAGACTATGGATTGTAAGAAATAGTGAACCATTCCTTCAAAGATGGTAGCTACAGTCCTTCCTTCACAAGCTAGGTCAATGAATGTGCTCGTTTGGATCAGACTTCCACATCTCCTCAATGTGTTCCAGGCTTAAGAACTACTAACAATGATTGGATCAATATTTGGAACAGTACCAACACTAAATAAACAGACTAGCAGAGTAGCCACAGTTTCCACAGAGATCAACATACAAGAGAAGAGCTTAAGATCAACTAATCCTAAGGTGGGTAATTGTATGAAATTTATAAGGGTGTCCTCTTTTACTTCACTCACTGTCATATTGTAGGACAGATGCCCAAGCATCAAGCTCAAGAAACCTAAGGGTAGATTGCTGTAGGAACTGGGCTACTAGCACTGCTCAACCTGCCCTTATACGTCTAAATGTTGGAATCAAACAGACAAATTCAAAGATCATAATTGACGGACAGCAAAACAAACAGAACATGGCCCCAACACAAGAGGACAGAGAACAGGGTTGGACAATAGTCCATTCTATAAGGACAGAAAGCAAAGACAGCTTTTGAGACCAATTAAGGAACAGACCAATCAGATGTTTCTGGTTAGACAGTCAAGAAGAAAACAGCCCAAATTGAAAGGAGATCAAATAATAGCAGGTTCCTCAAGATAGTTGTTCCACTTAGAGCTTTTACTAGAAGCTGTCCTCTTCACATGGCCATTATGACAAGAACTTGGTCATGGCATCCTTGACCCAATATTGTGGAATACATATCTTTACTTGTACCCCAGCAACATATGAATCATTTATGATAAACAAAATCTGAAAACATGAAAGTTGAAACTTCAACAAAAGCAAAATCGAGAATTAGGAAGAAACAATCAGGTATTAAGTTCCCCATGCAGAGCAGTTAAACTTAGTGGAAGAGTTAAGGGAGGCATCACATCAGTTTTATACATGTGAACAAAAGTAAATGTTAATGTAGGCAGTAAAAATGACGGCAAAAATTCCACATTTAGGGTTTAGGTGGACTACTACATGTCAGAAGTTATGGTGACATGTCAAATTGCAGCCCCTTCCAAAGAGGGTTAAGGGGAGTAGGCTGTTTTGGAGTCACTAAGGCCCCAAAACACATGAAGAGAGGGCAGACTAAGAAACAGGATTCACTCAAGAAACCGTGAACCCCCTTCAGAGCACAATCTCTTGGCAAATTCACTTGGAAAGAGTCCAATATCTTCAAAGTAAGATTTTGGAGTCAAACAGTTCAACAGTGTTGGAAGTGCCAGAGTGAAGTTTAGGAAATATGTTAACATACACGCATCAACCCTCATCGGAAAACTCAATCAAAATCAAAGGCGACACAGACTAAGCCTTTTCAGGAGGGCTATAGATTTTAAGAAACAGCAAACCGTTCCTTCAAAGATGGCCACTACTGTTGTCACTTAACAATTCAGGTCCATGCAATCATTGGTTTGGATCACACTTCCACATCTCTTCAATGTGTTCCAGATTCAAGAACAACTAAAAATGATTATATCAATCTCTGGAACAGTACCAACACACAAAAAATAGACTAGCAGCATAGCATAGATATTAACATAGAAGAGAAGAGCATAAGATAACTACTCCTATGGTGGGTGATTGTAAACAGTGGGTAGAGTAGACTGTTAGAGAATCCATTCTCACTGCATGCACTGCCATATTGTAGAACAGATACCAATGCATCAAGCTGAAGGAACCTAAGGGCAGGGTGTTGAAGGGGCTAACTAGTAGCATTACTCAACCCTCCCTTATAAGTCTAAATGTTGGAATGACCGCGGGAATGCAATAAGGCAGACAAATCGAAATATCAGACTCAATGGACAGCGAAACAAATAAAACATGGCCCCAACAGAAGACGACAGAGAACAGGGCTGGACAATTGTCCATTCTAGAAGGTCAGAAAGCCAGAGACAACATTTTAGAGACATAGAATAGACCAATCAGATGGTTATGGTAAAAAGGTCAGGAGGAGAACGATCCAAATTTAGAGGAAAAACAAAAGCAGCTTCCTCAGGAGAGCTATTCTACAAAAATGTTTTACTAAAAGCCATCCTTTCACATGGCCATTCCAGGTCTCTGTCAGGACAGGAATAAATTATGGCATCCTTCACCCAATATTGTGGAATACATATTTTTATTCTACCCCAGCAACATATGAATCTTCTGTGACAAGAAATAAATCAGAAACTGTGAAAAATCAATAGAAGCAAAATTGAATTCTAAGAAGAAACAATCATGGTATTAAGTGCCCCATATAGAGCGGTTAAACATATCAGAAGTATCAAGCGAGGCATCGTATAAATTTTAAATGTGGCCACAAACGTAAATGTTAAATGTCAGCAATGAAAATAATGGCAACTATTTGCTCAAGGCAGAGAGATTAGGGCTCTCAGAAGAACATGTTAATCTTCTCAATAAAATTTTAGGAGTTTTTTGTATTCAGACACCTATTGGCCAACAATCCAAGAAACCAGACTACGGGAACTGCTGGGGTTTTCACAGAGATCAACATGCAAGAGAAGAGATTGGGATTGACTAATCATAAAGGTGAAATTGTATGCAGAGGATAAGGGTAGACTATTTGAGAGCCCCCTTTCACCACACACAGTAATATTGTAGGATTGTTGCCCAAGCACTAAGTTCAAGAAACCTAAGAGCAGGATAACGAAGGGACTAGGCTACTAGCATTGATCAAGCCTCCTTTGTAAGTGTAAATGTTGGAATGACCTTGAGAGTACAATCAGGCAGACAAATTGAAAGATCAAACTTGATAAGGAGGGAAATAAATACAACATGGTCCCAACAGAAGAAGACAGAGAACAGGGTTGCACCACTGTCCATTCTAGAAAGTCAGAAAGCCAAAGACAGCCTTTTAGAACAATTATGGAACAGAGCAATCCAATGGTTCCGGTAAGAGAGTGAGGAGGAAAACAATCGAAATTGAAAGGAGAACTAATAAAATCAGGTTCCTCCAGAGAGCCATTCTACTTAGAAGCCTACATGAGACAGAAATCAAACCTAAAATTTGGAGTACCTAGACAAAGCCTGCTTCAGCAAACCTCACCTGCTATCTGTTTGGGGTCAACAGACCTGATATTCGATTATATGGATTTTCCTCTCTATCTTGACTGAGGTCACATTTCTTAAAGTGCCCCCAAGCTCTAGCAAGGATGTGGGATAAGTACATTTTAGCGCTCTTATTTATGTTCTAGAAACAAAGAAGATTAATTTGGAAGCTAATGTAACATGTGCAACTGGCAAGAAAATCATGGTGAGCCGCGCCTCAATTCATTGAGATCCCTATCTGACGCATCAAACTACAATAAACTATCGGCATTAAAAAATAAATGGACCGTAAAAATCACACCAATAGACCGGGCATGTTTGACATGAATGCGCAGAAACACCACGTACAACATTGGGCAAAATTTGGTCGGCGTCGTTTAACAGCCTTCCCTGATTGAATGAACAGGCTCCAGATCAACTATATTGAATAAGACCCCGACACTGACACTTTCAATTTGATACAGTTTCTCCATCCAATATCACCAATAGTATCTATCACATATGAAATTAGTAAAGGAAAATCTCACATGAATTGAATTCAAATATGCCCATTGAGAACAATAGCAAATAGATGATCCTGGGAAACGGAAACCCTCGTCAATAGACGACAACGCATTGACAAAATGTTAAAAAAGAGCCATCGACTGACCAGTTTTCTCCCCGAAAATTCTACAAACATAAACACTGATTGGCCACAAATCAAACTAATAAATAATTCATAGGATAAAAATTGTATTTCGGACCTAGTCAATACTTCAGACGAAAAACCCATTATTCACTCAGGGGATTAACTGTGCAACTGGGTAATCCAGGACGTAAACACAAAGAAATGTACAAGATCAAATGTAAGCCTAAACTAATCTGATAAATCTAGCCGAGCAAGAAAGGAACCCCAATCGATAAATGAGTCCAAGGTCTCACCTGTCCTCTTGCACTGATCGAAACCGCAGCATAAATATGGTGGCAAACTCTCAGAATGTGAAAACACAGCAAAATCGCCAACACCCAGTGAGTACACTCTAGATATGTCGTGCTGGGTTTCGACTGGTTTCCTCTAGTCATTACAATAATGGCGGGGAATGTCTGACTTCGTCTTTCATCCGGTTACATCTAAAATTCCGCGTTTTGCTAAAGTAGCAGCAGCGCCATCAAAATAAGGCTTTAAAAAAATTTATATTTGTAATTTTTTATATTTATGCACTGGAGGTAGGGGTTCAGTTTTTAGTTTGGTGAGGGTATGGGTAAAATAGGCCTGAATTATTATTTTCGAAGGCCATGATCAGTTGGGGGTTGAATTTTCAGCCAGCTAACGTAGTTATGAATGAAATTTGATGTTGAAGTTGTTTATTTTAAACATAAATATTGCTAAATATTTTTAATAATTTAATATTATAAATATAATTTTAATCGTATAAAAATAATAATAATAGATGGATTATATATTTTTATTAAAAATAATTTATTAATGGATTATATATTTTTATTAAGAAAAATTAAGAACCAAATTACTTTAATTTTATAGAAATAAATTTTAAAATAAAAATTAATAATTATGTGATGCATCTTTATTATTATAATAAATTAATAAAGTAAATAGTTGATAATAAAATATATTATTAAGGCATTTTTGTTTGAGGAGTGTCTATTCAAATCTCATTTATTTCAAAATAATATTAATAAAATAAAATAATTTAATAACTTAATAAAATATATTTTTAATTTAAACTTTTTAATTTATATGTGTGAATAAATATTATCAATATTATGTAGAATATAATTATTATATTGTAAATTTAATAAATATTTTATTAGTAATTTGTTTTTATTATCTATTAATATTTTATAATTTTGATTTTATTTCTTTTACCAATAAATTTTTAAATGTTTAATATTTTTAATTTATTTTGTATTTTTGTCTGAATGTTTAATATTTTTAATTTATTTTGTATTTTTGTCTATTTAATATTATATATTTAATATTTTTTATTTTTTCTATAACTATTTCTTTATAATTGGGACTTTTATTTACAATTTTCTCTTCACAATTAGTGTTATTATCTATAATTTTTACCTCACAATTGGGACTTTATTTATTGTATATTAAATAAGTGTTGGAGTAACAGTATGAAAATTTGCAAATTGGTATATGAAGTGAGACTTGCATAAATTTTGGTGTATAATAACTACTAGTAAGTGTGTGTACTTATACTTTTATGCATACTTGTTAAAGTGTTGAAAACACACATAAATATGGTAAATATGTTATGAACTATTTTCAAGGATTTTAATTTTAAGTGGCTTAATAATGAAAAATCATTGCACAAATATCTAAAAATTATGACATAAATATTGCCACTGCATCTAGAAATTATGGTTGAAATTTTTGAAAAAATTAAGGCACTTATCCACGTGACATTGTATTGTGCAAATATTGCAATAACACCTTTAAGTTATAGTCCAATCAAATATTTGAAAAAAAAAAAAAAAAAAATTGAATAATATTAAAAATAAATATTTTTTTAAATTAAATTTTATAATTTGTATGAGTCATTGTTAAACTAATTGTAGTGAAGAGTCCAATTGTACTAGAGTGCGCCTTAGCAATACTAATAAGAATTTCTTTATGATAAAAAAGCATTGAATTATAGATGTTGGCAAAACACTCTTAAATGGAAAAGCCAATGAAGTGGAAACTCTTTTTTCTTTTTTGATTACTAGATCTTATGTGGAAATTTTAAATAATGTGGATAATACTAAGTGGATAAAGGATTCAATTTTTAGTTCAACAGTTAAAATGAAGTTGAGTTATTATTTTGTAAGAAGATGAGTTGGTGGTTAGGATTGAATTTTTGGTTAGTTGAAGTTACTATTAATAAATTTTAATGTTATTTATGGGTAGAGCAGTTGTTGATAGATTTTGTAGATGCATTTTGTGGTGAAAAGGGAGTTATTTTGAGTAATTTTGATGACTTAAATGTTCAAAACTACAAGTTAATCCAATAAACAAAAAAAAAAAAAAAAAAAAAAGATATTTTTAAAGGTAAATTATAGTTAGATATTTTTATTAACTTAACTTTAGGGTGGTAGGAGTGGGAGGGGTGATATATTGCCCCAAGGAAAAAGAAGAAATCCTATATGCATGGGGATTAGGCATAGCCACAAATAATGAGGCAGAATTCCTTGCACTATGGAAGAGACTAGACATTGTTAAGAACCAGGACATTAGGAAACTCAATATTCTCGAGGATTTCATGTTAATTATTAGAATGATTTCAAAACTCCAATCAACAACTAATCCCACGTGCCCCTCAGTGGTGAAAAGGACCATTCTACAGTTCAAAAAATTAGAAGAAGCCTCCATTTATCATGTCTTGAAACACTTAAATGATGAGGTTGATTGTATGGCGAACCAAGGAGTGGAGTTAAGGCATGGAGCTCTCGAATTAAATAGAAATGACAATGGTTACGCCCCTGTGCCATAATCGGATGATCTCATCCTTGGTGCATCAAGTCAACATTGATGGCGCTAGTAGGAATTCTCATCTCTAGATAATAACTCACTACATGCAAGACAGATGGGGAGTGTGGTATATTAAGAGTCCATTTAGAAGAATTAACACGGTACATGGTACTTTGAGGACAGGGTGATAGACAGATGGTTGGCACTCACCTTTGGATCGATGGTATTACAGGTGTTTGTATTAATGGAGCAAAGTTGTATACAATATGTTGAGGGAAAGTGTAACTAGGTTCGGTATTTGTCAATGTAATTTTGATCTTTGCACTTGTTAAGAAAAAGAATTATTATTTTTATAAATAATATGAATGAGTTTCTTGCTCATTCCATAGGTCTAGGAAAGTCAAAGAGTCAAAATAGGTTGAATAGCTCTTCTTGAGCATATATGTAATGTATATGAGTCTACCTAGTGACTAGATTAGCCCTCTGAGACCAAGCACAATCCTCCAAGTCAAGCATCAAGAAGTTTGTCTGCTAAACGATGAAGAGAACTGTTAAGTCGGCCTCAAAATGAATATTAACATCAAGTAAGCTCACATATGGAGTCACAACTTTTGGTGGACATGTCGGTTCAAATGCAGGGGCAAACCACTATATATACCCAGCTAGGGTATCTACAAAAGATAGAAGAATTTTAGATTCCTCTAAAACTTCAGAGGTGCTGGGAAGTACAGAACTCACATTTCTTTCTGAGATGATGCGGTGAAGGACAAGGTATAGAGACACAGAACTCGGATCACTCTAATAGGGCACAATATCTCGGACAAGGTGCAGTATTATAGTTTTTGGTTGATCACATAAGTTCAAGTATTTCGATGGGTACAGTATCTCTATCGTTTCGGATGTTCATCATGATCACAGTCTTGTTATACTAGGATAGAATCGACCTATCTATCATGATAATGATCCTAGTGCAAGAAACTCCCAGCTATACACACTAGACATCATTCTTCAAGATAGTCACAGTCTCGGCACGAGGACCAACCTTGCCTTTCCTTTTTGCACATGATTGAATTATTTTATGCACAAAACACAGTCACAATCTAGGCACAATGACAACTATGATGAAAGATCATAATGAAGACCTTAGTAAAGTGTTCACATATATATCTCAGTATGGAAGCCTAATCAATATGATAATGATCTCAGCGAGAAGTGGAGTAATGATCAAAGAGAAGATGGAGACATGCTTCAACAGTTATGTTCTCATTATTATGATGAATATCTCAGTGAAGGTGCATGAATGGTGACCTCAGTGAAGCAGCAATGTTGATGATGATCTCAATAGTAAGAAGAGGATTGTTGAATTGGTGTTGGAGTGGCCCAGTAGGTCATGATCTTGATGTTCGTCAATTGGAATCTCTATAAGAATAATTACGTGCAGGTTTTCCTCTCCAAGAGGGAGAGGTTTTGGCCCTAACAGAATGCCAAATACTTGTGTTCTTGTCTCTTTGTTTTGGTAGTAGTTTGATGAAGTAAACACACACACTCATAATAAGAAAAAGATCAAGATAAGATAAATGGTAAAAGCATTTCACAAATTGTTATCACGTACAGAATAGTCTATCTAATGCTATCTGCCCTAGATTCTTCAACATGGTATCAGAGTTAAGGTGTTGAAGTCAAATGAAGGGCAGCAAAAGAGACATAAAATGATCTGTCTTCAAGGACATCAAAGCAGGTTGAAAGGATTAAAGGAGCAAGTATACAACAAGCAGGTCTACAACAGTCATGGAGTATCAAGTTCAATAATTACAGTCATGCACTCAACTCATGCTCAGTTTGATGGAGTGTATCAGTGATCCTCACATCTTGATCACTGAACTTTCTCCATGCCATAAAAGATAGTCTCGGGTGTGTGTGTGTGTGTGTGTATTGCAGAAGTAATCCAAGGAATACCTCTCACAATCCATGATTACATCAGTATCTCAGTATAGTCATTACATCAAAGCAGTTTCGATGATGAAACAGTCCATCTATACAATGCCACCCAAGTTTAGTTATGTTATTCCTTGATAAGTTTGGGCTCTCTATACATTACCTCTCTACACAACGCACATAGAAATCATTGTGTAATGCCATATCAATATACTTGTCACAGTCTCGAATTTTGCGTATGATTATGATCTCAATAGCATGGTGCTTGGATTAGAACATAGTATCACTAACATGTCAACAATATGTTAAAGTCAAAATTACCTTAAAATGAATTGGGAAGGTCATGAAGCAGTCTCGATGATATCAGACCACTGATGTCATGGTGCTAGAAGGCCTCCAAGGAAGTTGTGATGAAAGGATACTAATGATGGTCAACTCAAGCAAAAAAAGCATCAAGGTGAAGATCTCCTCTTCACACACCATTTAAGTATATTTCAATTTTGTAATCAGATTTATCATTTAGTTAAATGATTTCATGATTGCAAGGGGATTTATAAATCAGTTAGATAATTGAAAGTCCTTGCATAGAATAAGGAGGATTGTCATAATCCTCATAAAAAAAGAGAAATCAATGATATCTATGAAAAGGTCTATGAAGGTCAAGCATTGTTTGAATCCATCAGAGATTCACAGGATTCATACAATATCACTCAAAAGTCCTCTCATACCTAAATAGCAGAAGAGGAGACATAAAGAGAGATATATGAAATGCTAGATATACTCTCGGAAAATAAAGTAAAGAAGGTCACTTAGACCTATACAATAGTAAAGGTATCAAAGAATGAAGGAATAACTTCATGAAGATCTAAGAAAGATGATAAGAAGGTAGTCATCATTGATGAGCAAGGGAACAAATATCAAGGAACAAGAAGGTTACCTCACCCGACAAATTGTGGTCTCTATGCTAGATAGAGAAAGACAAGTTGCGGTCTATAGTATTAAAGAATAAAATAATTCAACCATGTGCAGAAAGGAAAGGGAAGGTTGGTCCTCAAGCAAAGACAAAAATAACTATAGTTAAGATTCAATGCTATAGAAAGATTTTGGAAGCTCATATCACTGAAAGATGGAGGAAGTTGAAGAAAAGGGCCAAGGAAAGAGGGAGTAACAAATCTCTCCTATGAGTAAGATAGTATCCCTCACAAAAGGGTCCTATCTTAAGCTCCTAAATCTTGTGTTATAGATATTATCATGATAATAAGATGCATCGTGGCATCATGGAAGCATTAGGAACAAGAGCTCATGACATCACCATGGGAATCATGAAGGACAAAATCCATGGCAGTCAAACTTGAAGGATATAGCTCTTGGGAACCTCATTGGACATTGCAGGAAAGGAAGAAGTCATCCAGGACAAGGCTCATCATACATCAAGAAGGAAACATTTTCCAGATAGGGATATGCAAGATCCTCAAGGTTCTCTGATGGAATCCTCATCAGAGGGTTCACTAATCTAGAGAAGAAGCAAGTGTTTCATTAGAAACTCTAATTTATTGAATTCATGGGATGATGGTGTGATGACATAAGAAACGAAGCAGATCAAGGGATTAAATATCTTTTCAATCAAGTAAGTTGTTGGAAGAATCCTAGATGACCTGAAGGTAAAATGAGGTATGCATGTTTGTGTTTAATATTATAATGTCATGTCATATGGTTTCAGGTAACATGGATCATTACTTATATCTTGAGAAGCATGATCAAGAGAAAAAAGATCTCCTTCTCTGAAATGATGCAGGAAGGCATAAAGTCACACTAAGATAAAATCAACATAATATATCCTCATATGAAGTATGAGGTGGTTGACTACAGTTAAGAAACTCTGATTGAAATCTCTTGGAATGGAATGATTAAGGAAGGAAGAGATCGTGAGATATGCAACCATGATGAAGGCAATCAACATCCAATAGACAAAGAAGATTTGACTAAGAAATCTCTCTGATGGATATGAAGATTCTAATGAAAGATTGAAGAAGAAGGAGACCCTTGACAATGGATAACTTTGGGAGATTTGTCAACATCTATGCAAGATGTTGATACCCATAGGAAGATGTCAAGATGTAGAGCCATCCCATAAGGTATTATTTGATTTGATGTTATGCTTTGATTTCTTGAATAATATATGGATGAGTTCATGCAGGGCTATTGGAACAAGAGTTGTAAGTACAGTACAATTATCATTCATGTGGTGGATGGAAATCCTTGAAAGAAACAATGATGAAGAAGTAACCACATGACGAAGGTTCCAGATATGTATCAAGAAGGCCACTTTCCATGAAGAAAGGTATGACGTGACAAACCAAGAAGGAAAGTGATGGATGGCCTATGCCTTACAAGAAAAAAGCTCAACTAAATGTTATGACATCAAGGAAAGAAGTTGATCAAGCAACTAAAGGACCCACAAAGAATAAGTTGTTGATGAAAAGGAGAATCCCTTGGTAAGAGGGAGCTCTGACAAGTACCTGATAAAGAGGGAGTTTGAATTAAGACCACCCCTGATTACAAAGGAGTGACAATTGTGTTTTTCCATGTCATGTGTCACGCACTAGACCAGGATTAACAGCCGTAAGTCTAGATGAAGGCCATGAATGGAAATGTAGACACATGGTAGACACAACATTCTTGTCTTCACTTGAGAAGAAATAATGGGAGGATTGGGTAATCATCTGGCATCTGATACTCTTTCAGGATGTGTAGGGCATCCAAGACAAGAGTAGGCAAGAGGACTGATATTCTTTAAGGGTTGGGAACCCACGATAAGAATAGTCCTAGAAGGTCATACTCAGTGACACCCAAATGGGTATGTACCTTGAGAGACAATGATGAAGGTGTCTATAAATCATTGGTCTCGCCAGCATTGTATCTCATGGTCTCATGGAGAGATGGAGCTGTTCGTCAAGGCCTTGCATCATGAAAATGTTGATTGATACGATTCTATATAGATGGGATTACCAATCTGATTCTTCTTATGTGAAGTTCTTCAGACTGAGAACGACCAAGGACCATTGTAAATACATCCCTAGTTAAGAGGGAGTGTTGTGTAACTAGGTTTGGTATTTGTCAATGTAATTTTGATCTTTGTACTTGTCAAGAAATATAATTATTATTTTTATGAATAATATGAATGAATTTCTTGCTCATTCCATAGGTCTAGGAAATTCAAAGAATCAATATATGTTGAAGAGCTCTTCTTGAGCATACATGTAATGTATATGAGTCTACCTAGTGACTATATTTGCCCTCCAAGACCAAACACAATCCTCCAAGACAAGCATCAAGAAGTTTTCCTGCTAAACGATGAAGAGAACTGTTAAGTCGGCCTCAAAATGAATATTAACATCAAGTCGGATCACATATGGAGTCACATCTTTTCAGTGGACATGTCAGCTCAAATGCAGGGGCAAACCACTATCTATACCCAGTTGGGGTATCTGCAAAAGGCAGAAGAATTTTGGATTCCTCTGAAACTTTGATGGTGCAGGAAAGTATAGAACTCGCATTTCTTTATGAGATGATAAGGTGAAGGACAAGGTACAGAGGATCAGAACTCAGATCACTCTAATAGGGCACAGTATCTCGGACAAGGTACAAGATTACACTTTTCGGTTGAACACATAAGTTCAAGTATTTTGATGGGTACAGTATCTTTGTGGTTTCAGATGTTCATCATGATCACAGTCTTGGTATACTAGGACAGTCTCGGCATATCTATCATGATAATGATCCTGGTGCAAGAAACTCTCAGCTATACACACTAGACATCATTCTCCAAGATAGTCACAATCTCGGCATGATTATGATCTCACTGTTATACACTCTCGGTATGCCAAAACACAGTCACAATCTCGGCACAGTGACAACTATGATGAAAGATCATAATGAAGACCTCAGTGAAGTGTTCACATATATATCTCAGTATGGAAGCCTAATCAATATGATAATGATCTCAGTGAGAAGTGCAGTAATGATGAAAGAGAAGATGGATACATGGTTCAGCAGTTATGTTCTCATTATTATGATGAATATCTTAGTGAAGGTGCATGAATGGTGACCTCGGTGAAGCAGCAATGTTGATGATGATCTCAACAGTAAGAAGAGGATTGTTGAGTTGGTCTTAGAGTTGCCTAGTAGGTCAAGGATCATGGTCTTGATGTTCATCAATTAGAATCTCTATAAGAATAATTATGTGTGGGTTTTACTCTCGAAGAGGGATAGGTTTTGGCCCTGGTAGAATGCCAACTACTTGTGTTTTGTCTCTTTGTTTTGGTAGCAGTTTGATGAAGTAAACACACACACTCATAATAAGAAAAAGATCAAGATAAGATAAATGGTAAAAGCATTTCATAAATTGCTATTAAGTATAAAAGAATCTATCTAATGCTATCTACCCTAGATTCTTCAACACAATCTCCCGCTCGCGTCTTTGCCAATTGTCTGCAATGAAATTTAATTTAGTATCCTGGGAAGGGCGAGATCATCGTCGACATGAAAATTAGTGAATATATGGATTTAATGGAGGTAGAGGAAATCAATTGAGGGACCCTGGCGGAAGAAGGCATGTTTAAGTCATCTATGTTGAATCTTTGTGTAACAAGCCCAATTAAATATCCATGCAATAAAGTTAATAAAGGCAAAATAAGGCCAAGGTCATGGGACATGTATTCCAACCTAAATGTTGGGTAAAGACATAGTGATGGGGATCACCTGTGATTAATTATTAGCTATGGAAATTGGAAAAGACAAAGAGGCATTAATTGGCATTTTATTTATGAAATGAAGGAAAATATGAGAAAAGGAAGGTGAAAGGTCACATAATTGCAAGTGAGGAAAATTGAAGGAAAAATAGAGGAAAATGAAGGAAATAGAGGTGTTGATGATAAAAAGGTTGAGGATCAGTTCACAGTTTTTGTCAGTTCAGTGTTTGGCACTCTCATTCTATCTCTCTCTCTCTCTCTCTCTCTCTCTCATACTCTTCTGCACTTAGAGAAATCTTGGACCATTGTTGGAGCATGCTTGGAGCACTCTAGTTTCATTGGATTTGGAAAAGAAGGAAAGTGCAAGGGGGTAGCAGTATCAGCGACTATAGCTGGATTGCTTTGTAGGTACCAAGTTGCATGTATGATTTCCTTGTTGGTTTTAGCATGCATGGTATATGCATACGTTTATTTGGTTATGATTTGTCATTGACATGAGGGATTGTCTAGATTGATAATGGTTTTGGCTAGCCTTGCCATTTCTTGGATAACCATGGTGTGGTGGGTTTTACCATTTTTTTTCTTCAGATTGTTGCTCATGTTCCTTATGTTTGTGGGTTGAGTTACTAGTTCTTAGAGCCTTGGTTGGATAAATACTCCAGAATCCCTAAAACAACTTGGGTTGAGTTACTATTCCCCGAAAGCCTTGGTTGGACAAACGAAATAGACCCCTTGGTGGGTTGAGTTACCTGTCCTGGAGCCTTGGTTGGACAAACGCTCTCGAGCCATGCGGCAACTGTGGGTGCAGTTACTAGTCTTGGAGTCGAGTTAGAACAAACGCTATGGAGCCCTGGACAACTTAGGTAGAGACCGATATGGTGATGGTTAGTGATGTCCAACCGTGAGGTGGAATCACTAGTTGAGGGTTAAGGTGGATTGGCCTTTGGAAGTCCTAGTTTGGTTTTGTTTTGGTTATTCCATGAGATCCCACATTCATGCTTGGAATATGGCACGAGGGTGATTAGCTGAAAGAGAGTTTTGGTTCAACCCAATTTAGTATCGGGTGGTACATGGAAATCCCTTACTTGGTTGGATTTGCATATGTTAATTGTTTAGTCAATTTAATGTCTTAAATTGCTCTACATAAATTATCAATCCGGGTATCGTAAACTGATGAAGTGTGGTGCACTATATGTGCTTAGTTAACCTTTCTCTTACTTCGTTGTTTTATAGTTTATGTTCAACTCTTCCTAAAACTCTGCTTCAAACACATGTGCTGTGTAAAGCACGATTAAGAAGTAGTCAGAAATAAGTCCAAAAAGTAGTCAAGCTCTAAGGTGACAAGTAAGAAAAACCACTTTAAAGACCAGTTATAATGTTCAACTCTTCCTAAAACTCTGCTTCAAACACATGTGCTGTGTAAAGCACGATTAGGAAGTAGTTAGAAATAAGTCTAGAAAGTAATCAAACTTTTAAACTTGCAAAGAAAGAGCTTGAAAGAAATAACTTGAAATGAAACTGAAAGCAAAGAACTTGAAATGACTTGAAAGTAAATGACCACTTCCAATGGCACTAGACACCATTCATGCTGCTGCAAATAAAAGAAAAGAAAGTCACTTTTAAAACCAAAGATAAAGATTATCTCTCTCTAACTCGATGCTTCTAAGCACATGTACTGTGTAAAGCACGGATAGAAAGTAGCTTAAGTTGAATTAGAAAAGTGAGAAAAATCTGCTTTAAAGACTAATGATAATATTTTGCTCTTTCTAATTCTCTACTTCAGCCATATGTACTATGCAAAGTATGATTAGAAAGTAGTGAAAGATTAGTCTAAGAAGCACTTAAAACCAAAAATCTACTTTAAAGACTAGTAATAATATTTTGCTCTTTCTAACTCTCTACTTCAGCCATATGTACTATGCAAAGTATGGTTAGAAAGTAGTGAAAGAACAGTCTGAAAAGCACTCAAAGCCAGCTGCAAGTTAGTGATATTTTGATCTTAAAATATAACAATTTATGATGAAGATCATTTATGTGTTAGCAGCTCTTTGAGAAATAAAATTAAAAATCAGCTATAAAAACAAAGGCAGCAGCTTGAACCTGTCAACTTCAAATACCATTAGTTTGTAAAGCAAATACATAAACATAAAAACAAATCCCGGGAGAAAATAAAATGCAATAATTCAAACTGTACAAGGCAGGGGCCCCCTTCTACCTATGAAATCAAAGCATACTTAAAATTGCATGAATGAAAATCTAATCTACCTTACATTCTACAAAGCAATATTTACAAAATGAAATCTAATCTACTTACATCCTAATATGCTCCATGACATCTACTTCACATCTCCTTCCATGTTGAGAACATCAAAGCTTCATTCAATTTCTTCAAAAGTGCAAAGTACAACAAAGCTCTCCAAAGAGAGACTAAAAAGACTAACTAATGAAGGAGAGAGACCTCCTATTTATACAAAAAGATGAGAGCCTTCTCATTAATGATAAACCATGAATCTCTCCCTCTACCTCTAGAGTCCTAATCAAAATAGGAACTGATAAGACACATGTCTTTTAGAGTTACAATACAATTAGGAGATGTGACACATATCCTCATGATCCCATGATTCTTTCCAACCAAATTCGAATTTGGCCTTAGAGTGCCACATAAGGGTCTTCTAGAAGTCTCCTTTCAACCTACACATGTCAACAAACTCAACCCATTTGTTAGGTATAAGCATATGCACATTATTTTCTAATGTTTAACCACAAATTCACTTAAAAGGCTTAGAAATAATAAATATTGGAAAAACATAAAGGTAGCCCAATGATAATGAAAGTGGGATGAATGTGGTGACATAGTAGTGAAATGGAGGTGAAATGGAGGTGATATAATGGACATAATAGTGAAAGTGTAATGGAAATGAATGACATTTTCAAGACTCAACATTAATAAGAGCTCTTTCCCTCTTGTATTTCCATGAGTGATTTTACTTGTTATTATGTGTCTTTGGTGGTTGTTTTATCATGGTGTATATGTTGTTCATTTGTTGGTTATATGCTAGTTATATAATGTATAGTGGATATGGCTCTTGATGTGTTTGATTTGTTGATGACTGGTTAATGAACGCATGAGATAATAGATGCTATTGCAATTATTGTGAGGGCATTAGACCTTCTTGACGATTCTCAGATAAGTATTAGACCCCTATGTTTAAATATCCATTCATGACCTATACGTTACATGTTTGCCATGTATTTGACGAAATGACTGTCATGGTTAGACTTGGTTAGGTCAATTCCTTAATCAAGTCTTGTGTTAGAGGCTTTGTATTTATGTCATTTATTGTTTTGGAATGTTTCATAAAGTTGTGGGTTGTGATCTGGAGTCTATCCCTTAAAAGGTGGCACATATTTCACGGTTGCAAGCACAAAACTAGGAAATTGGGACCGCAGTCACTCCCTTGCAGGCGTATGCATCCAACTAGAGGTCTACAGTCACATGGATGCATGCCTGTGCATGCGACTGGGAGTTCAAATTAGTGAAAAAATGATCTGACTCAGGGTTTGGGCACCTGAAGGGGTGGTTTAGCTCTCGGGGGTCCTGTAGCTCTTGCAGAACGTCATTAAAGTTTCAATTTTTCGATTCCACTTCCTTAACTGTACTTAGGAGGTTGAATCATATCATAGTAACTCTTCGTCACATATTTACCCCTATGGACTGATGAACTTGGGTAAGTGTGGGAGGAGGGTGTTACGGAGTGGTATTAGAGCTCCCAGGTTCAACACTTGGATTGGATGGGCGGAATGTGTTTGTCATGCATGCATGTAGGTTGTATATGTGATTGTTATGTATGCATGGTGATGGTCATTATTGCAGTTGTGTCGTCATGTAGAAGTGATGATGTTGATGTTGAGATGATAGATATGATGATTTCATTATATATATATACATGTATTGTGTTATTCCGAATTGATCTTGTAGACGAGATAGCCTCCCCTGAACTTCACTTAGGTACATTTGATTATGGTTATATTTCATTGATTTGACATAGTATGTTTGCAGGAAGAAGATCAAAGATGATAAGAAAAATGGTGGAATATAGTTCACGTGATTCTCCCTACAAATCAGATGAGCAGCATGGTGATGAGTACTCCCCTCACATAACAGATACATTGAAAAGTTTGAAGGCAAAGATAAGAAGTTGCAAAGCAAATAATGATAGGAAAATTCAGTCACAGGAAAGACTTGTTAGGGCACATGAGAAGCAAGCAGAGGTCAATGTAGTGATTCTTCAGAGTTTGTTAGACTTACAGAAATAGGGACCACTTAGGATCAGTCATGGACAGGAGGAAATAACCAATAGGGCATATGGAAGCAGGTCTCAATCATGATATAGTATTGATAGGGATGATACAGTTAGAGATGGTAGGTTCTTGGATACACCTGATAATGACTATGGATTTCATTCTAGTTCTGGTTCAGAGAGACCGTATGGCCATCACCATCACCACCCTTATAGGAGGAGTGAGAAGCAGTATTTTCCAGAAGAGTTCAAGAAAGCAAAGCCACCTACATTTGACGGATAAATGAAGAAGTCATAAGATGTATAAGCTTGGTTTCTTGGGATGTATAAATTCTTTAGATTACATGACTATTCAGGAAACATGAAAGCCAAGATAGCTACCTTCGGTCTTAAAGGTAAAGCAGACATTTGATGGGAAGATGTAAAGAATGTCGGAGGCATTCGAGAAGAGGAGTTGACATGGAGTGAGTTCGAGAGACTTTTCAGGAAGAAGTATCTACCTGAGAGTTACTATGATGATAGGGCGAATGAGTTTTATGAGTTGAAGATGGGATCTATGAACAATGAGGAGTATACTAGCAGATTCTTGGAGCTGTTGAGGTATGTTCCTTATCTTAAGGAGGATAAGGCAAAGATTCAGAGATTCATTAGTGGGTCATTGATATTGTTCAAGGACAAGATTGAATTTGATGAGCCTAAATCATGGGACGAAGCCATTAGAAAGATGAAGCATTGTTATGAGCAATCGAAACGCAGGTATGAGACTAAGCAGGATTGGAAAGGTAATGATAAGAATAAGGGAAATTGGATTAAGAAGAGAGGAAAACCACATGATACAAATGACAAGGAGCATGTAGCACCACACAAGAAGTTTAATGCATCTAACAGAGGACATGGATTTCAGTCTGAGGAATAGAACAAGGGTGATGGCCGGAAGCTTTTATAGTGTTGGACTTATGGCAAGGATCATTGCGAGAGAGATTGTCCACAACATTGGGGTGGCAAACCATATATTTATAGTGCTCAGGAAGTACAGATAGTTGGGGATGTTGGACAAAGTATTCCACAGATCTATGCAACATTAGATAATAGGTAGGTTGATCATCAGACATCTATTATCGAGATGGATGATAAGCTTTGTGATCAACTTGTTTCTATTTTGATTAACCTTGGATCTAATTATAGTTATGTTAATCATGACCTGGTGGATAAGTGTGGTTTGAATAAAAAAATGCATGCAAAATCTTTGTTAGTAAAATTGGTTATAGATACCGAGAAAAGAGTTCATCATTGGGTAAGAGCTTGTGCATTTGAATTGAATGGTATGCCTACATCAGTGCATCTAAATGTGCTTCTGTTGGGATCGTACGTATGTTATTGGATATGGATTGGTTGTATCTTCAAAGGACTGAGGTGGGTTGTTATGAGAATGCAATTGAGTGCTTGGATGATAATGGAGAATAAAGAATGTTGCAAGGTATGAAGAAGGCGACATCAGTTAGAATGGTTTCAGCTATACAGGTGAAGCATAGTTGCAGGAAAGGGTATGTATTGTTTGCAGTGCATATTTCCAGTGAAAAAGGTAAGGATATTGGGGATGCTGAGGTCTTTAACAGGTGCCCAGTTTTGCAATAGTTTCAGGATGTGTTTCCAGCAGAGACCTTAGAGTTACCACCTCATAGGGAAGTGGACTTTTCTATTGAGTTGGTACTAGGAGCAGTACCAACATCAAAGGAACCTTATAGTATGAGCACCTAGAGTTAGTGGAATTGAAATTGCAGTTGAAGGAAATGATTGAAAAGGGATACATTAGACCAAGTTTGTTGCCTCAGGGTGCATCAATATTTTTTGTGAAGAAGAAGGATGGTACTCTCATGTTGTGTATTGATTACAGGCAGTTGAATAAAGTGACGATTAATAACAGGTATCTATTGTTGGGTATTAATGACTTGTTTGATCAGTTGAAGGGGGCGACAGTGTTCTCGAAGATCGATTTGAGATCAAGATACCATCAGGTATGCATCAAAGAAGAGGATATCTACAAGATTGCTTTCCAAACTAGGTATGGGCATTCCGAGTTTGTTGTAGTTCCTTTTGGTTTGACTAATGCTCCAACTACTTTTATGTGCTTGATGAATAGTGTATTGCATCCTTATCTGGACAAGTTTGTTATTGTATTCATTAATGATACATTCTAAGAATAAGGAAGAGCCTGTTGAACACTTAGCACTAGTATTGAGATTGCTAATAGAGAATTAGTTGTATGCTAAGCTTAGTAAATGCAGCTTCTTTCAGATAGAGGTACATTATTTGAGGCATGTGGTTTACAAGGAAGGCATAGTAGTGGATTCGGAAAATACAAAAGCTATCATGGAATGGGAAACTCCTAGAAATGTGGATGAGGTTAGATCATTCATGAGGTTAGCAGGCCATTACAGGAGGTTCATTAGGAACTTCTCGTGCATTGCCTATCACATTACATCACTGTAGAGAAAGGGAAATAAATTTGAATGGACAAAGGAATGTGCAGCAAGTTTTGAGCAGTTGAAGCATTTGCTTACCAACACTCCAGTTTTAAATATTGCAAATTCAAATAAAAAGTTTGTGGTGTGTACAAATACTTTCAAGAGAGGACTTGGTGGAGTCCTGATGCAGGAAGGATAGGTAGTATGCTATGAGTCAAGGAAACTAAATGAGCATGAGAAAAATTATGTGACTCATGATCTTGAGTTGGCAACGATTGTTCATGCATCGAATATGTGGAGACAATATATTTTTGGCAAGACGTTTGTCTCGATGAGTGATCACAGTGGATTGAGATACTTATTTGACCAACCAAAGCTGAATTCTAGGCAAGCTAGGTGGTTGGTGATGGTTAGTGGGTTTGACTTCGAGATTAGGTACATTAAGGGAAAGGAGAACAAGGTTGCAAATGCTCTTAGTAGGAGGATACAAGTAAATCACATAACAATTCTGAGTTCTTATGGGACAAATTTATAGGATCGAATCATACAGGCAGGACAATAGGATGGCAGTTACAAGGAGCTTAGGCACAAGCTACAATAGCAGAGTACAGGTGAATATGATGTGGACTATCATCTCACAATAGATGGTTTGGTTAGATTTAGGGACAAGATATATGTGTTAGAAAATAGTGAGCTAAAGAAGCTTATCTTGTGGAAATTTCATGTTAAGACATATTTAGGTCATCTGGGATATCATAAGACATTAACGACGATGACTAAGTTCTACTACTGGTTGAATCTGAAGAAATAGGTGGTAGAGTTTGTGGTTAGATGTTTGGATTGTCAATGGGTAAAGGCAAAGTGTAAGCATCCAGGTGGTTTATGACAATCGAATTTGATTCCAGAATGGAAATGGGAGGTCATTTATATGGACTTCATTACATGTTTTCCAAGGACATCTAGACAACATGATTCCATTATGGTTGTGGTTGATAGGTTGACAAAGGTAGCTCACTTCATTCTAGTGAAGTCTACTCATTCAGCTAGTGAGGTAGCATATGTATTCACCAGAGATATAGTGAGGTTGCATTGTATTCCTAGGAAGATTGTGTCAGACAGAGATGCCAAGTTCACTTCCAAGTTCTAGAAAGAGTTATTGCAAGTATGGGTACAGAGTTAGCCTTTAGTACAACTTATCATCCATAGACAAATGGATGGACATAGAGGGTCAATAGGATTCTGGAGTACATGTTGAGAATGTATGTTATGCATCAGTAGAGGAGGTGGGAGGAGAATATTCCACTGGTTGAGTTTGCTTACAACAATGGGTATCAAGAATCTTTGAGGATGAATCCTACAGCCTTGGTTGGACAAATGCTCTGGAGCCCTACGACAGTTGTGGGTTCAGTTACTAGTGCTAGAGCCGAGTTGGGACAAACACTCTAGAGCCCCAGACAACTTAGGTAGAGACCAATCTGGTGATGGTTAGTGATATCCGACCATGAGGTGGAATCACCAGTTGAGGGTTGAGGTGGTTCGACCTCTGGAAGCCTTGATTTGTTTTTGTTTTGGTTATTCCATGAGATCTTGCATTCATGCTTGGAATATGGCACGAGCGTGATTGCCTGAAAGAGAGATTTGGTTCATCCCAATCTATGGTCGAGTGGTACGTGGAAGTCCCTGACTTGGTTGGATTTGTATATGTTATTAAGAGATCTTTCCCTCTTGTATTTCCATGAGTAATTGTACTTGTTATTATGTGGCTTTGGTGGTTGTTTTATCATGGTGTATATGTTGTTCATTTGTTGGTTATATGATGTATAGTGGTTATGGCTCTTTATACGTTTGATTTGTTGATGAATGGTTAATGAATGCATGAGTTAATAGATGTTATTACAGCTATTGTTACAAGTCATTTTGTCGCCATTATGAAAATGACCACCAATCCAAATCTTTGGCTATTTGTCGAAGTATTCCAAAGCATTCCCTTCCTAGGTCAGAAGCTAAACAATCCCAAAGAGAATGAGAATTATAGATTACATGGTCCAAGAACCTATTTTTGAGCATATGTGTGGTTCCCTAGCTAAATTCTGTACATACGCAAATATGCTTATTATAGCCAGCGCATATATGCGCTCTATCTTCCACTATTACATGTGCACATAACTTAACGTAAGTAAAAATAGAAAGTGATTTATAGAAGCTTTGTTGGGGGGGGTATTTCCCAACTGAAAGCTTCAACCTTATGCTTACTCAAGCCTAATCCCTCTGTTCATGGAGCTAATCCCCTCTCTTTGTGGAATCCTAATCCCTCCTTTTGAGGATCTCATCCCTTGAGAAGAAGATCTTAAACATCCTTCTCTTGGCCTATAAATAAAACACCAACCGGATGGCTAGCGAGGATTGCTGAATGTAAACTTATGCTATTGGAATAGGGCTAGAAGGTTTGTCACCTAAGAGAGGATTGGAGACTATTGGGAAGAGGCTTGCAACATCAAGGCTGAGGTTGTATTGCTCTTTCTTGTTCAGGTTTAATACAAAAGAGTGTTTCTTTCCCATTGTATTTGTTCAATGGAGCTGATGAATTGTGTGTTTACTTCATTTTTCCATTGATAATGATATTAGGTACTAGTTTCCTTGATCACTAGTATGGGTTTATTGAGTCATTTATCTATCATATGTCTTTGATCCTTTGTTGTTATTATGTTTGCAGGTTTGGATTTTGAGCATTGAGGAGTTGCATCAAGCTATAGCGAGGATCTTCATCATGCATTTTGTTTAAAAGGGTATGGATTTCATATTCCAATATTATTGCTTATGATTCAATAGAAATGAACTCTGGGAAAGATTTACTAGTTTGCCTATTTGTTACTAGATTCAACCACTGAATCTAGGGAGATTACTCTTATCTACAAGAGCTTTTTTCCTGCTTAACAAATTGGCGACTCCATTGGGGAACATTTTGTTCTTCATCATCTACTCTTGTGATTTTTTGAATTTGTTTCTATAGTATTTCTCTATGACCTTATCTGACTGTGTACAAAATCTCAAAAGTTTGAATTTTATGGGTTCTTGGCTTTGTTTTTATTTTTTCTTCGTTTTTCTCACCTTGCACATTTTTCTTTCAGTAACAGTGCACAAATATGCACACTTACCTTTCAACAATAGTGCATATGCCCATTGAATCAAACTATTTACCTGCGCAAATCTTGAAATTAAAAAAAAAATGAGTTTTTCATTTGCTGAGTCTGTGAACTTTTGATTGTTGTGTTTAATTAGATCTATTTACATTCTATGAAAGTCCTCTCTATTTTGATTCGATGTTTTGAGTTGCCTTCTTGAAGAATTATTTATCTTTGCAAATTAGGGTTCAAGGTTTGATATGGTGAATTGTTGATTAATCAAGAGAAGGATCAACCATTCTTGAGATAGCTTGAGTTTGTCCTTCTTCTATTAAAAGAACAGATTAATTACTTTGCTTTCGTGATTGCAAAGGATCATTAGTATTGGTAAAAAGTTAGGGTTTTTCAAGGCACCACTAGTGATTTGAAGTTTGTTGTTTTTGTCCAAGTGAATAGTAGTTATAACTTTTTATAAGACAACAAAATTCCCTGCTTATAGTGATTTGTAATTCATTACATCGAGTTAAAATTATGGCTTTTGTCTATTGAAGGAGGAATTAAATATTAGATTTTGGGCATGCCAGAAGTTATTAAGGTTTAAGTTTTGCATTTTGTAGTGAATCATGTATTTTGCATTCTTTTTTATTTACATTTTGAAAATGATCCATTGGTTCTTGTATTGTTGAAAAGTAAATGAAACCTCTTTCCTTACTTTAGTTATAATTCATCGAAGTGAAAATATTACATTATCATGCTCGATTGAATTTAACTTTGAGTTGGGTTATAACACCATCGGTTTCACATCCATCAACCTATTAAGTAAACAACAACTTGAAAACATCGCTAATAAAATAAATTATAATTTCTATATTTCTAGGGCTCATTACATCTACATTAGATTAGATAGTATGGATTTGGAATAGGGAAGTGAGTTAACTTTCCAAAGTTGCAAACAAACACTAGAATATTGTGGTAGGGAGTAAATCCATCTATTACTGTTTTTCTCTGGGAAGCTCCTCTTATAAGGGAGTTAAGCACGAGACCATACCAGACCTAGTGAAGTGATTGACCCTGGTTCATTGGTTACGGTAGCACGATTTGCACGCATTACAAACGGTGCCAAAAGGTGCTTCAGAGTCACTTGAAGGATAAACCTCAGATTAATCATGTTGAGGAGCCTTCAAGGGGATTGAGCTTTGTTACTCTTCTCTTGCATGTACGTATGCTCTGTGGTTGTACCCCCAGGTTAAATTGTTGTACGTGGTAACCTTAGAGACCATTATCTTAGGGCTTTTCCCCAAGATGACGGCGAGGGGGAATCCCTGCTGTACCTGGAGCAGACGTTGACTAGACTCACTTGGACATTTTTTTAGGGTATTCTTCACTCGAGATGGAATAAGTGAAGTTACTTGCACCAGATCGTAGTCATTAAGCAGGTTGTTAGTGTAAATGATTCCACCTACTCTATCTCTATTCACTTTTCACATTGATCTCTGCGACGTTGGGTTTCATCATTAACTAGATATTTCGCTGTGAAAAAGGTTGTTTGTGTGGTTTGATTCCTTAGATTTATTAGCGTATGTTATTTGATTGTTGTTACTTTTTACAGACTTTAGGTGTGGATTGTGAACTCGAATTGTTAATATTGTTAAAATTCTTAGTTAAATCTATTAAAATTGAATCTAATGGCAACAATTCCACACTTTACCGATAAAGAACCCCTTTTAATGAGAATCCTATTCCTTTTCCTGGCTTTGGAAATGTCGGTCCTCCTTATATGGCTACGTTGTCACTTCCCAGATTCACGATAGGTTTACCAGTGTGGTTGTTTTCAACTTATTTAGTCCCAAATACCCAAACTGTTCCTCCTCAACCAAGTTCTCCATCTCAACAACACCAACAGGTTATTGACCCTTTACCTTCTTTACCCAAAATGTCTTCCTCCCTTTCTTCTTCTTCACTTGGTAAAATTCTAGATGCTACTAACCATGTGACTAAGAATAGGAAGAAAGGGAAGAAGAAGAAGAGGAAGTAAGGTAAGAAAGAAGTCAACCAACCAGCTATTGCTTTGAGTATGGGAAATGTTGAGGAACCATCCAAAATACGTCACAAGCCCAAATTCCCTTGAAAGCTTTATAAGGGTGACCACCTTCTTATTGATTGTCCCGGTGTTCTAAAGGTATTAGAGGTGTGGTCTAAAAATTTTCATCAACTTCCAACGCCCAATGATTAGCAGATTCCTAGGAAAAAGGGTAAAGTTAGGTTTCCCTGTAGGTTATGCGAAGGAGGTGATCAAACTCACCTTTTCCCTCACATGGACGAAGCCTCAAAATTGTTGGAAAACCTTATTGTTCCTCAATAACAACTTCCAACTGGTTACCGTATACTTTCTCCTAACCTATCGTCAGTTGACAAAGTGATTGATCTAATTCCAAGTACAGTCAATCCCATTTTTCCATTGGAGAGTGACACACATATCACTAAGGTTGATGATCCATTGGTTGATCAAGTGGTTAGATCGATTCCACATTCAGTCGGTCCCATTCTCTCTTTAGAGAGTGAAATTAATAAAGCTTAGGTTCTTCTTGTTATTTAAAATTCTTCTACACATGGGGTCATTTCACTTGCTTCCATTGAACCCCATCCAAGTATTGAGGCTATTTCCTTTTATTGGAGTAGAGTGACAAAGCCTCATATTCCTTCTTCCACCCCTTTCCAAATCATTGTGAAAGCTTATGGTAAGAATATGCAGCGTCGCACAAACGTCAACGAAGGTGCTTATATTAGTATTTTATCCTCAACCGCTTAGCAAGCTTTGGGTTCCCCTTGGCTTGTGCCTGTTACACAAAATCTATTAGCTTTTAGCATAACCATTAGTGAGCCTTTAGGGATCCTTCCTAAGTTACCTATTACCCTGGAAGGAAAAATTGTCTATATCGATCTTATAGTAGTCCAATGCCCCTTGGATTTCAATTCGCTCCTAGGGCGAGACTATGTCTATGCCATGAAAGTTGTCGTCTCCACACACTTTCGAGCGATGTCTTTCCCTCACAATGAAAACATTATGACTATTGATCAACTTTCGTTTGTTGATCTTGATTTGACTACCAGTCATCTAACATCACTGAATGTTCCTTATACGAAAGTGGTACCTACCCCACCACAGGTTAACTATGTGGC
Source organism: Pinus tabuliformis (assembly GCA_031772625.1). Taxonomy (NCBI): domain Eukaryota; kingdom Viridiplantae; phylum Streptophyta; class Pinopsida; order Pinales; family Pinaceae; genus Pinus; species Pinus tabuliformis. The sequence continues at coordinate 1,442,905,252 of CM062816.1, forward strand.
AACCTATCCCATGTTTTCGGTTACCGATGAAGTGAGCCTCTCATTGTTTGCTCCAATTAGTTTGAATTAGATCCAGTGATTGACATGGTGTACCCTATGGGGGAATTTGAACTCGATTTTCTTACCCCTTTTGATTCTCTTCACATGTGCTCTTTCCAGAGAACTATTCTTCCTTCTGATGAAGACCTCTTGGAAGCCATGATCAAAGTGTGTCCCTTGACATGTGTTTCTTCCATTTGGAATCCATGATCAAGGTGTGTTCGTTGACATGTGTTTCTTCCATTTGGAAGCCATGATCAAGTTTCTGCGAGGATGGTTATTTACTGTGTCAACCTCGTTAGAGAATGAAACAAGGTATGAGCATAGTTATTTTCATTTCAAGCTCGCATAAAAATGAAACCCATTTATGAATTTCACGAGCATAGTTTTGTTTCAAGCTCGTTAAAAAATGAAACAAATCCCCCTCTCAATCAAGTCTTTCATCTGATCTTGTCAATAAACCTTCATTTCATCTACCTATTAGTAACTTGTCATTTACTTAAGCAGATTAGATGAATCTCGAGGGGCATGTGCCTCTACATGGGTATGTTGTAAATTGTTGTGTCATATTTTGTATATGTGGAAATTTTACTTCTTTTTGTAAACTCTTATTATACTTCTCCTGCTTATATTGTGTTACACTTGATTTGCAGATGTCAACGCTCCCTCAAACTTACAATGGCTACGCTGATGGTGCTATTCATAGTACTCAGAATTTGTCTTCCACAACTTGGGTTGTTTATTCACTCAATGATGAGTTAATTAGTATTCATGGAATATGCCTTGGTCGAACAACGAATAATATTGCAGAATATAGTGTAGTGATTGAGCTATTATCTGACGCCATTTCATTTGGTATTCGTTTTTAATCATTAGGTTAGATTTTCAACTCATAGTATTACATTTAAATGATGTTTATTCAGTAACAAGTTCCACAATGTTAAGGATTTTTTTGCGGGTTTGTCTCTTGGAGAGATAATTTTATTGCATTGAATATCAACACATTCCAAGACATTTAAACACATGACTAATGCATTGGCTAATTATGTGTTCAATCGACATTTGCAACATTTGTAAGAAATAAAAACAATAATTATTCATATATTGTGCAAGATAAGCTTGGATAATAATAATAGTTTCCATTAATCAAAATGTTTGTAAAAAGTTTTGCTTTAAAAAAATGTCATCCAAGACATATGAGGCCTCATGGCCTTTATTATCCAAAGATGTTTGTATATCAAAAAACAAAATCTAGCCATGTGACTAGCAGCTAAGCATGATGATCATGGTAACAGATTATAGCGTGAGCTGTTCATCGTAAGAAGCGATTGATCGGTCCTGGAACTCCCACGGTGTGCCTCTGTTAATGAAGAGGTAGTTCATCAATCCCAATATCTAGGATAGTTAGAGTTAATCTCTTTAAATTATGCTCAAGCTTAGATACAGATTTTGTTGCCTTAGGATTTTGTGCCACAAGAGCTACTAGATGCTCGCCACCTATGTCAGAGCGACGCGTCGCTGCTGGTCTGATGGGGTCAATGTCTACATGATTATTTTAGATAATTAGTTTTAGGTGTAAAAAAACAAAAAAGTCAAAGAAACACAAAACAACCAAAATGTGAAATTTTACCTATGTCACCCCACTGTATTCCTGTAGGAAGTGGGATATCTGGATCACCAATGTAATCCATGCCCGCATATGAGTAATCCTCGATCATGATGATCTGGCATTCCAGCCACCCGAAAAAGTTAGGATTATATCTCACAGTTGTACCATCACCACCTTTGTGGTGTGCCATCAACGAAACCCACTACAACATACGAGGATCACGAGGTCCTCCTACCTCTATAGATAACCATGGAGAAAGAAGAGGAATCCTCTCTAGAGAAAATGAGATAACGATGGCACCATACCCAAATTTCTTGAGTTTGCCCATTTTTCTCTAATCAGTTGCCCTTTGAGATTGGCAACAACACCCTCACACTAGTTGAAATGGCAGGTTGTAAACACTCCTGAGAAAACTGCATTTGAGCCTTAGTAACCAAATGGAGTGTTGCACTTCCACACAATCGTGCAAGAGTAAAAGAAATGGTCCTCAATGGAAGCCTCTCGATAGTTTTGATATCAATTTGTCCACCTTTGAGTCGGGACCATTGAAAACAATGTTGCAGTAAGTAAGTGGTTGTCATTTCACCACCTGATCTATGCCCATACAATGAAATATCAATCCCACGATGTGGAATCCCAGTCAATAATAGATGTCATCTGCATCTATGGTGAGTCTTTGATCTCCAATCTGGAAACATTGTTCTTGAAAATTCCAAGTTCTCACCAACCATGTCAGCAAATCTAGTTGAGATTTCATACTCGGGATCATGGATTTATTTTTTAGACCACAATCCCTCAAGGATTGTAATGTTGTTGGGTTATTTAAAGCTTTTACATCTTGATCTTCATGTTCTCTCTCCCTCTATTTCATTTTTGCAATTCAAAACCTTGGAAATAATAATGGAGGATCGTTAGAAAAGAATGTGATAAATTTTGCAAGAAATTTTGGGCGTTTTATATTTTTTTTCAAAACCCTCGGTGAAATGCATGGCTCTCTTTTAGAAATAGAGCAAATTTGTGTGGTTTCCGTTTTGAAAACCACGCAAATCACGTTTTTCAGTGGTATAAAAGAGTCGGTATGCGCGAACCCAATGGGGAGGAATTGCGCACACCGAGGGAAGAATTTAAACTAATTAAAACCCCCTAAAAACACTAAATCACTGGTGAAATGCAAAATGTAAGCTATCAAAATGAAGATAGTGGAATGATCTCTTACCTGGAGAAAACGATTCGTGAAATGGTCTACCGATTTGGTCAAAATCTGCCTCTGAAGTGTCAGGTGAAAATGTACTCTCAATAGCTCTCAAATGGTCAAATATTTTTACTTTTTGGACTTTTATAAGCATTTTAGGCCAATTAAAATATTATTTTTTGCCTTTAGCTTATGAAAATTCAAACTTTAACGTTTTTACTATGTTCCTTGAGCAGTTACAATGATTTTTGAGTTTAAATGTGCAGGACAGAGGTTTAATTATGAAAATGAATACATTTTATAACTTTTTTGGACTCGTTAATACTTACGAAAAACCAAAATACTGGAGTTACCTTTAAGCTCTTTTTTGACTCTCGAAACATGGAAAGATTGTCGAGTACGCTTGTTTGTTTTAAACTCTTTAAAGAAAACGAAAAACGTCTACTTGATATAAGTTTACCCCTTTTATGAATCATGTGGATTATTTACGAAAAAGGTATACGTTGACTAATTATAGTCAATAGAGTTCTCTCTTGCATTATTTTACCCTTTTTCGGGCTTGAGATGCTAAATTTATGAAGAAAAAAAAGTTTAGAGTCTACTTATGTTTTTCTCCTGACTCCCTAAAAATGAAAAACACCAAGCTTTACTGTCTCTGGGCTCGTTAAACTTTACTTTGAAAGAGCTAAAGAGCTTTCTTTTCGTGTCTTTAAATTTTTAAAGATGAAAACGACATCAAGTTATCTCTTCACCGGACTCATAAAACATAAACAGTGTAGGACTCGTCAATTATGACGAGACTGCACCACTCCTTCCTAAGGTTAGTTAAAAATACTCTGAAGGACTCATACGAAGGATAAGCTTACAGGACAAACATATTTTATCCTCGTCAAGTTTGCACAAAAATAAAAAGGTACTTGTCAGTAATGGTGGGGGGGAATTAGGAAGAAACATTTGTTTTCGTATTACAAAAAGCAGTATGTTGTTCTTGAACACGACACTTTGTCACCTTTATGTTTGGGTTGGGAAATCCATTTGTCTCTCAGTTTATCATACCCCATTGAAATTCTTCAGTTGATTTTGGGTACTATTTTTGAGTCAAATGCTGCCAAGTCAAAATGTCGTGTCACCGATATGTTCAAGAGAAGTCCAACCTCAGTTAAAATTACCTTGCAATTCATAGCCCTTGATCGTGTAGGCCATATCTGAGTCAGTCCTCGATCACTCCAAATTTGTTCTTCAAAACTTGAAATGAGTTTCGTGTCGCAGGCCCTCCTGCGACGGGTTGCTTCCTATCGAATTTAGCTCATTATCTAGGAAGTTGATTTAGAAACCTTCCTCAGTACCTTCGAGCCTGCATGCCTTAATGGAAGGTTTCTTGCCTTCGACGACAGGTTCTCATCCTTGAGCTTTGATCCAATGATTCTATAAGTGTTTGACTTCAATACATCTTTTCACACTTTATATATTATATTGGAAGTACCTTGAGAACCATTGTCATTATTGGTGATTTCTCTCACACTTGTTAACGATTCACATCATTAACCGGTAATCAAGTGGTTTCTACCACGTTCAACTTCAAGACATTCACTCAAATGGTTAGATTCGTACTATGGATCAATAGAGATGGAGATCAAGACCATGAATATAATTTCATCCATCCAGGCTACATGGAGTTATGTATTCATGATTGTAAAGATAGATCCATATTTGATGATTGCGTCCATACTGTGTCTACTGTTGACATGGATCTTTATGTATTTCCCTACTGATTCATTGAGATATTTCTGCTCTCATTATAGGAATTCCTACCTTAGTGATGATTATATATTGTATTGTAACCTTTGATTGATTATTTCAAGTGTCCAACGGTGGTCTCAAATCCGAACTTTGACATGATAAAGCGCTTCAATCCTCAAACATCTATTTTGACTTTGCACTTAAGGGGGTAATCTGTTACACGTCATTTTGTCACCATTAAGCAAATGATCGCCAATCCAATTCTTTCGTTATTCGTTGAAGTATTCCAAAGCATTCCCCTGCAAGGTTAGAAGCTAAACAATCCTAGAGAGAATGAGAATTGTGGATTACATGGTCCAAAAACCTATTTTTGAGCATCTGTGTGGTTCCCTAGCTAGATTATGTCCATACGCGGATATGACCATTATAGCCAGCACATATTTTCGCTCTGTCTTCCACTATTACCTACGCACATGACTTAACGTAAGTAAAAAAAAAAAAAAAAAAGGTGATTTCTAGAAGCTTTGTTGGGGAAATATTTCTCAATTGAAAGCTTCAAGCTAATGCTTACTCAAGCCCAATCCCTATGTTCATGGAGCTAATTCCCTCTCTTTGTATAACCCTAATCCCTCCTTTTGAGGATCTCATCCCTTGAGAAGACTAGTATTAAGCCATCTCAAGGTACATTAATTCCTACTAAAACTGCTCACAACGATACAAATGAGTACATGGACCAATATAATCAGCCATATTTACTAAGGGTGGATCAAACCCGAATACCCAAAGGTTACAAAAATAACACAATTGTCAAGTCCCATACAAGGGAGAAGCATGTTCATCGAGATTTGAACTTGGGCCTATATCACAACAACCACTCTAAATCACCACTAGTTCATAAAAGTCAATTGCGAGGAAAAGTTGTTACCCTCACCACCAGGTCTAAATCCCACTTTGTGACATGTTTGCTTTTCCTTATCTAAATGTTGATGAGCTATTTGTGTTCTACTCATGAATTGTTAACTTCTCTTCGTGCATTGAAGAATCTAGTGCTTACCCCAAGTACTATCCTCAAATGAGGGGAAGTGGATAAGAGGTTTCCCTTGATAGACATAACTTGGGTACTCTCTATATATTTTTATCCTAGGGAAAAAAAAACTACCTCCCTCTCAACTCGAAGGCAAGAGTGAGATCGTTAGTACTAGGCCAACCCACAATTATACTCATTCAAGAATGCTTTTCTTAGGCTCAAAACCATTACAACATAATCATCAAGCCATCAAAACTTATCATGACATTAGCGGGGATTTGAACCTAGCCAGGGAGGATAATAATCATTCCACCCAAACACCTAAGATAACCCCAACTAATGACAATACACTCTCTCTTTCTATATATATATATAATTGTTCCTCTAAATTATTTTGTAATTTGTGTGACACACACACACATATACACGTAGTAGTCTATTTGTTCGAAATTTTAGTTATTTTTGGGGCTTATATATTGGTTAATTTTGTCTAAAATCTAGCAAGGATTTTTTGGAATTACAAGTTTTATCTGTGTGGTCTACACAATCTCAGTATCCCATTTATGGAATTAAAAATGTAATTTAATCAACAAAAATTTACAAAATCGGCAAGAATTATATTGTGTGATTTTGATAAAAAAAAAACAATACTTAAAACAATTAGAATATATATATATATATAGAGAGAGAGAGAGAGAGAGAGAGTTATTTTAAAACTATTTTGTGGTTTGTTTGATACATACACCCTTGATAACCCATGGGGTTAGCTCAATTGTTTGTTTGTTTTTAATATTATTGGGTATTTGGTTTGTTTTGTGTTCATAAGTGCTCTACTCGATTTCTATTGAGTTAGATGAACTATTCTATATTGATGAGTTTATTAGAAATACCATCCACAAATGTATAAAAACATTTATTATGTTTCTCTACAAAGTTTTCCTTAAAACCAAAAAATAAAATAAAATAAAATACATGATATGAAATATATTCACTTCGTAAAACATTATGAAATTCCAAACATTGGGCCTGGAGTATGCCCTAAAACTGCTTCTGCTTGGCTAAGAGCTCGTCTTCCTCGGACGTAAGGAAACAGGTTAACGGCCCAAGACCCAGAGGCATCTGGCAGGAGTGAAAGCCTGCTCCCTTACGGACCACCAGCGGGTTATTTCAGGTGGCGTGGTTTTCCTTGATAACAGTGATGTGTCAACTGACATTCGCGGATAGCAGCCAGAGATGGTTGTCCTCACTGTTGGTTTGACAAACTGAGTTTGATAGGTTTTTCCACCTTTTGAAAAAAAAAGAAAAAAAAGAAATTCCAAACATAAAATAATATAAAAACAATTAACTTCCTTTAATTTTTTTCTGAAATAAATATAAAAACACTAATATAATTTAATATTTATTTAGAAAAATATAAATTTAACTTCTTAAAAAAATTAAAATATATATAAAAACACTAATCTAATTTAAGATTTATTTAGAAAAATATAAGTTTGAATCAAGAGAGTAATTATTCTTGAGTTTATGAAATCATTTCCCAATCACATGAGCCCCAAAAAAAACCTTAGCCTTAAAGAGAGAGCCAAAAAAAACCCAATCATGCATTGTGATGATAGACAACAACCAAACATAAAGCAATGATGCACTAGGAGTCACTGATCATCATCTTTTCCTTGTCACTTATATTTTTTTTAACTGGATCGTAAATAGGTTAAATACTTGGTCGGTAATCATGCTCAATTTCAGATTCCTTTTTATTAAGTTAATGACAGTCACAAGTGGTTCACTATTTAATATTATTGTACTGATATTATGTGTAGATGCTTAAATTTTTTTTTTTTAATTAAGCTTGTTACATAATAAACTGTTGTTTTGTTATAGTTGATATTGTGGTCGTATTAGTTTAATTAGTAAATATTGTTATTTTTAAAAATCATTACTATGTACATGGATTGATTAATGTGCAGCCTAATGTTCAAGGTGGATATTCTACTTATCTTTGGGGATTAATAAAGTAAAGTGATTAGAAAAGAGTTGAGCATATAGGATTGAAATAGATTGATTGGAAAAAAGTGGAGACTATAAGATTTTAGGATAGATGGATTAAAAATAATACTAGAATTTGAGGGTCAAATAGCCAATCAAAAAGAGTAATGGGAAAATTTATTATAATAATGAAAAACAAATAAACAATTCAAAAAATTAGAGGATTTCTAATAAATTCAATTAAATTGAAAATTATAATTTGAGTTGGCTAATAACTTATGAATTAATTTTTCAAGAAAAAATAAGTAATAATAACGAGTTTAATAATTTAAAACGAGAATTTTTTATTAAATAATTCATTGATTAAAGAAATAATGAGAAGCAAGTAAGTGAAAAAGGGAAAAATATATTAGAGGGGGAGGGGGCGAAAGATTAAACACATTAAGATAATTAAAATAATGCTATTATCTGTTATTAAAAATTGATTTGAAACAAGAAAGTTATTAAATAATTTATTGATTTCAAACCAGAAATTTATTAAATAATTCAATGATTAAAGAAATAATGGGAGGGATACAATTTTAATAAATGGAAATGGAAAGAGGGAAAAATATTAGAGGCTTTGGGGAGAGGAGCAACAAAAGATTAAAAAGATAAAGAAAGATATAAATTAATAAGATAATTAAAGAAATCATAATAATTATTTATAGATCTAGTGATAATAATTATTAAAAAGGGTGGGGTGGACAATGGAAAGGAATTGATAAAAGGAAGGAATAGGAAACTCGGTGAAAAAGGAACATAGACGAAAGGGGGAAATCAACATTCAAGGTTGTGAAATAGAGGTTTCCAAGAATGGCTTAATTTGTAGCCGATTAAAGTTACTCATATATTTATTTATTTTTATTTCGAAGGCTTCATGGATGATCTAAGTGGAATAGAGGGGGTGGGGGCGAGGATTTTAGCTTGGTCAAAGCATATGAGATGTTTAGATTTGAAGGAATGTTTGTCAAGGATAGATTTTGAAAAGCGATTTTGATATGTTCCTGTAATGTGTTCTTTTAGACGAGTTTTTATGCATCTACTAGTTTGACCAGTATAAGAATTTTTGCATGAGCGTGGATTGTTATAGACTTTAGGGCTCATTAATGGATCCGATTGATCTTTGGGAGATTTGAATAATTTTTTTAAAATCTTGAATGGTTTGAAGAGAGTTTTAATGTTTTTCTTGGCTAAAATTTTAGAGATGTGATCAGTGGTTCCTTTTATATAGGGAAGTGAGATCATGGCTCTAGGGGGAGTGTTGGAGGTTGCTTAGAGGAAGGAAGAAGAGTTTCCTGTAAAGACTTACTGATTTTGCTGGAGGAATAATCATTGTTTTTAAGGGCTCTTTTAAGATGAGTTTTTTGTTGAGAGAGGAACTGGAGATCAAATATGTGAATGGCTTTGGAAAAGAGGGTTTTTAAGACAACAAATTTATGGGTTGGATGGTGATGGGAGTGGGCATGGAGGTACTGGTTTGTATGGGTCTTTTTGCGGTACACTTGATGAGAAAGTGAACCATCATGACCACGAGAGACCAAGACATCCAGAAATGGTAAATGAGTTTTTTCTTCTAATTCCATGGTAAATTGGATATGGGGGGACAAGTTGTTGAGGTGGTTTAGGATGTCATGAAGGGAAGGAATCCAATGAGACCAAATAAAAAAGGTATCATCCACAAAATGTTGCCAACATTAAGGTGCCAATACTTTATGGTTTTAACTTCAAAATGTTCCATGAAGATATTTGTGACCACTAGAGGTAGAGAGGATCCCATTGCGATGCCTTTAGTTTGTTCGTAACATGTTCCATAGAAGGAAAAGAATGTGGAGTTGAGGCATATTTTTATGAGGTTAAGGGTTTCAGGATCAACAAGGTTGGAGATTAAATCAAGGGTTTTAGGAACAAGGATTTTTGTGAACAGGGACACCACGTCAAAGTTGACGATGATGTCATTGGAATCAAGGCAAAGCTAAGCAATATTTTGAATAAAATAGGTTGAGCCTTTAATGAATTAAGGGGAGTGCCCCACAAAGGGTTGAAGATTATCAACAAAAAACCAATAGAGATCATGAGTAGATGCTCCAATGGCACTTACTATGGGCCTAAGGGAAATTCCATTTTTATGAATTTTTGGTTGCCCGTTGATTCTAGGAGTGATAGGGAGGGACGTGATAATACACTTTTGAACTTGCGAGGGAAAAGAAGAAGATTTAATAGTTTTAGTGATAGTTCAAGTAATAGATTTGATAAGGTTTTTGGAAAGAGTTCAAAGAAAAACATTTATTAAAAAAATTTCCTTCTTATTATTTCTTTAATCATTGATTTATTGATTTATTGTTTCAAATCATTGAATTATTTAATAAATTTCTTGCTTCAAAACAATTTTTAATAACAAATATTATCATTATTTTAATTATCTTGATTTGTTTAATCTTTCATGCCCCCCAAGCCTCTAACATATTTTTTCCCTCTTTCCTTTTTCACTTACTAAAATTTTTAGCTCTCATTATTTCTGTAATCATTGAATAATTTAACAAAGAATTATTGTTTTAAATCATTAAATTAGCTATTATTGCTTAATTTTTCTTGAAATTTTAATTTATTGAACAAATTGTTATTAGTCAGCTCAAATTATAATTTTCAATGTAATCAAATTATTCAGAATCCTTTAAAATAAATATTTTTTGAATTGTTTATTCGTTTTTCATTATTATAATAATTTCTCCCCATTGGTCTTTTTGATTGACCATTTGGTCTTTGAATTATAACGTTCCTTTTGACCTAATAATCCTAACATGCTTACTATTTTCTAATCACTCTACTTCATTGGTCCTTGAGGATGGTCAGAGTGTCCACCTGAAACGTTGGACATTATCCTCAATCCACTTACACATTAATGATTTCCATAAATAACAACATTATTATCATTATGGACTGTGGAAGTATACATTCTCTTATAATATATATCTATTTAGATTGGTCGTTACTTTGTGTGATTACAAATTAATTTTAGAAACTCTTTAAAAAATTACATGTTTAAAATATAATGGACAACTATACACCCTCAATCCTTAGGAGAGTTGGAATGAAAGTGTGCATTTGTGAGTGTATGGTGATGGGCGAGGGTATACATTTATGGGAGGGTGAGAGTATCCATTTGTGCATGGTTTGTGGGTGCAGTGAGGGTGCGCATTTTTCCACTCACAAATTCACGCTCTCATCCATTTGACATCATTAAAAATACACACATGCCCCACACACAAAAATGCATCCTCTCACATGCCATATGCATGCACAACTACACACTCTCATAACCCATTATTGCCTAAACATAAATGTAACAGACCTGTCCTTTTACCACTATTTTGGTATACGTGACCATAATTGTGAAAGCCAACGTAGAAGCCACAGATGGTTGTGAAAAGTCCTATAAACAATTTAAGTATTAAATTATTTTCTTGAAAATAATAAAAAGATGGATTGTTGGCCTGGAGGGAGGGAACCATAGATCCAAATCTAAGGGGAAATGGAGAAGTGAAAGAGTGGAGATGTGGAGGACAATGCTCTCACCCTCAAAGATGGAGGAGGTAGCATAATTGACCAAACCACTGCCTAATGGATGACAATAGACATGATTGGACAAGGGGAAATGTCAATGGCCTTACTAGTTCACTAACAAAATGGAAAGGGGAGAAAAGATCTGTATCTTCACAAGAGAATGAAGAGACACAAGAAGAACAAGATAGAATAGAGGAAAATGAGAGAGCGGTAGTCAAAAAGTGGTTGCAGGGAGAACGTGTCCCAAGAGGGAGAATTCCTTGGACATTGAACATGAGTGCATGGAGCAATCTTGGAGATTTGAATGAGTCATGTGCTCTGAAATGGGAGTGTTATTCTATGTATTGATGTATTTGAGCCCATTGAATTGTTGATGTAAGTGAGTCCTTATGGTGTTTACTGCTGGAGGGTAGTTAAGAAACCACCTGGATATTGGCATCCATCTCTTGAGTGCATACAAAGATTTTGGTGTGAATTCCTCGAGAAAGCATCACCTCAAATTTGGATCTGGCTCGATGGTGGTCAACTGTCAGAAAGTTGTTGTTAAGATAGCCTATGGTTGGGTGGAGAGTCGAAGTCCCTCTTTCAGTTGCCAACCATCTTTACACACTCAGATAAGTCAAACGCATTAATATATTATGTTATGAATTGTGGTGTTCCATGAATTACATATGCTTGTATGAGTTCTTGTATATCCTTGAATGCTAATGAATGCCTAAGAGGTGAAGATAATGTTATTCTCAAGATTGACATGTTACCTTGTGTGTTATGGATTTAATGAATGTTTGGACTGTGTTTTCTAATAACTTTTTCATGGTTGATATGATAAATTTTGTATTTATGTTCATTCACTTGACTATTATGGTTGAGAAATGTAATATTCAAGTTTCTCAAAGGACTGATGTTGTTCATTAGAGGGGTTGTATATCCTCTTCTATTGATATATTGTATGTTAGCACTAGATGATTAATATATGCATGCTTTTTAATGAATTTAACCATCATGCAAGAGGTTCTAGGGTTGGAATTATTGAGGATAATCTCTTGGTGTGGTTTTGTTGAAAAACTGTGAAGTTTGGTTCTTATTCCTGGAACCAAATAATGGGTGTCATAGGCATTAGTTCCATGTATTGGATATCAACCAAAGTTTCATGTTAAGGACCTTGGCACTCACTTCTTAGAAACTACGAAATTTGGTATTTGGGTTATCGCCTCTTTACCTCGAAAAATTTCCCTTCTTCCCTTTTTCTTCGCAGGTGGTTGAAATTTTGGGTTAGCAAGGGCTAACACTTTTGTGAAGGCCCATATTTCTCTCGAGTTGATTTGTATATGGGTATATCTGGGGTTGGCAAGGGCTAACACTTTTGTGAAGACTTGGATTACTCCAGGCCAAGTTTCTCTCAAGCTAATTTGTATCTAGGGATCTAGGGGTGGAAAATAGTGCCCAACTCTAGGAGGCTTGGATGTGTCTCAAGCCCAAATAAAAACCTTTAAATCCTTTTTATGGGGTCCTCTTCGCATAACATTAATTGGGCTCACACCAATTACTTTATGTAAGGATTTGATCTAGGGTTCGGGAATTTAGGGGTAGTAAAGGGTGCACACTTTTCGACAATCTAGATACAACTAGAAATGGATATCGATCTTAGCGTTGGAAGGCTGGCCCAAAACAAAATTTTGTTGAAGTGATACCTTTCCATAGGCTATCCGGGAGTCTAAGGATCCAAGTTTGGCAAGTGATTGCACAAATATTAAGGCTAGTATCTATCTAAGGCCGAATATACTCGCGATGTAGTAGAGGGTTTTGTGGACCCCACAAAGTGTTGGCATGGAAGTTCCATGGGAGCCAGGCAGGGGACATGTTGATGTGACATGGTAGTATAACAGTGATATGGCTTGGTGACATGGAATGATGACGTTGTTGGGGTGAGCCACCAATATTTTCAAAGGAATGAATTGGAGAGTGACCTGGAGATCAAGGTTAAGATCTATTGAGGGGGCCCCTTCATGTTCAAAGTTTAATGAACAAAGGAGGGGGGCGATTGGGATTAGCTCCAAACATCCATCCTTTGACCAATGATTAAGATTCATTGAGGTCCCCCCTTCCCAAAATTCAAAACCACCTTTGGGAGGGTCTGTATTACCAACTATTTCAGTCGAGGCCTGGCTAAAGCATAACAAACATGCACAAAAAGGAGGAGAGTGGGACAGGTACAGAACCTTGGCTATGGAATTATGCCATCAAGTTGTTGGACCTCGGGGAGGTCTAAAGAAAATAGGTTGATATTTGTCGTTAGCCATTAGCCTCGAAGTGTTTGAGTGCAAGGAGGAAACCCTGATGCTGAGGTGTCGAGATGACATGGACCAACAGGCTCCTCCTCAGACACACGGTACAAAGGATGGAAGCACGGGTATCATGGCATGGTAACCTAAAACCCATCCATAGATGGTGTGGCAGTGCCATGTGAGTAGGGTAGAGTCAACGTAGCGTCCTTGTGATGACATGGCCTTTGTTAATAGGCCAAAACTTCTACCGGGCATAAATTTTGATCATGAATTCATATTGAGAAAAAATTTATATCATCAAAAAGCTCTCAACGAGTTCGTCATAATGGTAATGTCAGAATGAATTTATGCAAACTTGCAAAAATGAAGTCTTGTTAACCCCTTCTCCATAATAGACCTTGGGGGTTGATTCAAATAGGTAATTAGTTCCTTAATCCGAGAATCTTTAAGGGGGTGGAAGGGAAGTGGTTACATAGTGGTATCAAAGCGAAGGCTCCGCACTAGACCTGAAGAGGCTCGCACAAAAACGACAAAATTTAATATGTTAGTTTAATTATTGTATATGTTGAATTTCAATTAGTTGATATGGTTGCTAACCTTGATAGAATGTTGATATGTATTTTTTTTCTATAGCATGTATAACTGACGTGGGTTTTGATTTTGTGAACAAATTCATATCAATATGCATAACATTGATAGACTAAGGTGATAAATTACTATAATCTTTCCAAATTTAACCAATAAGCATAAGACGACACATAAGAAGACACAAATTCCAACAAGAATTAGAAGAATGAGCAGCAGAATGGTGCAATATAAATTAGGCAGATCTTATCATAATCAAGAAGAGGACATAGCTGAGAAGAGGTCAGTGGAAAGTTCCCTTGATTTGATGGATAATCTCAGGATCTCAAGTGTTGAATTAAGAAGTTGCAAGGCAGATAATGAAAAGATTGTCCAAGCACAAGAAATGAAAGCAAAGGCGAATGTAATGATTTTGTAGAGCTTATCAAATTTGCAAAGGCAAAGGAAACACGAGCTTGGTGCAAACTATCTAGGTAGGCATAAGTCTAAGCAAAACCCATCAGACATCTGGAAACAAGGATTGGAAACTAATAGAGCAAAAGGAAGCAAGCCAAGGAAAAGGCATAGGAAAGAAAGTGAAGACATAGTGAGAGGAGAATTCCGACTCAACATTTTGGAAAGAAAGTGGAGTAGGCAGGATCAATTATCTAGTGTTACAACTAGAGGCCACCACCAACAGAGGAGAAGTGAGAAGAGAACAACGCTAGAAGAGTTTAAGAAAGCAAAGACCCCTGCCTTTCATGGAGAATTAAAGAAGGTTGAAGAGGCAGAATCCTAGCTGTTGGGCTGAAGAAATACTTCAGAGTCCATGACTACTCTAAAAACATGAAGGCCATAATAAACATTTTCACGTTGAAGTCCAAAGCTAATATATTGTGGGAAGATCTGAGAAATGTCAAGGGCATTAGAGAAAATGAACTATCATGGAGAAAATTTGAAAAATATTTTCGTGAGAAGTACATGTCGGAGAGGTGCTATGACAACAAAATTAAGGAGTTCCACGAACATAAGCCAGGGAAGCTTACCTTGGATGCTTATAACAAAAGATTTTTGGAGCCATTATGGTATGTTTTGTATATCAAGGACGATAAGGTAAATATTGAGAGATACCTTAGTTGGTTACTGTAGTCTTATCAAGATAGGATTGATTTTAATGAGCCAAGGACATTAGTGGACACCATCTGAAAGGCTAAGTATTTTTATGATCAATTTAAATATATCGTTGAATTCTGATTATAATGGAAGAAGAAGGACATAGGAAATTTCAAAGGAACATGACCAAAATCCTCAAGACACAAGCAAAGAGAGAAAAAATGTTAAGTTTTTCACTCCTGCCAAGGGTGAATTTTAGTGGAATTCCACTACTGCTAGTAGAGAATGGCCTACCAAATAAATAAGAGAAGAGGATAATGAGCCCAAGAGAAGGTCATTACAGTGTTGGGAATGTCAATAGAACCACAAGAAAAAGGATTCTCATCTCTTGCAATGAAAGAACAAGAAGTTATAAAATGTCTAAAGGCAGCAATGGTGAACGATGTAGCTCATAGTGTACCTCTGATTTATGACGCATTGGAAAACGGGCAGGAAGAACATGAAACCTTGGTGATTGAGATGGAAGGTATGGTTTTCAACCATCTTGTTTTAATTTTAATTGATTTGGGTTCTAATTATAGTTATATTATCCCAAGGGTTGCAAAGATGTGCAACTTGCAAATAAATCCCCATGCAAAGTTGTGGTTGGTCCAAATAGCAATGGGATTGAGCAGTGTTGTCGCAGCGACAATGACCCTCCAATTTTTTTTCCTAAGTCAATTTTGGAGCCTACATGAATTGTTGTTTCAAGGCCCTTAGTGTTGTCATTTGTTTTATTTTTTATTTGTGTGTTTTATCCTAGTGTCGCATCCTCCAAAGTCAATGTTTCATAAGTGTTGTCAGCTAACCCCTAGAAGCTCTCATGTTATCTAGCCCATGTTTAGGTGGACTCAGGACTTCTCTTGACTTAGAAACTATCCTTTTTTCCATTCACACACTCGAAAAGCACTCAAAAGAAAACAAAAGCAAGAAAAGTGCCCTTTAAAGGCAAAAGCACAATTTAAGATCATCAATACATGCTCTTGTGTTGAGCGCACTCTTTTGGGCTGAATAAGTGTGTCCGCCTTCAACGCATTCCTTCAAGCTGAACAAGTGTGCCCTCCTTGAGTGCATGCATGAGGTTCTTATTACATGTGGGTGCACTCCTATAAAATAGGAGCCCACTTAACTTCCTTAAACTAACTCATCCACTTGTCGACAAATGGTGATCATGCATGAAATAACTTTGCCTATAATCTCTTTTAAATTAACCTAGCTAATCATTCATTTTCATACTCATTCTCATCTAGGTTGGGCGCACAACTGTAGATCAAGAAACTCTTCGTCGATATGTGTTACAGGTAAGTTTTAGATGTTGAATCTATTGATTTCATTTCATGATTTCAGTTTCGATCTTCCTTTTCTTATTGGCATTTCTTTTTTTTCAATTTATTTACTAACGTTTCTGTTCAATCTTGTTTCTACAAGTGTTAATTTGTTGTCGCATGTTGAAACTATTCACATTCCTCAACCTTTCACTTTCGGGCCATGATTGCAACAACATCTATAAAAGCTTGTTGACCCTTCTTCTTATCATTTCTATCATGAAATCTTTTTGTTAGATTTTTCCTTCTGTTTTCCTCTGGTAGAGCACACTTCTGGAACTCGGATCCCAATCAGCTCAGAAAATGGATCCCAGAATAGATTAGTTTTCCTCGTGAGCGCACTCCTTCATCATGAAGAATTATGTTATCCTTGAATGCATGATCACACCCTGAAGGCTTGGATGATTTCCCTTTGTCCCTTCGACAAGAGCTAGTGTGCCCTACTTTCCCTTGAGCACACCCCGAAGGTTTGTCCATTCACCCCTTCAGAGTGCGCCAACGTTCCCTCTTTATCTCTTTGAGTGCATGAACGCACCATGAAGGCATGAAAGCCCAAAGACTCATAATTTGTCTCTTAAGAGTGCTCCCTTGCACCCTTGAGGTTTTCTCTTTCTTTCTTGAGTGCATGAGTGCACTACAAAGCCTCGAATGACCCTTGACTCCCCTTCATGCTTCGAAAGTGTGCCTTCCTTTTTTGCATGCCTATTTTTCTTACGCATGCAAGTGATTATGTGATGTTGTGGAAAGATTTACATTCTAAGTTACATTTAATAGCTCTTTGAATATGATTTGTTGAGATATTGGTACAAAGTTAAGATTTCATAAAGCTAATCTTGTCATCATGAGTGTGCTTCCACAAAAAGGTGTTTGAGCTAAAAGTATTGTCACTCTTTCATCATTTGTTGGAGCCATGCCTCCCGCTTCATGTAAAGTGGCCTCGAAATAAGCTTTAGATGCAAGCAATGAGGAAGTAGTTGACGTGACAAAGCCAACCATTCTCGTATACATAGACACACAATGCTTCATAGATAAGTCAACCAAGGTCACATGGGTTGGCATAAAAGATACATTCATGCAAAAAAGTTTGCTGAGAGCTTGGAAGAATTGCAAGCATACGTCAATATCAAGTGGTCCAGGATACATAAGAGCGCATGCAGATTCCCAGTCATCCCCTGTGTGGAAGTGATTGAGTGGATTATTACACACATGGATGACTCTCATTTTGTGCTTCGTAGTGAAAGTGGCGATAAACTCACCACCTATTATGGAGAAGACATGCAGACCTACTATAAGATTCTTAGGCCCACTAAATATGCAAAGAATGACTTCTATAATGGATTTGTAGATCTCAACACAAGTGACACCATCAAATCTTGGTGTCAAGAGCCTGCTAAGTTTCGTCACCACCCATTCGTAGTTTATCCAACAAAGATTCTCAAAGATGTATATTAGTATGTTATTGTCATGTGCTGTTAGTTGCATAGGCACAAGAACGTCGAGGTAAAAACATCAGTGTCATGTGGGGCAGGCAAAAACATCTTTGAGGGAGAACCATGCACCACAATTCTATATGTATGCATTTCTTTTAGATGGAATCTGTGCCCAATATGCTTTTCTAGCAATGTATTGGAACTGGACCCCCCAAGACAAGTTTTTAGTTTACTTCCACTGTAGATTGTTGTCAGAATCAAGCTTTAGAGGTGCATATGATAGATTGGCTGAGCAGTTCTTTGTAGTTATATTCCATATGATATTCGAGATCAATCCTCCTTGCATGACCGATCAAGTGAAGGAGTCACTAGAGGATATCACAGATTGGTTTGTAGCGCCTGAGGGAACATACATTTGGTGTTTTGGATGTCAAATATCCCCTCACTTCATGTCACGATATGTGACCAATAAGGTGGAAGTAGCAAATTAGCTGGACAATGGATTGTCCAGAGTTCTTCAAAGGAGAAAGAAATCCCCTTGACCCACCTTTCCTTTGAGGATCATATTATATGAGTTGAAGAGCCACAAGACGAAAACGACAAAAATATAAGAGTTGGATCATTTTCACTTTGAAACTAAGGACTTTCATGCATATGATCCCAAGAGCGTGTGCAAGCAACATTGTGAAAGGATCGGTTTCAATTGGGGATATTTATTTATGTCTACAGTAAAAGATGAGAAGATGAAGAATGGTACAATGCAGTTAGAAAGCCACATCCATAGATGGATATCAATTCACCCCAAGATCCACTAGTTGAAGACATACAAGTGTAGGAGGTAGAATAGATAACCCCTTAAGAAAAGAGTGTATCTCTTAGGAAGGGGATCGGGTATGAATCAATAGGAGAAAGTAGTAGGAAATGGAAATTTGATCCTTTGAACACAAGAGTTATTTAAGTGGAACATGAGAGGAGAGAAGTAGAAGAAGTGGAGAAGAGGAAGCAAGATGAGTTGCTCAAGAATAAATGGTCAAAAGAAGAAGAAAGGAGAAGAATAGAAGAGGAACAACAAAGGTAGTCCCAAGAGGAAGAAGCAGTGCAGAGACTAGAAGAAAAGTAGTTGACTCAGGAGAACGAGGAAGAGTTGGAGGAAGAGGATACCGTCCAACCCATGGATGATGAACCAAGTTCTTGAGAAGAACCTTCTCTCGTAGGTGGTCATCTTCCATTTGGATAAATGTGAATCACACCTCCACCCTTAGACCGAGTCATGGACATGTGTAATGTCATGTTTGATCAGCTTAAGCAGAGGATTGTGCAGCAAAGGCATATATACTTCGTGAATGATCCTCAAAACCCAGTATCAATATCTACATAGAAGGTGATAACTGCCATTACCAGAAGGAATCCTAGGGAAATCATGGCAGCAAATGTGCTATAACAACGCAGGACAACTTAGAATATATACTAAGTGAGAATGCTAGATTAAGGAAAGAACTTGTTGAAGCAATAGGCAGAAGATCTTACGGAAGTGAATCAAAGGTTATCTTCACATAGTTACAACATTGTAGAATGGTAGTTAGCCATGCAGGAGGAAATAACGTCGATGGAGGACACCACAGTTATATGATGAGATGATACTTCTAAAACAAGTGGTGGATCCTCTCGTTGGCATTAAGAAGAAAGCACAAGAAGTGGTGAATTTCATGAGAGTGGAAAACAGAGCGGCTGAACATCTTAGGAGTGGGCTACCAAGTATCTCGATACTCCACAACATTTCAAAAGAAAAGATAGGATTGTCATTGAGATAGACAGAGTTCATTTGAGACTCCATCATCAGAACTACATGCGCCTTGTAGAACAGTCGATTAGTACTATTGCTTCTTATAATTGGATGCACAATGGTTTTGAGTCTCTTACACATAAACATGGGATGCCCACAATAGGATCACTTTAACAAATCTTAGGCAGAGAAATCATCTTCCTGGAGATTAGGCAATACATTGAACAAATCAAGCAAGAAATAGAACATGAAGGCTTGGAGATCACGAAAGACATTATTCTATAATATGCCATTGCACAAGTCAAATAGCATATGAAACTCTCATGGCTATGGAATTATGTATAGTGAATCTCCAAGGACATATTAACAAAGGCACTAGAGGTGAAGATGTGTTATGTATGGGACCAACCAGTTCGGTTCAAAGTCATCTCAACGAAGTTTAAAACATGGCACACATACATCACAAATGAGTTCCATGAGGAAGCAAATGACATCAATTTGATAAGATTTTTTCCTATTATCAGTTTTGTCTTATATAGCCACCATCTCATATGTAATTTGTCTTTTATAAGAAATGGTATCTAATGAAGCCTAAGAGGCACACCTGGAATGTGAATAGCCACATACAGAATGTAAAGAGTCATGTATAGAATATAAACAATCATAGAAGTTGAAGAGTCATGAGGAAGCTCAAAGGTCATGATCATTGGTTATAAATAACTCCTGATAATGTAAGCTAGAGGCTTGGATTCTTGGAGCCTTTCCTTGGCTTCTCTTTACATAAGAGATAGATCATTTTTGGGGGAAGCGAGTTGTGGCTTCATGTTCCACTACTAGATATAGTGTTTCATATATGTAACAATGTACTTGGGTTCTTTCATTCATAATCAGAAGCTCTATGAGCTAACACTTCTTCATACATGTATCATATATATCGTAAGACTATGCTTGTTATGTTTGTGGTATATAATGCTTTAATCACATACTAAGTTTAATGAACTAATTCGTTTCTTAGCTATGGTTATCATTGAATAAGTGTTGTTATGTTTTCATGATTGTTGTTTATTATGTAGACTGATATGCAGGTAATCAACAAGGCTTTCTCTTCCTTCCAAGGTCACCCTTTAGGATAGGACTATTAATTTTCTAACCGGAGGCTCGTTTTCCTTTACTAGCCTTGGAAGTCCCCCCTCGTACACTTTACATTGGGTGTCTAACAAAGCTTACATACTTAATACCAAAAGAGGTGTTGTGATCTCTTCAATGTGTGTAACCAAGGCATATCTTTGAAACCTTTCCAACGGTGGTTAGATCGTATGTTAGAAATTAATTAACAAAGCAATGAAATACATAAAATATCGCGAAAACACAAATACATGAGCACGTAAACAAGAGATAAACAAGTATATGTGGTTCACCCAATTTGGGATATGTCCACGGAGAAACAACCAGTTCTTCCTTTTATATTATCCAGCAAAATGAAGAGATACAACCTACAACAGATCTGTTGTAATTTCCTCTTCACTCTCACACGACCTCCTCTTTTTCTCTCTCTAAATAATCATGCACAACCACAATACAATTCCCTCATATAAACCGAGGGTTTCCTTCTAGGGAAAAACCCTAAATTAACATAACTTCTACCGTAAGATCATTCGCATAATGAACGACCTAGATTGACTACAAAATTACAATATTTTACAAGGTAATTTTTCATCTATATTTAGTTTCGGGGGGTGGGGGGGCTCTTCAAAAGTCGTCATCGTCCCCCACCCACCCCCCTTGGCAGCTATATTACGGGCATCATTTCCGCCCCGTTTGGGAACTGGGGTCCAACGTGGTTGAGACCTCTGAATCAAGAAGATAATCAGGCTTCACACCCAACAATTTATAGTTGGAGTCGGATGGGACTCCTACACCAAACTATGTGAGGTCTAATTGAGACTTCACATCCGGGAGATCCCCTTACATGTTGGAGACATATAGCACTGTTAACATTTTTGGCGCTAAAAGGAGGGACAAATGACAAGCTGAGCCTTTGAAGTTTGTTTGAATCTCTTACCCTTTAATGGCTTCATGCTAGATCATAATCCCGAGGTGTTTTTATGAAGCTTTTGATCTTTTGATCCCCGCATAATTTTTACATGACTTGTCAAATTTGAAATTCGATGGCAAGGGTACAACAATTGTCCTTGATCACGTAAATGAATTTGTTCAATTCTATTTTTCAAGTGGTGTTTATTCTGAAGAAATCCTCACGCAATTATTTACTATTAGATTAAATGGTCATGCGAAGCAATGGTGTTATTCTTTACCCACTACTTCTATTTCATATTTCAAGCAATTGGTTAACGAGCTTCATCCTTTTTATGATAAATATGAATATCAAGATGTTCTTAATGAAATTTATTAGCTTAGAATGGGATTGAATGAATCTCTTGAACATTTTGTTGAACAATTGCTTCATCTTTGTTATGAATTTCTCGATGAGGATGTGGACTAGCAGTTCTTGGATGAAAAGTTTTGTTTCTTAGTCTAGATGTCAATAAAATATTTTGAATTTGATCCATTATGTCCTGCCGATCAAAAGGAATTTCACCATCCTGAGGAAGAATCAGATATGCTTTTAATTCCATGTCCCCAATCTTTTGATGTTCCATGTTTTCGACCTAAACCGATCACTAGATAGAAAAATCAACTTTTTGATGAAGAATTGATTTTTATTTCACATCTCTCCCCTGATGATGATTCGTCTGATATTATCAATCAACCATATTTCAATCTTGATATCTCACCAGTCAATCCTCAACGCGTTAATCAAATTTAACCCTTAGACAATGATGACCCTATTGATTTCCTTTTCTCTGAATTGTGTGGTAATGTGTTGACGGTGCTGGACTTGCCAACATGTCAAGGGGATCTCCCCGGTAAGAAGTCCCGATTAGACCTTAGACCGTTTGGTGTAGGAGTCCCAGCAGTGGGTCGTAAGGTAATGCCTTGACCGTGGTGTTGCACAGAGGGAAGGAAGATAACTCTGTCAGTAGCAAGGGTGTGACTAATGCAGTGAGTCAAGGAATGAGTATGAGAGGTTCCAACACTTTAAAGGGGAGGAAGGTGAAGGTGAGTTCCAGGTTGAAAGGGATTAGTCCCAACTCGTCTAGGAACACACAACACAAAGGACATGCACAACTTCTGGTAGAGCAGTCGACACGGATGCGATAGTCACAACATACAAGGTAAGATAACACGAACAACACTCACGGATCAGTCTGAGACGAGTGTGATGGTTGATATAACAAGGTTCAGAGAAAGGTATGTCTGATGTCTGGCAGAGCATTCGACACGGACGGTGACAACATTAACAACATATGCAACACATTAACAACAAGACTCATATAATTGCATACAAATCAATTCGTATACAAGTACGTAAGTTAAAAAACATATATCATTAAGGCAACTGGAGCAATCCAACTACAATAACAACATATACATGAAAATGTGTTGGCTTTTATTATATAAAGAAGTGTAAGTCACAATCATACAATACACCATGTGAACCTGCTAGCCCCATTAGTGGAACGTTACAGCCACATTCGCCTGCTCCTCCAAAGAGATGTACTAGCTCTGTGCAACGGAGAAGCCAAGGCGCATTACAATATTGTCCAAGCCTTCTTCAGGAGAGTCTTAATAGAAGCTTGGCTGACCAAAAAACCTCTACAATGAGTTATGCGAGACTATTTATAGCAAAGGGTGGGGTGACCCTTTACATTCCCCTTTGTGACAGTTCAACTACCCTCACGACTCTTCACCTACTCTATGACTATTACATCCAACAGTGGACACTTGAATTACACTTGACATGACTCAACATTACAATGCACATGCACTCATGTGAGACAACATGGCTTGAGCAAGCCTTGCAAGACATCACAGACACTCGGTCCGCTGTGGTGAGACCAACTCTTTCACATGCTCGTGATGGTGAAGTTGGTGAGTTGATGCCAAGCTTGGTCATCCATGATGGTGTGCATGCACCTCATGGTGACATCTTGCTGAAGCGAACTCTTGCTTCCGTTGCAACTGGTGCATTGGTTCGACCCCTTCATCCAACTCATCTGCTAACATGTGCATGTTCTTCTTGGGTGCATTGAACCGACTGCACATTGATGCATAGTGTCCGTGCTGATCTTCAAGTGTGTGCTGGTGGTCATGCACATCAACTTACCGAAGTACCCGTTCAACTCTAGTTGGACTTACTTCTTATCTTCGCCTTGGTGAGAGTTGTGTTGAATGGGTTGGATTGCATGCACATGCACAATGACATGCATGTTGTTGAATCCCTTGCATGCGATCAACCACACTGCTCACTATGTCTGCTCTGTTTTAGCTGTTGGGATGGATATTTAACTTGTACAGGCACAATTTCATCCATGAGTGCACGTTGCGCCCACTGTTGTTCCTGATCCTACTACAACTCATTCGCCTGTCTGTGCAGCTTCATGTTCTTCCTTGAGTTGCTACTTCGGCACATGCAACTCCTTCTTCATTCCATTTTTTTATTTGCGCAACCTTCATGTCGCACTGTCACCTCATAGCCTGAGTCTCCAAAGTTGCCTTCATTATGAGTGGATCTGCTTGATCTTGCAACTTTGTTCTGCCTCTGTGTTGTCGACAACCTTCCTCTTGTATTCGTTGCGTTTGTTGCATTCGGTATGCTGCCTTCAGCTGCTGTTCATGATGCTATTGCTTGATGTATTTTTCTATGAACAACTTGATGTCTTCATGAGTAGGCAAGCTCATAGACACTTGATCGACTGCATCCCCAAGCGTGCACTGAATGGTGTCTACACCTCTGCTCTCCTGGAAACCATTGTACATGTACTGCTGAAAGGCAGATGAACACTTGTGATACCTGGAGACATGGAAACAGTGATAGCAAGCAATTTTTCAATCGAAAACCAAAATGAACATGAGAACTGACTTGCAACATACATGGATAAATGATCATGAAGGTTGCATAATTTCGGCCGAGGGGTTGGGAGATCGACTGCCAACACTGCTAAAGGCACAGTCTAGGCAGCTGGGAGACTGGCTGACTGTTGGAACTACACAATGTACAGTCCAGTCTGGCTGTTGTCTGTTGGGATTGCGCAATGCGTAATTCCAGCTGGGAAGGACTGCTGGCCTAGTGACAGATTTGCGCAATTTCTTGGGTCAAGCAGCCACTGTCCTTCAGAAATGCGCAAAATAGTCATGGAGGCCAGTTCTGGGCAAGAATGCATAATTATGGAGAGGAAGGTGAGCCTTGGTGAATGCAGAGTTTGGGCCAAGGTTAGCCTGACTCGTCGACGTGCAACTGAAAGCAATTAAGACAATAAATGCATGGCGACACTAAGTGATGGCAGAAGTGATTGATA
This sequence comes from Pinus tabuliformis, assembly GCA_031772625.1. NCBI lineage: Eukaryota > Viridiplantae > Streptophyta > Pinopsida > Pinales > Pinaceae > Pinus > Pinus tabuliformis. Next base: position 1,442,930,407 of record CM062816.1, read on the forward strand.
GTTGTTACACAAAATTTTGTCACTATCCCTGTACTCCCTGTTCCTTGATCTTGGAGGACCTCTACAATGAACCCTGCATACTTTGCCTTCATGAAGAAACTCCCATTGTGTCCATCTTCATGAGCAGATCAATTCCCTTTTGCACCATTTCCCCTGAAACTTCTATTTTTCCCAGTTTACAAGACTAGTGCTAATGACCTTTGTCTCCCCCGCGTCAATGTGCAGAGATTAGAACTATCCCTAGCGCCGACCGGAGTGACTGGGTTGTGTTCCAATCGCGCCGGTCTTGTTATGGAAAGTTTTTAAATTAGGAGCCGAAGCTTCCAGCTCTAGAAGTTTTGTATTGGAAGTCTTGTAAATGGTTTGGACAGATGGGGTCGAGGATGTCAGTTTGGGCTCCTTTCCCCTATAATGATGGAACTACCTCAAGGGATAAGTCCTTCTCCCATGAGAAGAGGATCCTTCTCCCATCCATTCATCCTATATAAACCTCCCTTCTTCCCAAGCACAAGCTAGTGTTAATATTGGTGTGCTAGTGCTATTTTGGTTTGGAGTAGGCAACAAACTATTACTAGTTGTAGCTATTTAGTTATGTGAGGGAGAAGTGTGATTTGGTTCGGAGTGAACCCTAAAGGGAAGAGCCTTAAAACTATTGTGGATTGATTCCATCATGGGATGCTAGCAGAAGTGTGTGGGAACCTAGTCTTGTCAAAGGAGGACTGCAATGTCAAGACAAATGGTTGTAATCTCTCTTTGATATTAATATATGCAACTATCAATTGATTTCCTACATGATTTTTCATCTTACATATTCATGGCTTAATGTTTCTTAACTTGTTAAGTAGGTTGAATTACAATTTGTCTATTATCATGGTTGTTGTTTGTTGTTGTTTACTTGTTTCAGGTGCTTGAATAAGGAAGCGAGATATCTAGAGCGAGCAAGCAAGGACATCATCAAACGGGATAAGCGGACTAAGAGGTAGGCCCTATTAATTAGTTCTAACCTAAGGAAATATTCCATAGAATGTATCTATTGTGGCTAGACCCATTATCAGGCTAGAGGAATTCGTTTGTGTCCGCACTTATAATTTTACTTCACCACAAATTGGCGACTCCACTAGGGAGTTTATCCTTTTGTTTGTCTTCGATTTCATGATTTCGCGAGAACTTTTCTAGTTCCACTTTTTCCCTTTGGTTATGTTTCTTTTCTCCTGCTTATTGGCCTGAGATTGAAATTCATAGTAGCAGATTTAGTCTTTGTTTCAATTTTATTTGTTTTTTTCTTGGCTCCCTCAATTAACGTGCTTAATGCGCTGATAGTTGTGTTGATCAATGCAATTCGCTGAGGAACAGTTGTGTCGACCAGCCTCTGGCGCTTGTTGTTAGTTAGGCAATCACATCGATGCCTGTAAGTGAAGATTAGGGCCTGACCCCAATCTTGGCCAGTGTGTTCTGCTCTTGTGATTTTGACCCCGTAAGCCTTTTGGACCGTTTTCTCCCTGACTATAAAGCTTGATTTAGCTTGATTTGTGTGCTTGTTTGGTTTAGCCCACCCTCTGATGTGTTAATTCTGGCCCTGTGTGAAGTTCTTTTTTTATTTTTTCTTTGAATCCCTCGATCGGCACTATTTTTGGCGAAAAATTCGTGCCGATCAGGCCATGAGCGCTAGTTGTAGTACTGGTCAATCGTGCCAATCGGCGCTACTTTTGGCCCAAAAGTCACTCCGGTCTCCGAGTTAAGAAAAAATCGAAATTTCTCCCATTCCAGTGCCAGCGTGTCTTGATCGTCAGACTCTCTTCTTCCTCCAGAAGTGACTAGGATGCTTTTTTTTCAATTGAATGAGTGGAAGAGTCTCATTTGTTCTCTTATTTCGAGTGTCTCTTTTCTCTTTCCAAGTGTAGATTACCTTGCTTGGTTTGTCAATTGAAGCATTTATGTGTTTGGATTGTATGATTCAGGGAAGAAGTTTCTTTTAGTTTCATTCATCATGCTTTGGATTTGATTGATGCTTGTTTGTTCAGAATTGTGAAAATTTTCATTCAAAGTGCTTTATGTGAAAGATTCATTTTGCTTTCTGTGAAAAGAAGAACATCATTCTAGTTTACTTAAGCGAAAATATTACATTAGTAGCGTTATTGAGAAGCTAGAATTGCATCATCATAAGCATTGGAAATGAAATGAAACTTCTTATGTTGTTATAGGAAGATTAAGTGCATTTAGGACATGTATTAGAGAAAGATTTCATTCTTTGATTGTTGCATTGATTTTGTGTTCCCTATCTCTCAATTAGTGTTAACTTTTGTCGAAGACAAAGATATATTTTCTCGTATAGATGCATGTAGGAGTTTTGTCAGATGACAGTGGTAGGGCCTTGTAATTGAAACCTAATTCAATATCAACCGTTAAAATCAACTGAATTAACCTAAGGAAGCATTGGAACTTAACGCTTATATTTAGAGGTCTAGGTTAGAGACGTGTTCCAGCGTCTTTAAACCTAGCAGTTGTCATTCGCTTCGGCACTAGACAATGCTAGTACATATTTGTGCTCCCCGTATCATCAAGTATATAATGGGAGACCCCTCTAGGCTGCAATCCTTTATCCATAGGAAGTCGAGTCAGCCACCTTGCAAACGTGATACACCGAACACAACATTCGGGGAGATTTCCTGCCCGTACTTCTTGGTTCGCCGGGAGGTATTCTGCAGTTCACGGTTTCCTGGTAATCCTTTTTACCTAGATCATCCATAGTAGTCATTTGATCTTTTCGACTCATTAAAATTAAAAGGTCATTCGAGCGCTTGTCGTTTCGAGCTCGTTTCCAATCGAAAATGATAGAGTCAACTTTCATCCTTTTCTCGACTCTTAAACTATGAAATGGCAAAGTTTTGTTTCAGTGTTCTAAAATTAACTTCCCATGAAATATTCTTGGTAAAAGTTATCTTCCTTAGTAATTCTTTAGGGTCGATTCCAATGACAACATTTCCAGAGTCCACTAGTCAATGATTCCCCTCTGATGGGAATCCTGGTCCTTTTCCTTCTTTTGGAAATGTTGGTGCTCCTTGTATGGCAACATTGTCCCTCCCTGGGTTAACCATTGGTTTACCTATCTAGTTATTTTCGACCTCAGTGGTCCCAAGTGTCCCAACTCCTGCCCCGCCATCTCCTTCATTCGAATCATGTCACGATGATTCTAAGGTTGATCCCTCTCCTTCTTCCCCTATTTCTTCACCTTCCTCTTCTACTTCGCCTGGTGAAAGTTTGAAATCCAGTAACAAAGAGGCTAAGAAGAAGAAGAAGACGAAGACGAAGAAGAAGAATTCAAATAAGCGAGAGGCCAACCGTGCAACTATTACTCCAAATGCACCCCCCATCGACAAACCTTTTGATCCTTTGCAGAAGGTAAAATTCCCTTGCAGGCTGTGTAAGGGTGACCATCTCTTTTGAGACTGTCCCGACATTCCCAGAGTCTTAGAGGTATGGTCCCAAAATCTGGATCGACCATCCCCATCGACCTCTAGAGATCATGTTGATGATGCATCCTCAGTTAGCAATGGTAAGAAGAAAGGGAAGATTAGATTCCCCTGTAGGTTATGTGAAGGAGAGCATCTTCTTCACCTTTTTCCTCTTATGGATAAAGCTTCCAAAGTTTTGGAAAACCTTGTAGTTCCTCAACCCCAACTTCCTGTTGGTTATTAGAGGCTCTCTTCTAACCCTCTCCTGGTTGGTAAAGCGATTGACTTGGACTCATCTCTTGGCCATCCTACTCTTCCTGAGCGAAATTCTCTTGTGTCTGTTCTTAACCAATCAATGGTCGAAAAGAGTGTCGATTTGGTTCTGCCACCAGTTTCTCACTCTGTTCTGGAGGAGAGTGGTGAGCATACTGCTCATGTTCTTCTTGTCTCCTCAGATTCTCATGAATCGAAGAGTGACCCTCCCATCCTAGTTGTTCAGAGAGTCTCTCTCATATTCCTGTACAACATGGGGGCAATCATATGATGCCCCCACCAAGTAGTTCTGTCGTTTCTTTTGATTGGAGTCACTTGACTGCTTTCTGCCTCCCATCTTATGTGCATTTCCAGATCACAGTACAAGCCTATACTATGGTAGTACATGGAACTATATTAGATGAAGCCACGTCTGTTAGCGTCATGTCTTCTACTACTTGGCAAGCTTTGGGCTCCCCATAGCTCATGCCTATCACTCATAATCTGTTGGCTTTCAACAGAGGAACTAGTCAACCCTTGGGGGTCCTTCCGAAGTTCCCTATTGCTTTGGGAGGAAAGAATGTCTATATAAACATGATGGTATTCCAAGGCCCCTTAGATTTCAATCTTCTCCTTGGACGTGACTATGTTTATGTCATGGGAGCTCTTGTTTCTTCGCTTTTCCGTGTGGTTTGTTTTCCGCACAAAGGGAGAATTGTGATTATTGATCAACTGTCGTTCATTGGTCACCAGGTGCCTCCTTCGCAACCATCGTCCCCTATCGGCTCTTGTTTGCAAGCAATACCATCCTCGCCACAGATCAATTATGTGACTACCCGTTCCATCTCCACATCCATTAATGATCACACAGATGGTATAGTCATTATGTACTGGGGACATTGGAACCCGATCTGTCCATGGTACCAATTGACATGTATTCCTCCCAGAGTGTGGTCCTTTCGTCTAGTGAAGACCTCTTGGGAGCCATGTTCTCTTATGGATCATGGACAAACGTCGTGAGGATAGTTCTTGGTCTTGTGTCAACCTCGTTAAAAAATGAAACGAGTCATGAGGAGAGTTCTTGGTTTTGTGTCAACCTCGTTAAAAAATGAGACAAGGAGTCATAAGGAGAGTTCCTGGTCATATTTCAACCTCGTTAAAAAATGAAACAAAGGGTGTTAGCATAGTTCCTTGCCTTGTGTCAAGCTCATTAAAAAATGAAACAAGGGTCTCGAGGATAGTTCTTTTACTGTGTCAACCTCGTTAAAAAATGAAACACCTCCATTTTCCAAATCGAGTCTTTGATTAAGATCTCGTAAAATCCCAATCAAGTCTTTCTAAGATCTCGAAAGTGAACCTTCATTCCATCCATCTAGTTGATTGAAATGAAGCTTGGGGGGCATGTACCTTGATTGAGTCATTATGCTAGGGGCATGTGAACTTATTCAAGCATAGTTTTTCATTTCAAGCTTGTGTAAACATGAAACCGGATCCAAGCAGAGTTCTCCATGGTCCAAGCTTGTGTAAAAATGAACCCATGCCCGATTTACATCACATGATTTCCCTTTTTATCAGCTAATTTCTGATGAGCCTTGGTTGTTTCATTCCATCGCCACCATCTCTTTGGTCGATCATATGCTTTCACTTGGTTGTTTTTCCTTTCCTGAGGGACCACAATGATGAGTGGTTTTATTAGCCAACCTCTTGACCATTACATGTTTTGAGCAGTTTCACCATTGCCGGAACCGGTTTCTACCCTTTATACCACTCGTTCCTCCTGGACGAGTCACCTTTAAGCTTTTTCCTCGACTCGTAAAAATTAAACGAAAAGATTGCCCAGTATTTTTCCCTTTTGACTCGTAAAAGAGAATAAAATGGGGGGTCCACTTTCAGCTCTTTTTCCGACCCTTTAAAACCAAAAGATGGTCAAGCCCTTGTCGTTTCGAACTCGTTAACAAATGCGAAACATCATGTGCCCAGTATAAGTTTACCCCTTTTTCGGGCTGGGAGGCACTATTTACGAAAAAGATACTCCTTGATTGAAATGGTCAAGCGGTTCTTGTCTAGTCAATTTAACGTCTTAAATTGCTCTACATAAATTATCAATCCGGGTATCATAAACTGATGAAGTGTGGTGCACTATATGTGCTTAGTTAACCTTTCTCTTACTTCGTTGTTTTATAGTTTATGTTGTTTTTGGGGTTTTGTTCTTGTTGCTTTTCTAAAGTGTTTAATGCGACTAGTTCAATCGAAATAAAATGCAATAATCAAATAATGAAAGAATGACTATGAGACCCAGTATCCTTGCTGCTTCAGCAAAAGGATAAGATGATTCTATCACGTCATTAGTTCATTAAAAGGCTATGTGCATCACTAATCTACAATCAACTTGAAAACAATTTATGTACAATAATATACATTGTTAAAAAGAAAATAAAATGCAGTAATTCAAACTGTACATTAATATACATGTTAAAAAGAAAATAAAATGCAGTAATTCAAACTGTACATTAATATACATGAAAATCAGAAAAAGAAATACAAGAAAATAAAGTAAAGACATCTGTACAAGGCAGGGGCCCCCTACCACCTATGAAATCAAAGCAAAATTAAACACACTTGCATAAATTAAAATTGCATGAATGAAAATCTAATCTACCTTACATTCTACAAAGCAATATTTACAAAATGAAATCTACTCTACTTACATCCTAATATGCTCCATGACATCTACTTCACATCTCCTTCCATGTTGAGAACATCAAAGCTTTATTCAACTTCTTCAAAAGTACAAAGTACAAAAGCTTTCAAAAGCCATGAGAATAACAAGCTAAAAGGATTAAGAAAAGACTAAAAGGAAAGACTAGCAAATGAAGGAGAGAGATCTCCTATTTATACAAAAAGATGAGAGCCATCTCATTAATGAAAGTCCATGAATCTCTCCCTCTACCTCTAGAGTCATAATCAAAATAGGAACTTATAAGACACATGTCTTCTTAGAGTTACAATACAATTAGGAGATGTGACACATATCCTCATGATCCCATGATTCTTTCCAACCAAATTCGGATTTGGCTTTAGAGTGCCACATAAGGGTCTTCTAGAAGTCTCCTTTCAACCTATACATGTCAACAAACTCAACCCATTTGTTAGGTATAGGCATATGCACATTATTTTCTAATGTTTAACCACAAATTCACTTAAAAGGCTTAGAAATAATAAAGATTGGAAAAACATAAAGGTGGCCCAATGATAATGAAAGTGGGATGAATGTGGTGACATAGTAGTGAAATGGAGATGAAATGGAGGTGATATAATGGACATAATAGTGAAAGTATAATGCAAATGAATGACATTTTCAAGACTCAACATACCCCCCAACTTAAGCTATTGCATGTCCTCATGCAATATATATTACATTAACTCTTTTGATCCTTGAACTTTGGCTTAACTTTGCATGATATCATTTGATAACTTCATATTTTTGCAAAGTGTTTCACTTGAATTACAACATGGTTGGTTCTTGTGTTACAACCATTTTTTTGTTGCCTTCTATTTTGATCTTTGAACTTTGCATAATGATATTTTGATTATTGTTGCAAAGTATATCTTTATTGGATTGCATGATGGTTGGTTCTTGTGTGACAACCATGATTTTGTTTGTATCCAATTTATCCTTTAAGCACTTTTTCAAAAGCCATTGTATGCTCATAATAGCAATGTAATATTTAATATATGTTGGAAGTATGTGAGCTCCTGAATATGATATGGGCATGGCAAGATATGAATATGAATGTATTCCCCCCCCCCAACTGATGGTATTGGCAATTTTATGAAATGAGGAAGAGAAATGTTTTTCCAACAATTATCATTCTAGCTTGTTATGGAATTCTATGGTTAAAAGTTAGAAAATTCCGTACCTTCACTTACCCTTTGGAATGGATGAGTTGTATGTGTGGTGGCTGAAAACTTCTGATCATTTTCTTCTTCAAGTGGCTGATCAAGAGGAGTCATGGATAGAAAGATAAGATGACTTTTTATTGCTTCTACTAAAACTTGTTGAATCTGCTCCAAAATGCTGAAAATAATAGTCTTCATGTCTTCAAAACTCATTGGCACAATTCCTACTATGTGAAAAGATGTTCTGATGTCGAACATAGTAGGAAATTGTTGGCTTAGTGGCCATTAATGGATGCCACTAGTCAGCACGAGAACTCTCACCATTGATGACAATGAGAGTCAAGATGCCCAAACACATCTTGCTAGGTACGAATGAATTTGCTCATGTCGAGTCACCTAGAAGATCTAACGAACAAGGGACATTAATGTATTCCCATTGTTTGTCAGCATGAGGACTTGCCATTAAGGCATGCAAGCCTCAAGGTGTTTTTACAAAGAACTTAGACTCAAAGGACTATGGACTCAATAATTTGCATTGAAGCAGGGCTTATTTGTGGAATGAAAATGACAAGGAATGAAAATAAAAATGGAAAATGGTAATGGAGAACAGAAATGGCAATGGTAATAAGCATGTGAATGAGCCTCTTGCTTTTATTTGTGGGTTATGAATGGACAAAAAGAGATGGAAAGTGTATGTGAATGTAAACGGAAAATATGGAGGAAAATGGGATGAATGGTTTATTATGAAGTATGGATGTGATGGAGACAATAGTATCTGAAAGTTTTTCAAGTGTTTGGATCTGATTTTACATCAGCATATTTCCTCTTTGTTGCTGATCATCCTCTTATGAAACAAATTGGTCTCTTAGAGAGACACCATTCTCTTGTAGTCATTTGTCCTTCCTCCTGAAACCTGCAAAAAAACTAATACTTCTTCTGCAATGGAATGTAAGATTATCAAAGGAGAGAGGTGATCAATCTCTCTAGTTATGATATTTACACACAAAACTAAGAATTTGTATTAATGAAACAAGTTCTCAAAGGAAAAATCAAAAGAATTTATACCTGCTTTGGAATTAGTGCCTCAAGTTGATGTTGCTTCTTTTCAGCAATTTATTTCATTATTTGCCATTTCAAACTCTAATGATATATTTCTCATTGTATAGATCTTGTTGAGATCTTTCCAATGGTACTTAAATCATCAAAATCTGATTTTGTATGAGAAAGATAGGCTGATTTGAACAATGAGGTTTTTCTGGCTGCGGAATTGGGGAACAACTCTGTAGCTAAAAATCTTGAATAAAAAGTTAGTCATTCATCTTTCATTATCAGTCCAAAATTAATCAATACCTTCAGAAAAGTGAGAAAATAACTTGTTCATTTCATTGATTCAAAATTATTATTTTTTCTTGACATGCAGCGACTTAGTGTGGCGACTCAGTGTGGCGACTTTGTGATAACACACAATTTGACTTCCCTTTGACCGGGGCCTTTTTCATCAAATTTGATCGAATGAATAGGACACCATCCATGTACTGACATTTCCCTAGCTACCCATGTGACTTGTTTTGCCTGATGACACCTGCAACCTAGAGTTTAACAAAACAGCTGTGGAATCTGGGATTGGCTGCGGAAACGCTGTATTGGCTGCGGAAAGTGCAGAGTGTAGAAAGTGCTGTGAAATGGAGTGGCTGTGTGCGTGGAAGAGAAAAAAAAAGTGCAGGAGTGAAGAAATCCCTTTATTTCTAAATGGTTATGAATAAATGCGAGCCCCTGATCCAAAAGACTATCTCTCATCCACGAAAGATTAACCGCAACAAAATCCATACCATAATGTCATATCCATAAAAAAAATAAATGATAAAAGAATGGCCGCATCTCTCTGATCATTTAAAAAAAAGGACCAAACAATAGACACCCTAAATCTCAGTAAAATCAAGAGGTAATTGGCTCACCGACAACAACCCATGACTACCACATTCAGCAGGGAAGACACACTATTTTCTTCTTCTTTCTTTCGTAACTGGAAACGTCTATGGCATGTGTCTGGACTGGCCCTCAAGTAAATAAATCCATCGGGAACAAGCCCAGGTAAAACAGAAACAACTGGATGAAACCATGAATCATAGATGCTAAGCTCCATCCCATTTATCCACTTTGCCTCATGAACAGCTCGCACAAACACCATCCGATCACTGAAAACACTTCTTTCCATGAATCGTAACGGCTTTAAGCTACCTGCAGACTCTCGCTCTTGCATCAACATAATTTTACATAATCTACAACTCCCGTGCATTTAAATTCTTGAAATCATTTACAGTGCCGTGTTCAATTCAAACTGTTTGTTAAACAGGTGTTGGATGAATGTTTTAAAACAAGAGATGTGTAATTTGATTGATGTCCAGCACATATTTGACTCCTAATTTGATTTATCTTCTTCAGGCACGCTGCATTAAATTACTGCTGTTCATTTAATTAAAACTCTGTTTTTTTCTCACGCGACACTCAAAAATACACTCCGAAGAACCGCAGATTTCTCCCATACCGCTACAAATTTCCTCAAACGGTTTCTGGGTTATCTAATTGACCCACCTGGCAAAAACACCCATGTTTTATTTTCTTCAAATTCGCTACCATTTGGGCAAATCGAGCATGTAAAGTTTGACATTTTTCTGCTGTTTACGTTTTTTCTCTAAGTTAATTTCTTTTCTGTTCTGCACTTTATGAATTTGTTGTATTTGGCTGTAAAATTTTTTGAATCAGAGGTAGAACAATTTGCCAGCGGTAGTATGCACCATGTTAAAACACATAATTTGGTTTTAGCCTCAGGTATTCAAATGAAATCCGTGAAGTGAAATACTCTGTAAAATAGATTTCAAAGAAAGATTGTTTTCAGGTACAGTCAACAGCAAATATGGGGAATGAGCGAATCAAGAATCCAAAGAAGTTTGTGAAGCTTACAATGGAGATCATGAGCTCAGCATTTTCTCTAAGTGTTGGTGACTGCAGCATGCCTTAAGCTTCTATTTTCAATCTATTTGCACAGTTTATGTAGGCCTCCATAGGTTTCAGATTTTGCTATGATTGAGAAATTTCCTATGTTGACTTTCCAAAAACGTTCCAAAACCAAAGGCTTCCTATATAAATAAGATGCACAGTTCAAATGGATGCAAATCAATTGCTTACAAAGGGATGAGAATGCACTAAAACGAAATCATGAAGAGGCCAAAACATCAAATCAATATGCAGATTTTTCTTGTTGAAGCCACAATGAAAAGCTAGGAATGGAGATAGCCATAGATTGTTTTTTCTCTGAAATTGTGAATTTTTGTATTGCTTAGTCATTCCTGCATTTTCATTTTATTGCACTAACATCTTGACTGTAATTTTGAAAAACAGAGTGGTAGCAGCTGCGGAAACCGGTATCACAGCAACCACTTAGCTAAATAGAGATAGTTAGGCAATCTTAATGGAAATGATCATGGGGAAATAACTTTTATTGATGAAATGGATGGCATGGAGTGAAAATGGAAATGAAATGAAGTTTATTTTTTCTCTTCTCCTTTTTTTTATTGAATCAATTGAAGTGATGAAGTTTATTTTGTCTCCTATTTTTTTTTCTTTTTCATAATAATTCTTTTTCTGATCCTCCAGATCATACAAAGTGCAAGAGGAGAGCATACTCAAGAATCATTAACTTTTTTCTTTACATAACAATCATTTTTCTGATCCTCCAGATCACACAAAGTGTAGGAGGAGAGCATACTCAATAATTGTTAATTTTTTTTTCAGATGTAAGAAATAAGGTCTCCTAATTACACTTCCCCGGCAACGGCGCCAAAATGTCTAGTCAATTTAACGTCTTAAATTGCTCTACATAAATTATCAATCCGGGTATCGTAAACTGATGAAGTGTGGTGCACTATATGTGCTTAGTTAACCTTTCTCTTACTTCGTTGTTTTATAGTTTATGTTGTTTTTGGGGTTTTGTTCTTGTTGCTTTTCTAAAGTGTTTAATGCGACTAGTTCAATCGAAATAAAATGCAATAATCAAATAATGAAAGAATGACTATGAGACCCAGTATCCTTGCTGCTTCAGCAAAATGACAAGATGATTCTATCACGTCATTAGTTCATTAAAAGGCTATGTGCATCACTAATCTACAATCAACTTGAAAGCAATTTATGTACAATAATATACATTGTTAAAAAGAAAATAAAATGCAGTAATTCAAACTGTATATTAATATACATGTTAAAAAGAAAATAAAATGCAGTAATTCAAACTGTACATTAATATACATGAAAATCAGAAAAAGAAATACAAGAAATTACAAGGCAGGGGCCCCCTACCACCTATGAAATCAAATGCTTAAAGGAAAATAAAGACATCAAATAAAGGACTAATGACATCGGCCCAGTATCTCTGTTGCTGATTTAAAATGAAAATGAAATGTGAAATCTAGGTGACACTACATAAAGGAGACAAATCACACTATTTTAGTTGTTTCAAGGTTTAGCAGGTTACAGGCATCCAATAAAAAAACCGACCACATGGGCATCTCCAGAATTGTCCCGACATGGATCCTATCCTAGTCACCCAGCTCAGATCGATGAAAAACCAGCCTAGGACCTCAGTCAAAGTCTTGTTTTTAACATGTTTTTCTTGAAGTATTTGCTGCCTGAAATTGAAAATCATTAATCCTTTTTATAAAATTTTACAATTTCAGAGAAGAAAAAAAGAGAAAAACAATCTATGGCTATCTCCATTCCTAGTTTTCGCTGTGGCTTCAATAAAAAATCTGCCTCCCTGATCAAGCTTTGGCCTTAAAACGAACCTGCAAAAGCATTACGTCCCCTTTAGTTTTTTTCATGTCTCTTGCAAACAGCAGCATCAAATCAATTTCATCTCTGTGTGGGCTCTAAAATTAGAGAGAGAGCAGCGGTATGCAACAACATTGCATACTGTTTATCCCTATACATGTGTTTTTTGGTTTGTTTGTTGTGTAGACAAAAAAAATTAGCAGAAAATGATCATTACAAAAGAAAAAAAATTCTTCTTGAATTCGTGCTACAACAGCCATTCGTTTCAAGTGAGATGCAAAATGATGCCTTTGCAATATCTGCACAGGTTGTCCATTACCCTTCCGAGGCATTGCTTTTTCATCAGAAGAATATATCCAATCAATTCCTTTGAGTACTGCCTTTTCTAGAGGGTCACCAACCAGTTTGTTATTCACAAACACCAGAGCATGGCACACAGACAAAACTTCCAAAGTACGCTCTGGCACATTATTCATGTCTGTTTCTAAATTCAAACTGCCATCAAGACCAACAATTCCTCGAAATTCCATGTCATCTGTTGTAAGAATGCCAGTTTTGTCAAAGCAACATATATCCACCTTCCCAGCAAATGGAATTCGGAATGGTTCTGTACAGAATATTCCACGTAATTCAAATAATGAAGCCTGTGAGATATCCTTGAAGGCGTGATTGTGGATGCTCTGAATGTTTGGACTTTTGATATCGATAGTGCTGCATGGCGTGAGGTTCAACAAATAAAACCACCATTTCAAAGGCCGAATGCAACAATTCAGAACAGTAAAAATTGATAACTCAGAAAAACGTAAACAGCTAAAAAACGTCATATTTTAAACATTCGATTTGCCCAAACAGAGATGAATTTCAAAAAACTAAAACATGGGTTTTTTTTCCAGGTGGGTTAGTTAGATAACCCAGAAACCGTTTGAGGAAATTCATGGCGGTCTGGGAGAAATCTTCGGTTCTTTGGAGCCTCTTTCTTGCTGCCGCGTGAAAAAAAAACTGGAGTTGAGTTATTAACTGATAGTTTGATTAATTAATTAACTCCGCGTGTCTGAGGAGGAGAAATCCAAATAGGAGTCATCCATGTGCTGTTGTTCAAACCTAATTATTCGTTGTACTCTTGAGACGTAACCATAATATCCGCAACCGTTTTGCAGCTCAAACATGTAAATTGCATAACAACATTGTTTTGCTAAGTAAGCGAAGAATACAGAACGTCTTGTTTCAATTTTCTTGTGTATTTGTGTGGTTTGTTTTGATTTTGCTGTGATTTGAAGTTCTGACGATGGCTAGTAGCGAAAGGAAGGCGATTGGAATCGATCTGGGAACAACCTACAGTTGCGTGGGTGTTTGGCACCACGACCGTGTGGAAATAATTCCCAATGATCAAGGCGCTTCAGCGATGCCCCTGTGCAAAACGACATTAAGCTCTGGCCTTTTAAGGTATTATCCGGCCCTGGGGATAAGCCTACAATTGAGGTCAGCTACAAGGGCGAGAAGAAGCAATTCTCTCCTGAAGAAATTTCGTCTATGGTCCTTTCCAAGATGAGGGAGATTGCAGAGGCTTTTCTTGGTCAGGCTGTAAAGAATGCTGTGGCTACTGTTCCTTCCTATTTCAATGACTTGTAGAGGCAGGCGACCAAGGATGCTGGTCTCATTGCTGGCTTAAATATGTTGAGGATCATATGCAAAGATATCCAGGGAGGGGCTAGAGCCTATAGCCAGAAGACAATGTTTATACGCATGTTGAAACCAGATCTTGTAAACAGAGTCATCACAAGTTTTGGAATGATTGCAAGATCTTGTTGGATATGAAGTATCTATTGAGGTTGGACAGCAATTTGTTACAGCCTTCACTCCTCCACATATTTTTTTTTCTCTTCCACGCACACAGCCACTCCATTTCACAGTACTTTCTACACTCTGCACTTTCCGCAGCCAATACAGCGTTTCCGCAGCCAATCCCAGATTCCGTAGCTGTTTTGTTAAACTCTAGGTTGCAGGTGTCATCAGGCAAAACAAGTCACATGGGTAGCTAGAGAAATGTCAGTACATGGATGGTGTCCTATTCATTCGATCAAATTTGATGAAAAAGACCCCGGTCAAAGGGAAGTCAAATTGTGTGTTATCACAAGGTCGCCACACTGAGTCGCCACACTAAGTCGCTGCATGTCAAGAAAAAATAATAATTTTGAATCAATGAAATGAACAAGTTATTTTCTCACTTTTCTGAAGGTATTGATTAATTTTGGACTGATAATGAAAGATGAATGGCTAACTTTTTATTCAAGATTTTTAGCTACAGAGCTGTTCCCCAATTCCGCAGCCAGAAAAACCTCATTGTTCAAATCAGCCTATCTTTCTCATACAAAATCAGATTTTGATGATTTAAGTACCATTGGAAAGATCTCAACAAGATCTATACAATGAGAAATATATCATTAGAGTTTGAAATGGCAAATAATGAAATAAATTGCTGAAAAGAAGCAACATCAACTTGAGGCACTAATTCCAAAGCAGGTATAAATTCTTTTGATTTTTCCTTTGAGAATTTGTTTCATTAATACAAATTCTTTGTTTTGTGTGTAAATATCATAACTAGAGAGATTGATCACCTCTCTCCTTTGATAATCTTACATTCCATTGCAGAAGAAGTATTAGTTTTTTAGCAGGTTCCAGGAGGAAGGACAAATGACTACAAGAGAATGGTGTCTCTCTAAGAGACCAATTTGTTTCATAAGAAGATGATCAGCAACAAAGAGGAAATATGCTGACGTAAAATCAGATCCAAACACTTGAAAAACTTTCAGATACTATTGTCTCCATCATATCCATCCATCACATCCATACCTCATAATAAACCATTCATCCCATTTTACTCCATACTTTTCATTTACATTCACATACACTTTCCATCTCTTTTTGTCCATTCATAACCCACAAATAAAAGCAAGAGGCTCATTCACATGCTTATTACCATTGCCATTTCTGTTCTCCATTACCATTTTCCATTTTCATCTTCCATTCCTTGTCATTTTCATTCCGCAAATAAGCCCTGCTTCAATGCAAATTATTGAGTCCATAGTCCTTTGAGTCTAAGTTCTTTGTAAAAACACCTTGAGGCTTGCATGCCTTAATGGCAAGTCCTCATGCTGACAAACAATGGGAATACATTAATGTCCCTTGTTCGTTAGATCTTCTAGGTGACTCGACATCAGCAAATTCATTCGTACCTAGCAAGATGTGTTTGGGAATCTTGACTCTCATTGTCATCAATGGTGAGAGTTTTCGTGTTGCTTAGTCAATTTAGTGTTGTCTAAATTGCTATCATAAATTGTCAACCCGGGGCTCGTAAGCTGATGAAGTGAAGTGTACAGTATGTACTTAAGCAACCTTTCCTAGTTCTTTTTGTCGTTTTTAGATGATGTTTGTGGTTGATTTAACTTCCTAAGATGGAGTGATGGATTTATAAACAAATGAGTGCGAGTGTGTGCATATGGTGGTTTCTAAATGCTTCTAGAACTTTTTAAAGAGAAAACTTGAAAAGTGACTTGCAATGGAATTGAAACTTCAAATGAAAGCAAAGCATTAAACAAAGTGACTAATGGCACTAGTCCACTATCTATGCTGCTGATAAGAACCAAAAATAGCATCTATGTTAACTCAATGGAAAGTGAAAGAAACTACTTTAACTGCAAAACTTAAATGACAAATCATAACACTTCATTCTTGCTTAACACTCTGCCTCTAGCTGTAATTGTTCATGTGAAAAACAGTTAAGAAGAAATCAGTAATATGAGTCAAAAAGCTAATCAAACCAAGCTGCCACTCAATGATATTTTGGTCCAATAAAGGTTAGTCGATTATGATGAGAAGACCATCAAAAGGTTAGTAAGCAACTTGTCAAAAACTTGATAAAGTAAACTAGCAATGAAACTGCGTAAGCAAGGTAAAAACCAGCAGCTAAGACAAGACAACTTCAAATACCATCAGTAATAAAAAGAAATAAAAACACACTATCCCGGGCTCCTAACACACCTGCATAAACAAACTGATCAGTTCTGAAAAGTGCTGGAAATGTAAAGGCATGAAATCAAACTGTACATTATTATACATGTTCAAAGAAACGAAAACTGCAGAAATCAAACTATACATTATTGTACATGTGAAAATGAAAACAAAGAAAGGCAGGAAAATAAAGTTAAATGCTACTGTACATAGGTTGTGATAGATGGGGGCCCTCCATCCACTCAACCAGCTAAAGATCAGCTACGCAGAGATGAGCAGAAACAGTCTTCTTATATTAAACCAGCATGTCAAAATACAGTCAAAAAGTGCTGTAGATACAGACTTTAAAACAGAGTTTGATAACCAAAACAATTACAGCAATATTACAATATTGAAAAGCTAATCTCTAAGCGTTGGCAAGCGCTTTATTTATAGGCACAGGGACAAACTGTCCTCTGCGTAAACTAAGCAACTAGAATCTTAACTAATTAACTACGCAGCAACACGCAGGCAACTCCTTGCACGATTGGAGGAAACGGTCATCATGGGGAGTAAATCTATGGTTAGATCCTGTCCCTTGCTGTCTTCGTGGCGTGGAGGAAGTGTCAGCTGTGGTTCCGTGTCTCAGTTGCTCACGCAGAGCCGTGTCACCGTCTGGAACTTAACTGTTTGACCATGGGTACTCCTGCGTTGACCGGGGGCATACGTGACTGATTTGGCCCAACCAATAGCATACGAACCATGTAGACATCCATACCAACGTGCCCATGTGGCCTGTTCCTGGAGAAGACACGTGGAGTATAGCAAACAACAAAAAGGCTGCGGAATCTCTGAACAGCTGCGGAATTGCTGAGTAGCTGCGGAATTGCAGAACAACTGCGGAATTGCTGAACATGTACCAAAATTCTAAACAAACAGTCAATCATTAGCACAGTCAACAAATCATGTTAAAAAGACATATAATGCAATGAATTGAACAAGTTGATGGAGGAAATGATGTCAGAAGAGAGAAGTGAATAGGGAAAAGCTTTTGGGAGGACAGGTAAATGGGTGCAAGGTTGAGGCTCAACATACCCCCACTGCGAGGGTGTTGCATGTCCTCATGCAACCAAAATTTTGTAATAATCCTTTAGTTCATATGTTCAGATGCCTCTGCCAAGACATCCAACCTTCTCCTTTTCCTTCTTGTTGCCAAATTTGTTCTTGGTTTCCTAACCAAGCACCTGAATTTCAAGTTGACCAAGGCTCTGCTCAGTTTCCTGCATTTCTTCTTCAATTTCCTGTTCTTTCTTTGCCAAAGACCCAAATGAAGCATTGTGTTATCGTGGATCATCTTGTCCACGTTTCTCTGTTCTTTTAGTGCTTCGTTTTCCTGTTTGATGTGGCGGTTTAGGACCTCTAGCTCAAATACTTCTTGCTTCAAAGATTGAACCTGCTGTTCAAGGGGCAAGACAGTACTAGGGCCAGCAACAGATTGCTCTAATGTTTCCAAATAATCATATGCTTCCTGCTGGACAGGGTCAATGTCAGGTGTTTGTCTTGGCCTAAATTCAAATCCTTGAAAACTGCTTTCTCTCTCTTGCTGGAAAGGACTTTCCTCTCTTGGAGGACTTAGCTCAATAGCTAGCCGAATTGGAGTCTTCTCAGGTGTGCCCAAATCAATGAAATGGGACTGTTTCTTTTTAGTCACACTCTTCTTCTGTATAAGTCTACTGCTTCTCCTTACTTGCAGGCTAGTACTTTTTGGTTCTTGCTGTTTTTGCTTTTGTTTCTTTTTGGAGCTGGCAGTTTCATGAAGCTGAGCAAGCCTATGAGCTAATGTTTGGGTATCTTCTTCACTTGAAGGTTCAGGTGAAGGGTATGACTCTTGCAAAATAACTTTCCCTTTATCCCCCTTTTGTCTTTTTGTTCTGCTTCCCTTTTTCTTTTCCTTTTGAACAGTTTCTTGGGCAATTTCTTGAAGAGTTTTTGTAACAATTTCTTGGGCAGTTTCTTCAACTTCTATAGCAGTGTCTTGGGCAGCAGTATCTTCTTGGGTAACTATTTATTTCCCTTTTCTTCTACTTCTTTTTGGCACCCTAGGAGAGCTACTAGAGGCTTCTGCTGCCTCTTGAAAATGGTTTCTAACAAGGAATTTCTCCCATGTATCCTTTCTGATTTTTAACTGCTCCTCAATCAAGATTTTAATGAGTCCATGGTGATATAGGCGGGGCTCAATGTTTCCCACGTTTTTCTGAGCAGTGGCACTCATTTTTTTCAGACTAGCTAGCAAGAAATAAGGAAGATTGATGGTATGTTCACCCATAAAATGCATCATTATCTTTGTATGATAAACATACATTATACCAAATCTGCCTTCACATGTTAAAAATTTCTGAACTAGCAAAAGTAAGGCAGTCCATTCCTTTTTAATGACACTTACAGGTATTCCTTTGGTGAAGATAGTGGTATCCATGCCTGGATTTTTCAGCATGTTCTTCCACTCTTGGCCTTCAACAGTTCGATTTTTGAACCAACGTTCTCCAGTACGAGGCAAAGCAGTTGCTTGAGCCAAGCTGCTCTCTGTGACAGTGAATTGTAGGTCTCCAATCTCCACAGTATTTGTTTTTCCATCAAACGACCGAGCAAAGGCCTTGGTAACTTCCTTGTGATATCCTTTGAACTTCTGAATAAATTTTAACCACTTGGCCGTCTGCAGGGCATTCTTCGTTTGTGGGTAACCGTCTAAAAATTTAGAACCTTCCGGCTCTGCTCTTAATAACTTGCCCATTTCGGTTACCAGCTCTCTTGCTGCTCTGACAGCGTTGTTTGACTATTGGAGAGAGAGCTATACGGAAAAAAACAGTGCTCAGCAGTGGGTATTACGGCCACAGCAGAATGGCCGTAATACCCACTGCTGAGCACTGTTTTTTTCCGTATAGCTCTCTCTCCAATAGTCAAACAACGATGTCAGAGCAGCAAGAGAGCTGGTAACCGAAATGGGCAAGTTATTAAGAGCAAGCCGGAAGGTTCTGCATTTTTAGACGGTTACCCACAAACGAAGAATGCCCTGCAGACGTCAAGTGGTTACAATTTATTCAGAATGATCAAAGGATATCACAAGGAAGTTACAAGGCCTTTGCTCGGTCATTTGATGGAAAAACAAATACTGTGGAGATTGGAGACCTACAATTCACTGTCACAGAGAGCAGCTTGGCTCAAGCAACTGCTTTGCCTCGTACTGGAGAACGTTGGTTCAAAAATCGAACTGTTGAAGGCCAAGAGTGGAAGAACATGCTGAAAAATACAGGCATGGATACCACTATCTTCCAAAGGAATACCTGTAAGTGTCATTAAAAAGGAATGGACTGCCTTACTTTTGCTAGTTCAGAAATTTTTAACATGTGAGGCAGATTTGGTATAATGTATGTTTATCATACAAAGATAATGATGCATTTTATGGGTGAAATACCATCAATCTTCCTTATTTCTTGCTAGCTAGTTTGAAAAAAATGAGTGCCACTGCTCAGAAAAACGTGGGAAACATTGAGAATGGCCTATATCACCATGGACTCATTAAAATCTTGATTGAGGAGCAGGAAAAATCAGAAAGGATACATGGGAGAAATTCCTTGTTAGAAACCATTTTCAAGAGGCAGCAGAAGCCTCTAGTAGTCTCCTAGGGTGCCAAAAAGAAGTAGAAGAAAAGGGAAATAAATAGTTACCCAAGAAGATACTGCTGCCCAAGACACTGCTATAGAAGTTGAAGAAACTGCCCAAGAAATTGTTACAAAAACTCTTCAAGAAATTGCCCAAGAAACTGTCCAAGAAATTGTTCAAAAGGAAAAGAAAAAGGGAAACAGAACAAAAAGACAAAGGGGGATAAAGGAAAGTTATTTTGCAAGAGTCATACCCTTCACCTGAACCTTCAAGTGAAGAAGATACCCAAACATTAGCTCTTTGCTTGCTCAGCTTCATGAAACTGCCAGCTCCAAAAAGAAACAAAAGCAAAAACAGCAAGAACCAAAAAGTACTAGCCTGCAAGTAAGGAGAAGCAATTGACTTATACAGAAGAAGAGTGTGACTCAAAAGCAAACTTTCCCATTTCATTGATAGGGCACACCTGAGAAGACTCCAATTCGGTAGTTCTATAGAGCTAAGTCCTCCAAGAGAGGAAAGTCATTTCCAGCAAGAGAGAGAAAGCAGTTTTCAAGGATTTGAATTTAGGCCAAGACAAACACCTGACATTGACCCTGTCCAACAGGAAGCATATGATTATTTGGAAACATTAGAGCAATCTGTTGCTGGCCCTAGTACTGTCTTGCCCCTTGAACAGCAGGTTCAATCTTTGAAGCAAGAAGTATTTGAGCTAGAGGTCCTAAACCGCCACATCAAACAGGAAAACGAAGCACTAAAAGAACAGAGAAACGTGGACAAGATGATCCACGATAACACAATGCTTCATTTGGGTCTTTGGCAAAGAAAGAACAGGAAATTGAAGAAGAAATGCAGGAAACTGAGCAGAGCCTTGGTCAACTTGAAATTCAGGTGCTTGGTTAGGAAACCAAGAACAAATTTGGCAACAGGAAGGAAAAGGAGAAGGTTGGATGTCTTGGCAGAGGCATCTGAACATATGAACTGAAGGATTATTACAAAATTTTGGTTGCATGAGGACATGCAACACCCTCGCAGTGGGGGTATGTTGAGCCTCAACCTTGCACCCATTTACCTGTCCTCCCAACAGCTTTTCCCTATTCACTTCTCTCTTCTGACATCATTTCCTCCATCAACTTGTTCAATTCATTGCATTATATGTCTTTTTAACATGATTTGTTGACTGTGCTAATGATTGACTGTTTGTTTAGAATTTTGGTACATGTTCAGCAATTCCGCAGCTACTCAGCAATTCCGCAGCTATTCAGAGATTCCGCAGCCTTTTTGTTGTTTGCTATACTCCACATGTCTTCTCCAGGAACGGGTCACATGGGCACGTTGGTATGGATGTCTACATAATTCGTATGCTATTGGTTGGGCCAAATCAGTCACGTATGCCCCCGGTCAACGCAGGAGTACCCACGGTCAAACAGTTAAGTTCCAGACGGTGGCACGGCTCTACGTGAGCAATTGAGACACGGAACCACAGCTGGCACTTCCTCCACGCCACGAAGACAGCAAGGGACAGGATCTAACCATAGATTTACTCCCCATGATGACCGTTTCCTCCAATCGTGCAAGGAGTTGCCTGCGTGTTGCTGCGTAGTTAATTAGTTAAGACTGTAGTTGCTTAGTTTACGCAGAGGACAGTTTGTCCCTGTGCCTATAAATAAAGCGTTTGCCAACGCTTAGAGATTAGCTTTTCAATATTGTAATTGCTGTAATTGTTTTGGTTATCAAACTCTGTTTTAAAGTCTGTTTCTACAGCACTTTTTGACTGTATTTTGACATGCTGGTTTAATATAAGAAGACTGTTTCTGCTCATCTCTGCGTAGCTGATCTTTAGCTGGTTGAGTGGATGGAGGGCCCCCATCTATCACAACCTATGTACAGTAGCATTTAACTTTATTTTCCTGCCTTTCTTTGTTTTCATTTTCACATGTACAATAATGTATAGTTTGATTTGAGTCTTGAAAATGTCATTCATTTTGCATTATACTTTCACTACTATGTCCATTATATCACCTCCATTTCACTACTATGTCACCACATTCATCCCACTTTCATTATCATTGGGCCACCTTTATGTTTTTCCAATATTTATTATTTCTAAGCTTTTTAAGTGAATTTGTGGTTAAACATTAGAAAATAATGTGCATATGCTTATACCTAACAAATGGGTTGAGATTGTTGACATGTGTAGGTTGAAAGGAGGCTTTTAGAAGACCCTTATGTGGCACTCTAAGGCCAAATTCGAATTTGGTTGGAAAGAATCATGGGATCATGAGGATATGTGTCACATCTCCTAATTGTATTGTAACTCTAAGAAGACATGTGTCTTATCAGTTCCTATTTTGATTAGGACTCTAGAGGTAGAGGGAGAGATTCATGGATTCTCATTAATGAGATGGCTCTCATCTTTTTGTATAAATAGGAGATCTCTCTCCTTCATTTGTTGGTCTTCCTTTTTAGTCTTTTCTTAGTCCTTTTAGCTTGTTAGTCCCATGGCTTTTGAAAGCTTTGGAGAGCTTTGTTGTACTTTGCACTTTTGAAGAAATTGAATAAAGCTTTGATGTTCTCAACATGGAAGGAGATGTGAAGTAGATGTCATGGAGCACATTAGGATGTAAGGTAGAGTAGATTTCATTTTGTAAATATTGTTTTGTAGAATGTAAGGTAGATTAGATTTTTCATTCATGCAATTTCAATTCATGCAAGTGTGTTTCATTTTACTTTGATTTCATGACTAGTGGCATGTGTGATTATCTTGTCTATGTTGCTGACCTTTATTTTTCTGTAGTTTGATTTTCATTAGTATCATTTCTTTAACTTGCACTTCACTTTTTGCTCTTAGATATCAAGTTGTTCATCTATTGATGGTTTTTTTCCATAATCAAATAACTTTATTGGAGCCAAAATATCACTTAGTACAGCTTGGTTTAGTTTGCTTTAAGACTCACATTGCTGATTTGTTCATAACTAGCTGAAAGGCAAAAAGGTTAAGAAAATGTTAAAGTAGTGTGATTTGTCTCCTTTATGTAGTGTCACTTAGATTTCACATTTCATTTTCATTTTAAATCAGCAACATAGATACTGGGCCGATGTCATTAGTCTTTTATTTGATGTCTTTATTTTCCTTTAAGCATTTGATTTCATAGGTGGTAGGGGGCCTCTGCCTTGTAATTTCTTGTATTTCTTTTTCTGATTTTCATGTATATTAATGTACAGTTTGAATTACTGCATTTTATTTTCTTTTTAACATGTATATTATTGTACATAAATTGCTTTCAAGTTGATTGTAGATTAGTGATGCACATAGCCTTTTAATGAACTAATGACGTGATAGAATCATCTTGTCCTTTTGCTGAAGCAGCAAGGATACTGGGTCTCATAGTCATTCTTTCATTATTTGATTATTGCATTTTATTTCGATTGAACTAGTTGCATTAAACACTTTAGAAAAGCAACAAGAACAAAACCCCAAAAACAACATAAACTATAAAACAACGAAGTAAGATAAAGGTTAACTAAGCACATATAGTGCACCACACTTCATCAGTTTACGATCCCCGGATTGATAATTTATGTAGAGCAATTTAAGACGTTAAATTGATTAGACATTTTGGCGCCGTTGCCGGGGAAGTGTAATTAGGAGACCTTATTTCTTACATCTAAAAAAAAATTAACAATTATTGAGTATGCTCTCCTCCCGCACTTTGTGTGATCTAGAGGATCAAAAAAATGATTGTTAAGTAAAAAAACACAAAATAATAATTCTTGAGTATGCTCTCCTCCTGCACTCTGTGTGATCTGGAGGATCAGAAAAAGAATTGTTAAGAAAAATAGGAGACAAAATAAACTTCAACATTTCAATTGATTCAATAAAAAAAAAAAATGATGATGAAAAAATGAAACTCAAGTGCTTTGATAGGTTCAAATTGTCCAAAATTGTCTGGTTATGCTTTGTAGTGGTCTTCAAAACACTGTATCCTGTTTTAATAAGGTTTTGCAACTTAGCTGCGGAAACTGCCTGATTCCGCAGCTAGCTGACAATTCCGCAGCTGTTTCAAGGTTTAGCAGGTTACAGGCATCTAATGAAAAAACCGACCACATGGGCATCTCCAGAATTGTCCCGACATGGATCCTATCCTAGTCACCCAGCTCAGATCGATGAAAAACTAGCCTAGGACCTCAGTCAAAGTCTTGTTTTTAGCATGTTTTTCTTGAAGTATTTGCTACCTGAAATTGAAAATCATTAATCCTTTTCATAAAATTTTACAATTTCAGAGAAGAAAAAAGAGAAAAACAATCTATGGCTATCTCCATTCCTAGTTTTCATTGTGGCTTCAATAAAAAAATCTGCCTCCTTGATCAAGCTTTGGCCTGAAATAAACATGCAACATAAAAAATTCACTGTATATATGAGAAAAAAGAGGACCGAATTGTGCATTTTTGTAGGTTGGTTCCTGTAGGAGGCATTCATCATTTAGTGGCATATTTTTGAGTTGATTTCACCCTTGGATAGCTACATTATCAGTCAGAAACAGAGAGTTGCTTACATCCCTGCGCTTGTCCTTCAGCCATGGCCAGTTTTCTAGCTCGGAGTAGCTTTTCCTGAAACCACAACCATCTGAACCTCTGCATTGACATTGTGTCTCCGCTTCCTTCAATTATCGGTTGCAGTTGTGTTGGCTGCAGAGCAGATTTACGTGAAATCCACCTAGCCACCCAATTCAAATGATTTTTAATCTTCTGAGTGTTTTCTGTTGCGAGCAATTCAATTTGATATACCCGATCACTATGTTGAATACTGCAACCAATTTGGTAGAGTCAGAGGCTTATGAAGACCAATCAGATTCACTTTTAAGAAAGTATGTAATGGAACAGCCAATTTTGTGGTTCACATCTGTGATTGCTGACATCGCTTTGTGTAAGATTTTTTACGATACAACCAAGGTGATCACTCCGCTATACTTCAAAGGCTACTGCAAGCTTGCGAAATTCGAGCAAATTGAATGGAACAATAGGAGTTTCTCTACTGCACATGCAATTCTTGTTTCAGTTGTCATGAAAACAGAATTTCAATAATGAAAAAAGCTCATCAAAATTCATATGCTGTGAGTACGTCTCAAAACAATTTTTTTCGGAAATCAATTTCACAGTCGAAAAGCAGCAACTCAGGAAAAACGTAAAACTCAGGAAAAATGTCAAACTTCACACCTTCGATTCTCCCAAACAGAGACGAATTTAGAAAAAATAAAACATGGGTTTTTTTTCTAGGTGGGTTAATTAGATAACCCAGAAACCGTTTGAAGAAATTTGTGGCGGTCTGGGAGAAATCTTCGGTTCTTTGGAGCCTCTTTTTTGCCGTCGCGTGAAAAAATTGAGTTATTAACTGATAGTTTGATTAATTGATTAACTCCGCGTGTCTGAGTCATCTATGTGCTGCTATTCAAGCCTAATTATAGTACCTCAGATCCTCATAACGGTCTCATAATCACCCTTAGTTTAAACTCAAATCGAGACTGCGCTTTCATTAATTAGCCGTACGAGGAAGAAGAGACCTATCGTACTACGTCTCTTCTCCACCATTATCTCCGCAGCCAAAAACTGAAACATGTATTTCATTCCCTTATCACTCCATTTTCGCACGCATTCGAACTCACTCCCGTGCTTGTCTTCCACTCTTTCACCTTCATACCATTTCAGCTCTCGTTTTTGCTTTAAACCCCGCAGCTCTGTTTCAAACTCCACGGTTCCATTTTCTACCTGTAATGCCATTTCCTCACAGATTGGATATGGAGGAAAAGAAACTGTAGGGGATCATGAGCAGCAAATTGATGAGCTTAACAAGGGTGAATCTGACGCTTATCCAGTGAGTTAACTTGATGTACTGCAATTTTTATGTTTTCGGTTCTGTTGATGTGTTTATTTACATTTCAAAAAAACGAGTCCAGATCTGGCCGAAATGAACAAATAATCCTGCTACTAATAATGTCAGAACCATAGAAAAAATGGCAGATTTATGACAGTTCTTTTCTATGCCAGATTTATGACAGTCATAGATGTAAGCAGTGTTGTTATTACCTCGCATAACACTGTGGCTATTCCACTTACAGCCGTAGTCCATCCATCTTTCCCGTGAGCATCCTCCTTGAGCATCCATACACAGTCAAAGCTTCAGCCGAAGTTTGAGATGGAGAAACTGCTTATTTTGTTCTTCCCTTGAACACGCACACAACCACTCCATTTCACAGCACTTTCTACACTCTACACTTTCCACAGCCAATACAGCGTTTCCGCAGCCAATCCCAGATTCTGCAGCTGTTTTGTTAAACTCTAGGTTACAGGTGTCATCAGGCAAAACAAGTCACATGGGTAGCTAGGGAAATGTCAGTACATGGATGGTGTCCTATTCATTCGATCAAATTTGATGAAAAAGACCCCGGTCAAAAGGAAGTCAAATTGTGTGTTATCACAAAGTCGCCACACTAAGTCGCTGCATGTCAAGAAAAAATAAAAAATTTTGAATCAATGAAATGAACAAGTTATTTTCTCACTTTTCTTAAGGTATTGATTAATTTTGGACTGATAATGAAAGATGAATGGCTAACTTTTTATTCAAGATTTTTAGCTACAGAGCTGTTCCCCAATTCCGTAGCCAGAAAAACCTCATTGTTCAAATCAGCGTATCTTTCTCATACAAAATCAGATTTTGATGATTTAAGTACCATTGGAAAGATCTCAACAAGATCTATACAATGAGAAATATATCATTAGAGTTTGAAATGGCAAATAATGAAATAAATTGCTGAAAAGAAGCAACATCAACTTGAGGCACTAATTCCAAAGCAGGTATAAATTCTTTTGATTTTTCCTTTGAGAACTTGTTTCATTAATACAAATTCCTTGTGTTGTGTGTGAATATCATAACTAAAGAGATTGATCACCTCTCTCCTTTGATAATCTTACATTCCATTGCAGAAGAAGTATTAGTTTTTTTTGCAGGTTTCAGGAGGAATGACAAATGACTACAAGAGAATGGTGTCTCTATAAGAGACCAATTTGTTTCATAAGAGGATGATCAGCAACAAAGAGGAAATATGCTGATGTAAAATCAGATCCAAACACTTGAAAAACTTTCAGATACTATTGTCTCCATCACATCCATACTTCATAATAAACCATTCACCTCATTCCACTCCATACTTTTCACTTACATTCACATACACTTTCCATCTGTTTTTGTCCATTCATAACCCACAAATAAAAGCAAGAGGCTCATTCACATGCTTATTGCCATTGCCATTTTTGTTCTCCATTACCATTTTCCATTTTCATTTTCCATTCCTTGTCATTTTCATTCCGCAAATAAGCCCTGCTTCAATGAGTCCATAGTTCTTTGAGTCTAAGTTCTTTGTAAAAACACCTTGAGGCTTGCATGCCTTAATGGCAAGTCCTCATGCTGACAAACAATGGGAATACATTAATGTCCCTTGTTCGTTAGATCTTCTAGGTGACTCGACATCAGCAAATTCATTCGTACCTAGCAAGATGTGTTTGGGCATCTTGACTCTCATTGTCATCAATGGTGAGAATTCTCGTGTTGACTAGTGGCATCCATTAATGGCCACTAAGCCAACAATTTCCTACTATGTTCGACATCAGAACATCTTTTCACATAGTAGGAATTGTGCCAATGAGTTTTGAAGACATGAAGACTATTATTTTCAGCATTTTGGAGCAGATTCAGCAAGTTTTAGTAGAAGCAATAAAAAGTCATATTATCTCTCTATCCATGACTCCTCTTGATCAGCCACTTGAAGAAGAAAATGATCAGAAGTTTTCAGCCACCACATATACAACTCATCCATTCCAAAGGGTAAGTGAAGGTACGGAATTTTCTAACTTTTAACCATAGAATTCCATAAAAAGCTAGAATGATAATTGTTGGAAAAACATTTCTCTTCCTCATTTCATAAAATTGCCAATACCATCAGTTGGGGGGGAGATACATTCATATTCATATCTTGCCATGTCCATATCATATTCAAGAGCTCACATACTTCCAACATATATTAATTATTACATTGCTATTATGAGCATACAATGGCTTTTGAAAAAGTGCTTAAAGGATAAATTGGATACAAACAAAATCATGGTTGTCACACAAGAACCAACCATCATGCAATCCAATAAAGATATACTTTGCAACAATAATCAAAATATCATTATGCAAAGTTCAAAGATCAAAATAGAAGGCAACAAAAAAATGGTTGTAACACAAGAACCAACCAATGTTGCAATTCAAGTGAAACACTTTGTAGAAATATGAAGTTATCAAATGATATCATGCAAAGTTAAGCCAAAGCTCAAGGATCAAAAGAGTTAATGTAATATATATTGCATGAGAACATGCAATAGCTTCAGTTGTGGGGGTCTGTTGAGTCTTGAAAATGTCATTCATTTTGCATTATACTTTCACTATTATGTCCATTATATCACCTTCATTTCACCTCCATTTCACTACTATGTCACCACATTCATCCCACTTTAATTATCATTGGGCCACCTTTATGTTTTTCCAATATTTATTATTTCTAAGCCTTTTAAGTGAATTTGTGGTTAAACATTAGAAAATAATGTGCATATGCTTATACCTAACAAATGGGTTGAGATTGTTGACATGTGTAGGTTGAAAGGAGGCTTCTAGAAGACCCTTATGTGGCACTCTAAGGCCAAATTCGAATTTGGTTGGAAAGAATCATGGGATCATGAGGATATGTGTCACATCTCCTAATTGTATTGTAACTCTAAGAAGACATGTGTCTTATCAGTTCCTATTTTGATTAGGACTCTAGAGGTAGAGGGAGAGATTCATGGATTCTCATTAATGAGATGGCTCTCATCTTTTTGTATAAATAGGAGATCTCTCTCCTTCATTTGTTGGTCTTCCTTTTTAGTCTTTTCTTAGTCCTTTTAGCTTGTTAGTCCCATGGCTTTTGAAAGCTTTGGAGAGCTTTGTTGTACTTTGCACTTTTGAAGAAATTGAATAAAGCTTTGATGTTCTCAACATGGAAGGAGATGTGAAGTAGATGTCATGGAGCACATTAGGATGTAAGGTAGAGTAGATTTCATTTTGTAAATATTGTTTTGTAGAATGTAAGGTAGATTAGATTTTTCATTCATGCAATTTCAATTCATGCAAGTGTGTTTCATTTTACTTTGATTTCATGACTAGTGGC
This sequence comes from Pinus tabuliformis, assembly GCA_031772625.1. Classification (NCBI taxonomy): domain Eukaryota; kingdom Viridiplantae; phylum Streptophyta; class Pinopsida; order Pinales; family Pinaceae; genus Pinus; species Pinus tabuliformis. The sequence goes on from CM062816.1 coordinate 1,442,959,721, forward strand.
ATGTGTGATCATCTTGTCTATGTTGCTGACCTTTATTTTTCTGTAGTTTGATTTTCATTAGTATCATTTCTTTAACTTGCACTTCACTTTTTGCTCTTAGATATCAAGTTGTTCATCTATTGATGGTTTTTTTCCATAATCAAATAACTTTATTGGAGCCAAAATATCACTTAGTACAGCTTGGTTTAGTTTGCTTTAAGACTCACATTGCTGACTTGTTCATAACTAGCTGAAAGGCAAAAAGGTTAAGAAAAGGTTAAAGTAGTGTGATTTGTCTCCTTTATGTAGTGTCACTTAGATTTCACATTTCATTTTCATTTTAAATCAGCAACAGAGATACTGGGCCGATGTCATTAGTCCTTTATTTGATGTCTTTATTTTCCTTTAAGCATTTGATTTCATAGGTGGTAGGGGGCCCCTGCCTTGTAATTTCTTGTATTTCTTTTTCTGATTTTCATGTATATTAATGTACAGTTTGAATTACTGCATTTTATTTTCATTTTAACATGTATATTATTGTACATAAATTGCTTTCAAGTTGATTGTAGATTAGTGATGCACATAGCCTTTTAATGAACTAATGACGTGATAGAATCATCTTGTCCTTTTGCTGAAGCAACAAGGATACTGGGTCTCATAGTCATTCTTTCATTATTTGATTATTGCATTTTATTTCGATTGAACTAGTTGCATTAAACACTTTAGAAAAGCAACAAGAACAAAACCCCAAAAACAACATAAACTATAAAACAACGAAGTAAGAGAAAGTTTAACTAAGCACATATAGTGCACCACACTTCATAAGTTTACGATCCCCGTATTGATAATTTATGTAGAGCAATTTAAGACGTTAAATTGACTAGACATTTTGGCGCCGTTGCCGGGGAAGTGTAATTAGGAGACCTTATTTCTTAACATGGAAGGAGATGTGAAGTAGATGTCATGGAGCATATTAGGATGTAAGTAGAGTAGATTTCATTTTGTAAATATTGCTTTGTAGAATGTAAGGTAGATTAGATTTTCATTCATGCAATTTTAATTTATGCAAGTGTGTTTAATTTTGCTTTGATTTCATAGGTGGTAGGGGGCCCCTGCCTTGTACAGATGTCTTTACTTTATTTTCTTGTATTTCTTTTTCTGATTTTCATGTATATTAATGTACAGTTTGAATTACTGCATTTTATTTTCTTTTTAACATGTATATTATTGTACATAAATTGCTTTCAAGTGATTGTAGATTAGTGATGCACATAGCCTTTTAATGAACTAATGACGTGATAGAATCATCTTGTCCTTTTGCTGAAGTAGCAAGGATACTGGGTCTCATAGTCATTCTCTCATTATTCGATTATTGCAAAACCCCAAAAACAACATAAACTATAAAACAACGAAGTAAGAGAAAGGTTAACTAAGCACATATAGTGCACCACACTTCATCAGTTTACGATACCCGGATTGATAATTTATGTAGAGCAATTTAAGACGTTAAATTGACTAGACAATTTTGGTGCCGTTGCCGGGGAAGTGTAATTAGGAGACCTTATTTCTTACATCTGAAAAAAAATTAACAATTCTTGAGTATCCTCTCCTCCTGCACTTTGTGTGATCTAGAGGATCAGAAAAATGATTGTTAAGTAAAAAATAATAATAATTCTTGAGTATGCTCTCCTCCTGCACTTTGTGTGATTTGGAGGATCAGAAAAAGAATTGTTAAGAAAAAATAGGAGACAAAATAAACTTCAACATTTCAATTAATAAAAAAAAAAAAAAAAAAAAAAAAAATGAAACTCAACTGCTTTGATAGGTTTAAATTGTTCAAAATTGTCTGGTTATGCTTTGTAGTGGTCTTCAAAACACTGTATCCTGTTTTAATAAGGTTTTGCAACTTAGCTGCGGAAACTGCCCTGATTCCGCAGCTGTTTCAAGGTTTAGCAGGTTACAGGCATTCAATAAAAAAACCGACCACATGGGCATCTCCAGAATTGTCCTAACATAGATCCTATCCTAGTCACTCAGCTCAGATCGATGAAAAACCAGCCTAGGACCTCAGTCAAAGTCTTGTTTTTAGCATGTTTTTCTTGAAGTATTTGCTGCCTGAAATTGAAAATCATTAATCCTTTTTATAAAATTTTACAATTTCAGAGAAAAAAACAATCTATGGCTATCTCCATTCCTAGTTTTCGTTGTGGCTTCAATAAAAAAATCTGCCTCCCTGATCAAGCTTTGGCCTTAAAACGAACCTGCACAAGCATTACGTCCCCTTTAGTTTTTTTCATGTCTCTTGCAAACAACATCAAATCAATTCTTTCATCTCTGTGTAGGTTCTAAAATTAGAGAGAGAGCAGCGGTATGCAACAACATTGCATACTGTTTATCCCTATACATGTGTTTTTTTTGGTTTGTTTGTTGAGTAGACAAAAATTGGCAGAATTGTCAATTGTCGTTGGTAGTGGGAATGTTTGGACTTTTGATGTTATGCACCTCCGCCTCTTATCTCCATCGCTGACCCAACTATTGAATCGAATTCTGGATCTGCTTTATATTAGCAGCGGCCTCTTTGAATATCTTGGCGGTCTTTTTGACTCTCTCTATGCTCGATGCTACTATCAACTTATGAAACATGGCTATAGCTGCTTCCTTTGCTGGCTACTGGTCTTTGCTCCCACCCGCACTTGACTGGCGATGCTTAGGCTGCTAGAGATATAACTGGAGCTTGCTTTAGACCGGGAAAGTGGAAGTTGCACGATATCTAATCGTAGCTGGCATGTTAACTGGCAATGCTTAAGCTGTAATAAAGTAACCTGGTGTTTGTGTCCTGGCTAAGCTGCTGATGCGGTTGGAGAGAGACCTGTTGATGTCGATAATGCTGCATGGTGTGAGGTTCTAATAAAACCACCATTTCAAAGGCCGAATGCAACAATTCAGAACAGTAAAAATTGATAACTCAGAAAACGTAAACAACAGAAAAACGTCAAATTTAAAACGCTCGATTTGCCCAAATGGAGGCGAATTTCAAAAAATTAAACATGGGTTTTTTTGCCAGGTGGGTTAATTAGATAACCCAGAAACCGTTTGAGAAAATTCGTGGCGGTCTGGGAGAAATCCTCGGTTCTTCGGAGCCTCTTTTTGCCTTCCGCGTGTGAAAAAAACAGTGTTTTTTTTAAACAGTTGAGGCCACATTCCAATTTCTTCAGAAATCCACTCAGATCCGATTATCTTGACTGCCAGGTCACCCACCGTGTCATTGAATGCATGAGAGGAAAAGATTTTTAGGTCTCTTCTCCACCACGATCTCCGCAGCAAAAATCTGAAACGTGTATGAAAGCCGTCCGACTCCAAGGGATTTGGCCGTTATTTCATTTCCTTATCACTCCATTCTCACACGCATTTGAACTCATTCTCATGCTTGTCTTCCACTCCTTCACACTTTCACCATTTCCGCTCTCGTTTTGCTGTAAACTTCACGTCTCTGTTTTAAACCCCGCAGCTCTGTTTCAAACTCCACGGTTCCATTTTCCACCTGTATTACCTCGTATTACAGTGCGGCTATTCCACTGACAGCCTGAACCGTGAATTGCACTAGTTAAGTTAGTTGTCTTGAAGGGGCACATTTTTTTTCTCTTCCACGCACACAGCCACTCCATTTCACAGTACTTTCTACACTCTGCACTTTCCGCAGCCAATACAGCGTTTCCGCAGCCAATCCCAGATTCCGCAGCTGTTTTGTTAAACTCTAGGTTGCAGGTGTCATCAAGCAAAACAAGTCACATGGGTAGCTAGGGAAATGTCAGTACATGGATGGTGTCCTATTCATTCGATCAAATTTGATGAAAAAGACCCCGGTCAAAGGGAAGTCAAATTGTGTATTATCACAAAGTCGCCACACTAAGTCGCTGCATGTCAAGAAAAAATAATAATTTTGAATCAATGAAATGAACAAGTTATTTTCTCACTTTTCTGAAGGTATTGATTAATTTTGGACTGATAATGAAAGATGAATGGCTAACTTTTTATTCAAGATTTTTAGCTACAGAGCTGTTCCCCAATTCCGCAGCCAGAAAAACCTCATTGTTCAAATCAGCCTATCTTTCTCATACAAAATCAGATTTTGATGATTTAAGTACCATTGGAAAGATCTCAACAAGATCTATACAATGAGAAATATATCATTAGAGTTTGAAATGGCAAATAATGAAATAAATTGCTGAAAAGAAGCAACATCAACTTGAGGCACTAATTCCAAAGCAGGTATAAATTCTTTTGATTTTTCCTTTGAGAACTTGTTTCATTAATACAAATTCTTAGTTTTGTGTGTAAATATCATAACTAGAGAGATTGATCACCTCTCTCCTTTGATAATCTTACATTCCATTGCAGAAGAAGTATTAGTTTTTTTTGCAGGTTCCAGGAGGAAGGACAAATGACTACAAGAGAATGGTGTCTCTCTAAGAGACCAATTTGTTTCATAAGAGGATGATCAGCAACAAAGAGGAAATATGTTGATGCAAAATCAGATCCAAACACTTGAAAAACTTTCAGATATTATTGTCTCCATCACATCCATCCATCACAGCCATACTTCACAATAAACCATTCACCTCATTTTCCTCCATATTTTCCATTTTCATTCACATACACTTTCCATATCTTTTTGTCCATTCATAACCCACAAATAAAAGCAAGAGGCTCATTCACATGCTTATTGCCATTGCCATTTCTGTTCTCCATTGCCATTTTCCATTTCATTTTCCATTTCTTGTCATTTTCATTCCGCAAATAAGCCCTGCTTCAATGCAAATTATTGAGTCCATAGTCCTTTGAGTCTAAGTTCTTTGTAAAAACACCTTGAGGCTTGCATGCCTTAATGGCAAGTCCTCACGCTGACAAACAATGGGAATACATTAATGTCCCTTGTTCGTTAGATCTTCTAGGTGACTCGACATCAGCAAATTTATTCGTACCTAGCAAGATGTGTTTGGGCATCTTGACTCTCATTGTCATCAATGGTGAGAGTTCTCGTGTTGACTAGTGGCATCCATTAATGGCCACTAAGCCAACAATTTCCTACTATGTTCGACTTCAGAACATCTTTTCACATAGTAGGAATTGTGCCAATGAGTTTTGAAGACATGAAAACTATTATTTTCAGCATTTTAGAGCAGATTCAGCAAGTTTTAGTAGTAGTAATAAAAAGTCAGCTTATCTCTCTATCCATGACTCCTCTTGTTCAACGACTTGAAGAAGAATACGATCAGAAGTTTTCAGCCACCACACATACAACTCATCCATTCCAAAGGGTAAGTGAAGGTACGTCATTTTCTAACTTTTGACCATAGAATTCCATAAAAAGCTAGAATGATAATTATTGGAAAAACATTTCTCTTCCTCATTTCATAAAATTGCCAATACCATCAGTTGGGGGGGGATACATTCATATTCATATCTTGCCATGTCCATATCATATTCAAGAGCTCACATACTTCCAACATATATTAATTATTACATTGCTATTATGAGCATACAATGGCTTTTGAAAAAGTGCTTAAAGGATAAATTGGATACAAACAAAATCATGGTTGTCACACAAGAACCAACCATCATGCAATCCAATAAAGATATACTTTGCAACAATAATCAAAATATCATTATGCAAAGTTCAAAGATCAAAATAGAAGGCAAAAAAAAGTAAATGGTTGTAACACAAGAACCAACCATGTTGCAACTCAAGTGAAACACTTTGCAGAAATATGAAGTTATCAAATAATATCATGCAAAGTTAAGCCAAAGCTCAAGGATCAAAAGAGTTAATGTAATATATATTGCATGAGGACATGCAATAGCTTTAGTTGGGGGGTATGTTGAGCCTTGAAAATGTCATTCATTTCCATTACACTTTCACTATTATGTCCATTATATCACCTCCATTTCACTACTATGTCACCACATTCATCCCACTTTCATTATCATTGGGCCACCTTTATGTTTTTCCAATATTTATTATTTCTAAGCCTTTTAAGTGAATTTGTGGTTAAACATTAGAAAATAATGTGCATATGCTTATACCTAACAAATGGGTTGAGGTTGTTGACATGTGTAGGTTGAAAGGAGGCTTCTAGAAGACCCTTATGTGGCACTCTAAGGCCAAATTCGAATTTGGTTGGAAAGAATCATGGGATCATGAGGATATGTGTCACATCTCCTAATTGTATTGTAACTCTAAGAAGACATGTGTCTTATCAGTTCCTATTCTGATTAGGACTCTAGAGGTAGAGGGAGAGATTCATGGATTCTCATTAATGAGATGGCTCTCATCTTTTTGTATAAATAGGAGATCTCTCTCCTTCATTTGTTAGTCTTTCCTTTTAGTCTTTTGTTAGTCCTTTTAGCTTGTTAGTCCCATGGCTTTTGAAAGCTTTTGTACTTTGTACTTTTGAAGAAGTTGAATAAAGCTTTGATGTTCTCAACATGGAAGGAGATGTGAAGTAGATGTCATGGAGCATATTAGGATGTAAGTAGAGTAGATTTCATTTTGTAAATATTGCTTTGTAGAATGTAAGGTAGATTAGATTTTTCATTCATGCAATTTTAATTCATGCAAGTGTGTTTAATTTTGCTTTGATTTAATGACTAATGGCATATGTGATCATCTTGTCTATGTTGCTGACCTTTATTTTTCTAGTTTGATTTTCATTAGTATCATTTCTTTAACTTGCACTTTACTTTCTGCTCTTAGATATCAAGTTGTTCATCTATTGATGGTTCTTTTTCCATAATCAAATAACTTTATTGGAGCCAAAATATCACTTAGTACAGCTTGGTTTAGTTTGCTTTAAGACTCACATTGCTGACTTGTTCATAACTGTTATCACATGATAAATCTAGCTGAAAGGCAAAAAGGTTAAGAAAAGGTTAAAGTAGTGTGATTTGTCTCCTTTATGTAGTGTCACTTAGATTTCACATTTCATTTTCATTTTAAATCAGCAACAGAGATACTGGGCCGATGTCATTTAGTCCTTTATTTGATGTTTTTATTTTCCTTTAAGCATTTGATTTCATAGGTGGAAGGGGGCCCCTGCCTTGTATAGTTGTCACTTTAATTTCTTGTATTTCTTTTTTTGATTGTCATGTATATTAATGTACAGTTTGAATTACTGCATTTTATTTTCTTTTTAACATGTATATTATTGTACATAAATTGCTTTCAAGTTGATTGTAGATTAGTGATGCACATAGCCTTTTAATGAACTAATGACGTGATAGAATCATCTTGTCCTTTTGCTGAAGCAGCAAGGATACTGGGTCTCATAGTCATTCTTTCATTATTTGATTATTGCATTTTATTTCGATTGAACTAGTCGCATTAAACACTTTAGAAAAGCAACAAGAACAAAACCCCAAAAACAACATAAACTATAAAACAACGAAGTAAGAGAAAGGTTAACTAAGCACATATAGTGCACCACACTTCATCAGTTTACGATACCCGGATTGATAATTTATGTAGAGCAGTTTAAGACGTTAAATTGACTAGAAAATGTCATTCACTTCCATTACACTTTCACTATTATCTCCATTATATCACCTCCATTTCACTACTATGTCACCACATTCATCCCAATTTCATTATCATTGGGCCACCTTTATGTTTTTCCAATCTTTATTATTTCTAAGCCTTTTAAGTGAATTTGTGGTTAAACATTAGAAAATAATTTGCATATGCTTATACCTAACAAATGGGTTGAGATTGTTGACATGTGTAAGTTGAAAGGAGACTTCTAGAAGGCCCTTATGTGGCACTCTAAGGCCAAATTCGAATTTGGTTGGAAAGAATCATGGGATCATGAGGATATGTGTCACATCTCCTAATTGTATTGTAACTCTAAGAAGACATGTGTCTTATCAGTTCCTATCTTGATTAGGACTCTAGAGGTAGAGGGAGAGATTCATGGACTATCATTAATGAGATGGCTCTCATCTTTTTGTATAAATAGGAGATCTCTCTCCTTCATTTGCTAGTCTTTCCTTTAGTTTTTTCTTAGTCCTTTTAGCTTGTTAGTCCCATGGCTTTTGAAAGCTTTTGTACTTTGTACTTTTGAAGAAATTGAATAAAGCTTTGATGTTCTCAACATGGAAGGAGATGTGAAGTAGATGTCATGGAGCATATTAGGATGTAAGTAGAGTAGATTTTATTTTGTAAATATTGCTTTGTAGAATGTAAGGTAGATTAGATTTTTCATTCATGCAATTTTAATTCATGCAAGTATGTTTAATTTTGCTTTGATTTCATGACTAGTGACATGTGTGATCATCTTGTCTATGTTGCTGACCTTTATTTTTCTGTAGTTTGATTTTCATTAGTATCATTTCTTTAACTTGCACTTTACTTTCTGCTCTTAGATATCAAGTTGTTCATCTATTGATGGTTTTTTTTCCATAATCAAATAACTTTATTGGAGCCAAAATATCACTTAGTACAACTTGGTTTAGTTTGCTTTAAGACTCACATTGCTGACTTGTTCATAACTGTTCTCACATGATAAATTTAGCTGAAAGGCAAAAAGGTTAAGAAAAGGTTAAAGTAGTGTGATCTGTCTCCTTTATGTAGTGTCACTTAGATTTCATATTGCTTAGATTAAGTTTTCATTTTCATTTTAATCAGCAGCAGAGATACTGGGCCGATGTCATTAGTCCTTTATTTGATGTCTTTATTTTCCTTTAAGCATTTGATTTCATAGGTAGTAGGAGGCCCCTGCCTTGTATAGTTGTCACCTTGATTTCTTGTATTTCTTTTTCTGATTTTCATGTATATTAATGTACAGTTTGAATTACTGCATTTTATTTTCTTTTTAACATGTATATTATTGTACATAAATTGCTTTCAAGTGATTGTAGATTAGTGATGCACATAGCCTTTTAATGAACTAATGACGTGATAGAATCATCTTGTCCTTTTGCTGAAGTAGCAAGGATACTGGGTCTCATAGTCATTCTCTCATTATTCGATTATTGCAAAACCCCAAAAACAACATAAACTATAAAACAACGAAGTAAGAGAAATGTTAACTAAGCACATATAGTGCACCACACTTCATCAGTTTACGATACCTGGATTGATAATTTATGTAGAGCAATTTAAGACGTTAAATTGACTAAACATTTTGGCGCCATTGCCGTGGAAGTGTAATTAGGAGACCTTATTTCTTACATCTAAAAAAAAAAAGGTTAATAATTCTTGAGTATGCTCTCCTCCTGCACTCTGTGTGATCTGGAGGATCAGAAAAAGAATTGTTACAAAAAAAAAAAAAAAAAAATAGGAGACAAAATAAACTTCATCACTTCAATTGATTCAAGAAAAAAAAGGAGAAGAGAAAAAATAAACTTCATTTCATTTCCATTTTCACTCCATGCCATCCATTTCATCAATAAAAGTTATTTCCCCATGATCATTTCCATTAAGATTGCCTAACTATCTCTATTTCGCTAAGTGGTTGTTGTGATACCGGTTTCCGCAGCTGATACCACTCTGTTTTTCAAACTTACAGTCAAGATGTTAGTGCAATAAAATGAAAATGCAGGAATGACTAAGCAATACAAAAATTCACAATTTCAGAGGAAAAAACAATCTATGGCTATCTCAATTCCTAGCTTTTCATTGTGGCTTCAACAAGAAAAATCTGCATATTGATTTGATGTTTTGGCCTCTTCATGATTTCGTTTCAGTGCATTCTCATCCCTTTGTAAGCAATTGATTTGCATTCATTTGAACTGTGCATCTTATTTATATAGGAAGCCTTTGGTTTTGGAACGTTTTTGGAAAGTCAACATAGGAAATTTCTCAATCATAGCAAAATCTGAAACCTATGGAGGCCTACATAAACTGTGCAAATAGATTGAAAATAGAAGCTTAAGGCATGCTGCAGTCACCAACACTTAGAGAAAATGCTGAGCTCATGATCTCCATTGTAAGCTTCACAAACTTCTTTGGATTCTTGATTCGCTCATTCCCCATATTTGCTGTTGACTGTACCTGAAAACAATCTTTCTTTGAAATCTATTTTACAGAGTATTTCACTTCACGGATTTCATTTGAATACCTAAGGCTAAAACCAAATTATGTGTTTTAACATGGTGCATACTACCGCTGGCAAATCGTCCTACCTCTGATTCAAAAATTTTTACAGCCAAATGCAACAAATTCATAAAGTGCAGAACAGAAAAAAAATTAACTCAGAGAAAAAACGTAAACAGCAGAAAAACGTCAAACTTTACACGCTCGATTTGCCCAAATGGTAGCGAATTTGAAGAAAATAAAACATGGGTTTTTTTGCCAGGTGGGTCAATTAGATAACCCAGAAACCGTTTGAGGAAATTTGTAGCGGTCTGGGAGAAATCTGCGGTTCTTCGGAGTGTATTTTTGAGTGCCGCGTGAGAAAAAACAGAGTTTTAATTAAATGAACAGCAGTAATTTAATGCAGCGTGCCTGAAGAAGATAAATCAAATTAGGAGTCAAATATGTGCTGGACATCAATCAAATTACACATCTCTTGTTTTAAAACATTCATCCAACACCTGTTTAACAAACAGTTTGAATTGAACACGGCACTGTAAATGATTTCAAGAATTTAAATGCACGGGAGTTGTAGATTATGTAAAATTATGTTGATGCAAGAGCGAGAGTCTGCAGGTAGCTTAAAGCCGTTACGACTCATGGAAAGAAGTGTTTTCAGTGATCGGATGGTGTTTGTGCGAGCTGTTCATGAGGCAAAGTGGATAAATGGGATGGAGCTTAGCATCTATGATTCATGGTTTGATCCAGTTGTTTCTGTTTTACCTGGGCTTGTTCCCGATGGATTTATTTACTTGAGGGCCAGTCCAGACACATGCCATAGACGTTTCCAGTTACGAAAGAGAGAAGAAGAAAATAGTGTGTCTTCCCTGCTGAATGTGGTAGTCATGGGTTGTTGTCGGTGAGCCAATTACCTCTTGATTTTACTGAGATTTAGGGCGTCTGTTGTTTGGTCCTTTTTTTTAAATGATCAGAGAGATGCGGCCATTCTTTTATCATTTATTTTTTTATGGATATGACATTATGGTATGGATTTTGTTGCGGTTAATCTTTCGTGGATGAGAGAGAGTCTTTTGGATCAAGGGCTCGCATTTATTCATAACCATTTATAAATAAAGGGATTTCTTCACTCCTCCACATTTTTTTCCTCTTCCACGCACACAGCCACTCCATTTCACAGTACTTTATACACTCTGCACTTTCCGCAGCCAATCCCAGATTCCGCAGCTGTTTTGTTAAACTCTAGGTTGCAGGTGTCATCAAGCAAAACAAGTCACATGGGTAGCTAGGGAAATGTCAGTACATGGATGGTGTCCTATTCATCTAGTCAAATTTGATGAAAAAGACCCCGGTCAAAGGGAAGTCAAATTGTGTATTATCACAAAGTCGCCACACTGAGTCGCCACACTAAGTCGCTGCATGTCAAAAAAAAATAATAATTTTGAATCAATGAAATGAACAAGTTATTTTCTCACTTTTCTTAAGGTATTGATTAATTTTGGACTGATAATGAAAGATGAATGGCTAACTTTTTATTCAAGATTTTTAGCTACAGAGCTGTTCCCCAATTCCGTAGCCAGAAAAACCTCATTGTTCAAATCAACCTATCTTTCTCATACAAAATCAGATTTTGATGATTTAAGTACCATTGGAAAGATCTCAACAAGATCTATACAATGAGAAATATATCATTAGAGTTTGAAATGGCAAATAATGAAATAAATTGCTGAAAAGAAGCAACATCAACTTGAGGCACTAATTCCAAAGCAGGTATAAATTCTTTTGATTTTTCCTTTGAGAACTTGTTTCATTAATACAAATTCTTAGTTTTGTGTGTAAATATCATAACTAGAGAGATTGATCACCTCTCTCCTTTGATAATCTTACATTCCATTGCAGAAGAAGTATTAGTTTTCTTTGCAGGTTTCAGGAGGAAGGACAAATGACTACAAGAGAATGGTGTCTCTCTAAGAGACCAATTTGTTTCATAAGAGGATGATCAGTAACAAAGAGGAAAGATGCTGATGTAAAATCAAATCCAAACACTTGAAAAACTTTCAGATACTATTGTCTCCATCACATCCATCCATCCATCCATACTTCATAATAAATCATTCACCTCATTCCACTCCATACTTTCCACTTACATTCACATACACTTTCCATCTCTTTTTGTCCATTCATAACCCACAAATAAAAGCAAGAGGCTCATTCATATGCTTATTGCCATTGTCATTTCTGTTCTCCATTGCCATCTTCCATTTTCACTTTCCATTCCTTGTCATTTTCATTCCGCAAATAAGTCCTGTTTCAATGCAAATTATTGAGTCCATAGTCCTTTGAGTCTAATTCCTTTGTAAAAACACCTTGAGGCTTGCATGCCTTAATGGCAAGTCCTCATGCTGACAAACAATGGGAATACATTAATGTCCTTTGTTTGTTAGATCTTCTAGGTGACTCGACATCAGCAAATTCATTCGTACCTAGCAAGATGTGTTTGGGCATCTTGACTCTCATTGTCATCAATGGTGAGAGTTCTCGTGTTGACTAGTGGCATCCATTAATGGCCACTAAGCCAACAATTTCCTACTATGTTCGACATCAGAACATCTTTTCACATAGTAGGAATTATGCCAATGAGTTTTGAAGACATGAAGACTATTATTTTCAGCATTTTGGAGCAGATTCAGCAAGTTTTAGTAGAAGCAATAAAAAGCCATCTTATCTCTCTATCCATGACTCCTCTTGTTCAGCCACTTGAAGAAGAATATGATCAGAAGTTTTCAGCCACCACACATACAACTCATCCATTCCAAAGGGTAAGTGAAGGTACGACATTTTCTAACTTTTAACCATAGAATTCCATAAAAAGCTAGAATGATAATTGTTGGAAAAACATTTCTCTTCCTCATTTCATAAAATTGCCAATACCATCAGTTGGGGGGGGAATACATTCATATTCATATTTTTCCATGTCCATATCATATTCAGGAGCTCACATACTTCCAACATATATTAATTATTACATTGCTATTATGAGCATACAATGGCTTTTGAAAAAGTGCTTAAAGGATAAATTGGATACAAACAAAATCATGGTTGTCACACAAGAAACAACCATCATGCAATCCAATAAAGATATACTTTGCAACAATAATCAAAATATCATTATGCAAAGTTCAAAGATCAAAATAGAAGGCAACAAAAAAATAGTTGTAACACAAGAACCAACCATGTTGCAATTCAAGTGAAACACTTTGCAGAAATATGAAGTTATCAAATGATATCATGCAAAGTTAAGCCAAAGCTCAAAGATCAAAAGAGTTAATGTAATATATATTGCATGAGGACATGCAATAGCTTCAGTTGGGGGGTATGTTGAGTCTTGAAAATGTCATTCATTTGCATTATACTTTCACTATTATGTCCATTATATCACTTCCATTTCACCTCCATTTCACTACTATGTCACCACATTCATCCCACTTTCATTATCATTGGGCCACCTTTATGTTTTTCCAATCTTTATTATTTCTAAGCCTTTTAAGTGAATTTGTGGTTAAACATTAGAAAATAATGTGCATATGCTTATACCTAACAAATGGGTTGAGATTGTTGACATGTGTAGGTTGAAAGGAGGCTTCTAGAAGACCCTTATGTGGCACTTTAAGGCCAAATTCGAATTTGGTTGGAAAGAATCATGGGATCATGAGGATATGTGTCACATCTCCTAATTGTATTGTAACTCTAAAAAGACATGTGTCTTATCAGTTCCTATTTTGATTAAGACTCTAGAGGTAGAGGGAGAGATTCATGGACTATCATTAATGAAATGGCTCTCATCTTTTTGTATAAATAGGAGATCTCTCTCCTTCATTTGCTAGTCTTTCCTTTAGTCTTTTCTTAGTCCTTTTAGCTTGTTAGTCCCATGGCTTTTGAAAGCTTTTGTACTTTGTACTTTTGAAGAAATTGAATAAAGCTTTGATGTTCTCAACATGAAAGGAGATGTGAAGTAGATGTCATGGAGCATATTAGGATGTAAGTAGAGTAGATTTCATTTTGTAAATATTGCTTTGTAGAATGTAAGGTAGATTAGATTTTTCATTCATGCAATTTTAATTCATGCAAGTGTGTTTAATTTTGCTTTGATTTCATGACTAGTGGCATGTGTGATCATCTTGTCTATGTTGCTGACCTTTATTTTTCTGTAGTTTGATTTTCATTAGTATCATTTCTTTAACTTGCACTTCACTTTCTGCTCTTAGATATCAAGTTGTTCATCTATTGATGGTTCTTTTTCCATAATCAAATAACTTTATTGGAGCCAAAATATCACTTAGTACAACTTGGTTTAGTTTGCTTTAAGACTCACATTGCTGACTTGTTCATAACTGTTCTCACATGATAAATTTAGCTGAAAGGCAAAAAGGTTAAGAAAAGGTTAAAGTAGTGTGATCTATCTTCTTTATGTAGTGTCACTTAGATTTCATATTGCTTAGATTAAGTTTTCATTTTCATTTTAATCAGCAGCAGAGATACTGGGCCGATGTCATTAGTCCTTTATTTGATGTCTTTATTTTCCTTTAAGCATTTGATTTCATAGGTAGTAGGGGGCCCCTGCCTTGTATAGTTGTCACCTTAATTTCTTGTATTTCTTTTTCTGATTTTCATGTATATTAATGTACAGTTTGAATTACTGCATTTTATTTTCTTTTTAACATGTATATTATTGTACATAAATTGCTTTCAAGTGATTGTAGATTAGTGATGCACATAGCCTTTTAATGAACTAATGACGTGATAGAATCATCTTGTCCTTTTGCTGAAGTAGCAAGGATACTGGGTCTCATAGTCATTCTCTCATTATTCGATTATTGCAAAACCCCAAAAACAACATAAACTATAAAACAACGAAGTAAGAGAAAGGTTAACTAAGCACATATAGTGCCCCACACTTCATCAGTTTACGATACCCGGATTGATAATTTATGTAGAGCAATTTAAGACGTTAAATTGACTAGACATTTTGGCGCCGTTTCCGGGGAAGTGTAATTAGGAGACCTTATTTCTTACGTCTGAAAAAAAATTAACAATTATTGAGTAAATTTTGGTTGCATGAGGACATGCAACACCTTCGCAGTGGGGGTATGTTGAGCCTCAACCTTGTACCCATTTACCTGTCCTCCCAACAACTTTTCCCTATTCACTTCTCTCTTCTGACATCATTTCCTCCATCAACTTGTTCAATTCATTGCATTATATGTCTTTTTAACATGATTTGTTGACTGTGCTAATGATTGACTGTTTGTTTAGAATTTTGGTACATGTTCAGCAATTCCGCAGCTGTTCTGCAATTCCGCAGCTACTCAGCAATTCCGCAGCTGTTCAGAAATTCCGCAGCCTTTTTGTTGTTTGCTATACTCCACGTGTCTTCTCTAGGAACGGGCAACGGCGCCAAAATGTCTAGTCAATTTAACGTCTTAAATTGCTCTACATAAATTATCAATCCGGGTATCGTAAACTGATGAAGTGTGGTGCACTATATGTGCTTAGTTAACCTTTCTCTTACTTCGTTGTTTTATAGTTTATGCTGTTTTTGGGGTTTTGATCTTGTTGCTTTTCTAAAGTGTTTAATGCGTCTAGTTCAATCGAAATAAAATGCAATAATCAAATAATGAAAGAATGACTATGAGACCCAGTATCCTTGCTGCTTCAGCAAAAGGACAAGATGATTCTATCACGTCATTAGTTCATTAAAAGGCTATGTGCATCACTAATCTACAATCAACTTGAAAGCAATTTATATACAATAATATACATTGTTAAAAAGAAAATAAAATGCAGTAATTCAAACTGTACATTAATATACATGTTAAAAAGAAAATAAAATGCAGTAATTCAAACTGTACATTAATATACATGAAAATCAGAAAAAGAAATACAAGAAAATAAAGTAAAGACATCTGTACAAGGCAAGGGCCCCCTACCTCCTATGAAATCAAAACAAAATTAAACACACTTGCATAAATTAAAATTGCATGAATGAAAATCTAATCTACCTTACATTCTACAAAGCAGTATTTTCAAAATGAAATCTACTCTACTTACATCCTAATATGCTCCATGACATCTACTTCACATCTCCTTCCATGTTGAGAACATCAAAGCTTTATGTCTTAAATTGCTCTACATAAATTATCAATCCGGGTATCGTAAACTGATGAAGTGTGGTGCACTATATGTGCTTAGTTAACCTTTCTCTTACTTCGTTGTTTTATAGTTTATGTTGTTTTTGGGGTTTTGTTCTTGTTGCTTTTCTAAAGTGTTTAATGCGACTAGTTCAATTGAAATAAAATGCAATAATCAAATAATGAAAGAATGACTATGAGACCCAGTATCCTTGCTGCTTCAGCAAAAGGACAAGATGATTCTATCACGTCATTAGTTCATTAAAAGGCTATGTGCATCACTAATCTACAATCAACTTGAAAGCAATTTATGTACAATAATATACATTGTTAAAAAGAAAATAAAATGCAGTAATTCAAACTGTACATTAATATACATGTTAAAAAGAAAATAAAATGTAGTAATTCAAATTGTACATTAATATACATGAAAATCAGAAAAAGAAATACAAGAAAATAAAGTAAAGACATCTGTACAAGGTAGGGGCCCCCTACCACCTATGAAATCAAAGCAAAATTAAACACACTTGCATAAATTAAAATTGCATGAATGAAAATCTAATCTACCTTACATTCTACAAAGCAATATTTTCAAAATGAAATCTACTCTACTTACATCCTAATATGCTCCATGACATCTACTTCACATCTCCTTCCATGTTGAGAACATCAAAGCTTTATTCAACTTCTTCAAAAGTACAAAGTACAAAAGCTTTCAAAAGCCATGAGACTAACAAGCTAAAAGGATTAAGAAAAAACTAAAAGGAAAGACTAGCAAATGAAGGAGAGAGATCTCCTATTTATACAAAAAGATGAGAGCCATCTCATTAATGAAAGTCCATGAATCTCTCCCTCTACCTCTAGAGTCCTAATCAAAATAGGAACTGATAAGACACATGTCTTCTTAGAGTTACAATACAATTAGGAGATGTGACACATATCCTCATGATCCCATGATTCTTTCCAACCAAATTCGAATTTGGCTTTAGAGTGCCACATAAGGGTCTTCTAGAAGTCTCCTTTCAACCTATACATGTCAACAAACTCAACCCATTTGTTAGGTATAAGCATATGCACATTATTTTCTAATGTTTAACCACAAATTCACTTAAAAGACTTAGAAATAATAAAGATTGGAAAAACATAAAGGTGGCCCAATGATAATGAAAGTGGGATGAATGTGGTGACATAGTAGTGAAATGGAGATGAAATGGAGGTGATATAATGGACATAATAGTGAAAGTATAATGCAAATGAATGACATTTTCAAGACTCAACAGTTCTCTCAAGTATTATTTTCTACCTTTTCAAGCTCGAGAGACACAAATGTACGAAAAATGGACCATGTGGAGTTTTATTTTACGTGACTTTTTCAAACTCTCTAAACATGAAAAAGATACCGAGTTACACCTTTGTCAGACTCATTAAACTATTAAATGACATTAGATTCATCGTCATAATGAACATGAGCTTCTCCTTCCTAGGGCTCGTTAAACTTACTAGGTCGGATTCGTCCGAAGGATGAACTTACAGTGCAAGCATATTCTATCCCCTTTAAGCTTGCGATTAAAAAATAATTGGGGTACCTGCCAGAATTGGTGGGGGGAAAGTTTGGAAGTCTGATTAGTTGTGTCGGCAGCTCACTCTTGAACATGACATTTTCTGCTTCGTGTCAGGTTGGGATATCCTCCTTTGTATCGTTGACCTTCCTGGGTTGGGCCATTAATTTTTTCTGTGCCTTCGATCTCTGCCACGTCATCATGACCACCGATCCTATGGATCCAAAAGCTGCCAAACTTCCAGAGCCGATATGTTTAAGTTGTCCTTCTACAGTTACACTTACCTCTGATTTTTTGTATCATCCAAAATCATTTTGCATTCTTTCATATCGTGTCGATGATGTGGGAAACATTATGGCCCTCCTTCGATACGGTTGTTTCCCGTCGACTTCAGTTCATTATCCAAGAAGTTGACTAAGAGACTCCCTTCCAGTACCTTAGAGCTTGCATGCCATAACGGTAAGTTCTTCGCACTCGACGACAAGCTCACATCATTGGCTTTCGATTGAGTGATTTCAAGGGTGTTCGACTTCAGTTCCTCTATTCACATTCCATGGATTATGCTGATAGTACCTTTAGGACCATTGTCATTATTGGTGGTTTCTCTTGCGCTTGTTAACAGTTTACATCATTGACTGGTAATCAAACGACTTTCTAGCATGTTTGACATCAACACATCTATTCACATGTTAGAATTTGTACTTTGATCGGGTTGTGTTAGAGCGCAAGACCCTGGACTCAGATCACAAAAGTCCGAGTTGCGAAGTGATGTGACATGGCTATGATGATATGCATGTCTCTTTTAGATGGTTGGTTGCCAACAAACCATGAGTTATCATATGTGATCCTTCTCATTATTGGATGGCTGCAACCATACCTTGGTTTCATTATGATCCTCTTTGACGGATGGTTGCGCCCATACTTGGATCCATTTACATGATCATTCTCTGGATGGCTGCGTCCATGCCACGGTTCATGTATCATTTGATAGAGTTCTTAGTTATGTATATGTATCTGTACTTGTTTGTAAGTTTTCCGATGGCCGACTACGGTTCCCCACACCGATTCATAAATCATTTCATCCCTCACTCTAGCTCAGCCTTCACACTTTAGGGGGCATTTGTTACACAACATTTTGTCACTGTCCCTGTACTCCCCGTTCCTTGATCTTGGAGGACCTCTACAATGAACCCCACATGCTTTGCCTTCATGAAGAAACTCCCATTGTGTCCCTCTTCATGAGCAGATCAATTCCATTTTGCACCATTTCCCCTGAAACTTTTGTTTTGCCCAGTTTACAAGACCAACGCTAATGACCTTTGTCTCCCCCGTGTCAATGTGCAGAGATTAGCACTATCCCTAGCGCCGACCAGAGCAACTGGGTTGTGTTCCAGTCGCGCCGGTTCTGTTACGGAAAGTTTTTAAATTAGGAGCCTAAGCTTCCAGCTCTAGAAGCTTCATAACAGAAGTCTGGTAAATGGTTTGGCCGGATGGGGTCGAGGATGTCAGTTTGGGCTCCTTTCCCCTATAATGATGGAACTACCTCAAGGGATAAGTCCTTCTCCATGAGAAGAGGATCCATCTCCCATCCATTCATCCTATATAAACCTCCCTTCTTCCCAAGCACAAGCTAGAGTTAATATTGGTGTGCTAGTGCTATTTTGGTTTGGAGTAGAAAACAAGCTATTACTAGTTGTAGCTATCTGGTTGTGTGAGAGAGAAGCGTGATTTTGTTTGCAGTGAAGCCTAAAGAGAAGAGCCTTAAAACTATTGTGGATTGAGGCCATCATGGGATGCTAGCAAAAGTGTGTGGGAACCTGGTCTTGTCAGAGGAGGACTGCAACATTAAGACAAATGGTTTTAATCTCCCTTTGATACTAATATATGCAACTATCGATTGATTTCCTACATGATTTTTCATCTTACATGTTCATGGCTTAATGTTTCTTGACTTGTTAAGTAGGTTGAATTACAATTTGTCTATTATCCCGGTTGTTGTTTGTTATTGTTTACTTGTTTCAGGTGCTTGAAGAAGGAAGCGAGATAGATGGAGCGAGCAAGCAAGGACATCATCAAACAGGATAAGCAGACTAAGAGGTAGGCCCTTTTAATTGGTTCTAACCTAAGGAAATCTTCCATAGAATGTATATGTTGTGGCTAGACCCATTATCGAGCTAGAGGAATTCATTTGTGTCCTCACTTATAGTTTTACTTCACCACAATAGTGCATGCAAAACATGAATGAAAGACTAAACAAACAGATCAACGTGCATGTGGGTGAGGCAGTTCGCTGGTTGGGCGAACGTCCATGCAAAACAATTTCATGCATGCGACAACAATGAGATAACAATGAAAACTGAAACAGAGTTAGGACAAGCTAGTATATATGTAAATGACAATAAGCGTTCAAAGAAATCAAACAAACAATACTCCCACAGGCGAAAACACAAAAAGCAACAGAAGTGCTGCACAAGGCATGTGAAGTGGGCTTACCCCAAAGCAACTGAGCTGAATGTGCCGACTGCTCCTAGATGTGATGTGAGATGTCAGAGTTGCAAGGTTGATGTGAGGAATGAGCTCTGCAGCGTCTGGTTGATGGGTTTTGATAACATTGAGATTGTGACATGCATGCCACGAATCTAGGGGAAGCGACACTTGCTAGGAGGTTTAAGAATCGCTCTTTGCATGTAACCTCCAACTGCTAAACATAGATCCCTGAAACAAGGGATGCATTTCCATGCTACCTTGGCAGTAGCAACCCATGCATGAAGGTCGATTTTGCTCGGTCCTGGAGGGAACTGGTGAACTCAGCTGCACATGCAAGAGACTCCTCGACTGCTGGAGAAAAATGTGCATTGATGGCTGGGAGCTGCGCTGGCTTCCCAAGAGGTTTGCACAATTTTTGGGCAGAGCAACTGACTCCTGCCCATATTTGCGCAAATCCTGGGTTGAACAGCCTGCTGCTGGGAAAATTTGTGCAAATCCTGTTAGGAGGGTTGGTTGGCAGAATTGTGCAATCCTGGAGTCCAACAGGCTGTCAGAGAGGATTGCACAATCTCTGGAGGAAGGTTGGTTGCCCTCTAGAAATGTGCAATTTTCAAGGGGAAGCTACTCAACCTGAAGCTGGACCAAGTCTGGATGAGCAATCTGTAAAGGGAAAAGATCAAACTGTGATCAACAGGTTGCCTTTGAGCAAGAAAGACACTGAAGCTTGAGGACTTAATGAAGCAAGGAAATCTATTGTGGAGGTTGGTAGGGAGGCTCCAAAACAAGCTAAGGCAAAATTCTGGAGGGTGGTTGTAGCTGTTACAACACTTGGCGACACACTGGTAGATCTCCAGCTCTCTGAATGTACCTTGTTCGTGAAAAGCAAGTCTAACACCTTTGGAAGTATTGTTTAGCTCTCAGCTCGGCTTGGCTTGACACTAGCTCGATTGTAAGATGTAGCATCTGCTAGACTCTTGGTCGATTGACACACATTCCAAGCCAAGCAACACAGTTGTTTCGATTGGGGTTGAGGGGTATATAGGTGCACAAGCAGTATAGTTGTCAGAGTCTTGGTTTCATCTCTGGTGTTGCTCCACTGCTAGCAGGCCTGGATAGTACCTCGATGGAGTCACATAGGAACAAAAGCATGGCTCCATTGCCAGCGAGCCTGGTCAGTACCCCGACGGAGTTACTTGCATCACCTCCCTGTGCAGGGAGCCTTTCTCTTCTTTCGCCTTATTCATTTTTCATTTTGTTTTGTTTGTTTTGTTTGTTTTTTTGTTTTGTTTTTTTTCATTGTGCATAGCACTTATTCATTTCAGAGGCGGAAGAGGGATCCCCACTCATTGAGAGTAGAAGAGGTTGTTTCGACAAAGAATTATTTTATTGTATCTCTGACGTGCTTGTTAAGGTTTCCCCCCTCACCTTACTCTACTTGACTGAGCTGACAAGGGTTAACCCAAAAAAATTGACTAGAGAAGGTGATACTAGTTAGCGTGCAAGTGTTGTGTTTACACCAAGGTTCACTTCAAACAATACATATTTTCCTTCGATGTATCATGGTCTAAAAGTAACAATCTCATCATACAAAGGCAAGATGACAGATAACCAAGTAGTAATAGCTATACTAACCCTCTTGTACTTTACCCATCTCGTTTCATGAGTCACACATTGTTTCATGCAAAACTAACCTATGAACGAAACAAGTGAACGAACTAACAATCAACAAAGCAAAGCAAGAGCAAAAGTAAAAATGAAAGCGAAGCAAGTAAACAAGCAAGCAAGCAAACAAACAAGCAATCAAAGCATGAAAGCAAACAAGCATGCAAGCAAACAACTGAAAGAAAACACTACTCCTACTCCTACACTAACGATGCATGGGCCTGATCATGTGAAGTGATACTCTAATGCAACCACCGACGCATTGGTAGACCCATGTGGGTGAAGGCTTGGTCCGCGAGTAACCTAGTCGTGCGAACCAGCATACAAGAAAGATATAACATTGAAGACAGCCACACTTCATGTTTCAAAGTGCCCACGGGACATACGTGAGTGCATGTGCATAACAGACAATCCGTGGACTTATCATGGTGTCGTGTGACACTACGTGCAACTTTGAAGCAAAAGCACACTCTTGACTCAGACATGCAAGCAAACGAAAGAAACAAAGACAACTTGAGTCGCGAATGAGTGCTTTCAATGTAGGACTCCTCCAATGCATGAGCAATGGGGTCATGCAGTTCGAGTGGAGGAAGTGTGATCTGTGTGTGAGATGGATCTTTAATGCATACAGACGAGTGATGAGGAGCCTTGGGTGATTGAAAAGCTTCATGATCAGAAGTGAGACTTACCCTAAGAGAGCGAGGGCCTGACATAACCATTAGCTCAGGATGAAGTGCCTCGATAGTCTTGGGTGTCTCAACTTCATCATTAGGTAGATCATCATAAACGGTGGCTTCAAAAGATCAACTGCGATAGATTCCTGATTGTGATCAAAATTTGAAGCAAATGGATCATGACCAGCACGATCCAAAAAATCAATGAATTCTTCGGCATCCTCATGATGAGATGAATCAAACAGAAGGGTAGATGAAAAGTGAACGAACTCATCCTCTGTGTTTCCAGAAAAGACAGATGAAGGATCAAGCAGATATTCAATGAATAACTTATCCTCTTCGTTGTCGAATGATGGAATAGCATTCGGTGAGTCCTGCAAGTGATCAACAATGGGTGCATCCGTGGATGAAGACACACATGCAAAATCATGGATGGCAGGTTCACCAAAGAAGCTAGGAAAGAACGGAGGGGGCTCGGATGGAAGGGAGTCATCCTTCACCGAGTGTTGATGTTCAAGCTCCCACTCATACTCTTCATGAATGATAGTGCATGTTGGTTGTGCAACACCAACTCCGTCAGTGGGTTGTTCCTCGTTCACAACAAGTGAAGAGTCCGGAATGGACGAACACAAGACAACATCATCCGGAGGAACACCTGAGTGCGAAGACGAAGGTCGAAGAAAATAATGCATATGGGAACTCGAAGGACTCACAACCAACTCTGCGCGAAAATTGAGTGGAGTGATGTTGGGAGGGTGTGAAGGATGAACAAATGTGCAAACATGATCCTTAGCATCACTGGGCGATGGTGGAACTGTTGAATGAGAGGGAGGCAGACAGTCCATTGAGACAGTGTCTGCTCCCACATGGGATTGCGCAGTTCCATCAACGAAGAAGGTTGAGTGAGGCTTGACATCAAGCTTCCTCTTGGGACGGGCAGATTTCTTAAGACAGTACTCGAATCGGTCCCAGAGATAAGCGAACTTCATCTGGCTCCTCAGAGCCTGAAACTGCAAGTCACGAAAGCGCTACCAAAAATGAATAATGGATTCCTGCAGAGCCCTCTGTTGCTGTAACAATTCTCGGTCAATATGGTCTGGATAAAAATGATAGAATGTGTCTTCAATAAGATCACATAAGTGCTGACATGAGTGCAAGGTGTCAGCCGGTAGGCTGAGCACCCAACAAAATCAAGATTCGTGAAGTGTGTATGCGAGCAGCAACCTGGCATGTTCGTCAGTAAACTCATCTTCCTCATAAATCATGGAAAGAAAGTTATGTAAGTGCTCAAGCCAGTACAAGAGATTGAAAAGATTCCCCCATATGGAGACATCTTCACGATTCGAAAAACACCTCAGGGGAAGAAGAATGCAAGACTCCATGAAATATATGCAAAGGTTCAAAATTGGATGAGAGGACACTGCTTGTCATCAGGGCATCCTTCTAGCGCCAGAAATGTTGACAGTGCTGGACCTACCAACATGTCAAGGGGATCTCCCCGGTAAGAAGTCCCAATTAGACCTCAGACCATTTGGTGTAGGAGTCCCAACAATGGGTCGTAAGGTAATGCCTTGACCGTGGTGTTGCACAGAGGGAAGGAAGATAACTCTGTCAGTAGCAAGGGTGTGACTGATGCAGTGAGTCAAGGAATGAGTATGAGAGGTTCCAACACTTCAAAGGGGGAGGAAGGTGAAGGTGAGTTCCAGGTTGAAAGGGATCAATCCCAACTCGGCTAAGAACACACAACATAAAGGACATGCACAACTTCTAGCAGAGCAGTCGACACGGATGCGACAGTCACAACATACAAGGTAAGATAACACGAACAACACTCATGGATCAATCCAAGACGAGTGTGACGGTTGATATAACAAGGTTCAGAGAAAGGTCTATCTGATGTCCGACAGAGCAGTCGACACTGACGATGACAGCATTAATAACATATGCAACACATTAACAACAAGATTCATATAATTGCATACAAATCAGTTCGTATACAAGTACGTAAGTTAAACAACATATATCATTAAGGAAACTAGAGCAGTCCTACTACAATAACAACATATGGATGAAAATGTGTTGCCTTTTATTATATAAAGAAGTGTAAGTCACAATCATACAATACACCTTGTAAACCTGTTAGCCCCATTAGTGGAACGTTATAGCCACATGCGCCTGCTCCTCCGAAGGGATGTAATAGCTCTATGCAATGGAGAAGCCAAGGCACGTTAGAATACTATCCAAGCCTTCTTCAAGATAGTCTTAGTAGAAGATTGGCACACCAAAAAGCCTCTACAATGAGTTATGAGGGACAATTTATAGCAAAGGGTGGGGTGACCCTTGACATTCCCCTTTGTGACAGTTCAACTACCCTCATGACTCTTCACCTACTCTATCACTTTTACATCCAACTGTTGACACTTGACTTACACTTGACATGACTCAACATTACATGCACATGTACCCATGTGAGATAACATGGCTTGAGCAAGCCTTGCAAGACATCACTGACACTCGGTCCGTTGTGGTGAGACCAACTCTTTGACAAGCTTGTGGTGGTGAAGCTGGTGAGTTGATGCCAAGCTTGGTCGTCTGTGATGGTGTGCATGCACCTCATGGTGACATCTCGCTGAAGCGAACTCTTGCTTCCATTGCAATTGGTGCATTGGTTCGGCCCCTTCATCCAACTCATCTGCTAACATGCACATGGTCTTCTTGGGTGCGACTGAACCGACAACACACTGATGCATAGTGTCTGTGCTAATCTTCAAGTGTGTGTTGGTGGTCATGCACATCAACTTGCCAAAGTACCCGTTTAGCTCCAGTTGGACTTGCTTATTATCTTCGCCTTGGTGAGTGTGTTGGATTTCATGCGTGCGCACAATGACAGGCATGCTGCTGAATCCATTGCATGTGATCAACCACACTGATCACCATGTCTACTCCATGTTAGTTGTTGGGATGGATCTTTAACTTGTAAGGGTGTAGTTTCATCTGTGAGTGCATGTTGCACCCACTTTTGTTCTTGATCTTGCTGCAACTCATTCGCCTGTCTATGCAACTTCATGTTCTTCCTTGAGTTGCTACTTTGGCACATGCAACTCCATCTTCATTCCATTCTCTGTATTCACGTGACCTTCATGTCACGTCTTCACCTCATAGCCTGAGTCTCAAAAGTTGCCTTCATTATGAGTGGATCTGCTTGAACTTGCAACTTTGTTCCGCTCTATGTTGTCAACAACCTTCCTCTTGCATTCGCTGCATTTGGTATGCTACCTTCAACTGTTATTCATGATGCTACTTGTTGTGATGCTACTGCTTAATATCCTTGTCTACGAATAACTTGATGTCTTCGTGAGTAGGCAAGTTCATAGACACTTGATCAACTGCATCCGCAAGCGTGCTTTGAATGGTGTCTTCGCCTCTACTCTATTGGAAACCATTGTACCTATACTTACGATATCTGGAGACATGGAAACACTCATAGCAGGCAATTTTCCAGTCGAAAACCAAAATGAACATGAGAATTGACTTGTAACATAACTGGGTAAATGATCATGAATGTTGCACAATTTCAGCGGGGAGGTCGGGAGACCGACTGCCAAGACTACTCAAGGCACAATTTGGGCTGCTTAGAGATTGGCTGATTGTTGGAACTACACAATGCATAGTCCAGTCTGGCTGCTGACTGCTGGGATTGCGCAATGCACAATTCTAGCTGGGAAGGACTGTTGGCCTAGGGATAGATTTGCGCAATTTCTTAGGCCAAGCAGCCACTGTCCTCCATAAATGCACAAAACAGTCCCAGAGGCCAGTGTTGGGCATGAATGTGTAATTCTGGAGAGGAAGGTGAGCCTTCCTTCCCCAGATTGTGCAATGCAACCTTGGTGAAGGCAGAGTCTGGGCCAAGGTTGGCCCGACTCGTCGACGGGCAATTGAAAGCAACTAAGACAGCAAATGCATGGCGACACTAAGTGATGGCATAAGTGATTGACAGTGCACGCAAAACATGAATGAAAGATTCAACAAATAGATCAATGTGCATGTGGGTGAGGCAGTTCGCCGGTTGGGCGAACGTTCGTGCAAAACAGTTTCATGCACGCAACAATAGTGAGATAGCAATGAAAACTTAAACAAAGATAGGACAAGCTAGTATATATGTAAATGATAGTAAGTGTTCAAAGAAATCAAGCAAACAATACTCCCACAAGCGAAAACACAAAAAGTGACAGAAATGCAACACAAGGCATGGGAAGCAGGCTTACCCCAAAACAACTAAGCTGAATGTTCCGACTACTCCTAGATGTGATGTGAGATGTCAGAGTTGCAAGGTTGATGTGAGGAATGAGCTCCGCAATGTCTGGTTGATGAGTTTTGTTAACATTGAGAATGCAACACGCATGCGACGAATCTAGGGGATGCGACACTTGGTGGGAGGTTTCAGAATTTCTCTTTGTCTGTAACCTCCAATTGCTAAACATAGATCCCTGAAACAAGGGATGAATTTGCATGCTGCATTGGGAGAAGAAGTCTATGCATGCAAGTTAGTTTTGCTTAGTCCCAGAGGGAACTGGTCAACTCAGCTATACATGCAAGAGACTGCTCAACTGATGGAGAAAAATGCACATTTCTGGCTAGGGGCTGGGCTGGCTGCCTAGGAGATTTGCGCAATTTCTGGGCAGAGCAACTGACTACTACCCATATTTGTGCAAATGTTGGGATGAACAACCTACTGCTTGGAAAAAATTTCGCAAATCCTGTTAGGGGGTTGGCTCGCAGGATTGTGCAATCTTGGAGCCCAGGAGGCTGTCAGAGAGGATTGTGCAATTTCTAGAGGGAAGGTTGGTTTCCCTCCAGAAATGCACAATTTTCAAGGGGAAGCTGCTAAGCCTGCAACTGGACCAAGTTCAGGTGAGCAGCCTATGAAGGGAAAAGATCAAACTGTGATCGACAAGCTGCCTTTGAGCAAGAAAGACACTGAAGCTTGAGGACTTGACGAAGCAAGGCAAGCTGCTATGGAGGTTGGTAGGAAGGCTCCAAAACAGGCTAAGGTAAAAGTTTGGAGGGTGGTTGTAGCTGCTGAAACATTGTGATTGTTCAAGTAACATGGATGAATCTTTGTTCCTACAAGAAGATTTAGATTTGCAGGAATTTCAATTGGAGTTTGATGTGATTATCAAAGATTTTATTTCAGGTATATATCCTTTCGATCAAGAAGATGACATGATTATCATTGAGGATTTTTGTGGTAGTCTCGAAAATCTATATTATCAACCTCAATTTTCTTTTGAATATCATGATCCAAATGATGACTCTTGTTTAGACAGGCACCTAACCGTGTGTTCTCAAAATTCAAAGTTAATTTAGGTGAGTAGGGCACTTCAACCTAGGCTGATGGTTATGTCAGGTTCTTATCACCATGATGGTATTTGTGATTTCGATCAGTTTAAGATTCTTTTGCATAATCTTATCGTTAATGTCATTGCATGGGATGTCCACTCTCCCTTGAGGAATGCTCATTTTCTTCACATAAAATATTTTAACCCTTAGGGAAGAAAGTTTAATTTGACTATTGAACTTCCACCAATACATCCTGCCTCAAGAATATATTTAATCTATGATGTGGAAACAGAGAGTGATATTAATGAATGTCAAATCTTTCGATCTAACCTAGCATCTGCATCATCCATTAAAGAATCCTAGTCGCACGATAACAAAGATTGTGGTCAACCTATTGATGTTGCTTCTGATATGGATTTATCTATGATTAATTTTTCCTATCATAGTTTCCCTAAAGGTTGTTTACATGATCCTATCACAAATTCCCTTGAGGAATCTTATTAGCTAGGACCCATGTCTTGCGACTTGTTCTTACATGCTTTTAATCTAGTCTCGTATGGTCATAGACCTGGTAATTATTGTTTTTGTGGAGCCTTCCGGTTGATAGAGTGGTCGAGTCAATTACACCATTGTGATTTCACTTCCTGTTTCAATATGTCAGTCCAAATGTTTGCATTGTTTATCCTTTTCACCGCACAACATGTTCACTTTGGTCTTACATGATCACATATTTCGACTCAAAGGTCGAGAGAAGCTTCTATGGTTGCATTGGAAGTTCCAATTCACATACTCGACCCTCTACTCTTTAGTTTAGGATAGGATAGGTTGCATTTAGTTAGATGCATTGCATTCCAATTTTGTTTTTCTTTCCCTAGCTTTGTTTTTCAATTCCATTTGTCTCTAAATAATGTCGGTTTTAAGATCCAAGATGATGTAGCTAGTCTTTTGTGAAAATAAATTTGTGGTAATATACGACCCTTGGATAATATTTACCCTCTTCCTTGATTTGGTTTACATATTTTCAGTTCGATGATCCTTAGAAGGAAAATACAATCCTTTAACCATGTTGATGGCCGAAAATGACCATGTTAACATTATAAGGGAGACCACCCAGTCGAAAACTTAAAGCAAGTCCTTTTCCATTTGGAATGGTGGTTCCGACTAGTTAAACTAGGTCTAGTTACCCTCTCTCTATCTTTATTGGCTTATAGTATGTTTATTAGTTTCCAATAGAGAAGAGACACCAGATCTGCTCTCTTGTAGAGCTCATGCAAGATAATGGTCCTTAAGCTTAATTAATGGCTCAATCAAGCCACTCTAAAGTCTGCCCTTGTGTAAGAGGACTTCTATAATGCAATAACTAAAACTAAATGCAAATCTACTCTAAGTAACATAAAATAAATCATAAATCTATAGTGATTGAAAAGTATTAATCCCCCTCTCAACCAAGAGCAAGGTAAAAGGGGATTGGACCAACTTTGAATTTGGAATAAAAATGAAGTATATTGGTCGAGGAAATAGTTCCAAGACTTATTACTAGTTCAAGCAAGTATATGCATTTAGCTATCTGATGAATAGTCATCAAATCGCTAGTGCACATAGATACAAAATCAAATAAAATGAATTCAAACTAAAAAGATATGATTGCATTAAGGAAATAGTTCTCATAAAATAATCATTATTAAAACCAAGATAAAATTGACATGAATTTGCTAAATAGTTAACAAGTATGTCATGTTTATCTATTTGAATTCATTATTTAACTTGATAGCAATTAGATCCATCATTAAAAGATAGTTCTCAAAAGATTAAAACAAGCATGTATTAAATGAATTTACAATAGTGCAAAACTTCAAGAACACATATGTATCTGGATCAAGAATTGCCTCAAATTTTTTTAAATGCATGCCATCAATCAACCTCTATCTCTGACAATAGTGTACAAGAATTAAAGATCTGATCAAAGTATTTGAGTACATGAAATTCTCAGAAAATTTCATGATAGTATGAAATTTTCATAGTTGAAATACATCTCTTTTAATCTCCACGAGTCTGGTCCAAACTAGCTAATTCTCTACAAAGATCTTGCTCCCTACAGTGGTGCAAAAAGGCCTCTCTTTGCAGAGAATTTCCTCCCCAAGTTTCAGATAAGGAATCCCCACTTTCCATACTACCCAATGCCCAATTTATAATTACAAAAGAGAATTAAAATGAGAGAGATGTTAGAGAATAAATTTGCTCTGAACTCCCTAATCGGGGTGTGAAACAGTTTCACCTCAGGGTCGAGGTAATGATTAATGAGTTCAGATTTGGGGTGTGTGGGTAGCCCTCCCTAAGCCTACACATGTTTCCTGTAATCAAAGACTGGTAGGGTAATATCCTCGTGGTAGTTTAGGACTTGAGTGGCGACAAGGTAAGGTTCCAGGTGGTGGGCGTGGTTATAAGCATGCCAATGATAGTAAGGTACCTCATTTGGTATTCCAAGACCAAGAGTACTATTTCTTACTCACCTGAGCCGCTGGTAAAGAGAGCACGAGTGACTACTGCAAAGAGGATGTCATGATAGGCATCTGGTATGTTTCTCAAGCTTACCTTATCTGTGAAGTGAGGGCTTCGATTCTGAACTTGTATTGTGAATGGATGCTGCATTGGACTATTGTGATGTTAGACAATAATGAATTCTCTGAGTTTGTTATGCCAATTTCAATTTTCTATGGAACGCTACTTGCTAGAATGGGAATCTATCAAAATTTCTAGGTAGTCATGAAATTGTTAAATGTGAAACTTGCTTGGGGAGTCTGTTCTCTTTGGATTTCACTATCAAGCCCAGCCCAGGGAAGCTTAATGGCAGAGGGCACTAATTATGGCCTCTCTGGAAAAGTAGAGGTCTTAGATTATAGTGGGTTAGATGTGATCTTAATGGCAATACCCGACGATATTCACGGTATTTATTTTGGGAAAAAGAAAATGAATGCATGGTGGGCAGAGGAAGGAAATAAGTGGAGGTTGGTAACTTCACTAGAATTATTTCGCTGGAAAACTACATTTAATGGTATGTTTGTCTGCATGCAATCTCTAGGTCTGCCTAAACTGCCTCTCCCTCCAGCTCCTGCACAGTGGACGTTATCTTCGGTGTGGGGATGAGCGACCTCACAGTTCGTGGGTGGTCCTGCAAACGACAGTGGTAGCATGGTGATGGTTGCATCAAGGAGTGGAGCGACTTGGTGTGGAGGTCGCGGTAAGAGGATACCAAGGGAAGGAACTGCGGACATCGACGAGTAACCCAACGTGGCGACGAGGCAAGAAATCTGATGCAGAAAATTTGCAAAACACTCTGCATGCTTATAGTGTTGGGACCCCAACACATATAAAGAAAATGATCACGAATTGGCAGAATGAATTGAATTCCAAGGCCGAGACAAGGGTCCAGGCCGAGGAATGGATGGACATGATTCCCAACTTTGGTCATACCAGAAGCAGACTTACCCTTTTCAATTAGTTAGTACACTTCTATTAGCTCATGAAATGCCTCATGGCGAGAGCAATCATAGCCACGCTTGATGCAACTGGAACTCCAAAGCCAGAATCGAGCCTTGTTGACATCTAGAAGGTAATTCGCGCAGTGCAGATAGAGTTGTACCATCAGAATGTCCACCTAGGGTGGTTGGAGAAATAGTTTCAGAGTTTGGCTCAAATTGAGGTGTTGCAATCAAGTGATAAAGAATCCACTCCAGTAGAGTCGTCTAGTGACTAACCGTTGGAATGATTTCATTTGATAATTTTGGTTTTGTTGATAAACATGTTGGATAACATTTACATTTACAGTCTTTTGTTTAAGTGGTCTACAGAGTATAAGGCCTATAAAGCCTGGCTGGACATATTAAAACTTTTTATGTTTTGGATGGAATACAATGCAGTCTCGTGGCCAACATAATGGTTTCCTTCGGGCAGGATGAGGCCACCAAGCATATCTCATGGATGTAATCTGTCTATTTTATGAATGAATGAATGGAAAGGTACTGCCAATCGTACAAAAAAGAATGCTCCGAACAATTTTAATTGGCATAAATTCTTCTTTTTCTCTTGCTGGTCCAATTCCATTGTTTCAAGTCTTCTCTTCCTCATCTCCCCAACTGCTCACCTGCCAAAAACCAATCAAAATTTAGAAATTAAAACAAACTAGTGCATCAAATAGAAATCAAACCACTTCTCAACAAATTGTTAAATTAAAAATAAATCAAAATTCAAAGAAATTTTTGTGCTAAGATTGCTTCAAATAGATCATATCAGCCTTTGAGTATTGTTGGGAATGAATTATTGACAACATTTTTCCAAAGCCAATAAAAATTGACCAAATGAAAATAGAAAAACTAGTTTTTGGTTGCAAATTCATCACTTTGTATTCTGTTGGATTTCTCTGTCATTAAATGATTAAATCTACTAAAATTAACTTCCTAGATTATTCTCCTTTGTCTTAACTTTCCAATGAGCCATTGCAAGCTTCATTTGGTTGAATAAATATTGAGATATCCCTCTCCGAAGTTGAAGTGCCAAATATATCAGAATTCAGAAAAATACATGCTTGGATTAAGATTAAGAAATTTTAATTAAAAATGTAATCTCAATTAATTGTACAATTAAAATTAGCTAATTATAATTACATTACTTAATTATATACAAATTAATAGAAAAAATTAGATTATGATCACAAATTATTAAATAAACAAAATTTATTAAATTAAATTAATTAACTAACTACAAGTTAACTTAATAAGTTAGATTATGTACAAAATTAAAATTACTTTAATAAATTTTAATTAATATTAAAACAAAATATAATACCACATATTATACCATTGAATTACACCAAATCTCAACCTCAAACCAATATACAAACCTCAATGAATTAAAACAATACAACACATATCATACCAAACCTCATATAATAAATTAATATACCAATGTCTCATAACAAGCCCACAGAGTTTGAATGAGGATTGACATAGGGCATCAAAGGTATAGTGATATTGGAGGTTCTTTTAAATTGAAGTTACGAGATTTTATTTTTCCGAGGTTTCGATAAACTTTATACCGAGGTTTGTTTTAAATATCGAGAGTTTCGTTTTTTAAAAGCTTTGAGGTCATCAAGTCCATCCGGGACTCCGAGGGTTAATTGTCATCCGTCATTAGAGGGGATTATATATCAAAGGAAATAGTTATCGAAGGTTTTATAAAAATGAAGTCTCGAGGTGTGAAGGCATGAGGTGATTGGAGGAGAGAGAACATTAGAGAGCTTGAAAAATTCGAGGTCAATAAAATGCTGAGGTTTTCCGATTTAAATGCCAGGGTTTGTTTGAGGTGTATTAAGGGTTTTGTAATCGAAGGAAATAGTTATCAAAGATTCTATAAAAGCAAATCAAATCTGATATGCACAATGCTCTGAAACCAATTTAATATAACATACGTTTTCGAATGAGTACTATTTGCAAACCATGCATCCAAATGAAATGAAACAAGAACTGATGGAAATTTTGGGCAAAGTCAAACGCAATGAAGCAATTAAAAGAAGAATCCAAAGAAAATAAAAATTGGCAAAAATGTAGGACACTTAACAAAAAAAAAACATTAAAAGCTGATTTAGCCAAAATTTACAAAAATGGTCCCCATTATTTAAAATAAATAAGTTTTTTTTCCCAGGGAGAAAATATCGTAATTTTCATTAATTTGTGAAAATTACATGTCGTAAATGCCATAGGCATATGCAAGTACCGTGACCGTGGTCAACTATGAAGTGTTTGTAAAACTGTAAAGTACTACAAAATGACCTTGTGATGGGTATACTGATAGCATCTGATCATATACAAATTAATTACATATTTCAAAATTTCACCCTTGGTGATTGTTGTTCTGTATGACAAAAAGATATAAACAAAAAACTGATAAGTTAGGGCCTGTCTGCCCTCTGTAGTTCCTGTTCCATATATGGTCTGTGGAAGAAGCGATAGATCCGCTCAAGTGAGTGCTCCGTAATCAGCCATTCTCCTCAAGGACGATGCATTGCTTCTTTCGATAGCTTGTCTGCATCTTCATTATGCTCCTTGTAGATATGAGTACATGAGACATGATCAAAATGTGTTTTGAGAAATAATATATCATCCAAAATAGTTTTGAGTGTATATGCATGGCATGTTGTTACGCAGTTGAACTAGTTTATAACTATATTCGAATCTCCATATATTTGTAATTGTCTACAATATTCGTGTAAAGCCAAGTATAAGAGGTGTCGTAGTGTGAGCAGCTCCGCAAAATTATTTGTGCCATTTCCCAACCCCATGCAGATGTGAAAAAGATGTGATTTAGTTAGATGAAGGATTATGCCTCCACCACAACCTTATTCTTGTGCTGCTCCGTCGAAATAGGCCTAGGGATGTTATTTGTTTATGACTTCCGGAGTGATGTTCCGGGTCCTGATTCGCTCAAGTGAGTGCTCCATAATCAGCCATTCTCCTCAAGGATGATGCGTTGCTTCTTTCGATAGCTTGTCTGCATCTTCATTACGCTCCTTGTAGATATGAGTACATGAGACATGATCAAAATGTGTTTTGAGAAATAATATATCATCCAAAATAGTTTTGAGTGTATATGCATGGCATGTTGTTACGCAGTTGAACTAGTTTATAACTATATTCGAATCTCCATATATTTGTAATTGTCTACAATATTCGTGTAAAGCCAAGTATAAGAGGTGTCGCAGTGTGAGCAGCTCCGCAAAATTATTTGTGCCATTTCCCAACCCCATGCAGATGTGAAAAAGATGTGATTTAGTTAGATGAAGGATTATGCCTCCACCACAACCTTATTCTTGTGCTGCTCCGTCGAAATAGGCCTAGGGATGTTCTTTGTTTATGACTTCCGGAGTGATGTTCCAGGTCCTGATTACTTGTTCCTCAGCCGGGATTTCCTAGTAACTCATACAAATTTTTGGTATGATCTGTGGCCAGAATATAT
Source organism: Pinus tabuliformis (assembly GCA_031772625.1). Classification (NCBI taxonomy): domain Eukaryota; kingdom Viridiplantae; phylum Streptophyta; class Pinopsida; order Pinales; family Pinaceae; genus Pinus; species Pinus tabuliformis. The sequence goes on from CM062816.1 coordinate 1,442,994,705, forward strand.
ATTTTCCCACTGCCAATCCATGGATCAATCCCAACGTGGACAGATCCATCATTTTCAATCCTCCATATGAGACCCCTCCTTATGATGGGAAGAGTGTTTATTACAGCCCTCTAGATCACTGATATACCTTTCCTGTTCCATGTGGGTAGTCTTAGCCAATCCAGGGCAGAGCTTGGCCATATGTATTTGTAGGTGACCACCTCTGACCAAAGGCTCTTGTGCTTCAGGAGTAGCCAACCAAGTTTTTCTGCCAATGCCTGAGCAAAAGCAGGGAGATGTTTTAAGCCCCAACCTCCCCATTTTTTAGGAGTTGTAATCCTGCTCCATTTGACCCATGCATAGGGTTTTCCTTCCTTGTGACCCTTCCATAGAAAGTGACAGTAGACTCATTGAATCCTATGTAGTATACCTTAGGACATCCAGGCCAAAGACATCCAAAAAACCGGGGTTGCTTCCAACACTGCTTTAATGAGCACTAGTCTTCCTGCTCTGGAGAGTAGTCGATGGCTCCAAATGTTTAATCTTTTTTCCACCTTTGCAATCAACCAAGTCCAGTCTACAATTTTATATCCATCTGCTTTAATCCTGAAGCCCAAGTACTTCAATCCATCCTTCAGTGCCAAAATTTGATAGGGGAAATTTTGTACTGCTAGATGGGTTTCTTGTGGTGTGCAGTTAGAGAATGATATAGTAGATTTGTCTCCATTAATTTCCATCCCTGTAGCAGCACTAAATAGCTTCAGTACATCAGAGAGTGTAATGATGTCCTGTATTCCCCCATCTAGGAATATGAGGATGTCATCGACAAAGAGAAGATGTGATATTAGGCATTGTTCTGTGATCTTGAGGCCCCTGAACCTCCCTGCTCTCTTCTCCGTCACAATCAGTCTGCTCAGTCCTTCCATAACTAGGAGGAAAATCAAAGGGGATAAAGGGCATCCATGTCTGATTCCCCGCTTCGCTCGAAAGGTTTGGGAAGCAGATCCATTGATTAAGATTGCAAAGGATACTGAAGTAATGCACCCCATAATCCATCTGATAAATACCAGTGGGAACCCCAGATGGGTGAGTATCATCCTTAAATATAACCAGCTGACCTTATCAAATGCCTTTGAGAGATCAATTTTAACACCCCTTTTAGATTCTTCAGCTTGATGGAGTGGAGGGCCTCTTGTGCCGAGCCTATGGCCTCATGGATTTGTCTGTTTTGTAGAAAGGCAAACTGCTCCTGTGAGATGTGTTTAGATAGGATTGGCTTGATGCGATTTGCAATAATCTTCGCAATAATTTTATAGAGGCAGTTGCAAAGGGATATAGGCTGGAAGTCATTGAAGGAGAGTGGGGAGTCCATCTTGGGTATGAGGGAAATATAGGTGGAGTTGATAGGATCATAAATACGGCCAAGGATCCGACTTTCTTCAACCACCCCAAGTAGGTCATGTCCAATGATGTCGAAAAAAGCAAGGAAGAATTCCATAGACCAGCCATCTAGTCCCAGACTTTTGTCCTTCTTGAACCACTTGAGAGTGCTCTCTAATTCCCCCATGGAAACTGGTTTGATGAGGTCCTCCATCCCATTAGGTTCCACAAATCCAGGGAAATGACCAGCAATGCAGATGATTTCAGCAAGTGTTGTGCCAGGAGGGGCTTTGAATAGCTGCTTGAAATGTGTGATACCCAATCGAGCAAGCTGTGGGTGTGTATTAGCAATCTGATCCTGATCCGAGGGCATCTGCCAGATGGTATTGCTGGCTTTCCTTCCATTTGCATATTTATGAAAGAATTTTGTATTACCATCCCCCACTTGTAGCCAGATTTCCCTGCTTCTGAGTCTCCATGTTTCTTCCTGGTCAAGCAGTATCTTTTTTCTCTGTGCTTCCAGTTCTACAAGATGTAGCTTTGCTTCTATGGATAAGAAACCTCTTCCAAATTCATCCGTTAAGGAGGCCAACTGAGATTCAATGTCAGCCAGAGTGTGCTCATCCCTAGCTTTTTTCCTTTTTTCCCACCCAATGGATAATCGCTTAAGCTGATTCAGGTTACTACATAATCCTTCAGCCTTCCTCTGCTCAATAAGTGGGGGCTGAGCTTGCCAGAAATCCGAGACCATCCGGATATAGTTAGGGTCCTTTAGCCAGGTAGAGTTAAATTTGTAAGGCACCCTTGGTTTTCTGAAAGAGCCCGCCACTTCCAGATATATGGGGGAATGATCTGATATTCCCCCAGAACCCACCCATTGTCTATAGATGGTGAGGGAATGAAGGAGGTCTTCATGAATGAGGTATCTGTCTAATCTTCGCCCTAGAGCTGCTTCTCCAGTCCATCTGTTATGCCATGTTGGCATCTTCTTGTTCATAGGGACATCAATGAGGTCATATTGCTCCAAGAGGGTGCTCAACTGATCTGAGAGGGGATCCAACTGCGAGTGGTGTCCCTAGGATTCCTCATGTCCGATGGAGAAATTTAGGTCACCCCCTAGAATAGTAGATGACTGATCATAGGATTTTCTAGAAATTGTTGCCAGAAGGCCAGTCTGTTTTGATTAGGGGCATAGATATTTATAATACGAAGCTGTTTGCCCAATTCAGCCGAGAATATGTCCATACCCAGGAACCCCTGACCTCCCCATGATGAAATCACCTTGATGGATAGAGGGTTAATCCCAATAGCAAGTCCCCTAGATCGCCCTGCCGCATCCAGAGCTTGGAGGTGCTAGCCGGGTAGGATGGCTTGAAGGGTCCTAACAATCTGCTCAGATGGACCTAGGGTTTCCTGAAGGAGAATCATGTCATAGGGTACACTGTTCAAAAGTCGCTTGAGGGCCAATTTTTTTGAGGGGCTGGCCAAACCCCTACAGTTGAATGATAGCCACTTCATCAGGGAACAGAGTCAAGGGTGTCAGGTGCTCTAAGTGCCCTTTCAATGGTGTTTTGGCACCCCTGGGCCACATCTGCCCCCGCAATTTTGACGAATTTAGACATCTTTGAAGGTCTGCCCTAGGAGGGTTTGTGCTCAATGGAGGGGGGTGGGATGCCCAGACCCAGCAGGTTAGGGTTCGTCAGTTGACGGGAACAGAGGTTGTAGGAGTGCGAGCCTGAGGCAGAAGGGGAGTGAGGGGGGTGATGATGATCCTGTCTAAGGACAGTCGACGGGATGGTGGAGAAAATAGGGGAGGGAGGATTAAGAGCATAGTTGATCGGGGAAGTAACCGAACTAGTAATAGATGCAGATTGAGCCAGAGAGACATTAAAATTATTGAAAAATAGAGCAAAGGGTAAGGGAGTAGAAGCAGTACCCGATGTAGGAGCAGCCTCCACAGCAGACTGAGATCGAGTCAGTGGAGGGGATATAGGTGGTATCTGGGGAGCACTAGATGGCATAACAGTGACTCCATCAACAACCTTTGAATGACCCTAACCTGTGGGCTGCTCGTCCACAATCGGGTCTTTCAATTGACGATGCTTCGTTCCCCTTGTAATTGCCGGAGTAGTATGTGTGAGCAGTGGATAGTCCTTGTAGAGGTGGCTGACCTTATGGCATCGTCTGCATCTAAATGGAACACCTTCATAGTCGAGGTTTTGGCGACGCGAGAAATGTCTCCAATGAAGGGTTATCTTTTCCTCCATCCCCTCCCTCGTGTCCAAATGTACTAGGATACGAGCCATTGTCATGATTCTTGTCTTCTCAAAGGATTGATCGTGTTCCAGGTATGTTCCCAGTGCATCTCCAATGCACTTGAATACCACAGGGGTCCAAAATTGCATCGGAAGGCCTGACAAGTGAACCCAGATCGGCCTAGCACCCAATTGTTCCCTCTCAGGGTCGAAGAGTGGATCCCATCTCTTTAGCAGAATCGGTGCAAATTCTATGTGCCAGAAATGGGATAATATCCAGTCCATATACTCCTCCCTATGGAAGCGCAGGGCAAACCACCCTCGAGCCAGCACCCGAATGATGGGCAGTTCTTTAAGCAAGGAACCCCAAATCTCGGTGGTCCATAGATGAAGCCGCTCAACTGAGTAATTCCTGCCACGAACATGACCAACCAGGACCTTCTTTGTTGTCTCTGCAACTTCACCCATCGAGATTTCTTCACCCAAAGCTAGGTTAATGTCCTTATCCATTGTTTTGAGGCACTTGCCTTTCTTGAGCTTATCAGTGCGTCGAGCTGTCAGATAATCCCGGAGAAGTCCACAGATGCCCTGATTTACAGTCTGGGGTGGATTTAGGGTTAGGAATCGGGGAGCTGAAGCAGTCGAAGCGAATGGGGGTGTTAGGGTTTGGGCCACCAGGGTTTAGGGTAGCACTGGAGAGAGCAGGGTTATTGAGGGAGGAAGGCCCGGACAGGGGGATGCGAGAGGAGGACATGGTGCAATGTGGAGCGGATATGTGGGGAAGCTGGGGTAATGGCGCATCGAAAGTGGGCGAGGGCTGGAGGAAGGTTCCAAGTAGGTTTAGGGTAGTCGGGGAAAGAGGAGGACAGTCCAGACCTGGGGCATCGTCAATGTTAACCGAGGGCGGGGGATGTGGCACAAATGAACCTGGGCGAACCTGGATGGAGTGTGCAACTGACAAAGGTCGTAGGGTTGCAGCAAAAGGACCAGAACCTGACACGGAGCGATGGTGTGACCAAATGACCTCCTGGGGATGAGGGTCCTCCTCATAGTCTACCTTGTCCAGCTCCATAGTAACCGACAGTAAACGGTCGGTGGAAGTAACTGTTGTTGAGAAGAAATGGGGAGGTCGTGAGGACGAAGGGAACTGGGTAACCGCAGGGTGAGAGGTTGAAAACCACAAGAGGATGAGATCGGTAGACATGTTAGGGGTCAAGTGAGTCGCAAGGGTTATCCCTGACCGCCAGGCCCTGGGCTGATGAGCCCCAGAATCGCCATCAAAGCTCCTGCCCCCAATCCACGGTTGAGATAATTTTTGTCTCTCATTAACATCATTTAAAATAAATAAGTTAAAGATGAGGGTTTTGTGATTTCACCACAACAATGGTGACACACAGAGAAGAACCAGTTATCTTTGGTTAAAAGATGATGAACTTCACTTTACCCGAAGGTTAAAATGAGGAATTTTATTGAGTTGTCAAACATTAAAACATTTTTCATGGGTCCTACATTAATAAATTAGGCAATATATGTTCAAAAAGGCAAGTACTAAAAGCATGCTGAGTCTAAAATCATGAATCTGAATTTTGGGAAATATTTTATTTTAAGATTAACTCATATGAAAAATAGAAGGAGGTACATATATGAGTTTTTTTTTAAGTGTATATAGATCAATATGAAAGGTCTCTGACATCACTTCGCTTCCAGCGAGGCTAAACAATACCCTGACGAAGTTTTCTTTTATGCCATACAAGCATGGCCCCACTACCAGCGAGCGTCCATAGCCTCGATGAGTTTACTTGTATTTCCCATGCTTTCCCTTTTGATCACCCTTTTGATAAACACATTTGAGAGCTTAGTTTATGATGTACCTGAGTGAAGAGGTGGGATGGTAAAAGGGACTTAAGCAAATTGATATAATACTTCCATAATGTTGACTCCATATCCTTCCCCGCAACTATCAATCAAAGGTTTTTATAAAATGGAGGGATGGGAGGGATCCATTGAATTAAACTCAAGGTCAATTCTTTCATTTTAAAATGTAAACTATATCACTTAGAAAGGATGCATGTTCCTCCATGAAAAATATTTAAAGAAAGAGGGCTTTTGAATACCATAAAAATATTCCTTTAAGGTAAATGAATCTCATTGAATTAAGAGAGTAAAAATTTCCCATATATGTCAACCAATGTTGGGTGAGAAAAATAAATTCCTTCCACATAAATCTTGACGGTATCACAAAAATCAAACCATAGCCAATAGCAAAAAGGAAAATGAAATCCAAAGTGAAGTGAAATAAATGAGCAAACTCCAAAAATGTCAAAATGTGTAAAGGAAAAGTTGAAAGAAAATCCCCAGTTAAAAACAACCCCCAATAAAACTAACTATAAAAATGTCTCAACAAAAGAGTAAATAGGAAAACCATGTGTGTGTTCATCTTATGTTGATATTTTAATGAATTTTATCTTGTAGAGTTATAAGCAATTAGGCTCTCAAACCAAAAAGCAACCATAAGGTAAAATGAAGCCAAATGAGAAGTCTTTGTATGCTGATTTTTTTTTTTTTTTTTTTTTTTGGTTTCCAAACAAAGCTTGCATAAAATCATCTTCAAAATTTTTCTAAATAAAAGCAATGCTCGAGAAACATACTAAAAAGTTTAGGGAGTCCCCAAGTAAGCCAATTTGTTGAACATTGTGACTACTCTTCTAAAACTCAAAGTCAAATAAAAAAGAGAAGGAGTGCCAAATCTGAGCTAGTATAAGTGCAAAATAATTCTGGGAGACCTGCAAAACAAAGATATATATCAGCGAAAACTAAAACAAGACTAAAACAAAAACTTAAAGAAACAGAAACAGATGAAAATGGGCATACGAAACATACCATTGAATAATTTCATTAGAAATTTACCTAAGAGATGTCGATCTTCTCCATCAAGGGATAACCTCTTCATTTGATTGGAATTAAAAGCATGAAGAAGTGGCTTTCAATGTAGTTTTCATTAGCCCAAAATCATAACTTACTAAATATAAATTAAAGCAAGTAGTAAAACTAGAAAAATGATGTCTCATGTTCAAGGAATTGGAAGAATAAATCAAATCCATCATAAATGATAATAAAAATATGCTTCTTTATGAATTATAGCGGGAATTGTTCTCTTTATATTTCAAATTTTATATCTACTCCACGATTTTCATAAAATCTTAAAATTCAAGACCAAGTCCCAACCTATGTAGCACTTATGTGTGTATGGAGAGGTCTTGAAATTTTTCATGTTAAATATGAAGTGATATATCAAACATTTAAACAAAAGAGAATTCAAACATGAATGAACCATGATCCATACTTTTCCCTATTCCAAATTTCTTTACCAACTGGTTGCATCATCATCGTGACTGTTCAAGGATGTCTTTGAAAAGAAAATAAATATGCATACTAAAAGATGATGAGGATGATGGGACGAGGATCTGATAGTAAGAGAACGATGAATGTAAGAAAACCACATGTGATGAACTCGGGAATATTACCGAGAGGAGTAAAAAGAGGCTCAACTCTACAATGAAGGCATAATGATAAGATCTGTGTGCACACACCATGAAGGATGGATATTCTTAAAAGTCACTTAGTCATCTAGAGAAATGAATGCTTGGGGTTTGAAGAAATTATAATTTAAAATACATCCAAGCTCTTTAACACCATGATAACATGAAAGTAAACATTTATATATAAATATAATCAAATAGGACTCCATGTGACTATAGTGACAAATTAGACTATTTAACAATGAATGAAGTGACCAGAGGAGGCCTAGGAGGATACTTAACCCGATATTCCGAAGTTTCAAAATGAAAATAGGCGAAAAGGAAATTTTGGGAAGAAATTTAAATTGATTAATGATAGCAGCCAGATATCCTAAGGCTCTGAGAGAATCAATGAAAAAAGTAAGAGCTTCGATAAACAAGACTTTTGAAATGAGAACAATTATTCGATAATTTTTTTTTCCAATAAATAAAGCCTTTGTTATTAAAATGTTTTCGGCAAAATTCATTTTCGGAGATTTAATTGATTTTCATTTTCGATATGACAAGTCTCGATATAAATATTTCTGGTAAAGGTTTCAAATAAGAGTTCTAATAAAAGGAAACCCCAAATTAATATTGGATAAAAACATAATACAGGAACTCAGATACAGTAATAGTTCAATATGACTTCTACTAGATTCTAAGATCAAGGAATTTGAGCAGAGAAATAAAATAAGCCTCACAGATCTCAGAGAAAAATCTTAGAATGTGTTTCAAATGCTTTCGATATAACATAAACCCAAGAGTCTGATAAGCCAGAAGGTATGAAATATCGAGGAAAGATATCAGAAAGTGAAAAGCAAAATATCTAAGTCAATAATTACCAGATAGAGGCCCTAAATCAATTCAGAAGAAGAAATGTGACTGAAGCAAATGTAAAATGAATGATTGCAATGGAAAGGTTTTCACTCAATTGACAAATGTAAGATTCAGAATGGGTAGAGATGAAATCATAGATAAAATCAATTTATAACCTGCTGCAAGAATTTTATTCAATTTCCCTTTGCTTGTGACAAATCCAAATAAGAAAGAGTCAAGAAATAAATTTTAGTTATATCAACGAGAGGCAGAATATGATTATTGACTCATTTTGCTAAATTTGCAAAGAAAGGAAATATGCAAAAGCACAAAGTACAAATAAAATTATGATGAGAATGGAAATACTTCTTTGAACATGTTGCAGGTTAGAAAAAGTTAATTGCTCGCTTTATTCTTCTACATGTATTATTAAAAGAAAAACAAGTCGAAAAACAACAAACAAACCTAATACTAATCCTAAACTAACTAGATAAGGGAAAGTATAACTAAGTATGGTCATACTTCCAATGTAGCCATTCAAGCATTTTGTTTCCTACATGTATGTACAGGTCACACATTAGTAACAAAAATACAATTACAATTAATCCAACGTAAATCAATCTAAATGCAGTGAGTACACTCATTTCTAACATATTTACAAAAAGCAACTTACTTACAATAACCTTCTCTTGATACTTTTCCTCCAACCAAAACTCTATTGGATCATAAAAATGGATAAGTATCTGATAGAGAATGGAAGATATTATATGAAAGAGAGGTTGAAAAACTATGAAGTAAGTCATTAATGATTTTATGTGAAAATTAAGCTTCCAAACAACTTTGAAATTGATCAATGAAGTGTGGATGGAGGCTTAATGCATATGGAAAAATATTTCCAATTGTGTTAGATAGTTGGTCATATTGGATCAATGCATTCCCAAGTGTTGATTCATGTTGAAAATGCACTCTAGAAGGAAAAGTAAGTTGATAAGATATGACCAACAAATGGAATTAGAATATTAACAACTCTAGATGGACATAATCTGAATTTTGTGATTCCTCTTCCATTCTAGTAATGTGTATTAAAAAAATTCAACACTTAATTGTTCCATATGCCAACAAATGATATCTAAAAATTGAAAAATGCAAACAAAAAACAAATGTGAAAACAACCAAAATAAATGAAGGAAAAACAATGAGCCCTAAGGGATAACTCAATTGGTCGAGCCCTCGTTGCTAAGTACCTTGCCTATTAGGAGGTCATGAGTTCAAATCTCCTAGATACCCTTAGGGTTAGGCTTGATATATTAGGTCACCTTTAATGGATCTGTGTAGATTACTGCATGTGGACATAGCGGCCACTCAGTGACCGCGAACCATGGTTACCTTAAAAAATAAAATAAAAAAATGAAGGAAAAACAATGAAATAAACTCATAAATTACATTATTGTTACAATTAATGCTACAACACAATTGGGACTAATTTGAAACAATTTCCTTCCCACAAGCACTAGTCAAGATAGTACAAGTAGAAAGATTATTAGCATCATCTTGTGGAAGAGGGAATGATTCATGGCTATGAATAGGAGTGAGAACTTGATCATCATAAGAATAAAAAATTAGGGTAGATGCTTGAATGCTAAAATCATGAAGATAATTCTTTGCTTGAGAATGAGAATTGTTTGGAACAATTTTTGAATTTGAGTTTTCTTCATTCCCACATATGATTATACTTTGATCATGAGGGTTTAATGGAGAGGAAGATAAATCATCATTCTCAATGTCAAAGTAATTATCATCAATGAATTCATGATATTCATTCAAATTATCTTCATTCCCATATGATATATCAAGACAAGAAGGAACATTATGCACATGTTCATCAATGTTGGAATAATGATCAATGAATGATTCTCTATTGTGATAAAAACTAATAGGTAATTTATTTAAATCGGCCTCTTTGTTTTCTAGAAAAATTATTAATGCAAAGAGGAGATAAATCACTATCAGCAAAAATATCAGGATAAAGAGAGAAATGCGAGTTTAAAGAAATGAATATGAAAACATCTTTGTTTGCAGACTCATGTGTGTTTTCTTCATTGTAAATTTCAGATTGTTGATCATTCATTTGGCTAACTGTGCTTTCTTGAAGAATGTTGTTTGCCTACCCTGAATTTGGCATTTGATCATCATGATAAAATTTAGAAATTTCTACAACAAATTGCATATTATTGTAATCCTCGATTTCTACTTGTGCTTGCTGATTTAATGATTGATTTTCTGAATTAATTTCAGAGTGATTTTCAAATTTCGTGGCAGGTGGTTTTTCAAGATTATTACTAGTATCTTCTTGCAGTTGATTAGTAGAATTTTCCAAGCTTTGTGACTGTGTTTCATTAACATGAGAGAGAGCATCGTGATCATTATTAATGTTATAAGAGGTGTGTACTAAGTGAAGGAATTGATCATACATGGCAAAGGAAACTTCTTTTTGATTAGTATGCACCTCCATATTTGATTTCTCAATTGTGTTAATAAAGGTTGAAAAAGATTCATAAAAACTTCAAATTATTTCATGTGGATTAGGAATGCAAGGAAGTGAACAAACATATTCAAACCAATCCAACAATTCAATCTCCAATGATTTATCTTCAACTTTGAATCTTAAACAATTTAATCGAAATCTAACAGTAAAATCTACGAAAAAATCATTTTCAAACCTTCGTAAATCTTCAAATTCATCACATACCTGTTCATAATCACAACCTTTAAATTAATAAAGGAATTTTGTGATAAATTGATCTCAACTGTGAATAGAGACAACTCGAAGAGATTGACACAATCTTCTAGCTATTCCTGAGAATGTAAGAGTAAAAGCCTTGCATAAAATACCTTCATCAATAGCATGAAAGTTAGAATTTTCTTTTTAATAAATTGCAAGGCATGATCCAATGCAGAAACATTCTTTTTATCATTAAATTTTACCTTTGACAGGTGTCTTACTATTTCTGGTGGAGTATTGGTGGATGCACGTCCAATAATACAACTCCAAATGGGAATTTTAGGAGGAGAAATTGTGATTAAAATAAAACTTAAAAATACAAAAACTCCAAAAGACAACAAGTCATCAAACCCTCCTTCTAGCACCAAAAATGTTGATGGCCCAAAATGACCATGTCAACATTATAAGGGAGACCACCCGATTAGGAACTTAAAGCAACTCCTTTTCCGTTTGGAATGATTGTTTCGACTAGTTAAACTAGGTCAAGTTACCCTCTCTCTATCTCTGCTGGCTTATAGTATGTCTATTAGTTGTCCATAGAGAAGAGACATATGATCTTCCCTCTTGCAGAGCTCATGCAAGAAAGTGATCCTTAAGCTAAATTAATGGCTCAGCTAATCCACTCTAAAGTTTTCCCCTGTGTAAGAGGACTTTTAGAATGTAATAATTAAAACTAAAGGCAAATCTACTCTAAGTAACAGAAAATAAATCATAAATCTATCTCGATTGAAGGAAGGATTAATCCCCCTCTCAAGCAAGAGCAAGGTAAAAGGGGGTTTGGACCAACTTTGAATTTGAAATAAAAATGAAGTCAATGAGTTAGGTAAATAGTTCCAAGACTTATTACTAGTTCAAACAGGAATATGTATTCAACTATCTGATCTCTCGTGCACATAGATCTAAATTCATATAAAATGAATTCAAATTAAAAAGGTATGATTACATTAAGTAAATAATTCTCATAAAACAATAATTATTAAAACCAAGATAAACTTGACATGAATTTGCTAAATAGTTAACAAGTATTTCATGTTTATCTATTCGAAATAATTATTTAACTTGATAGAAATTAGATCCATCATTAAAACATAGCTTTCAAATGATTAAAACAAGCATGTATTAAATGAACTTAGAAAGTGAAAAACTTCAAGAACAAATACTTATCTTGATCAAGAATTGCCTCAAATTTTATTAAATGCAGGCCATCAATCAGCCTCTATCCTCGACAATAGTGTACAAGAATTAAATATCTGATCAAAGCCTTTGAGTATATGAAATTATAAAAAAAATCATGATAGCATGAAATTTTCAGAGAAAAAAAATAGCTCTTTTAATCTCCACAAGTTTGGTCCAAACTAGCTATTTCTCTACAAAAATCTTGCTCCCCACAGTAGTGTAAAAAGCCCTCTCTTTGCAGAGAATTTCCTCCCCAAGTTTCAGATCTGGAACCCCCCTGTCCATACTACCTAAAGCCCAATTTATAATTACAAAAGAAAATTAAAATGAGAAATCTGCTAGACAATAAATTTGCTACAAACAATTTTAATTGGCCTAAATTCTTCTTTTTCTCCTGTTGGTGCAATTTCATTGTTTCAAGTCTTCTCTTTCTCATCTCCCCAACTGCTCATTTACCAAAAACCAATCAAAATTCATAAATTAAAACAAATTGGTGCACCAAATAGAAATCAAACCACTTTTCAACAAATTGTTAAATTAAATGTATATCAAAATTCAAAGAAGTTATCGTGCTAAGATTGCTTCAAATATATTAGATCAACCTTTGGGTATCACTGGGAATGAATTATTGACAACAATTTTCCAAAGCCAATAAAATTTGTCCAAATGGAAATAGAAAAACTATTTTTTTGTTGCAAACTCTTCACATTGTCTTTTGTTGGATTTTTGAATCTACTAAAATTAACATTCCCAAATTATTCTCCTATGCCTGAGCTTTCCAACGAGCTATTGCAAACTTCATTTGGTTGAATAAATCTTGAGATATGCCTCTCCGAAGTTGAAGTGCCAAAAATATCAGAATTCTGAAAAAATGCATGTTTAGACTAAAATTCAGAAAATTTAAATAAAAATCTGGTCTTAATTAATTGTAGAGTTAAAATTAATTAATTCTAATCACATTACTTAATTATATACAAATTAAAAAATTAAATTATGATCCCAAATAATTAAATAAACAAAATTTATTAAATTAAATTAATTAACTAACTACAAATTAATTTAATAAATTAGATTATATACCACACTAAAATTTAATTTAATTAAATTAGAATTAATTTAATAAATATTAATTAATATTAAAACAAAATATAATACAACATATTATACCATCGTATTACACAAAACCTCAACCTCAAAACAATATATAAACCTCAATGAGTTAAAACAATACAACACATATCATACCAAACCTCATCTAATAAATTAATATACTAACGTCTCGTAACACGCCCACGAAGTTTGGAGGAGGATTGACATCCGGGCGTTAGGTATAGTAATATCGGAGGTTCTTTTAAATATAACTTACGAGATTTTATTTTTCCAAGGTTCCGATAAATTTTATGCCGAGGTTTATTTTTAAATATCGAGAGATTCGTTTTTCAAAGGACATCGAGGATTAATTATTATTGGTTATCGGAGGCCTTATTATTTAAAATAAATAAGTTAAAAATGGGTGTATTGTGATTTCACCACAATAATCTGGAAAGTTGTAAGCAAACCATGATGCCCGTTTCCATTTAGGATTTTCATTCTTGCACTCGGTGCTATTTATGAATAATGTGTTCTTGTTTATCTATCTGAGTAGAGCAAGATAAGGGGAAACATTTTAGCGAACAAGACATCAGAGGTCTTAAACTTGTCTCTGAAGTAGCAACCTCTTCTGCGCTCAATAAGTCAGGATCCGTCTTCCGCTCGTTAAAATAATAAGTGTTGATGCACAATCCTATGAACAAAGAAAAAAATAAAGGGTGAAAGAGGAGAAAGGCTTCATGCATAGAGAGGTGAAGAAAGTGACTTCGCAGTGGTACTGTCCAGGTTCACTGGCAGTGAAGCAACGTTTGTATTCCTGAAGACTCCAATAGGGTACTGTCTAGGCTGTTTGGAAGTGAAGCAACACTAGATATGTAAAACTCACACTTTGACTGTCAAAACTCGTTGTATTATATTACCCTTACTTACATCATCAGGATAGTGATATGGATTGCTTTATGTTGTGTTACATGAAGCAATGGAGTTGGGAAGACTATATCTTTAACCATGTAAGAGTGGGGAGCTAATGTAACTCACTGATTCAATCAATACTTCCTGGATAATTGAGACTTATCACCTAAATGAAACCATTTCAGAGGAGTTGGGGTTCTCCCAGTGTGTCGCCAAGCGTTGTCATTGCAACAACGACCCTCCAAAAATGTTGCCTATGCCAATTTTGGTGCCTACATGAACTTTCATTTTAAGCCACTTAGTGTCCTCATGTAGTTTTATTTGTTATTTGTTTGTTTTATCCTAGTGTCGCATCCTCTTAAGTCAATGTTTCTTAAGTGTTGACACCTAACCCCGAGAAGTGCTTGTGTTATCTAGCCCATGGTTAAGTGGACTCATGACTTCTCTTGAATTAGAAACTAGCCTTTTAGCCATGCACACACTCAAAAAGCACACAAAAGGAAACAAAAGCAAGAAAATTTCCCTTTAAAGGAAAAAGCGCACTTCAAGATCACGAAGACATGCTCTTGTGGTGAGCGCACTCCTTCAGGATGAAGGAGTGCGCCGCCCTCTTTGAGCGCACTCCTTCACGTTGAACAAGTGTGTCCTCCTTGAGCATGCATGATCTTCTTGTTGCATGTGGGCACACTCCTAGAAAATACCATCCCACTTAACTTCCTTCAACTAACTCATCCACTTGTCGACAAGTGGCAATCATGCATGAAATAATTTTACATGCATTCTCTTTTAAATTAACCCAGCTAATCATTCATTTTCATAATCATTCTCATCTGGGTTGGGCACAAAATTGTAGATCAAGAAACTCTTCGTTGATCTATGTTACAAGTAAGTTTTGCATGTTGAATTTATTGATGCCTTTCTTGATTTCACTACCAATCTTCCTCTTCTTGCTGGAATTTCTTTGCTTTTTAGTTTATTTACTGGAATTTTTGTTAATGTTGTTTCTACAGCTGTTAATTTTTGTCGTATGCTGAAACTTTTCACATTCCTCAAACTTTCACTTTATAACCATGATTGCGAAAACATCCATAAAAGCTTGTATATCCTTCTTCTTCTCATTTATATCACGAAATCTTGATGTTAGACTTGTCCTTGAGTTTTCCTCTGGTAGAATGCACTTGTGGAACTCGAAGCCTGATAGGCTCTGAAAACTGTGCCCATAATAAACCAATTTTCCTCTTAAGCGCACTCCTTCGTCACAAAGAACTATGCCCTCCTTCAGTGCATAATCTCACCCCAAAGGCTTGAATGGTTTCCCTTTGCCCCTTCGACATGTGCCAGTGCACCCTCCTTGCCCTTGAGCACATGTGCACAACCTGAAGGCTCAAAGGCTTGTCCCTTTGTCCCTCCATAGTGTGCCAACGCGCCCTCTCTGTCTCTTTGAGCGAATTAGGGCACCATAAAGGCTCAAAGGTCTGAAGACTCATCCTTCAACTCTTTGGAGTGCACCCTTGCGCCCTTGAGGTTTTCTCTCTCGTGCTTTGAAATGTGTCGTCCTTTCTCTTTGAATATGACTTGCTGAGATATTG
This sequence comes from Pinus tabuliformis, assembly GCA_031772625.1. Taxonomy (NCBI): domain Eukaryota; kingdom Viridiplantae; phylum Streptophyta; class Pinopsida; order Pinales; family Pinaceae; genus Pinus; species Pinus tabuliformis. The sequence goes on from CM062816.1 coordinate 1,443,010,243, forward strand.
CTGCAAAGTTAAGATTTCATAAAGCTAATATTGTAATCATGAGTGTGCTTCCACAAATAGGTGTTCGAGATACAAGTATTGTCACTCTTTCATCATATGTTGGAGCCATGCCTCATGCTACACGTCAAGTGGCCTCCAAAGAAGCTTCAGAGGCAAGCAGTGAGGAAGCAGTTGAAGTGACAAAGCCAACCATTCCTCTATACACATACCCATAGTTCTTCATAGATAAGTCAAATGAGATAACATGGTGTGGCATAAAAGACACATTCATACAAAAAAAAATTGTTGAGAACTTAGAAGACTTGCAAGAATACATCAATATCAAGCGGTCCAAGATACACAAGATTTCATGCAGATTCCCAATCATCCCCTGTGAGAAAGTGAGTGAGTGTATTATTACACACATGGATGACTATCATCTCGTGCTTCGTAGTGAAATTTGCAATCAGCTCGCCACCTATTATAGAGAAGACATGCAGACCTACTATAATATGCTCAAGCCCTCCTTGCCCTTGAGTGCATGAGCACACCCTGAAGGCCCGAAGGCTTGTCCCTTCATCCCTTCGGATTGCGCCAACACGCCCTTTCTGTCTCTTTGAGTGCATGAGCACACCATGAAGGCCTGAAGGCCCAAAGACTCATCTTTCATCTCTTCAGAGTGCACCTTGCGCCCTTGAGGTTTTCTCTTTCTCTTGCTTGAGTGCGTGAATGCACTATAAAGCCCCGAATGAACCTTGAATCCCCTTCATCCTTTGAAAGTATGCCCTCCTTGTTTGCATGCCTATTTTCTTACGCATGCAAGTGATTATGTGATGTCATTCATAGATTTACATTCTCAGTTACATTTATTGGCTCTCTGAATATGATTTGTTGAGATATTGCTGCAAAATTAGGATTTCAAATAGTTAATCTTTGTCATCATGAGTGTGCTTCCAAAACAAGTGTTCGAGCTACAAGTATTGTCACTCTTTCATCATCTGTTGGAGCCATGCCTCCCTCTACACGTAAAGTGGCCTTTAAAGAAGCTTCAAAGGCAAGCACTGAGGAGGAAATTGAAGTGAGAAAGCTAACCATTTCGGTATACACAGACACACAGTGCTTCATAGATAAGACAACCTAGGTCACATGGGGTGGCATAAAACACAAATTCATGTAGAAAATTTCTGTTGAGAACTTGGAAGGCTTACAAGCATACATCAATATCAAGCGATCCATGATACATAAGATCGTATGCAGATTCCCAGTCATCCCCTGTGCGGAAGTGATTGAGTAGATTGTTACACGCATGGATGACTCTCATCTCATGCTTCGCAGTGAAAGTGGTGGTCATCTCGCCACCTAGTTTGGAGAAGACATGCAAACCTACTATAAGATGCCCAAGCCCATAGAATATGCAAATAATGACTTCTACATTATATGGGTCAATCTCGACACAAGTCACATCATCAAATCTTAGTGTTGAGAGCCTGCTAAGTTTTGTCATCGCCCATCTGCAGTTTATCCTACCAATTTTCTCAAAGATGTATATCAATATCTTATTGCCATGTGTTGTCAGTTGCATGGACACAAAAACATTAAGGTGTTTGAGGAAAATTGGATATATATGCTCAATATGGTGGTATCCCGTGGTAAAGTTTTCAATTGGGCAGATATATTTTCATTTGAGTTACAGTGTCATGTGGGGCAGGCAAAAGCATCTTTGAGGGCGAACCAGGCACCACAATTATTTATGTTTGCATTTCTTCTAGATGGAATCTGTGCACATTATGCTTTCCGAGAAATGTACTAGAACTGGACCCCTAGGAAAAGTTTCTAGTTTACTTCCACTGGAGAGTGTTGTTGAGGACAAGCTTCAGAGGAACATATGATAGATTGACTGAGCACTTTTTTGTAGTTATATTCCGTATGATATTCAAGATTAATCCTCCTTGCATGATCGATCAGGTGAAGGAGTCACTACAGGATATCACAAATTAGTTTGCACCACCTGAGGGCACATACATCCGCTATTTTGGATGTTAGATATCCCCTCACCTCATGCCGTGATATATGACAAATAAGGTGGTCATGCAAGAAGTAGAAAATCAATTGGACAAGGGATTGTCCGAATTTCTTCACAGGAGGAAGAATCCCCTTGGCCCACCTTCCCTTCGAGGATCAGATTATATGAGTTGAAGAGCCACAAGGGGACAAAAACACAAATACAAGAGTTGGATTGCTTGCACTTTGAAACTAAGGACTTTCATGGATATGATCCCAAGAGAGTGTGCATGAAGCATTGTGAAAGGATCGATTTCAATTGGGGATATTCATCTGTCTATAGCAGAATATGAGAGGTGAAGAACTAGTACAATGTAGCAAGAAAGGCACATCCAGGGATGGAGACTAGTTCACCCCAAGATCCACTAGCTCAAGACATGCAGATGCAAGAGGTCGAACAGATAACCCCTCAAGCAAAGAGTGTATCTGCTAGGAACATGATCATGTATGATTCGACAGGAGAAAGCAACAGGAAATGGAAACTTGATCCTTTGAACATAGGATATATTCAAGTAGAACAGGAAAGGAGAAAAATAGAAGAAGAGGAAGCAAGATGAGTTTCTCAAGAAGCAATGGGAAGAAGAAGAATAAAGGAGAAGAATATAAGAGGAACAACAAAGGCAATCCCAGGAGGAAGAAGCAGCGTAGAGGCTGGAAGAAGAATAGTTGACTCAGGAGATAGAGGAAGAGGATACCATCCAACCCAGGGATGATGAACCAGGTTCTCCAGATGAACCTCCTCTGAAAGGTGGTCATCTTCCCTCCAGAGAAATGGGAATCACACCTCCACCAACACACAAACTCATGGACATGTGTAGTGTCACATTTGATCAACTTAACAAGAGGATCATGCAACAAAGGCATTATAGATACTTCCCAAATGATCCTCAGAACCCAGTCTCCGTATCCACGGAGAAGGTGATAATTGTCAATACCGGAAGGAATCTTAGGGAAATCATGGCTGCAAATGTTGCTTTTGCTATAACAGCGTACGACAACTCATAATATCTACTAAGTGAGAATGCTAGATTAATGAAAGAACTAGTTGCAGTGAAGAAACAAGCGAAACAACTTGTGACAGAGAATCAACAATTATCTTCACATAGTTACAACATTGTAGAATGGTAGTCATCCATGCAGGAGAAATTGGGCCCGATGAAGGACACCATGAAATGGTTATATGATGAGATGATACTTCTACAACAAGCGATGGCTCCTCTCATTGGAATTTAGAAGAAAGCACAAGAAGTGATGAAACTCTTGAAAGTGAAAAGCAGAGTGGTTCACCATATTTTGGAGTGGGCTGCCAAGTATTCAGATGCTCTACAATGTTTGGAAAGAAAAGATAAGATTTCTGCAGAGATAAGTAGAGTTTAGCTGAGACTCCACCATCAGAACTACACGCGTGTTGGAGAATATTTAATTAGTATTATTTTTGCTTATAATCAACTGCACAATGGTTTCAAGTCTCTAACACAAAAAATAAACATGGGATGCCCACAATATGATCACTTGAACAAATTTGAGGCAGGGAAATCATCTTCCACGAGATAAGGCAATACATTGAAAAGATCAAGCAAGCAACAAAACATGAAGGCTTGGAGATCACCAAAGACATTATTATACGATATGCCATCACACCAGTGAAAGCTCATATGAAACTCTCATGGCTAAGGAATAATGTACAATCAAGCTCCAAGACCATATTGACAGAGGCATTAGAGGTGAAGATGCATTATGCAGGGGACTAGCCAGTTCAGGTCAAAGTCATCGCAACAGAATTAAGAGCATAACACACATACATCACAAATGAGCTCCATGAGGAAGAAAGTGACTTATCAATTTGATAAGACTTTGTCCTATTATTAGTTTTGTCTTATATAGACACTGTCTCATATGTAATTTGTCTTTTGTAATTAATGGTATGTAATGAAGCCAAAAAGGCACATGTGGAAAGTAGATAGCCACATATGGAATGTAGAGAGTCATGTTTAGAATATGAATAGGCATGAGGAAGCTCAAAGGTCATTATCATTAGTTATAAATGTCTCCTCATAACTCAAGCTAGAGGCTTGGATTCTTGGAGTCTTGCCTTGGCTTCTGTTGTCTTACATAGGAGATAGATCATTCTTGGGAGAAACAAGTTTTGGTTTCATGTTCCACTACTGGATATAATGTTTCATGTATGTAACAATGTACTTGGGATATTTCATTCATAATCAGAATCTCTATGAGCTGACACTTCTTCATAGGTGTATTGTAGATATAATAGGGCTATTCTTGTTATGTTTGCAGTGTATGTTGCTTTAACTACATACTAAGTTTAATGAACTAATTCATTGCTTAGTTATGGTTATCATTGAATAAGTGTTGTTATGTTGTCATGATTGTTGTTTATTATGTGGACTAATTTGTAGGTAATCAGCAAGCCTTTCTTCCTTCCCAGGTCACCCTTTAAGATATTACTATTACTTTTCTAACTGGAGGCTCGTTTTCCTTTACCAGACTTGGAAGTCCCCCCTCGTTAACCTTACATTCGGTGTCTCAAAAATCTTACATACTTGTTTCCCAAAGAGGTGTTGTGATCTCTTGTGTGTGTGTAACTAAGGGATATCTTTGAAACCTTTCCAATGATGGCTGGATTGTATAGCTGGATGGGACTTCTACACCAAACGGTGTGAGGTCTAATTGGGACTTCACATCGGGGAGAGATCCACTTACATGTTGGTGACATCCAACACTATCAAAATTTTTGGTGCTAGGAGGAGGGCCAAATGACAAATTGAGCCTGTGAAGTCTATTTGAATCTCTTACACTTTAATGGCTTCATCCCATATCATAATCTCGGGATGCTTTTCAGAAGATTTAGATCTTTCGATTCTCATGAAATTTTTACGCGACTTGCCAGATTTGAAATTCGATGGCAAGGGTACAACAACCATCCTTGATTACATAATCAAATTTGTTCAATTATGTTTTTCAAGTGGTGTTTATTCTGAAGAAATCCTTGCACGTTATTTACTCTTACATTGGATGGTTGTGTGAATAAATGGTGATATTCTTTACCCACTGCTTCTATCCCATGTTTCAAGCAATAGGTTAACGAGTTTTGTCATGTTTTTAGAAATATGAGTATCAATATGTTCTTAATGAAATTGATTAGCTTAGAATGGAATCAAATGAATCTCTTGAACATGTTGTTGACTGATTCCTTCATCTTTGTTATGAATTTCCGAATGAGGATGTGGACTAGAAATTCTTAGATGAAAAGTTTTGTTTGTTAGTCCGGATGTTAGGAAAATATTTTAAATATGATTCATTATGTCCTCCTGATCAAAAGGAATTTCATCGTCCTAAGGAATAACTAGATATGTTTTTTATTCCATGTCCCACTCCTTTTCATGTTCCCTGTTTTCGACCTGAAACGATCACTAAACCAGAAGATCAATTTGCTGATGAATAATTAATTTTTCTTTCACATCTCTCCCTTGATGATGATTTGTCTAATCTTATCAGTTAACCATCTTTGAATCTTGATATCGCACCAATCGGTCCTCAACTCGTTAATCAAATTGAACCCTTGGACAACCATGACCTTGATGATTTCCTTTCCTCCGAATTGTCTGGTAATGATTGTTCAAGTAAAATGGTTGAATCTTTGCTACTACAAGAAGATTTAGATTTACAGGATTTTCAAGTCGATTATGATGTGATTATCAAATGTTTTCTTTCAGGTATATCCCTTTTTGAGCTAGAAGATGGCATGCTTATCATTGATGATTTTTGTGGTAATCTCAAAAATCTATCTGATCAACATTAATTTTCTTTTGAATCTCGTGATCTAAATGGTGACTTTTATTTAGATAGGAAGCCGACTGTGTGTTCTCAAAATTCAAAGATAATTCAGGTGAGTAGGGAACTTCATCCTACGTCGATGGTTGTGTCAGGTTCCTGTCACCATGACGATATTTGTGATCTCAGTCATTTTAAGATTCTTTTGCACAATCTTGTCATTAATGTCATCATGTGGGATGAAAACTCTCTTTTGAGGGATTCTCATTTTCTTCACATAAAATATTTTAACCCTCAGGGAAGAAAGTTTAATTTGATTGTTGAACTTCCACTAATACATCCCACCTTAGGAAAATATTTAATCTGTGATGTGGAAACAAAGAGTGATCTTAATGAAAGTCAAATATTTTGATCTAACCTACCATCTGCATCGTTCATTAAATAATCTCACTCGCATGATAACACAAATTGTGGTCAGCCTATTGATGTCGCTTATGATATGGATTTGTCTTTGATCAATTTCTCCTATCATAGTTTCCGTAAAGGTTGTTTCCATGATCCTCTCGTAGATTCCATCGAGGATTCAGGAATCTTACCAACTAGGACCCATGTCTCATCTCATGTTCTTGCATGCTTTTAATCCAATATTGTATGGTTATGGGCATGGTAATTAATATTGTTGTGGAGTCTTCCAGTTGATAGAGCAGTGGAGTGTGTTACACCATTGTGATTACACTTTCTGTTTCAATTTGTTAGTGCAAATGTTTGTGTTGTATATCCTTTTCACCACATGGCATTTCACTCTCGTCTTGCATGATCACATCTTTCGAGTCGAAGATCGGGAGAAGCTTATATGGTTGCCTTGGAAGTTCCATTTCACATGACCTGACCTTATACTATTTAGTTTAGGAAACTATAGGTTTAATTTAGTTATATGCATTGCATTCCTATTTTGTTTTTCTTTCCCTCGCTTTGTTTTTCAGTTCCATTTGTCTCTGAACAATGTCGGTTTTGAGCTCCAAGATTATGTGGATAATATTTTATTAAAGGCAAGTTGTGGTAACATATAACCCTTGAATTATATGTTACCCTCTTCCTTGATTTGGTTTACATATTTTCAAGTCGACGATCTTCGGAAGGAAAATATGATACTTCAGCTGGGAAGCTGTAAGCAAATCATGATGTATGTTTCCATTTAGGATTCTCATTATTGCACTTGGTGCTATTTATTAATAATGTGTTCTTAACTATTTATTTGAGTATAGTAAGATAAGGGGAAAATTTTTGGCAAACAACGCATCAGAGGTCTTAAACCTGTCTCTGAAGGAGCAACCCCTTTTGCTCTCAATAATCCCTCTTCCACCTGTTAAAATAATAAGTATCGATGCACAGTCCTATGAAAAAAGAAAGAAAATAAAAGGTGAAAGAAGAGAAAGACTTCTTGTGCAAGAAGGTGAAGCAAGTGACTTCATCGAGGTACTATCTAGGCGTGCTGGTAGCAAAGCAACGTTTGAGTTCTTGAAGTGACTTCGTTGGGGTATTGTCCAGGCCTGCTGGAAATGGAGCAGCACCAAAGATGTAAAACTCATACTCTAACTATCTTAACTCACCATATTATATTACCCTTACTTACATCGACAATATAGTGATATGGATTGATTTATGTTGTGTTGCACGAAGCAGTGGAACTGAGAAAACTATATCTTTGACCAGGTAAGAGTGGGGAACTAAGGTAACCCACTCATTGAATTAATACTTGTTGTGGAATTTAGACTTTGCGCCTAAATCAAACCATTTCAGAGAATTTGGGGTTCTCCTAGTGTGTCGCTACGAGAAAGACCCTCCAAACAAATTTCCTAAGTCAATTTTGGAGCCAACATGAACTGTCGTTTCAAGCCACTTAGTGTCATCACGTTGTTTGATTTTTTATTTGTCTATTTTCTCATAGTGTCACACCCTCCTAAGTCAATGTTTCCTAAGTGTCGTTGCCTAACCCCTAGAATCACCTGTGTTATCTATCCCATGGTTAGGTGGGCTCATGAATTCTCTTGATTTAGAAACTAGCCTTTTTGCCATGGACACACTCAAAAATCACTCAAAAGCACACAAAAGCAAACAAAAGCAAACAAAAGCAAGAAAAGCGCCCTTTAAAGGCAACAACGCACTTGAAGATGATGAAGACATGATTTTGTGTTAAGCATACTCCTTCGGGTTGAAGGAATGAACCCTCCTTGAGTGCACTCCTTTGGGCTGAATAAGTGTGCCCTTGTTGAGTGCACGCATGAGTTTCTTGTTGCATGTGGGCGCACTCCTAGAAAATAATATGCCACTTAACTTCCTTCAACTAAATCATCCACTTGTCGACAAGTGGTGATCATGCATGAAACAATTTTGCATGTAGTCTCTTTTTATTTAACACGGCTAATAATTCATTTTCATATTCATTCTCATCTAGGTTAGGTGCACAACTGTAGATCAAGAAACTCTTTGTCAATCTGCATTACAAGTAAGTTTTGCATGTTGAATTTACTGATTTCCTTTCATGATTTCACTGTCGATCTTCCTTTTCTTACTCTCATTTCTTTGTTTTCAGTTTATTTACTGTCGTTTATGTTGAATCATGTTCTACAAGGGTTAATTTGTTGTCGCATGTTGAAACTCCACACATTCATCAACTTTCACTTCTAACCATGATTGTGACAACATCCATAAAATATTGTAGATCCTTATTCTTCTCATTTATATCATTAAATCATGTTATTATACTTGTCCTTGAGTTTTCCTATGGCAGAGCAAACTTTTGGAACTCGAAGCTCGATCGGCTCTAGATATTTCTCCCATAATAGACCAATTTTCCTCTTGAGCACACTCCTTAAGGAAAAAATGCGGTCTCCTTGAGCACATGAGTGCACCCCAAAGGCTTTAATGATTTCCCCTCATCCCTTTGGCATGTGCCAATACACCCTCCTTGCCCTTGAATGCATGAGCATAGCCTGAGGCCCCGAAAGCTTGTCCCTTCATCCCTTTGGGGTGCACCAACATGCCCTCTTTGTCTCTTTGAGCGATTGAGCAAACCATGAAGGCTTGAAGGCCCAAAGACTCATCCTTTGTCTCTTCGGAGTGCACCCTTGAGTTTTCTTTCTCTTGCTTGATCACATGAGTGCACTACAAAGCCTTGAATGACCCTTAACTCCCCTTCGTGCTTTGAAAGTGCATTCTCCTTGTATGTATGCCTATTTTATTACACATGCAAGTGATTATGTGTTGTCCTTGATAGACTTACATTCTCAGTTACATTTAACAACTCTTTGAATATGACTTGCTGAGATATTGTTGCAAAATTAAGACTTCATTAAGCTAATCTTGTCATCATGAGTGTGCTTCCACAAACAGGTGTTCGAGCTACAACTATTGTCGCTCTTTCATCATATGGTGGAGCCATGCCTCCCGCTACACGTAAAGTGGCCTCAAGTAAGCTTTAGAGGCAAGCACTGAGGAAGCAGTTGAAGTGGAAAAGCCAACCATTCCTGTATACACTAACACACAATGCTTCATAGATAAGTCAACCTAGGTCACATGGGGTGGAATAAAATGCACATTCATGCAAAAAAAGTTTGTTGAGAACTTGGAAAGCATACATCAATATCAAGCAATCTAGGATACACAGGATCACACACAGATTCCTTATCCCCTGTGAAGAAGTGATTAAGTGTATTATTACACACATGAATGACTCTCATCTCGTGCTTTGTAGTAAAAGTGGCAATCAACTCGCCACCTATTATGGAGAATACATGCAGACCTACTATAGGATGCTCAATCCCACATAATATGTAAATAATGACTTCTACATTAGATGGCTTGATCTCTACATAAGTGACATCATCAAATCTTGGTGTTGTGAGCCCGCTAAGTTTCATCATTAACCATCTGTAGTTTATCCAATAAATATTCTTAGAGATGTATATCAGTAGCTTATTTCCATGTGTTGTCAGTTGCATGGGTGCAAGAATGTTGAGGTGTTTGAAGAAAAATGGACATATATGCTCAATATGGTGGTAACCCATGATAAAGTTTTCAATTGGGTAGATATATTATCATTTGAGTTGCAGTGTCATGTGGGGCAGGAAAAAGAATCTTTGAGGGTGAAACAGACAACACAATTCTATGTTTGCATTTCTTTTAGATGGAATCTTCACATAATATGTTTTCCTAACAATGTACTGGAACTGGACCCCCCAAGACAAGTTTCATGTTTACTTCCACTAAAGAGTGTTGTTAGAATCAAGCTTCAGAGGCACATATGATAGATTGCTTGAGCACTTCCTTGCAGTTATATTCCATATGATATTCGAGATCGATCCTCCTTGCATGACTGATCCGGTGAAGGAGTCACTACAAGATAGCGCAGATTGGTTTACAGCACCCGAGGGCACATACTTTAGTTGCTTTGGATGTCAGATATCCCCTCACCACATATGGCAGTATGTGACCAATACGGTGGTCATGTAGGAAGTAGCAAATTAGCCGGATAAGAGATTATCTGAAGTTCTTCATAGGAGGAAGAAAGGCCCTTGGCCCACATTCCCCTTGAGGATCAGATTATATGAGTTGAAGAGCCACAATGTGACGACAACAGAAATAAAAAAACAGATCTCTTACACTTTAGAACTAAGAACTTTCATGGATATGATCCCAAGAGAGTGTGCATGAAACATTATGAAAGGATTGGTATCAATTGGGGATATTCATCTATGTATACATAAGAATATGAGAAGGTGAAGAACCGGTACAATGTAGTTAGAAAGTCACATCCATGGATAGATAACATTTCACCCCAAGATCCACCAGATCAAGACATGCAGGTGAAGGAGGTAGAATAGATAACCCCTCAAGCAAAGAGTGTAGCTCCTAGGAACATGATCACACATGATTCGACAAGAGAAAGCGACAGAAAATGGAAATTTGATTCTTTGAACACATGCTATTCAAGTGGAATACGAGAGGAGAGAATTAGAAGAAGAGGATAAGAGGAAGCAAGATGAGTTTCTCAAAAAGAAATGGGAAGAAGAAGAAAGGAGAAGACTAGAATTGGAACAACAAAGACAGTCCCAGGAGGAACAAGTAGTGCAAAGACTAGAAGAAGAATAGTTGACTCATGAGATAGAGGAAGAGTTTGAGGAAGAGGATGCCATCCAACCTATGGATTATTAAACAGGTTCTCTAGAAGAACCTCCTCTCAGAGGTGGTCATCTTCCATTCGTAGAAATGGGAATCACACCTCTGCCCACAGACAAGGTCATGAATATGTGAAGTTGCACATTTGATCAACTTAAGAAGAGGATTGTGTAACAAAGGCATATTTACTTCACGAATGATCCTCAGAACCCATTCTTAGTATCTACAAAGAAGGTGATGACTACCAATACTAAAAGAAATCCTAGGGCAATCATGGCGGAAAATGTTTCTTTTGCTACAATAGTACATGAAAGCTCAGAATATCTACTGAGTGACAATTCTAGACTAAGGAAATAACTTGTTGTAATGAAGCAACATGAATAACAATATATTGTGCCAGAGAATCAATGGTTATCTTCACACAGTTACAACACCGTTGAATGGGATTCAGCCATGCAGGAGGACCTAGGGCCGATGGAGGAAACCATGGCACAATTATATGATGAGATGATACTTATACAACAAGTGGTGAGTCCTCTTGTTAGCATTTAGAAGAAATCACAAGAAGTGTAAAACTCTTGAAAGTGACAAATAAAGTTGTTGACCATATTTAGGAGTGGGCTGCCAAGTATATGGATGCTTCGCAAAATTTGGAAAAAAATACAGGATTATCGCCGAGATAGACAAAATTCCCACCATCAAAATTACATATATCTTAGAGAATAGTCGATTAGTACTATTGTTGCTTATAATCGATTTCACAATGGTTGAGTCTCTAACAGAGAAACATGGGATGCCCGCAATAAGATCACTTGAACAAATATGAGGGAGAGAAATCATCTTCCAGGAGACCATGCAACACATTGAACATATCAAGCAAGCAACAAAACAGGAAGGCTTGGAGATCACCAAAGACATTATTATACAATATGCCATCACACCAGTCAAAGCTCACATGAAACTCTCATGGCTATGGAATAATTTATAATCAAGCTCTAATACCATATTGATAGAGGCAATGGAGGTGAAGATGCATTATGTAGGGGACTTTCCAGTTCGGGTCAAAGTCATCTCAATGGTGTTCAAAGCATGGCACACATACATCACAAATGAGCTCCATGAGGAAGCAAATGACTTATCAATTTGATAAGACTTTGTCTTATTATAAGTTTTGTCTTATATAGTCATCATCTCATATGTAATTAGTCTTTTGTATTTTGGTATGTAATGAAGCCCAAGAGGCACAAGTGGAATGTGAATATCCACTTATGGAATGTAAAGAGCCATGTATAGAATATGAACAATCATAGAAGTTGAAGAGTCATGAGGAAGCTCAAAGGTCATTATCATTAATTATAAATAGCTTCTCATAACGCAAGCTAGAGGCTTGGATTCTTTGAGTCGTTCCTTTGCTTCTCTTGTGGTACATAGGAGATAGGTCATTCTTGGGAGAATCAAGTTGTGGATTTGTGTTCCACTACTGGATATAGTGTTTCATCTATGTAACAATGTACTTGGGATATTTCATTCATAATCATAAGCTCTATGAGCCGACACTTCTTCATATGTGTATTGTAGATATAGTAGGACTATTCTTGTTATGTTTGTGGTATATGTTGCTTTAATTACATACTAAGTTTAATGAACTAATTCATTTCTTAGCTATGGTTATCATTGAATAAGTGTTGTTATGTTTTCATGATTGTTGTTTATTATGTGGACTAATCTACAAGTAATCAAAAAATCATTTCTCTTCCTTCCCGGGTCCCCCTTTAGGATAGTGCTATTATTTTTCTAGCCGGAGGCTCATTTTCCTTTACCAGTCATGGAAGTCCCCCCTCGTACACCTTACATTGGGCGTCTCTCAAAGTTTACATACTTTCTGCCTAAAGAGGTGTTGTGATGTCTTGTGTGCGGGTGTGTGTGTAACCAAGGCATATCTTTGAAACCTTTCCAACGGTGGCCGAACCGTATAGCTAGATGGGACTCCTACACCAAATGGTGTGAGGTCTAATTGGGAATTCACATCGAGGAGATCCCCTTATGTGTTAGCGGAATCTAACATCGTCAACAGGCGGATACTACTAGTGGTTCATTCAATGTTTTTCAAAAATATCGGACACCCAATTACAACGTGGCAGAGGACATCTGAGTGTGCAAATAGTTTTGAACAACTCAAGTAATTGCTCACACATGCACTTATTTTGAGGATAACAGACCCAAAAAAGGACTTCCTGGTTTGCACAAATGCCTATAAGGAAGGACTAGTTGGAGTCTTGATGCAAGAGGGGCGTGTGATATGTTATGAGTTAAGGAAATTCAATGAGCACGAAAAGAACTATGTCATCATGACCTAGAGCTGGCATCAATTTTTCGTGCCTTGAAGATGTGGACACACTACTTGCTTGGAAGAAGATTTGTATTGATGTCAGATCATGGAGGGTTAAGATATTTTGTAATTCCCTACCTAATCCTATTATCTTACATTATCTTATTAACTTACTTGTTGAGTGATTGATGTTTTGTGCTTGATTGTAGTAAGTATTATTAATATATGTACGAGGTTTGTGTATGCTAGCGACATACCCACACCTCACAATAATATGCTAGTATTCATAACTTGTAAAGTCATATTGTTAAATAAATGGTTAAATTTGATTCATGATCAAGCTTAAGGTTATCCTTAAGCTTAATTAATTGCTAATTTCGATCAGTGTTTAATTAACCTTAAAATATCGGCTTATAAATATTAAGTTATATTTGTGCATGCTTATTAATATTAAATTGATTAGATTCTTTTGAATATATAAGATTTATTGATATGACTTAATATTATTTTTTATTCTTTTATTGTTTAATACCCCTCAACTTGACAAGTTGTCTTCTCAAATTTATTTCATGATCAAATATTATTGTTTTGTTATTATTTATTATTCATTTCCCAAAGTTTGACTAGTTGTCTTCTCAAAGTTATTTCAAGATAAGGCATTTGTGGGGGAGTCAAATTCATTAAATTCATCGGGATGGGGATGCATTAATGGCCTTAATGGTAGGTGGTTGAGGTGGGTGAGTGAGGGAGGCATAATAGGAAGGAAGAAGAGAGAAGAAGGGGTTTGGTATTTTGTCTATTTTTGGGGGGCTTTGGAGTTTGAAGGGAGAGGGTGGGGGAGAGAACGGAAATGAAAGGAAGGAAGGAGAACTCATGAGATTGGTTTTGGTTGTGGTCAGAGAGTGCTAGACCTATTTTTTTGGATACACTATGGTAGTTATTGGACTTGGGCTTAGAGGGCTAGAGAACCTATGGAGGTTCCCTAGGTTAGGAAGTTGAATAGACATTTCTAGTTGGTAGGGTGGAAAATTCAATTGGGTGGTCCTAGCAGCAACACACTAATTGAGCCACCGTATCGTAACCAGGTATGTATTTTATTGTGAAGTAAATCATGTGAATGGTTGAAAATTAAATCTGTCAGTTAAAATTTCTATTATTTTCTTATATTCTTTTGTGAAAATAAATTGTTGTATTATGAATATGTTATTTTGTTTATTGTGAAATTAAATGATAAATGTAGTTCTTTTAAAAGACCCCAGGTTTTCCCATCACATATTTGTTCTAACAACCCAAGTTAAATGTTATAGTATCTACATGGTTAGCGTTAATTATCCATTTTGATTTCGAAATAAAACATATTAAGGGCAAGGAAAACTAGGTAGCAATTGGACTCAACAAAAGTCTACAAGTAAGAAAATCCTGCCTCTTCCTCAGATTATTTCCCACATGCGAGAGAGAGAAAAAAATGTGAGTGATGATTGAGAGATGAGTGTGTGTGAAAATGAGAAGTTCAAGTGCCTTTTTAAAGTGATTTTAGGGAGGCCAAGAGGCACGTCTCTTGGCAAATTAAATTAAATTTTCTTTCTTTTAATTTAAAATTTATTTTTTCTTTCTTTTAGCTTGTGTATATGGAGAATACCTTCCACAACTACCAAAAAATAATCACTCCCTCTTAGCTATGGAGGCATTCACCTTGACCTCCTTAGATGTCCACTTTACTAAAAAATTTCTCCATCCAAGGAAAATATTGAATGAGCCTGCTATGTTAATGTATCCATGCACTTCATGTCCCACTCTAGAACCATGTGGAAATCATCTTTCATCAGCATGATGCAAAGGATTTAGTCACCCACTAGCTAAATACCCTTTGGTGATATGGTCGGGCACCCCTTGACCAGGGTAAAAACAAAACTAGTCCTAGGTCACCAACTAACTAAGTTGCCACTTGGAACCAAGTCAAATTTCCCTAATCATGGTGAAACCCTGGACCCATTTACCATTCCTCCATGTTTCCACATAGCAGTTGAATGGTAAAAACACTTGCTTTATGATTTGAGGCACTCACTCCACCCACTCGCCACGTAACCCATGGAAATATGTTCACGAACCTTCTAACCGGGGGAGCACTCCAGGCCCTGATGTTATCTGAGCCATTCTCCCTAGCCACATTACATGGCACTTGATCAATACCCTTGACCTAGGGAGAATGTTTTCCCTTATGATACAACATCACACTCCCTCTCAACGAGGGAGGAATTCTCAACCACTCCAAGCTTGTCCTTGATGTATACAAACTTCATCTGGGATAGAGGCTTTGTGAGAATGTCAACAACCTGCTCATTTGTAGAAATGTGTTGGAGCCTCACTACACCTTTTTTGTCATGTCTCATATATATTGGTACCTGACCTCAATGTGCTTCAACATGTAATGGAAAACTTGATTTTCCAAAATCTTCACATAGTTTTGATTGTCACAAAGTATCATGGTCATCTCTAACAACTAATAAAATAATCTTGTGAGCAGCTTATGAAGCCACACTACTTCACAACTCATCAAACTAGTTGTAATATACTCAACACATGTGGTGCTGAGTGTGATAGATGTTTGCTTCTTGCTTGTCTTAGATATTGGAGCAAAACCCAAACTAAAGCAACATCCTGACGTGCTCTTCCTATCTACGACACTCCTTGCCCAATCGTAATTTGTGTATCCTTGTAGTTGTACTTCACCATTTGAGACATACATTAATCCATAACTAACTATACCATGCAAATATCTCAACATATGCTTTGCCACAATACAATGTACATGCCTAGGTTCCACCATGAACTAGCTCAAAGTGTTCAATGTAATGCAAATATCAGGTCTGGAATTAGTGAGATACTTCAAAGATCTAATAAATTATTGATATATAGAGGGATCCACCAAATCTGAGTAATATCCTCTCAGCTTCTTCAGATTGGTCACCATGGGAATGGTCATGTACTTCTAATCCATCATCCCAAATCTTTGAAGAATCCTAATATTGTACTTCCCTTGACCAAGGAAGATCTCACTTAGCTTCTGCACACTTCTAATCCCAAGAAGAAATGCATCGAACCTAGATCCTTCATCTTGAACTCAGAGGTCAACTCCCTCTTACACTGATCAATGAGATGTTTTGCTCCTGTAAAAAATAAGTCATCAACATATAACAACAAGATCATAGGCTCACCTTTAACAACATTGTATTAAAGATTGGGATTGGCATCACTCTTGCTGAAACCAAGCCTCATTAGGTATCCATCAATCCGAGAATGCCAAGCCCAAGGTGCATGCTTGATTCAATACAAAGCCTTCTTCAGTCTACAAACATGATACTCCTTTTCATGTACCTCAAAGCCTTGAGGTTGCTCTATGTACACTTCTTCCTCAATCACTCCATTGAGGAAAGTGGTTTTCACATCCATTTGATGAAATTTCCAACCCATAATAGAAGCAATAGAAATAATAGTTCTAATAGAAGTGTATCTGGCAACTGGAGAAAATGTTTATTCATAGTCCTCTCCCTCTTTATGGGAGAACCCTCTTCCATGAATCTCGCTTTGTACTCTTCTATGCTACCATATACCACATTCTTGATCTTGTAGATCCATTTGGAAGTCACCATTGAATTCCCCTAAGGTATTGGCACAATTTCCCACACATTATTCTTCATGATGGATTGATATTCCTCCATCATGGCATCCTTCCGAACTTGTTGGCCTGCTACCTCCTTATAGTTGGATTTCTCAGAATCAATGATGTAATTCATTAGTGATACATATCGTGAGTACTTATTAGGATGTTTTCTTTCCCTAAAGGTTCCATGGGGAGTTCCATGCATCTCTACATCCTTCAATGTACTTCGAAGCCATGTCAACCTCTTCTTAGATTATGCAACAACAACCTTCAGTGGGTCCACTATCTCAATGGTCCCTTTTAATTATTCATGATGAACTAAAGGATGTTCCATAGGTACAAAAGGACTTGAACCCACATCCTTGGGAGCCTCCTGCACCTCATCATCATGAGAGACCCTTTAGATCTCCAGTGGGTTCCATCCTTCCACTCTAACTGATTGTCTGCTCCTTCTCAACTAGAATCTCTTCCGGTCATTTGGCATGGTTCTAGATGTTTGTACAATTTCTCCCTCTTGAACACGAATCACTCTTGTTGAGTTTATGCTCAATCTTGGGAGAACCCTTTGAGATGTATTTTAAATCTCCAAGGTTAATTTATTATGAACACTAGCTAATCTATGTCGTTATTCACCCCACACATATTCTCTAACCATTTACTCATTGGTGCCACGAGGTTAAATCTCTCCTCACATTAAAATATGTATTTTACTTCGTTGGAATTAGGCTATAAACCACCCACATAGTATTTGACATTGTTAAATTGTTCCTCCATAATTTAAGTGATTCTTGAATAAATTTAAGTAAAAGTAAAAGGTAAATATGCAATAAGTTCTTTATATTTTTGTAATTAAAAATATCTACCAATAATTACTTCCCACCATAATTTATGTAATTATTTGCATAAATGTGGGCAGGAGTAAAAGTAAATATGTTGTACACAAAGATTTGATAACAACACTAAAAATTTAACACTTTGTTGAGACCTTTCTCCACCAAAGCTCTAATAACATTTTGATTTTCTAATGTTAATTAAACAAGCACAATTTTATGCAAATCATAATTACTTCCAATGATATATGATATTACTTTAACACACTCTATAACATCATTAATTAAATACACTCAGAAAATTCAACTGGTCAAACATTGACTATCTCAGAAATTTGACTCAGAAACTCTGGCCTCTTCCTCAAATTACTTCCACATGAGAGAGAGAGGGATTGAGAGAGAAATGTGAATGATGATTGAGTGATGAGTGTGTGTGAAATGAGAAGTTCAGGTGTCTTTTTATAGTGATTTTAGGGTGCCCAAGAGGCATGTCTCTTTGGAAATTAAATTATTTTTTCTCTTGCATTTTTCTTTCTTTTATTTAACATTTATTTTTTCTTTCTTTTAATTTGTGTAAATTAGGAATACCTCTCATAACTTCCCAAAAATCAACATTAACCACCTGGACAGGGTGATTTGAGTTATTATGGTGCTTGATAGAGAGATGTTAACCACCTAGACAGTGGAATTCATACCATTGTTGTGCTTTCTATGAAAAGACAGTTGAGAGATCACCTCGACAGTGGATTCAACCTCCTATCATGAGCAATGCTCCATCTGTACCTTGGTTGAAGCCCTGTGATTGAACTCAAAGGTGTAAGTGAGTCATTGTCATGTTTACTCCCAGAGGACAGTTGAGAAACCACCTAGATAGTGGAATCCATGTCTTGAGTGCCTACCAAGCTTTTGGTGTGAGTTCCCCAAGTAAGCATCCCCTCAGACTTGGATCCGGCTTAAGGGTGATCAATTGTAAGAAAGTTGCAATGCAACTAGCCTATGGTTGGGTGGAGAGTTGAAGTCCCTTCCTTACTTTCCAACCATATTTACACACTTAAATAAGTAAAATGCATTAATATATTGAGTTATGACTTGTGATATTCAATTATTTGCATATGCGTGTATGAGTTCTTGTATATCCCTGATTGTAAATGAATCCTTGAGAGGTGAAGTTCACTACCATGCTTATGATTGGCATGTTATCTTGTACATTATGGATTTAATGAATGTTTTCATTGTGTTACGCAACAACATTTTCATGGTTGATATGATAAATTGTGTATTTAATCTCATTCACTTGACTGATATAAATGAGAAAGGTAACTCGAAGGACTTGTGTTTTTCAAGAGAGGGGTTGCATCTCCTCTTGTATTGATGTTAGAGCTTATATGTTAGGACTAGTTGATTAATAGATGCATGATTCTAAAATAATTTAACCAGCCTGCAAGAGGTTTTAAGGTTGGACTGATTGATGAAAATCTCTTGGTGTGGTTTTGTTGAAAATCTATGAAGTTTGGTGTTGGGTCTCTGCCCCCTTCTTCTTTTTGGAATCACATAATGGGTGTCATGGGCACTAGTTCCTTCTACTAGATATCAAGTGGAATTTTATTTATAGGACTTCGACCCTTATGCCTTAGGAACCAAATGTCTTTGCTTCTAAAAAATTCCCTTCTTCCCTTTTTCTTTGCATGTCGAAGAAATATGGGGTTGGTAAGGGCCAACACTTTTTTGAAGGAACATATTACTCCAAGGATGAATTTCTCTCAAGTTGATTTGTATATGAGGATATGGAGAGTCCAGGGTAAGTAAGGGCCAACACTTTTGTGAAGGCCCAGGTTACTCCTGGGCTGAATTTCTCTAAAGTTGATTTGTATATGAGGATTTCGGGAACTAGGGGTGGAAAAGGGTGCACACATCTTGAAGGCTCGAATGTATTAGAAGCCCAAATAACAACCTTTATATGGGGCCTTCTTTGCATAACATGATTGGGGCCCGCGCTAGTTACTTTATGCAAGGATTTTGTTTGGGATTTGAGAATTCAGGGGTGGAAAAGGGTGCACACCTTTCAATAGTCTGGATACAACTAGAGATAAATCTCGATCTCAATGTTGGAGAATTGGCCCATTAGTGAAAATTTATCATAGAAAAAACTTTCCATAGGCTATCTAAGAGTTCAGGGATTTGGGGTTGGCAAGCAATTAAACAAATGTGCAGGCCTAGATCTATCTAAGGCCAAGTACACTCATGTAGTGGATGTTTTATGAACCCCTCATAGTGTTGGAATGAAAGTGCCATGGGAGCTATGTAGGGGACTCATGGATCCCATGTTGTATTATAATGGTGATCTGGCATGGCTTCATGACTTGTTGACATGTCTTGGGGACGTGGCTTGGGGGTGGGTGTTGGGATTTTCAAAGGAACAAAGTGGAGAGTGGATTGGATATTAATGTTCTGTATTTATTGAGGGGGTTCCCTTGTGCTTAAAGTTTAACAAAGAGGTGGGTGGGGGGGGGGGGGGGGGGGGTGGCGCGGTGGACAGTTGGGATTAGATCCAGACTGTCCTCCTTCGATCAATGACTAAGATTCATTGAGGAGCCCCATGCCCCAAATTCAAACCACCTTTTTGGGGGTCCGCATTACCAATTTTTTTGGTCAAGACCTAGCTTAAGAATAACGAACATGCACTAAAAGGAGGAGAGTGGGATGGGGGTGAAACCTTGGCTATGGAACCATGCCATCAAGTAGTTGTACCTTAGGGAAATTCCTAAGAACCATTCCAAAGAGAGGTTTAAAAACAATGGGTTGATATTGATCCTCAATCATTAGCCCCAATGTGTTTGAGCGTGAGGAGGAAACCTTGATGCCAAGCCACCACGATGACATGAGCCAATGGTAGACACATGATGCAAAGGATGGAAGTGTGAGTCTCATGGTGTGGTAACCTAAAAACACATTCGCGAATGGTGTGGCAATTCCATGTGAGTATGGTGGAGGCCACATGGTATCCTTGTGATCACACGACCTCTATTAATAGGTTGAAACTTCTAATGGGAATAACTTTTGATCCTGAACTTGTTTTGAGGAAAATTTTATATCATCAAAAAGCTCTCGACGAGTTAATCACCATAGTAATGTTAGAACTAATTTTCACAAGCTTGAAAAAATGAAATTTTGTTAACCCCATATCCATAATATGCATTGGGGATTGGGTCAAATAGGTAACATCTCCATCAACCCGAGAATATTTAAAGGTGTAGTACACATGATGTAATTAATTTCCTATTAGACTTTTATGATTTTATTTTCATGCAAACATTTAAGTGAGGATAATAACCACAGGGATGTTATTAAAGTTGGACATTTTGATGACAAATGTAGACATTTATTCTTATGAATGAAATATTGTTTATTTGAAAATAGAAAAGGAGATAGCACGTGAGTAGTGAGGCTCCCAACTATCAGGAAATGGTTAAGAACGAGTTGTAGTCCAAAAAAGGACAATTTTGAAGTGACAAATACCATAGTTAAAACAATCCTCCATCTTTCTAAAAGATTTTTAACCACCATAATTGGCATGACGGGAGAGAAAGGTCATGTGGTGGAAGCAGGAGAAGAGATTGCAGGAGAGAAAGGAAATATGAGAACAAAGGTTCTAGTGGGAGTGAAAGACCATACCAAAAAGAATAAAATAATTTTGGACCTTGTACTAGCAAGACACTGTTAGAGTCTTGAGAGGAAATTTTATAAAGAATACTGATTCAATTCTTGATAGGAGAACTTCTTGAGACTCGGGGTAGTAGTTCATTGGTTGGGTGGAGTGTGGTTTCTCCTATTATATTTTCAAGCAATCAGATAAGTCAATGGACTCATTGTGTAGGATTTATTTAAGAAATCGTGTTTAGTAGTTAGTATATGGAGGAAAGGTCTAATATCTATTATGAAATCAGTATATTTAAGTGTTCTCAACAAAGTAGGAAATTGTTTCTTGTTTATGTTTTAGTAAAAAAGAAAAAAATACGCACATAAATATATAAGTAGGGTAGCATAGTTACAAGTTAGCATTGATGGAAGGTCCTTGGGCTAACCCTTAACAACATGCAGTCCCTGCTTGAGGTAAAAAGAATCCTTAAGCAATATAGATACAGAAACCTAAAAACCAATATTCATGCATTTTGTTTCCCTACACAACGAGGATCTTTCTTGGTCATCTAATCTATGGCTAAATAAGTCTCTCAAGGTTTAGTAGCACTCTGTATAAAATAACTAGAAAAATAAACTTGTTGAGGCATGAACATGCAAAAATTAAAAAATAAGGCATTGGAAATATAATCATGCATAATTTTACACAAAATATAAGAGTTAGAGATATTAATAGGCATGATAGCATCTATCCTTTTGTTTATGAATATTGTGTTTCGCTGAAAAATAATATCTACCAGTGTACATAGACACCTTTGAAAAGTAATCATAACCAACAACCAAATAAGAGTGACACATTTCCAACATCTATTTTAACAAAGAATTCCTTTTATAACTGAAAATGTCGAATGTACAAAGATATCGACTTTGATATTGAACCATACTCATCCTCAACAAAGGGAAAAACAAATAAAAAGAAAAAAGTATGTTATAAATTTAAAGTTAAAAATACAAAAGGCTTGTTCTAAGGAATATAGGTAATAAAATTTATATATATACTCCTTCTCTCTTGTTTGGTGGATAGATAGGTTCTTCTCCTTCCTTCCTTTCAAATGATGTGATCCTTCTCTTTCCTCTCGGCCAATGGTTATGATGACCTTCTCTCTAGAGTATATCTATGAATGGCTCGGTGGGGTAGGTGGAGTTGGAGTGAAAAAAAAATTACCTAAGAGGAAATTAGATGACAACCAAGAATCTTGGCCCTGGAACAAAACCCATTTTTTTCAATAAAAGAGTCCTTTTCAATTTAACCCTGAAAAGAAAAGTCCAACTCCAAAATTTTAAACTATAGTAGAAAAAAAAGTGAGTACCTATTGCTTAGGGATAACTCACCTTTGGACCTGTTGGAACACGACTGCAACCATGAACCTGTGAGAGGGAAGGGTTGAGGTTCTACAACATCATTATACATTATAAACTCAAAGAAGAAGAAAGGTTCACCCTTAAAGGTTAAGAAGAAAACGAGAGAAGTTGTGTTCTAGTTTTGTACTTGGAACGTAGTAAAACCTCCACCTTTAGAAGTGATGCCTGAGAGTGCCAAGCTCTGACCTGTGCAAAGGAAAAGCAGAAATTGGTAAGTAGAAGGGTTTTATTTTTTTAGTGAGCACAAAACCCTCAAGTATACAACATGGAATCACATATATACTCAATATGAAAAAAAATAGAGGAACCATGTTGATGATCACCTGAGGAATCCCTGAAGATGGAAGCTAATTGTTCATTATGGAAAGAAAGGAATGGTACCCATAGTTAAAAAATAAACAAGAATGGCGGATAACCCTTGTATTGTTAAAAGCATGACAAACAAGTCCCTTGTGTGTACCCTAGATATGCACAATCACATAAAATTTGTTACTTACCAGCCTAAGCAAATTCTAGAAATAAAATTGCAAGGGAGGAGAATAATAACATTTGTTCACAGCCCATGAAAGAAAAATTGCAGATTGGTCATACCTATAATGAAGATGACATTGGAACCACCTTGAAACACCCCAACTTTACACAACAATATCCTTGTAAAGGATGGAATCATAGTATGGGAAAAGAATTGGTTGTAAAAACCCGGTGGGTTTGAGAAATCAAGGGAAAGACAAACCCTTGAAACCCTCATCCTATCGTAGAGCGCAAAGAAACCAAAGCCTCGTGTTGAAAATGGTGGTAGAGATGAAGGAGGGGGGTGATAGTTACCCTAACTAAACAAAAAGAGAATCCTTAGTGTTAGATCTTTGAGCTAAATCATGATTGTCCCTTCTCTAGCATATCACGACCAAGTGAGGTGGCGCAACCGAGCCAAGCCACATAGCGATAAGATGCATGCATGCCATGAAATACTGGACCCATGAAACATGGTTACATGGAGGCACAAAAGTATTAAACATACATGTTATTATAAAAGGAAACATAATGTCAAGGAATGTTAATGCAAGGGTGAGATCGGTGTATACAAAGAAAAACCATATAGCAAAACAATGACAACACATTGGTAAAATTGTGGGTATTACAATTGTCAAGTTATGGTATTGAATTATGAGAAAGGCATGGTGGTAATGTTTATATATGTGTGTCTTATAACATTAGGATTATGATATCAAATACCAGTAAAGAAAATCCCTTTTTATTATTTTGTAACCAAGGGGTCAATAGCCAAAGGGGCTTATTAGGCTAGGTAAAGTCAACTAGTGGCTTAAGGAAGTTAGGTGGTGAATAAACATCTTTATCATTAGAAAAATTTACTTCTTATTCACCGACAGTAACAAAACAAATGTGAGGATGGAGTTAAATGTTTTCCAACAAGTGAAAATGTGATGATTATAAAGTGGAAATTGAGAGAACATGAAATCTAGTAATTGATACATTTATTACCCTTGTTTCTAAACAATATAATGAGATTGATAAATTGGTATAAGAATATAGTTTATTTTTATTTTTTCATGGTATAAATTACATGCATTATGTAATGGTTTTTTCAAGTACGTGACATGCGGTATCATAGTGGTAAGTTGTAATACTATGGCCTATGAGTCTAATCATAAGTTTCATTTAACAAGTAATGTTTTGTGTTACATAATAAAGAAGAGAAGAAGGAACAGAGATGGCATAATACCCTGCAAGAACACATATAGGAGAAGAACAAATTAGGGTAAAATTAGGAAGAGAAACACCACCTCCTACAATGGAGTTATTAGATATGATTAAAGAACTAAAGTCAGTGCTAGTCAAAATTAGTGCAAACAATGAGAAGTTGTTGAAGGTTAGTGCTGAGCAAGAAAAACACAAAAATTTAATAGATCTGTCAAGTCCAAAACAGTAGAACCAATTGCAGAAGAGGAGGATAGGGAGGAGTCTTCCCAATGTAAGAACCTAGATATATTAGATTAAAGTAAATATGATAGACCTAAAGATGTAGAGGAATATAATTCTCAAGAAAAGAAGTATAAATTAGAGCTATAATGGGAGTTTAATAAAATTTGATCTCCAACCTTTGACGGTGAGTTAGAGGAAGCAACAGAGTTATGACTACTCAACATGAAAGGATAATTTCAAGTTTATGAGTATCCTAGTAACTTAAAGTCTAGACTAGCCACTTACCAACTTCATGGTAAAGAATCTTTATGGTGGGAGATGAGAAATGTACATAATTTAGAAGATAAAATTGTAAATTGGTAAGGATTTAAAAAAAAAAATTCAAAAAAAGTACATGTGAGAAAGATACTATGATGATAAAGCAAAGGAATTCCATGAATTAAAGCTTCACCAGATGACCATGGATGAGCTGGTTAAAATATTTGTCCACCCCTTGCAGTATGTGCCTTACATATGCGAGGAAGAAGCTAAAGTGCAATGATTTATCAATTGTTTTCCCCTCTCATTTAAGGATAAAATTAAATATGATAATCCTAAAACTATGGATGAAGTTATTCGAGAGGCTAGAATTTTTAATCAATAATCAAAGGAAAGGATTCAAAATGTGAAATATTGGCCAAATAAGAAAAGGGATAGGTTTATGCAAGGAGGAAAAGGGTCGAAAAGTCCCTCTTTTAAAAATTATGGTAAGAGACACCAAAATTGAAATTTTAATAGGAACAATACACAATAGAAAAAGACTCAAACTCAAATAGGGAATCGACCAATAAATCTAAACAAAAAAAGATTTAATAGTAAAGTAATGGAACCCTTGAGGTGTTGGGGCTATGGAGAGCCTCATCTCCTACATAACTGCCCGTACAACGTAAAATCAATTCAAACTTTGTAGAATATTTAAGAAGCTTCAACGGTTAATGGTGTGGCCAATAATATTCTTATAATTAATGCAACATTGGAGGAACGTCAAGTTGAGCACCAATCCACCATGTTTGAAATATAAGGTAATATTTTAAACCAACTTGTGTACATTTTAATAGATCCAGATGCTATTTTAAGTTATATC
Organism: Pinus tabuliformis; assembly: GCA_031772625.1. Taxonomy (NCBI): domain Eukaryota; kingdom Viridiplantae; phylum Streptophyta; class Pinopsida; order Pinales; family Pinaceae; genus Pinus; species Pinus tabuliformis. The sequence continues at coordinate 1,443,036,195 of CM062816.1, forward strand.
AGTCCCCAAATAGTGGATAAATGTATATTAAATAATGAAATATATAAAAACTCTTGGTTGGTTCAATTAACCACCGACATTGAGAGGAAAGTTACAAGTTCGGTTAGGGATTGTCACATCGAATTGAATGGAAATAAAATAACTACAAATCTGAAATTTTTACCTTTGGGATCTTAATATGTATTTTGGTGGGAATGGACTGGTTGCAAAGACATAGAGTTGTTGTTAATTATTTAGACAAAATTGTTACTTGTACCATGGATGAAGAAGAGGTACATACTATCAAGGGTATACACAAACCAATTTCTATTAGGAAAATATGAGCCATACAATTAAAATGGTGTGCTAGAAAAGTGTGTAAGTTGTTTGCTATCGAGATAGAAGATCATTCACAGGAAGCCAAGGAAAGAACCTTAGATGATTTGAGGGTGGTACAAGAGTATAAGGATGTGTTTTCACACAAGATTCTCAAATTACCACCTAAGAAAGACACCGACTTCACTATTGAACTAATACTAGGAGCCACACCAGTGTCTAAGGCACCCTACAGAATGAGTGTGCCAGTGCTAATGGAATTGAAAATGCAACTACAAGAATTACTAGATAAATAATACATTAGACAAAGTGTTTCACCATGGGGAGCACCAATTTTGTTTGTAAAGAAGAAATATGGTATATTTTGATTATGTAAAGATTATAAGTGTTAATTTTAATTGTTTCATGCTAACACAATCACTTAGCCCATTTTTTTCTTCAATTAGAAATCACTTTTAAATAAATCTAATCTTTCAATGATAATGAGCAATTGTAGATAGAACAGTAAATCCAATACACAATAGAAGACAACCAAAAGAAATAACAAGAGACACAAGATTTGGTCAAAGACTAGTGAAAAACTCCATAAGGGGGAAAAACTTTTCAAATTCCTCTTCTATTAGATTGTCATAAAATGTTCAGGAGAGAGATACAATGTTCTTGTGAGTCAACGATCAACAACTTTGACTATCCAACAGATCAACCAACCAACATATAAAAGATGTGCCTCAAATTCAAACTTGAGCAACAAGTCAAATCTGCAATCGTGGTGAGAGTCAACAACAACAAATGATGCCCTAACCAGTCCATAAGTCAATGGTCAAACTTCCTCCAAAAGAGTTCAGTCAACTGTCAAACAATTTGACCTTCCTTGCTTGTCAAATCTCAGTCAAAACAATACTGAAAAAGGTGGTCAAAGGAGAGAGAATGTCTGAAATCAAACCTCAAAATTTTGTGATCAAACTTCAGTCAACAAGCCTACAGTCAACCCAATTCAATAGGCCAAGAAAATTTGGTTCCTTTACTAGTCAATTCGGCCTCAAAAAATCGGATTTTCCAAGTCAAAACAACTCAAAATTGGTCAACAACCCCCTAAACAAAAAATTCAACTCAAAAAATTAGAATTAGCATCCTTCCCTTTGCATGTGTGAACTCGAACCTCCTTATTTCAAACCTGTATGAACCAATCATAAGAGGAGAGAGAAGATGTGTTGAGTGATGATTATGTCCAAATGAGGTGACCTTGAGGTATATTTATATGTGTTGGAGGAGGCCAACTTGTACTTTTGTGCACATGTGGTTCCATCATTAAAAATTATATTTTTCCTTTACCAAATTGAATTCTTCCAAGGGCGAAGAGGGGTTTCTCAGGATGAGGAATATTGTCCAATGGAGGGAATTTATCCCTAAGCTACCAAAATTAACACTCCCTCTCCGTTAGGGAGAAATTTCTGAGTACATAATAAGCCCCAACTCATATATATCGTCATCGTCATCTATGCTCATATGTTAAACACTCTCGAACCTAAAGAAGAAGAATAATCATAGGGTAGCTCCAACTACCACCATATATATAAGTACAATAGGTAGGATACCACTTATTGTGAGAGGTCAGGATCACAGTCTATCCTATTGTCGTTGATCTTTTGAACTTAACCCTTAAGAGTTAGTGGTAGAACATTTGCATCCCATCACTTGAGCAGGATACTACTTACCTTAAATGGTAAGGATCACAGTTTATCTCAATTATTCTCAACCCATTGGCCAGAAGGGGAGGAACAATCCCTACAAGCCTAGATTGTTAATAGGATCCCAACTGGGGTATACTCTATCATGATCAGTGAGTGACAATAGGTAGGATATGACTTACTGTGGAAGGAAAGGATCACAAACTATCCAATTGTCAGACAATAGGCAGGATACCACTTACTGTATTGAAGTTAAGGATCGAAGACTATCCTATTGTCCCGAGTTACCTCAACGCTAGGAGCTCTCCAACCCAATTCCTCTCACTATGAGCTCAAATAGGGGGGGAGAGGATAGCTCAATGTCATCGATTTGCTAGGAACCTTACCTAGGAGGGTGACATCCATCAAACCAATGTAACAACCCTTGGTTGATTTTCCATGTAAATAAAATATAACCAAGGTCATGGGACACGAATTCCAAGCTAAATGTTGGGAAAAACATAGTGATGGGTATCACTTGTGATTAATTTATGGCTATGTAAATTGGCATTGGAAAAGGCAAAGTGGCAATAATTGGAATTTTATTTATGAAATAAAGGAAAATAGGAGAAAGGAAGGTGAAGAGTCACAAATTTGCATGCAGGGGAAATTAGAGGAAAAAGCAAGGAAAATGAAGAAAATAGAGGCCTCAATGATAAAAAGCTTTTGATGATTAGTTCACAACGTTTTTCTAGCTTAGATTTTCTCTCTGATACTCTTGCACACTTAGAGCATTCTTGGAGCATGCTTGGAGCACTCTAGTATTCACTTGAATTTGGTGAAAGAAGGCAAAGGAAAGTAGGAAATTGTAAGGGAACAGTTGGATCAACAACTACAATTGGCTTGCTTTGCAGGTAATAGGTTGTATGCATTATTTCCTTGTTGATTTCTGGATGGATGGTATATGCACATGATTTTTTGGTTATGTGTTGTCATTGGCATGGAGATTTGCTTATATTGACATTGATTTTAGCCTTTCCTTTCCATTTCTTAGATAACCAGGGTGTTGTGGGTTTTCCCACTTGTTTTTTTCATTAGTACTCATGTTCCTTATGGTTGTGCATTAGAACAAATGCCCTGGAATCCCTGAAACAACTTGGGTTGAGTTACTAGTCTTGGAGCCTAGGTTGGGACAAATGATTTGTAGCCCTTGGTGGGTTGAGATACTAGTCCCTCGAGTCGGGTTGGACAAATGCTCTGGAACCTTGAAAGGTTTTGAGTTGAGTTACTAGTTCTTGGAGCCCTGGATAACTTGGGTAGATACCGATCTGGTTGGTGTCAGTGATGTTTGATTGTAGAGGTGGAATCATTGTGGTTGAGGGTTGAGGTGGTTTGGCTTCTAGAAGACATAGTTGGTTTTGTCTTGGTTTATTCCATGAAATCCCACAATCATGCTTGGAATATGGCGTAGGTGTGATTTGATGAAAGAGAGATTTGGTTCGACCCAATCTATGGTCAATTGGTATGTGGAAGTCCCTGACTTGGTTGGTATTTTCATATATTAATAAGAGGTATTCTTCTACTATTATTCATGTAAACTTGTAGTGATTATGTTGGTGATATTATGGCTGAGTTTCCATGACCTCTTTGTTGGTTATATGATGTATGCTATCAATGGCTCATGTCATGATTTATTTATTTATCTAATGGTTGATGAATATATGGACTAATAAGTGTTATTGTAGCTATGTGGAGAGGGCATAGATCCTTCTTGTTGATTCTCAGATGAATCTCAGACTCTTATGATCAGATATGCATTCATCACTTGTAGCTTACACGTTTTCCATGTGTTTTATGAAATGTCTAGTGTGTTCTAGGAAATCTAGGCCAAGTTCTTCCTTCAAGTTTGAATGATCAGTATTGTTGTTATGAGAAATATGGTTTTGGAAAGTTATATGAAGTTTTGGGCAATGGTCTAGAAACAACCTAGAAAATTGGCTTATATCCTGGAATTGCATGCATAGAACTAGAGATATGGGGTCATAACCACATGAAGCAAAGCTTGTGAGTGTGGTTGGAGGCTCACAACCACATGAAGGCAATGTGAAGGGTGTGATTATAGGCTTAAGCTAGAGAAAAAGGGTTCCAACTTAGGGATTGGTCACTTGGGGTGGTTGTTCAATCTCTAAGTGATCTATAGTCCCTGTAGGATGTCATTTTGTGGTCAGTTTGTAGGTCCCACTTCCTTAACTAGAACTAGGAGGTTAGGTCAAGTCATAGTAACACTCATCTCATGTTTACCCTGGGGAGCTTGTGAATTTGGGTAAATGTGGGAGGAGGCGTTACAGGGTGGTATCAAAGTTTCCAAGTTCAAACACTTGGACTGGATGGGCCAAGTGTGATTGTATGCATGTATGGTTAGTTTTCAATGTGTTTTCCATGCACGCATGGTGATGGTCATTGTTGCAATTTTATGTCGTCCTAATGATGTTGGTATGTTATGATGATTGATATATATATATATATATATATATATATAATCTGGACTGGTTCATGCTTGACGAGATTTCACATGATTCTCCTTATAGATTAGATGAGAAAAAAAGAGATGAGTACTCTCCTGACATAGCATATACACTGAGAAGTCTAAAGGAAGAAATTAGAAGGTGTAAGGTGGATAGTAACAGGATAATTTAGTCACGGGAAATACTTGCCACGGAACAGGAAAAGCAAGCAGAGGTCAATGCAGTGATCTTTCAAATTTTATTAGATTTGTAGAGGCAGGGTCAGTTATGGACATCAGGAAAGGACTAAAGGGGCATATGGTGTTATGCAACCAACTCACAAAAATATAAATCAAACAACCTAAAATGTATCCTCTTTGAGGGGGGAAACCTCCTTTACATTACATAAATGAAAAATTCTTGGACGACACAAATGACAAGACCTTCTTTGTATATATAGGAGTTTAAGGGATCAAAATATAATCAGAACCTACATAAAAATAATATTGTAAGGGCACAACAATAACAATAGTGGGATTTTAGGGGGTACCACAATAACAATATGGGGGCTACATGGGAAAAACAATAACAATAAGGGGGCTACACTAGTATTATAGGGACCTAACATGCCCCTCTCCTTCAAAAAAGTGGTGTCAACGATTGAGTAGTTATGGATGCTTCTATATAAATTATCATCCTTCCATGGGGAATATTCAACGGTAAGTTCTTCCACTTAATGAGATACTTTGAACTTCATCAATTTCGTCACTATCAGGTTCTTTCTTCCGTGACTACTTTAGGATCAAATATGATATTTCCTTCTTCATCAAGTTCAGGCAACACTCTTTGAACTAGAAGCTTGTCACCGATAACCTTCTTTAAGCATAAAACATGGAAGACTACGTGTACTCGGGAAGGTGCAGGCAACTCAAATTTGAATGTCATAGTACCAATATTTTGCAACACCTTGTAAGGACCGTAATACTTGGGTGATAATTTATTATCCTTCTTAGCTTGCTTGAGAGACATTTGTTTATATGGTTGTAGCCATAAAAATACCTAGTCACCTACATCCAAACTTCTTTCACTATAATGTTGATCTGCCTGTTGTTTCATTTGATTATGCGCCATAATGAGATTATCCTTTAAGAGCTAGAGAACTTGTTGATGATGCTCGATGTCATCTTCCACTGCTTGAACCTTAGAATTTTCTCTTGAAGATGATGTGATGGATGGTGGATGATATCCATAAAGGGCCATAAATGGGGTCATTTTTGCTGCAATATGGAAGGAAGTGTTATACCAACATTCAGCTAGATGTAACCACTTGACCCATTGTGTTTGTTTATCAGATACAAAGCAATGAATATATCCTTCCAAACATTTGCTCACTATCTCAATTTTCCCATCATATTGAGGATGACAAGACGTGTTGAAAAATGTAACTAGGTTCGATCTTCATAATTGTACTTGAAGTCAAAATGAAATGAAAAGAATTTTATTATTAATTTGAATTGACTTATTAAAGCATGGATTTCATGGTTGGGTCATTTGTATAGGTCAAGCCTCCATTGTAGACTTTAGGTTATATGTCAAAGTCAAATTTGTGAAGGCTCCTCCATCCATCAAAGTCTCTGTGTTGTTGAAAGGACCCTCTACAAGTTGGCTTTCATAAAGGATATCTCATGTCGGCCTATATGAAGACATAACTGTTCAAAGTCATGTCAGCGCATTTGTATGGTTGAACCACTCTATATACAAGCATTGGATCTTCACATTTCATTCATACCACAAGTTTAGATTTCAGAGAATCTCTTTTTTGGTAATCACAGAAAATTCGGATATACTTTCAGAGATATATATATATATATATTTCAGGGTCTCTACAATAGAAGGTTCGGATGTCTCAGAGTGTTCGGTGCTGCTTCAGTTTGATGCTATTTCAGAAGGAAAGGACCATTGCTATCACATAGATAAACTCACATTACAGGATTTGGTGTTGTCATAGTGACCTTAACTCGATGTTCTCACCACAATGATATCATCTTAGTGCTTGGTGCTCAGATTGGTTGGATTGGTTGCAAAAGTATCACGGTAATACATGAAGGAGCTCAGATTGGATGCAGAGGTGATCCCTTGAAGGTCAAGTATGAAGAAGATTGACTGCTACAGGAGTAATGGAATTGAAGAAGGTTGAATTGATGGATGGACGTAGTCTCGAGTCTAAGACTCTGAGTTGTAAGGGTCTTGGTCGTCTCATCTTGAATCTAATGAAGGGAGAATTTGTGACTGGGTTTTCCCCTCAATGGGGGTTTTGCCTTGGCAGCGTGCCTATATCTTGTGTTCTTCTATTTTGTTGCTTTGCATTAATCTTGATGTTAAGAAAATATAATTAAGAGATATAATACTTGTAGGAATTTACAGGGTAAGTTCCACAGAAAGAATACCAAAAGGACACCGCTCACAACCAGATCACAGATCAATACACCAGTATTTTTGACGTGGTTAAAACCCTCAAAGAGGGAAACAGTCCACGGCCTGTCCCAACGTGGGTACTATAGGCAATTTATTAATCAAAGAATGAAAATTTACATAAGCTTCTCTCATGCACGGATTACCCGAACAATGACCCTCCATGCGCTTTAAATAGAACTCATGGACCAATCGGGTGTCAAGCCACGGATCAAGTGTCGGTAATACCGAGGAGAGAATGAACCATCGGATCACTACATATCATGACCGTCGGATTGTAAGTTACAAAATGTACAACGGTAAAGAAACACACTTTACCTAACTCTATACCTAACTCTACACTAGACCAAGTTGAACTTAACTATATCCTATGTGTCGGAATATCCTAACATCCCCCCTTAAGAACAACTTGGGATAGGATTGAAGGATTTACAAATATGACACAATAGGAGAAGGAAGGAGGCACTAGAGCCTATCCCCCCTTAGTGACAACTTCCTGAACTCCAAGCATATATCGAAGTTTAGTGAACTTCGCCTCTGTGAGAGCCTTTGTGAAGATGTCTGCAACCTGATCATCTGTTGGACAATATTGCACTTCAAGAACATGGTCATGAATGAGCTTTCTGATGAAGTGCATGTGTAGTTCAATGTGTTTGCTGCGCTGATGCTGGACTGGATCTTTGCATAGCTGAATGGCACTTTGATTATCACACCAAAGTGTGGTTGGATGCTGTTGCTCAAAGCCAAACTCTGATAGGATCTGACGAAGCCACAAGGCTTCCTTACTAGCTTCCACGGCACCACGATACTCTGCTTCTGCTGACGAAAGAGAAATGGCAGCCTGTTTCTTACAAGCCCATGTAATAGGTCCTGAACCAAGAGTGAAGACATAACCGGCAGTAGACTTCCGATCATCAGGGTCACCAGCCCAATCAGAATCAGTGAAACCAACTAACAGAGGAGCTGCTTTGGCACTGTAATGAATCCCAAACTGTACTGTACCTCGAACATAACGAAGTATTCTTTTAGCTGCTTTCCAATGACTTTCACGGGGGTTTTGCATAAAACGAGCAACAAGGCCAACAGCAAAGGAAAGATCAGGACAAGTATGGGTTAAATACAAGAGTTTTCCTACAAGTTGACGGTATAAGGTAGCATCAACTTCAGGAGAAGTACAAGAGACTGAAAGTTTGACTCCAGACTGAAAGGGAGAAGGGGCTGGCTTACAGTCTTCCATGTGAAAATGACGAAGAATATCACAAGCATACTTGGACTGGGAAAGGAAAATACCCTCCTTGGATTGCAAGACTTGAAGACCGAGAAAATAGTGTAAGTGTCCTAAGTCTGTCATTTCAAATTTCTTTTTAAGGCTGGACTTCACATGGTTTATAAGGTTGGGATCACTACCAGTAAGAATAAGATCATCAACATAAAGAACAAGGATGATAAGAGAGTTGCCCACTTTCTTGGTGTAGATAGTATTGTATGAATGACACCTAGAAAAGCCAGATTCTAAAAGAAAGCTATCCATTTTGGCATACCAAGCCCGAGGAGCTTGCTTGAGGCCATAAAGGGATTTCTTAAGTCGACAAACAAGGCTGGAGTCTGTTTGTATGAAGCCAATGGGTGGTTCCATATAGATTTCTTCCTGCAAGTCCCCATGCAAGAAGGCAGATTTAACATCCATCTGATGGACTTCCCATTTTAAAGAGGCAGCAAGGGAAAGAACAAGGCGGATAGAGTTCATTTTGGCAACAGGGGAGAAGGTTTCAGTGTAGTCAATGCCTTCAACCTGTGAAAAGCCCTTAGCAACGAGACGAGCTTTATGTTTATCAACTTTCCCATCTGGTCCATACTTGGTTCTGTAAACCCATTTACATCTAACAAGTTTGCGTCCCTTTGGTAGAGGAACAAGATCCCATGTATCATTTGTCATCAATGAATGATATTCTTCATTCATAGCTGCTTCCCAATGTGGATGGCCTGAAGCTTCTGCAAAAGTGTCAGGATCATGATTTACTGGAGCTTGAGCCAGTAAAGAAGAGGCTCTTTCAAACTGAGAACGTGTACGTCGCTGATCTGTAGGATCACCGGCAAGATCACCTGCTGCATCCCGAGTAGCACGGACCCATCTTGGAAGTTGAGGATCCTGAGAAGGTGGGGGAGGATTATCATCCTCGCTTTCATCATCTGAAGAAGAAATGTTTTCAAAAGTAGAAGAGATAGGAAGAGGTGGCACATCCGCCGGACTAGGCTCGCAGGCCGATTTATTTTCATCAAATTTTACATCTCTTCTAATGATAACATTTTTGGACTTAAATGGAATAAGTCTATAACCTTTTACATCTTCAGAATATCCAACAAAAGTACATTTCTCACTCTTAGGTTCTAAAGCTTTATGCTTTTCATCTGGAATATGGGCCCATGCTTCACTTCCAAACACACGAAAGTGACTTACATCTGGTTTAATGGAACTCCAAGCTTCTTCTGGAGTGATATTCTCTAGAACCTTAGTAGGAGTGCGATTGATTATATAATTTGCACAATTAATTGCTTCGGCCCAAAAACTAAGACTGAGTCCTTTAGATTGCAGCATACAATTAGCCATTTCCTTTAAGGTGCGATTTTTCCTTTCAGCTACACCATTTTGTTGTGGAGTGTATGGAACAGTATGTTGCATTTGAATTCCATTTTCGGTGCAAAAGTTGATGAATGTGTTTTTAACATATTCTCCACCATTATCAGTTCTTAGCTTAAGAATTTGATGTCCAGATTGTTTTTCAACAAAGGCCTTGAAGGCCAAAAATGTGTTAAATACTTCGCTCTTGAGTTTTAAGAAGTATACCCAAGTGCGTCTGGAGAAATCATCAATGAAAGTTAAGAAGTACTTGCAGCCAGAGAATGAAGCAACAGGAAGAGGACCACATAAATCACTGTGCACAAGCTGTAAAGGGGCTGAGGCATGCTAAGAGGCACGTTTGTCAAAACTGTCCCGATGATGTTTTCCGAGTACACATCCGGAACAAACACCTTCTCTGCAAGATACCATAGGAAGACCTGTCACCATATTTTCTTTACATAGATGCTGAAGGGAGCGATAGTTTAAGTGACCAAATCGCTCATGCCAAAGTTTGCTCACTTCATCATTATGAGCAACAAATACTGAGGGAAGATTTGATGACCCAAAGTTGTGAAACTTATACAACCTTGTGGAATCATCAGCAAGACCAGTAGCTAGAATCTGTTTAGGATCTTTTAGATCCTTGATTACAACATCATGAGGTGAAAATTCAACAATTTTACCTTCACCTGAATGAGTTATCTGATAGACAGATAGAAGGTTGCAGGATAAGGTTGGAACACATAATACATCATTAAACTGACCATTGTCTAGATGAACAGTTCCAGTCCCTACAACATTAAGAGATCTATCATCACCAACATATATATTTTTGGTGTTACAATCATTTAAAGAAGAAAACATGGCTTGGTTTTTGGCCATGTGATAAGAGGCTCCAGAATCAATGAGCCACTCATGAGAATGAGAAGAAGAAGAAGATACATTTAATGCATAACCAGACTGAGATGATTGACAACGACATGCAGAAAGTGCCATTCCGGAAGTTGAAGTTGAAGTAGGCTCCACATGGATGTTATGTTTCTTCATTGCGGCTTCCAAGGCTTCCATCTTCTTAAAGCATTTAGATTCTAAGTGGCCATCTCGATTACAAAAGTTACAATGTCTATCAGTCTTCTTCCATTTGTTTTTATTGGTCTTATCATTTTGCTGAAATGATCTTTCATTTTGAGGCTGAGTTGGTTTAGGACCATTCTTTTGAGGATATGACTTCTTAGGATTTTTTGAATTTGGTTGCTGCGGGCGGCTAACGCTTTCGTGGAAGAGTTTCCAAGATTAAGAAGACCAAGGTGTAAGAGTTTTTCTTGTTCTCTTATTAAGGAATCACAAAAGGAGTCAAAGGAAGGGGCCTTGTAGTCTTTTCCTTGACAAATGAAAGCTTCCCTTGTAGAATGGAAAGTGGAAACAAATACAGAGTAGGCTGGTCCCAACTTAGTAAGGATGGAATAAATAAGGTTACCATCTTCTTTCTTAACTTTAACACCTTCCAAGAGATATCTAAGGGTCTTGAATTTGGACAAGAAATCTTCAATGCAAGAAAAATTATCAGGATCCAAAGTAAGTAACTCATTTTCAAGTTGATGGGCTCTAATTTCATTTTTAATCCCAAAAACTTTAGCGAGTTTTTCTAATGCTTCATGAGGAGTCTCAAGTTCTGCAATGTGGAATCTAAGATCAGGAGAAATAGACATCCCTATCAAACCACGTGCTTGATCTTGTCTATTTTCCCATTTTGCAGCCTTGTCTTCATCTTTTGGTTTCTTCTCTTGGTCTGTGGCTATTCTGAAGAGACCTTTACTTCTAAGTAAATCTTCCATGTAGGCTACCCATTGGAAGTAGTTAGTGCTGTCAAGAATGACTTGGCATGGACTTTCCATTTAAAAAAAAAAAAACTGAAGCTGAAGATGCTGAAAGTAAGTGTTCCAATGGATAGATCTCGAAAAAATAGGCGGTTTTAAAAAAAACGACTCTGAAAAAGGCTTCCGGATGAAGAAGTTATGGCTTTTTGAAGAAAAAATTGTTGACGTTGCCGGCAAAGTGCGCGAATGTGCGGGAATGAAAAAATCCGCCCCCACAAAATGGAGACTTGAACCCAAGACCTCTACTCTCTTAAAATAGCTTTGAACCAATTGATCTATACAAAAAAATTGAGAGAGAGAGAGAGGGGGGGGGGGGGGGGGCCTTGGTTTGCGTGCTTGCCTTGAGAAAGCTCTTTTTCCCTACAAAACACAAAACACAAAACCCAACACGAATATGCAAAGAAAAACGAACCTTGCGGCTCGAAGTTAGCTTTAGCCAAAAAACTAGAAATTTAAAAAAAAAATCTCAAAGTTAGCTTTAGCCGAAAAACTAAATATTTTTCTCAATGTTTCTGATTTTCCGAGATCACACTAAGGTGTAGGGAAAAGAGCATACGCATGAGAAAAATCCTTCCTTTCTGTTTCTGATTTGCCCAGATCGCACAGAGTCGCAGGGCAAAGAGCATACGCAGAAATGAAAGGTATAGATCCGGTTAAAAAAAAGGCTAAATAAACCGAAACCGAAATAAGCAGAGAGAAAATAACAGTAAACTGCAAAAAACACTGTATACCTCCCGATCTGAAAAATGACGCAGCTAGGGCTACTGGAAACCTTTTCGCGTGAAATGAAAGGGGTTCCTCACTGGAACAGATGCTCCGAACGCAACAGAGCAGTCCTCTCGGCCTGAAAGCAGTCAGAAACAGCAGATCTAGGAAACGACAGCCGCATGCAGTTCTACCGGCTTCAGATTTGGATCACCAACGGACGCGGCCCTCAACTTGGCTCTGATACCATGTAGAAATTTATAGGGTAAGTTCCACAGAAAGAATACCAAAAGGACACCGCTCACAACCAGATCACAGATCAATACACTAGTATTTTTGACGTGGTTAAAACCCTCAAAGAGGGAAACAGTCCACGGCCTGTCCCAACGTGGGTACTACAGGCAATTTATTAATCAAAGAATGAAAATTTACATAAGCTTCTCTCATGCACGGATTACCCGAACAATGACCCTCCATGCGCTTTAAATAGAACTCATGGACCAATCGGGTGTCAAGCCACGGATCAAGTGTCGGTAATACCGAGGAGAGAATGAACCGTCGGATCACTACATATCGTGACCGTCGGATTGTAAGTTACAAAATGTACAACGGTAAAGAAACACACTTTACCTAACTCTATACCTAACTCTACACTAGACCAAGTTGAACTTAACTATATCCTATGTGTCGGAATATCCTAACAATACTAATAATGAAAAACATCACAAGTTAATGCCATTAAGACGAAAAATCATTTAACTGTTAGCTATATGGATTTTCCAACATGGTATCAGAGTTATGATCATGGTCAAAGTCAATTTTACATCTTTGAAGCTCTCTCAGTAAGAAGGTCAAAAGCATTTTTGTGAAGGGACTGTATTAGTATTTCGGTGAAGGCACAGTTTTATAAAGTATTACTTCACTATATGGTTTCGATGCTACCACTGTGATAGGGTCTTGGTACAAGGAAAAGAATCTCAGAAGCAATATTTCGGTGCCACTATAGGAGTTCGGATAGAGTACAAGGATGATCTAAGTGCAGTCACAGAAACTCGAATTATCTCTGAAATGAAATTCGGGTACCACAATAAGGTAATATAAATTAAGGTTATGTGCTACCATAGCCTTGGTTCCTCAACAATAAGAACAATCATCAATTGATCTTGGTATAACTACAATGATACAGATTTGGTATCACAACAGTAAGAAAGTTTTCATCACAGGAAGAAGATCTCAGTACCTAACACAATCTCGATGTAGTATCTATCTCGGTGTAACCACAGTGATAAGGGTTCGGTGAGAAGGTTTCGTTGTCAACACAGTGCGAAAGTCTTGATGCATAACAATGATATTACAAGGATAAGGACTTCACATGACATACTCATAAATTCGTAGAAGGCACTTCAGAGTTTCGATGGCACTACAAGGATATGCTAACTAAAGTTTGGTGCTACTATAGATTTTGTATTACCACAATTTAGTACCTCCACTGTAACCACAATTTTGGTGATATTATAAAGTGATTTAGTACTACTTCAGTATCACAGTTTTGGTGCCATTCCAGTTCAACTATAGTGACCTTAGTTCAATGACTTTAGTTCGGTAGTATCATAGTGACATCAGTTTGGTGCTCTTAATAAGATATATTAAGGATCCAAATACAAGCACAAGGGACCAGCTTAAGGTAAATCAAGTAGGTATTGTTTCTCATAAGGGGTCAAATCAGAGGTATGCAATTCACAAGGTACGTATGTTCATAAACATTTAAATTCATATTATATCTAATTATTAATGTGTTCCTTTTTTATAACTAGACTAGGATAAAGATAATACTCGCTAGATTAGAACCTTACTACTTGACTTTCTAGAGTTTACAAATAATATAGGATGTCACATAAAAGGTCTTACTGTTGATTGAAAGAATGAACAACTTATCATAGGATTCCATCCTCCGTGACTATGTAAAAGATCTAACTTAAGAAGTTAAATCATGTCCTTGGTATCGCATGTTGTGCTTGTAAGTATATACTACGAGAATAAAGGATGATGGCTTAATACAAAGAGAACACTTCAAGAAATCCTTACCAAGTTTGCCAAAAACATCTCTAGGTATGTTTCAAACTATACATATTAGAGGATTCTCTTAAAGGTATGATCATCTTATTTTTGAAGTTTGCACTACATTACTAACATCGTTATGTCTAGCTATTTTGAATCACAAAGATTCGTGTTTTGGGTGATTCATCACTTGATAAATCTACCCCACTCCTATTCTTCACTGACTTTATAGAACCCTAGACAGGTTCTCTGTAAAACCCTAACCTAAGGGTATGCTAATGTGAATGTCTGAAACCCTAAAAACTTTAGGGTTATTTGGAAATGCTATTTGAAGTTTTTGTTGATGATGACATGTTTGGGATTTCGGTATAATCATAAAACCCTAACTTGTTAGGGTTGAATGATGTTTTTCTGGGATCTCTAATCTTTGGATGTTTGGAATACTAGGGTTTCTTTGTTTTGTTCTAAAACCCTAGATCCTCAGGGTTTGTTTGATAAGAAAAACCCTTATTATATATTTCGAGTCCTAGGAATGAAAACCTAGGTATGTGTTCATCTTGTTGAAACCCTAGCTTGGTCTAGATCGATACATATCTAATATGTTAGTATTGCCTGACATGTGTTATGCCTATGATTGACATATGATGAGCTTATGGTGTGTTGATGAATTCCTTAACATATGTGTTGACCTAAGTGTTAATGGTCATGAGTCCTAGGGTTTGGAAACAAGCCCTAGTCAAACTTTGATGGTCTAGAATGATTTTGTTTGAAAATCTAGGGTTTTGTAGCTAAACCCTACTAGTAGTTAAAATTCTCTAGTATGTGTGATATGACTATCTGGAATATATGAATCTATATAGTGATTACTGAGAATTTGTAGATGGAAATCTAGGGTTTACATCAAACCCTATTAGATGATAGACATGATTTCGATTGATCTATGATTGGTTTTTGAAGCTCATGTACGAAATCTAGGATATGTATGGAATCTTAGGGAGGAATCTAACATATGGAAGTTATTTTCCCTTCGAAAAACCTGGGCAGCTCAACCCCGAAGGGAATCTTTTTTAAAGCCCATCAGCCAGACTAGCAGGGTGTTAGGTGCCTATAATAATAGTGATGCCCCCATTAATATTGTAGTTGTATCCCTTATTAATATTGTTTTGCCCCTATTGTCCCCATATTGTTATTATTGTGCCTTTTTATTATTATTGTTAGGTCGGCTTGGTTATATTGTGACCCCTTAGACTCCTGTATATAGAAAGGAGGCTTTGTCATTTGAATCATCCAAGAATTGTTCTTTTGTGTAATATAAAGGAGGTTTCCCCCTCGAAGAGGCTGAATTCTAAGGCGTTCAACTATCTTTTCTATATTTTTGTGAGCTGGTTTCATAACATTTGGTATCAGAGCTTTGGATTCTAGGGTTTCGCTGCTCCAAATAGGTCATCGTGGAATTTTCGCTATAAATTTTTTTCTTCAACATTTCAAAAGTGAAAAAAAAAACCCATTTGAGATGAAATTGCACTGAACCTCGGGTCTGAATTTTAGAGCTTTTCACGCTATATTTGCGGAGATATGATCTGAGGAAGTTGGTCTTTTTGCAGACTCTTGAATTACATTCCAAACAAGTGACCTGGGGAAAATCGTCATAACTTTCTCTCTGAGCATCAGATTGAAATTTTGTAAAAAGGTACAAAAAGAGGACGGACTGTAGTTTCTTATATATATTTTTTAGAGCCAAAGGTCAAAAAAGTGACACGTGGCACTTCATACAAGTTTGCTCTTCTGGAAAGGTCTATAATCAGGTCATAT
Source organism: Pinus tabuliformis (assembly GCA_031772625.1). Classification (NCBI taxonomy): domain Eukaryota; kingdom Viridiplantae; phylum Streptophyta; class Pinopsida; order Pinales; family Pinaceae; genus Pinus; species Pinus tabuliformis. The sequence continues at coordinate 1,443,052,225 of CM062816.1, forward strand.
TGGGAGATTGTGCATAACTTTTCCTTGGAGAATCCAATTTGGATCAGACTAGTGGCATTGGAAAGAGGATGCAGAGGGCTACTATAGGTCGCAATTTCAGAACTGGATGATTCGAAATTACAAAGATATATCAGATGTAATATCAAGCTCCTACAAAGTGAAAAAAGGTGTGTAGTTTTTTTTTTAAATTTTTGCATAAGCTTGGTTTGAAAAATTAGTTTGAAGGAATTCAAAGGGCATAGTAAAGCATTAGTATTGGTAATTAATGCCACAAGGAAAGAAAATGCAAACACCTAGTAAGCAACCTGAAAGCTCTAGCATGACTCATGAAGAAGAGGAAGAAATGCAACATGATATATCAAAATTATGAGACCAAGTGCAACAAGTGTCACTTGCACAAAAAGTAACGGAATCTAAGATGGATGGTTTAAAGAAAGATGTAGAAGCTAATATGGATGGTTTAAAGAAAGGTGTAGAAGTTAAGATGGATTGTTTAAAGAAAGGCGTAGAAGCTAAGATGGATGGAATTGATGCTAAGATGAATGGCATGGACGCTAAAATGGATGGCATGGATGATAAGATGGAAGAATTGAAGATAAATTTGAATAAGTTGCTACAAGAAATGGTCACTAATGGTGAAAGGGTAGTAAAGGAAACTCATGATGAGAACAAAAGAAATGTTAATCATGATTCCATAGACTCTAATGTTGGATCGAAGACCCACCATATTCCAAAAATCGATATGAGGAAGTTTGATGGCAAGGATCCCGCAACATGGATATTACAGATGAAGCAATTTTTCGATCTCAATAATGTGCAAAACACACAAAAGGTACGTATTGCAACTTTATATTTGGAACCAAATCAGTTTGTATGGTATCAATGGCTTTGCTCTCGTAGACAAATTATCACTTGGGCAATTTTTACGGAAGAATTGACAGCACATTATGAGGATACAAAAAGCAACACTTTTTTTAGCCAATTGATAAGTCTCAAACAAAAGGGTTCAATAATGGAGCACATTGAGGAGTTCCAAAAATTGAACATAAGGGTAAAAAATATTCCAGAGGAGCATAGGATTGATGTGTTCCTAGGGACTTTAAAGGATAATATCCAACATGATGTTCGCCTTTGGGAACTTGATTCATTAGAGAAGGCATTCAAGTTAGCAAGAAAAATGGAAAGCAAAATTATGGCAACTAGGAAGCATACCACTCACAACTATAAAGATGGAAGTGTTGTTGCCCCTAGCCTTCCACAACCTATAAGGTTGACACCACAACAATTGGAAGAAAAAAGAGCAAAAGGGCTTTGTTATAGTTGTGATAGAAAATACACTAAAGGTCATAAGTGTGCTGAGAAGAAATTATTCTACATAGATTGTGAAGAGGAAGAAGAAAATGAGCAAGAAAGGTCAAAAGAAGAGGATATACTCCAGGAAAAAAGCCTAGATAAAGAAGAAATGAATCCGACCATATCTTGTAATGCATTGGCTAGAATTACCACTCCTTAAACCATCAAGATAGAAGGACAAATCAAGAAGAAAAAGGTAATAGTGTTGATTGATTCAGGAAGTACCCACAATTTTATTCATTGTATGATAGCAAAAGAATCGAATTGCCTCCTATATACAACACCAGAGTGTCAAGTGATGGTTGCAAATGGAGGAACCATAAATTGCTCTGGAAAGTGCCATAAGATCAAGCTATCCATGGGAGAATATGTATTGAAAAGCCCAATGCTTTCCATTCCAATGGGAGGTGTTGATGTTGTACTAGGAGTCTAATGGCTACAATCCTTGGGTACAATAGCTTTTAAATTTTAAGAACTTTTCATGAAATTTTATGCGGAAGGAAAGGAAGTTGAATTAAGGGGTATTGCAGGAAAACCGGGAAAGATAATGAGCTCTAACGGTATGACAAAGCTTCTAAAAAAGGAACAACGAGGTGTAATTGCACAATTATGTTTGTTAGATGTTTCCACATCGAAATCATCTATTTCTCCAGATCTCCAAAAAGTCTTGGACAATCATTCCAAGGTATTTGAGACTCCCAAAGGTCTCCCACCTATTCATGATCATGATCATGCTATTCATTTGATTCCAGGAAGTGTTCCTCCAAACATCAGGCCATACAAATATCCCTATGCCCAAAAGAGTGAAATTGAACGTATGGTTGCAGAAATGCTTGAGGCTGGTATAATTCAACCTAGCCAAAGTTCTTTCTCTACTCCAGTAGTATTGGTGCATAAGAAGGATGGATCATGGCGCATGTGTCCGGATTATAGGGAGCTCAACAAGCTCACTATTAAAGATAAGTTTCCCATTCCTGCCATTGATGAATTATTGGATTAATTGCATGGATCAATTTACTTCAATAAGTTAGATCTTCGTTCAGGATATCATAAAATCAGAATGAAGACACAAGACATTCCGAAAACAACGTTTATAACTCATGAGGGTCACTACGAGTTTTTGGTCATGCCTTTTGGCCTTACTAATGCACCTTCTACATTTCAAGGTTTGATGAATTCCACTTTCAAACCCACCCTTAGAAAATTTTTGTTATTATTTTTTGATGATATACTAATCTACAACAAGTCTTTGAAGGATCATGTTGAACACGTTGACAGGGTGCTACAACTATTGGAGGAGAAACAATTATATGCAAAAAGATCCAAATGTTTCTTTGGAGTACAAGAGGTGGAATATCTGGGTCATATTGTCTCTCATGAAGGAGTTAAGGTAGACCTTAGCAAAATTAAAGCCATTAAGGAATGGGAAATCCCCACATCCATAAAGCATTTGCGAGGATTTCTCGAGTTGACAGGGTATTATCGCAAGTTTGTTAAGAATTATGGGAAAATAACAACACCTCTAACAACGTTGTTGAAGAAAGATGCATTTTCATAGACTCTAGAAGCAACAAAGGCCTTCGAATATCTTAAAAAGGCAATGTGACAAGCACTGGTCTTAGCTACACCAGACTTCACAAAAACCTTTATTATGGAATGTGATGCTTCCGGAAATGGAATTGGTGCTGTTTTAATTGAAGATGAAAGACCCATTGCTTTCGAAAGTCGCCCAATCAAGGGAAAGTATTTACACAAAGCTATTTATGAGAAGGAAATGTTGGCAATACTACATGCACTTAAGAAATGGCGACCCTACCTAATGGGAAGACACTTCAAGGTAAAAACGGATCATGATAGCCTTAAATACTTTTTAGAACAAAGATTATCCTATGAAGAACAACAAAAATGGGTCACAAAGATGTTGGGTTATGACTTTGAAATCATATACAAAAAAGGGAAGCAAAATGTTGTGGCAAATGCACTCTCAAGAAAGGATGAGGATGTGGAAGCATTGTTGTGCGTCATTTCTATTATCCAACCGATTGGATAAACGAAGCAAGGGAGGAATGGAAGAATGACGAAGAAGTGTGGGAACTTATTCGAAAGTTACAACAAGATTCCAGTGCATCTAATACATTTAGCTGGAAAAATGATTCGTTATGGTACAAAGATCACTTATACCTCTGTAAGAATTCCCAACTCAAACAAAAGATTCTTCTGGAATCGCACGCTTCTCCATTAGGAGGGCACTCAGGATTTTAAAAAACTTACCACAGGGTTAAGAAGGAATTTTTTTTGGATGGCCTTAAATCGGATATTCAAAAGTTTGTGGCAGAATGTTTGGTATGCCAACAAAATAAAGCTGAAACAATTAAGACACGAGGTCTATTACAACCTTTATCCATTCCAAGCCAACGTTGGGAGGAGGTTTCAATGGATTTTATCACAGGTTTACCCAAGTCTGAGGGAAAGAGTGTCATCGTGGTGGTAGTTGACAAACTTACCAAGTATGCACACTTTTGTGCATTATCACATCCATTTAAAGCCAGTACAGTTTCTACGACATTTACGGAAACAATTCAAAAGCTACATGGAAACCCAAAGATTATTGTAAGTGATAGAGATCCCATTTTTACAGGAAATTTTTGGACAAAATTATTTTCTTGTCTTGGTACTCAATTAGCTCATAGCTCATCTTATCATCCTCAATCTGATGGGCAAATGGAGATAGTAAACAAATGTTTGGAAGGATATCTTCGTTGCTTTGTATCTGATAAACAGACACAATGGGTCAAATGGTTGCCTCTGGCTGAATGGCGGTATAACACTTCCTTCCATACTACAACAAAAATGACCCCATTTATGGCACTTTATGGATATCAGCCACCATCCATCACATCATTTTTAAGAGAAAATTCTAAGGTTCAAGCAGTGGAACATCACATCGAGCATCAACAACAAGTTCTCCAACTCTTAAAGGATAACCTTGTGTTGGCGCATAATAGAATGAAACAATAGGCAGATCAACATCGCAGTGAAAGAAATTTGATGTAGGTGATTGGGTATTCCTACGGCTACAACCATATAAACAAATGTCCCTCAAGCAAGCTAATAAGGATAACAAATTGTCACCAAAGCATTATGGTATGTACAAGGTGTTGCAAAAGATTGGTACTATGGCATACAAATTGGAGCTTCCTGTAGCTTCTCAAGTGCACCGAGCTTTCCATGTTTCATGTTTAAAGAAGGTTATAGGCAACAAGCTCCCAGTTCAAACAATATTGCTAGAACTTGACGAGGAAGGAAAAATTAAATTGGAACCGGAAGCAGTCACAGAAACAAGAACTTGACAACTACGAAATCGATCCATTTCAGAGTATCTCATCAAGTGGAAGAACTTATCCGCTGAAGATTCCACATGGGAGGATGAGAATTTTACACAAAAGTATCCAGAACTACTCAAGCTTTGAGGACAACACTTTAAGGAGAGGGGCATGTTAGGTCCCTATAATACTAGTGATGCCCCCATTAATATTGTAGTTGTATCCCTTATTAATATTGTTGTGCCCCTATTGTCCCCATATTGTTATTACCGTGCCCCATAGAATCCCTCTATTGTTATTTTTGTGCCTTTATATTATTATTGTTAGGTCGGCTTGGTTATATTGTGACCCCTTAGACTCCTATATATAGAAAGGAGGTTTTGTCATTTGAATCATCCAAGAATTGTTCTTTTGTGTAATGTAAAGGAGGTTTCCCCCTCGAAGAGGCTGAATTCTAAGGCGTTCAACTATATTTTCTATCTTTTTGTGAGTTGGTTTCATAACACAGGGCCTAACCCCAAGGGCGTCGTGGAGAATTGACCCTGTGACCTCCCAATCAGTGAGATACGTAACAACGGGGACTTGACCAGTTGAGCTAACCCTTGGGGCTAAACATATTATCTAACATATGAAAGTTGTTAGATTCATTGATTTTATTTGTTTATAGGGGAACTTGTCATTGAAATAATATTGAAGCCCTAGATATAATGAGCTTGATATCTTGATGAGCTGTGGATGTGATCTAGGGTTTGTAAAAAAACTTGGGCAAGAAGTTGATGTATTGAAGTAAGTCTCTTGCGGATTATGTTTGTAAAGTCTAAATGCTTTCGTTATTATAATATTTTGATATGGCTAACTTAATTTTGGTCTAAGTTGTGCAGGTACATAATCTTCAAATTTGTGAAGATGATCATAAGTAAAATTGATGTGATATATGAATGACTCTGATAAGAAGGATGGAAGCCGTGAAAGATTCTCTGATGATGAAAAGAAGAAGTTGATATCCCTAAGTTAAGAGAGAGCTTGGATAGAAGAAATCTCTCTGAATTAAGAGGGAGCCTGGATAAAGGAAATCTCCCTGGTTGAGAGGGAGAGCATAATTTTGATTGGAGAATTAAGGATATGTTGTTGCATGTGAAGTAGGAAAGTAAAGTATATAGTTAAGGAATCTTTTGTCAAATAATTGGTTGATAGTCCTACTGTGTTGAGAAGCAACATCAAGTTGTCTAGAAGACCCTAAAGGTTTGTATTTGATTATGCACATAAGAAATTATGCTATTGATTAGGGTTGTGTTTGTACAAGTAAATCTCTCGAAGATTTTGATAACATGCTGGTTACCGATTAGTTTGATCGGGAGAGATTTGTTGTCCTTGATCTTTTGGATCAAGAAGTATTGAGGCTTTGTGAGTGAAGAATTGCCTTGGAAGACATCTCAACGACACTTTGTGTTGATATCTAGGTCCCAAAGTTGGAAAGGTGGTGTTGGTCATTGAGCTCTGACACGCACCTAATATTTGGTTTGATGGTTAGCAAGTAAGCCCGATGGTACCTAGAGAGTTTGAAAGCTTGGTCCATATTAGTCCCACCCAAATAGATTGCCTTGGTCGGGAATCTAGTCCGTGGCATTATACTGCCTAAATTGTTGAGAGACCAAAAGATAGATTGCGTTGGTCAGGAAATTAGTCCATGGAATTACAGTTCCTAATCTTCTTCATAGATGATGTGGTTTGAGATCTTCCATGTACCACTTTTATTATATGTAAATATGAATACCTCCCTAGTTAAGAGGGAGTGTTGGAAAATGTAACTAGGTTTGGTCTTCATAATTGTACTTAAAGTCAAAATGTAATGAAAATAATTTTATTATTAATTTGAATTGACCTATTAAAGCATGGTTTCATGGTTGGGTCATTTGTATAGGTCAAGCCTCCATTGTAGGCTTTAGGTTATTTGTCAAAGTCAAATTTATGAAGGCTCCTCCATCCATCAAAGTCTCCCTGTTGTCGAAAGGATCCTCTAAAAGTGGACTTTCATAAAGGAGATATCATGTCTACCTATATGAAGACACAATTATTTGAAATGTAATGTCATCTTATTTGTATGGTTTAACCACTATATATACAAGCATTGGATCTTCGTATTTCATTCATAACACAAGTTCGGATTTCCGATAATCTCTTTTTAGGTAATCACAAAAAAGTTCAGATATGCTTTCAGAGATATATATATATTAGGGTCTCTATAATAGAAGGTTTGGATGTCTTAGAGTGTTCGACGCTGCTTCAATTTGATGCTATTTTAGAAGGAAAGGACCATTGATATCACAAAGATAAACTCACATTACATGATTCGGTGTTGTCACAATGACCTTAACTCAGTGTTCTCACCACAGTGATATCATCTCAGTGCTCGATGCTCGAATTGGTTGGGTTGGTGCAGAAGTATCACAGTAATACATGAAGGAGCTCAGATTGGATGCAAAGATTATCTCTTCAAGGTCAAGTATGAAGAAGATTGATTGTTACAGGAACAATGGAATTGAAGAAGGTTGACTTGATGGATGAAGGTAGTCTCGAGTCTAAGACTCTGAGTTGTAAGGGTCTTGATCGTCTCATCTTGAATCTAATCAAGGGAGAATTTGTGACTAGGTTTTCCCCTCGAGGGGGGTTTTGTCCTGGCAGCGTGCCTATATCTTGTGTTCTTCTATTTTGTTGCTGGCATTACTCTTTATGATAAGAAAATATAATTAAGAGATATAATACTAATAATGAAAAACATCACAAGGTAATGTCATTAAGACGGGAAATAATTTAACTGCCAACTATATGGATTTCCAACAAGACGAGCTATGAGCTAATTGAGTACCAAGAAAAGAAATTAATTCCATCCAAAATTTTCCAGTGAAAATGTGATATATGTCACTTACTATAATCTTTGGGTTTCCATGAAGCTTTTGAATTGTTTCCATTAATGTAGTAGCAATTGTACTGGATTTAAAAGGATGAAATAATGCACAAAAGTGTGCATACTTGGTAAGTCTATCAACTACCACCATGATGACACTCTTTCCTTTAGACTTGGGTAAACCTGTGACAAAATCCATTGAGACCTCCTCCTAACATTGACTTGGAATGGCTAAAGGTTGAAACAGACCCGGGGTCTTAATTTATCAACTTTATTTTGTTGGCAAACCAAACATTTTGTTTCAAACTTCTCAATATCAGATTTAAGGCCATCTTAAAAAAATTCCTTCTTGACCCTATGGTAAGTTTTTAAATCTTGAGTGCCCTCCTAAGGGAGAGGTGTGCAATTCCAACATAATTTTTTATTTGAGTTGGGAATTCTTACAAAGATATAAACGATCTTTGTACCATAATGAATCAATTTTCCAACTAAATGTATCATATGTATTGGGATCTTGTTGCAATTTTTGAATAAGTGACCACATCTCTTCATCATTCTTCCATTCATCCCTTGCTCTGGTTATCCACTCACGTTGGATAATAGAAATGGCACAAAGCAATGCTTCCACATCCCCATCCTTTCTTGAGAGTGCATCTGCAAAAAAAAATTGCTTCCCTTTTTTGTAGATGATTCCAAAGGCATAACCCAAAATCTTTGTCACCCACTTTTTTTGCTCTTATGAAGATACTCTTTGTTCCAAAAAGTATTTAGGACAATCATGATCTGATTTTACCTTGAAGTGTCTTCCCGTTAGGTAAGGTCGCCATTGCTTTAGTGCATGTAGTATTGCCAACATTTCCTTCTCATAAATAGGTTTGTGTAAATACTTTCCTTTGATTGGATGACTTTAAAAAGAAATAGGTCTTCCTTATTGCATTAAAACAACTTCAATTACATTTCCTTAAGCATCAAATTCCACAATAAAAGTTTTTGTCAAGTCTGGGGTAGCTATGATTGTTGCTTGGCATATTGCCTCTTTAAGATTTTCAAAGGCCTTCATTACTTCTGGAGTCCAAGGAAATGCATATTTCTTCAATAATGATGTTATAGGAGTTGTTATTCTCCCATAATTTTTAATAAACTTGCGATAGTACATTGTCTACCTAAGAAATCCTCGAAGATGCTTTATGGTTGTGGGGATTTTCCATTCCTTAATGGCTTTAATTTTGTTAGCGTCTACCTTAACACCCTCATGAGATACAATATGACCCAAATATTCCACCTCATGTACTCCAAAGAAAAATTTGGAGGATTTTGCATATAATTGTTTCTCCTCCAATAGTTTGAGCAACTTGTCAACATGTTGAACATGATCCTTCCAAGTCTTGTTGTAGATTAGTATATCATAAAAAAATACTAACACAAATTTTCTAAGGAAGGGTTTTAAAATGGAATTCATCAAATCTTGAAATGTGGAAGGTCCATTAGTAAGGCCAAAAGTTATGAACAAAAATTCATAATGACCCTCATGATTTCTGAATGTTGTTTTCAGAATGTTTTCAGTATTTATTATAATTTGATGATATCTTGAACGAAGATCCAGCTTGGTGAAGTAAATTGCTCCATGTAATTCATCCAAAAATTCATCAATGACATGAATGGGAAATTTATCTTTAATAATGAGCTTGTTGAGCTCCCTATAATTCAGACACATACACCATGATACATCCTCACCAATACTACTGGAATAGAGAAATAACTTTGAATAGGTTGAATTATACTAGCCTCTAGCATTTCTGCAACCATATGTTCAATTTCACTCTTTGGGCATGAGGATATCTGTAAGGATTGATGTTTGGAGGAACAGTTCCTGGAATTAAATGAATAGCATGATCATGATCACAAATAGGTGGGAGGCCTTTAGAAGTCTCAAACACCTCGGAATGATTGTCCAAGGCTCTTTGTAGATTTGGAAAAATAGATGATTTCGATGTTTGAACCTCTAGTGAGCATAATTGTGCAATTATGCCCCATTGTTCTTTCTTCAAAAGCTTTGTCATGCCATTAGAGTTGATTATCTTTCTTGGTTTCCCTACGATACCCCTTAATTCAACTTCCTTTCCTTCCCAAAAAAATTTCAAGAAAAGTTCTTGAAAATTGAAAGCTATCGTCCCCAAAGATTGTAATCATTGGACTCCTAGTACAACATCAACACCACCCATTGGAATGGAAAGCATTGGACTATTCAATACATATTCCCCCATGGTTATCTTGATATTATGGCATCAGTTCAATTCCTTGGCTATCTTACAATGAATAAAATAATGGTTACTACCTGAATCAATAAACACTATTACATTTTTCTTCTTGGTATATCCTTCTATATTGAGAGTTTGAGGAGTGGTAATTCCTGCCAATGCATTACAAGATATGTTCGGATTCATTTCTTCTTTCTTTGGAGTTGGTTCTTGGTGTATATCCTCCTCTTTTGATGTTTCTTGTTCCTTTTTTCCCTCCTCTTCACAATCTATGCACAATAATTTATTCTCAACACACTTATGACCTTTACTGTATTTTCTATAAAAAATGTAACAAAGCCCTTTCGCTCTTTTTTTCTCCAATTTTTGTGGTGTCAACCTTCTAGGTTGTGGAAGACTAGGAGCAACAACACTTCCATCTTTATAGTTGTGAGTGGTAGACTTCATTGTTGCCATAATTTTACTTTCAATTTTTCTTGTCACCCTGAATGCCTTCTCCAATGAATGAGGTTCCCAAAGGGGAACCTCATGTTGGACGTTATATTTGAAAGTCCTTATGAAGACATCAATCATATGCTCCTCTAGAATATCGATTACCCTAATATTCAATTTTTGGAAGTCTTCAATGTGCTCCGCCATTGAACCCTTTTGTTTGAGATTTATCAATTGGCTAAAGAAGGTGTTGCTCTTTATATCTTCATAATGTGTTATCATTTCCTCCGCAAAAATTTACGAGGTGATAAGTGATTTATGAGAACAAAGTAATCTATACCATACAAACTGATTAGGTTCTAAATATAGAGATGCAATACATACCTTTTGTGACGGTTGTACATCCTGTAGATCAAAATATTGCTCCATCTGTAGTATCCATGTTACCAGATCCTTGCCATCAAACTTCCTCATATCTATATTTGGAATGTGCTGGTTCTTAAACCCCACATTGAAGTCTCTAAAATCCTAATCCATATTCCTTTTTTCCTCATCATGTTTTTCATGGATTGCCTTGTCACCACGTGGAAGCCTTTCTTGCAACAATTTTGTCAATCCTTCCATCTTGACATTCATCATTGCTTCCATGTCTACTTTTAAACCATTCATGCCTCCTTTTATTTCTATGTTTAAACCATCCATGTCACCTTTTAAGCTATCCATGTCCCCTTTTAATCCATCCATGTCATCATTGGTTGCTCTTTGTGAGAGCGAAATTTGTTGCACTTGGTCCCGTAATTTTGATATATCATGTTGCAATTCTTCCTCTTCATGCGTCATAGAAGATATTTCTGAGGGGTTAATGGGTGTATAATTATTTTGTTTTGGAGGCATTATAGAACCGAATACTGATATCTATGCTTCAATATGCCCTTTGAATCACTTCAAACTGTTTTTTCAAAAGTTATGCAAAATTTTAAAAATACACACATTTTTCTTACTTTTTAGGAGCTCAATATTGAAATTGTTGTATCTCTGTAATTTCAAATTTCCAAGGTCTAAAATTTTTCCTTGTGGTAGCCCTATTAATCTTATTTCTAATGCCACAATTCATACCAATATTGGATTCTTAAATATAGAGTTATGCCAAATCTCCCACGATGGCCTAATTATGGATTGGTTCAGTAGAGCGAAGTTGTACGGGATGCCACATGTCATTGTTTCAACCTTCGGATCTGAAATTACTGCACAAAAAACTGAAGTTAGTACACTTTCAGTTAATTTTTACAGAATTCAAATCCGATGTCTGAAAAAAAATTATGACGACTTTTCCTGGATCACTTGTTTGAGACTAAATTCTGGATCCTGCAAAAACCTTAACTTCTTCGGACCATATCTCATAACATATAGCGAACCAAGATCTGAAATTTTGGCACAAAGTTCACCAAGATTTCAGATCCATATGGTCACAATTTTAGCTTCTTAAGCTTTGTATAAAAAAAATTATAGCGAAAATTCCATAATGGCCTGTTTGAAGCAGCGAAACTATAGAATCCAAAGCTCTGATTCCAAATGTTATGCAACCAGCTCACAAAAATATATATCAAACGACTTAAAAAGTATCTTCTTCGAGGGGGAAACCTCCTTTAGATTACATAAATGAACAATTCTTGGATGATACAAATGACAAGACCTCCTTTGTATATATAGGAGTCTATGGGGTCAGAATGAGCCTACATAACACTAATAATGTAAGGGCACAACAATAACAATAGTGGGCTTCTATGGGGCACCACATAATAATATGGGGGCTACATGGGAACACCAATAACGATAAGGGGGCTACAATAGTATTATAGGGACCTAACATATGGTAGTAGGTCTCATGGAGGACACAAGTTGGAGAGGGATGACATGGTTAGAGGTGGTAGATGAATGGATACACCTTACAAGAGAGGTAGTGATTACAAGCTATATTCTAGTTCTGGATCAAATAGACAGCATGGTCAACATCACTATCATCCTTATGGAAGTAGTGAGAAGCAGTACTTTCCATATGAGTTTAGGAAAACCAAACCTCCTACCTTTGATGGAGAGTTGAAGAAACTAGGATATATAGAAGCATGACTGCTTGGGATGAAGTTCTTCAATTTTCATGATTATACAGATAATATGAAAGTTAGGTTATCAATTTTCAGTCTCAAGGGAAAAGAAAATATTTGGTGGGAATATGTAAAGCATGTCAAAGGCATCAAGATAGAGGAGTTGAGTTGACATGAGTTTAAGAGACTTAAAAAAAAATGGTAAGGCTTGAGTTCTGCTAGTTGAAGATGGGATATTTGACAAATGAAGAGTATACGACGAAGTTTCTAGAGTTGTTGAGGTATGTTCCATATCTTAAGGATGGGAAGACGAAGGTTCAAAGATTCATTAGTGGATTGCCATTAACATTTAAAGATCATATTAAGTATGATGAGCCGCAAACATTGGACGAAGTAATTGGGAAGTTGAAACATTGTTATGAGAAGTCTACACATAAGTTAGAATCTAAGTAGGGTTGAAGAGGTAATGACAAGACTAAAGGAAAGTGGGATAACAAGCGAGGAATGCCTCGAGATGCAAGTGATAAGGAGAATGTAGCATTGTACAAGAAATTTAATGAAGTTGATAGATGATAGGGATTTCAGTCCGAGGAGAAAAATAGGGGTGATGGCAAAAATCCTTTATAGTTTTGGACTTGTGGCAAAGATCATCACATGAGAGATTGTCCACAACATCAGGGTGGCATACCCAATATATACAGTGCTCAAGAGGCACAGACAATTGGGGATGTTGGACAGAGTATTCCTCATATTTATGCAGCATTAGATAATAGGTAGGTTGATCATCAGGCATCTATTATCGATATGGCAGGTAAGATTTGTGATTAAGTTGCTTATATTTTGATTGACCCTGTATCTAACTATAGTTATATCAATCCTGACCTGGTGGATAGGTGTTGCTTGAATAAAGAAGTGCATGCAGAATCTTGCTTGGTGGAGTTGGCTACAGGGACCAAGAAAATAGTTCATCATTGGGTGACATATTGTGCATTTGAGCTGAAAGGTATGTCTACATCAACACATCTAAATGTGCTTTCCTTGGGATCATATAGTATGTTGTGGGGTATGGATTGGTTGTACATTCACAGGACAAAGATAGATTGCTATGACAAGGCTATTGAGTGCCTATGATGATGGAGAGGAGAATCTTGCAGGGTAAGAAGAAGCCTACATCAGTGAGAATGACTACAACTATACAGGCAAAGTGCAGTAGTAGGAAAGGGTGTGTATTCTTTGTAGTTCACATTTCCAGTGACCAAGGGAAGGATGTTGAGGATGTTGATGTCTTGAAGAGGCATCTAGTTTTGCAGCATCTTCTAGATGTATTTCAAGTAGATATTTCACAGTTACCACCTCATATCGAACTTGACTTTTCTATTGAGTTGATGTCAGGAGCAACACCAGCATCGAAGGCACCTTACAGGATGAGCACTCTAAAGTTTGTGGAACTGAAGTTGCAGCATAAGGAAATGCTTGATAAATGATACATTAGGCCAAGTGTGTCACCTTGGGGTGCACTAGTGTTGTTTGTGAAGAAGAAGGATGGTACTCTCAGATTGTGCATTGATTACATGTAGTTGAACAAGGTGACTATCAAGAACATGTAACGTTTATTGTGGATTAATGACTTTTTTTATCAGTTGAAGGGAGGAATAGTGTTCTTGAATATTGACTTGAGATCAGGATATCATCACTTATGCATCAATGAAGAGGACATCTACAAGAATGCATTCCATACTAGGCATGGACATTATGAATTTGTAGTAGTTATTTTTGGTCTTATTAATGCTCTAGCTACTTTCATGTGTTTGATGAATAGTGTGTTACATCCTTATCTAGAAAAGTTTGTGATAGTATTCTTTGATGACATATTGATATATTCTAAGAATGAGGAAGAACATGCAGAACACCTAGAATAAGTGTTAATATTATTGACAGAGCACCAATTATATGCCAAGCTTAGTAAGTACAGTTTCTTTCAGAAAAAATTTCATTACTTGGGACATGTTGTTTGCACAGAAGGTATAGTAATGGACACAAAAAAATATCAGAGCTATCATGGAGTGAGTAGCTCCTAGGAATGTGGATGCGGCTAGATCATTCATAGGATTAGCAGGTTACTATATGTGATTCATCAGGAACTTCTCCTGGATTGCCTATCCTATTACATCTTTGTAGTGAAAAGGGAAGAATTTTAAAAGGACTAAGGAGTGTGCAACTAGTTTTGAGCAGATGAATCATTTTCTTACAAATACCCTGGTCTTTAAGATTGAAGATCCTGATAAAGAGTTCATGGTATGAACATATGCTTGCAAGAAGGGAATTGATGGAGTCCTGATGCACGAAGGACAAGTAGCATGTTATGAGTAAAGGAAGTTGAATGAACACGAGAAGAATTATGTGACTCATGATCTTGAGTTGGCAGCTATCATCCATGCATTGAAGACGTAGATACATTATCTTCTTGGCAGGAGGTTCATCTTAATGAGTGATCATAGTGGGCTAAGGTACTTGTTTTACCAACCTAATATGAATTTTAGGCAAGCTAGATGGTTAGCCACTCTTAGTGAGTTTGATTTCAAGATCAAGTACATCAAGGGAAAGGAGAACAGGGTTACAGATGCTCTTAGTAGAGGAGTGCAGGTGAATCACATAGTAGTAGTGAGTTCTTATGGGACAAACTTGTAGGAGAGGATCTTGTAGGCATGACAACATGACGATAGGTATCAACAGTTGAGTCACAAGTTACAACAGTAGGGTGAAGCTGATAGGGATGAGGAGTATCAACTCACAACAAATGGCTTGGTCAGATTTAGGAAGATAATTTATGTGTTAGGTGACAGTGAGCTCAAGAATATTATCTTAAGGGAGTTTCATGTTAAGTCATATTCAAGTCACCGAGGATGTCAGAATATAATGACAATAGTTAAGAAATTCTATCATTGGATGAACTTGAAGAAAGAGGTGGTTTATTTTTTTGCGAGATGTTTGGATTTTCTGGTGGTAAAAGCAGAGTGTAAGCATCCAGGTGATCAATTGCAATTGATTTTGATTCCAGAGTGGAAATGGGAGGTCATTTCCATGGAATTCAATACAAATTTTCCCAGGACATCAATGCAACATGATTCCATTATGGTTGTGGTTGACAGGTTAAGTAAGGTAGCTCACTTCATTGCAGTGAAGTTTATGAATTCAACTAGTGAGGTAGCTCATATTTTCATCAGGGAGATAGTAAGATTGCATGGTGTTCCTAAGAATATCATATCAGATAGAGATTCCAAGTTCACTTCTAGGTTTTGGAAGGTTTGCAAGTTTGTGGACAAAGTTGGACTTTAGTACAACTTATCATCCACAAACAGATGGACAGAAAGAAGGGTTAAAATAATTCTTAA
Organism: Pinus tabuliformis; assembly: GCA_031772625.1. Classification (NCBI taxonomy): domain Eukaryota; kingdom Viridiplantae; phylum Streptophyta; class Pinopsida; order Pinales; family Pinaceae; genus Pinus; species Pinus tabuliformis. The sequence continues at coordinate 1,443,067,990 of CM062816.1, forward strand.
GGACATGTTGAGGATGTATGTCATGCATCCAAAGAGGAAGTGGGAAGAGTATTTTCCACTCGTGGATTTTTCATCTATTAATGGGAATCATGTGTCATTGAAGATGATTCCATTTGAGGCACTTTATGGGCAGGGTTATAATACACCTATCAGTTGGAGTAATCTAATGAAAAAAGTGTTTATTGGAATGGATATGTTTGCAAAGATGGAACATTAAATGCAGGTTATTAAAAGGAATTTGAAGGCAACACAAGATGCGCAGAAGAGTTATGCATATTAGCATAGGGTATTTAAGGAGTTTCGGGTTGGGGAGCATCTGTCCTTGCACATCAAGCCCAAGAGGATATCCTTAATGATTGGGTCATGTGCCAAGCTGGCACCTCAATATTGCGGACCTTTTGAGATCCTTGCGAGGATTGGACCAATGGCCTACAGGCTAGCACTGCCTTCAACAGTGAAAGTCCATGATGTTTTCCATGTTTCATTGCTTGAGAAGTACGTCCAGGATATTGATAATGTGATTGACTAGTCTATATTACAGGTGGAACCAGAAGCATAATTCCAACCATAACCACAATGCATATTGCAGTGGAAACAACTCATGCTCCATAAGAAAGCAATCGAGCGGGTTAAAGTGCAATGGAATCACTTTGGGCACGATGAAGCTACATGCAAGATGAATGATTAGATGTGGGATTTATATTGTTCATTATTTGTTGGTTCAAGCAAATGAGTTTTTGGTATATGTATATGTATATATGTATGTTGTTATAAACATTGAAACGATTTGTGTTATAAAGCTCCAATAAGCGGTATGATTGTCATATTTTTCATGTTGGTCATGGTTTGCAGTAGTTCATTGCAAATACTGCATTGAGCTATGTTACAAAGCTCCATGGGCAGGGTGTGTTGCTTTTAGAAGTGTGTTATTCATAGGTGTCATAGAACACTGAGGACAGTGTTCCCTAAAGGGTTAGGGGTTTGTAAAATCCCCTGATTGATTTTCCATGCAAATGAAATATAACCAAGGTCATGGGACACATATTCCAAGTTGAATGTTGGGAAAAACATAGTGATGGTTATCACTTGTGATTAATTTATGGCTATGGAAATCATAAAAGGCAAAGTGGAAATAATTGGCATTTTATCTATGAAATAAAGGAAAATGGGAGAAAAGGAAGGTGAAGATACAAAGATTTGCATGCAAGGGAAATTAGAGGAAAAATGAAGAAAATAGAGGCCTTAATGATAAAAAGGCTTTTGAGAATCAGTTCACAACCTTTTGTCAGTTTGGCTTTTCTCTCTCATACTATTGCATACTTAGAACATTCTTGGAGCATGCTTGGAACACTCTAGTATTCACTTGGATTTAGAGAAAGAAGGAAAAGGAAAGCATAAAAGAGCAAGGGAATGGTTGGATCAGTAACTACAACTGGATTTCTTTGCAGGTAACATGTTTTATGTGTGATTTCCTTGTTGATTTATGGATGCATGGTATATGCATGTGTTTTTTTGGTTATGTGTTGTCATTGGCATAATATTTGTTTAGATTGATGATGGTTTTAGCCTTTCCTTTCTATTTGTTGGATAGCCATGGTGTTGTGGGTGTTGTGGGTTTTCCATGAAATCCCACATTCATGCTTGGAAAATGGCGTGGGAATGATTAGATGAAAGAGAGATTTGGTTCAACCCAATCTATGGCCGGGTAGTACGTGGAAGTCCCTGACTTGGTTGGCATTTTCATATATTAATAATAGCTATTCCTCTATTATGATTCATGTAAACTTGTAGTGATTATGTTGGTGATATTATGGTTGATTTGACATGACCTCTTTACTAGTTATTCATTGGTTATATGATGTATGTTAAATATGGCTCATGTCATGATTTGTTTATTTATCTATTGGTTGATAATATATGGACTAATAAGTGTTGTTGCAGTTATGTGGAGAGGGCACAGAGGTTTCTTGGTGATCCTCAGATGAATTTCATACTCTTATGATCAGATATGCATTCATGACTTGTATCTTACATTTTTTCCATGTGTTTGAAGAAAGATCTTGTGTGTTCTAGGAAGTTTAGGCCAAGTTATGCCTTCAAGTTTGAATGATTAGTATTGTCGTTAAGAGAAATATGATTGTAGAAAGTTACAAGAAGTTATGAGTAGAGGTCTGGAGACTAGCCTAGAAAAGTGGCTCAGATCCCAGAACCACATGCACAGAACTAGAGATATGGGGTCATAATCGCATGGAGCAAGGCTTGTGAGTGTGGTTGGAGGCTCACAACTAGATGCAAGTAGTGTTAAGGGTGTAATTATATGCCTAAGCCAGAGAAAAAGGGTTCTAGCTCAGGGATTGGTCACCTGGGGTGGTTGTTTAACCTCTCAGTGATCTATAGTCCCTGTAGGATGTCATTTTGTGGTTAGTTTGTAGGCCCCGCTTCCTTAACTAGAACTAGGAGGTCAAATCATCTCATAGTGACACTTGTCTCATGTTTACCTTGGTGATCTTGTGAATTTGGGTAAATGTGAGAGGAGGTGTTATATCCAATATGCTATCTCAAGACCAAGAACCTTCATTTTGGAAAAATCATGGTGAGTATGTATGTTATTTGCTCATCAATAAAAATGTGAAGGAATCTCACTGCCCTTCTCTGCACTATGTCTTGTATATAGTGATACCTGATCTCAATAAGCTTGGAATTGTCATGAAACATGGGATTCTCTTCCAATCGGATCCCAATATTAGTATTGCAATATATCATTGTCATATCCATAACATGCTCAAAAAGCTCTCCAAAGAGCTTCCTCGACCATATTGTATCACAACTGGCCATGCTAGTAGCAATATACTCTATCTCAGTCATGCTTAATCTACGAACTTATGTTTCCTGCTCATCCAAGATATCATGGAAGAACCCAAACTAAAGCAACACATTTGAGTTTTCTTCCTATCAATAACATTTATGGCCTAATAGACATCAATGTACCCATGAAGTCTCACATCTCCGACAATATATCTCATACCAAGATTAGTCATCCCATGAAAATATCTCAGCACATGCTTGGCAACAACATAGTGTGCATGAAGAGTCTTAGTCATGAATTGACTCAGAGTGTTAACTGAAAAACATATGTCTGAATGTGTGTTCATAAGGAACTTCAATGCCCCAATCAACTATCGATACTCAAATGGATTCACCAAGTCAGGATTTGCAGCATCTCCACATAACTTCTTGAAGTTCATCTCTGTCAGTATGGCCATAGGCTTATAGTCTACCATTCCAAATCTTTCCAACAATTTCACAACACATTTTCCTCAAGAAAGGAAAATCTCATTGAGTCTTTGCCACACTTCTAATCCCAAGAAATAATGCATCAATCCAAGGTATTTCATTTTGAATTTAGAGGCCATTTCCCTCTTGCACTTGAGCATCAAAGGCTCACTACCTGTCAAGAATAAGTCATCAACATATAAAACAAAAATAATAGGTATACCTTAGCCACTTTGAAGTAGAGGTTTGGGTTAAAATTGCTTTTCGTGAATCCAAGCTTCACCAGGTAGCTATCAATACAAGCATACCAAGATCTAGGGGCTTGCTTCAAACCATACAATGCCTTTTTCAGGCTCTAAACATGAGTCTTCCTGTCAAATCCCAGTGGTTTCTCAATGTATTCTTATTCCTGTAATATGCCATGAAGAAATGTAGTCTTCACATCCATATGGTGAACAATCCATCCTTGACTAGAAGTAAGCGAAACAATAGATCTAATAGTGGTATAAAACACAATATATATCATAATAGTATTCTCCCTCTTTCTAGGAGAAACCTCTAGCCACGAACCTCACCTTATATTTCTCAATAATTCCAACAACTCCATGTTTAATCTTGTATATCCATTTCGAATTAATGACAGACTTTCCTTTAGGTCTCAAAACCAATTCCCACACATCTTTATTCATAATAGACTCATACTCTTTGCCCATAACATCCTTCTAAACATGTTCTTTCACTACTTCTTAAAATGTGGGAGGCTCAGCCTGAATGATGGTTATCATAGCTACAACATATCCCTAGTATCGACATGGCTTCTTGCTTTCTCTAAAGGATCCTCTAGCAACGACAAGTCTTTTAGCATCCTATAATGCATCACAAAGATGAATTGGTCTCTTCCTAGAGTGGGGATCACATGGAGGAGGATCCAAGGGGTCCATAGGTTCCATGGGATCATCAACAATATCTTTATTTGGCTCGGGCATACAATAAACTTCTAGTAGGTCCATATCATCATCGTTCTTTTCAATAGGTGGAGGAATGTTCCCTTGCTTTTCCAAGGGTGGCATCTTCATCGAAAGTTACATCCCCACTAAACTCGATATTCCTTTGACCCGAAAGATATATTTTAAAAAATTTAAAATTATCACAATACCCAACAAATGTGCCTTTCTTTCTGGTGGCTTACAGCTTGTTTCTCTTGTCCTTTGGCACATGAAAGTACACGGGGCAGCCAGATATCCTCAAATGTCCAACATCGGACTTTACACCTGTGAACACTTCTTCGGAAGTCTTATCACCTAGGGCTTGATGAGGAATCTTGTTTTGAACATAGACTATTGTATTAGTGGCTTCTCCCCAAAGGAATTTTGGTAGCTTTTGATCATGCAACATGGCTTAGGCAACTTCCATGATGGTCCTATTCTTTCTTGCTGCCACACCATTTTGTTCGGGATTATAAGGTACGATGGTCTTCTTCTTGATTCCAACCTTCTTGCAGAAGTCGATTAACTCATTAGAAGTGTATACTCCACCATTGTTAGACACGAAGAACTTGATCCTTTTTCCTATCTGATTCTCTATCAGTGTCTTGAAGCCTTAGAACATCTAAAATGCTTTGTCCTTGTGCTTCAAGTAGAATACTCATGTTTTCTGAGAGAATTCATACACAAAGATTATGTAATATAGATATCCATCTAAATATTTCACTGACATAGGTCCAAATAGATCATAATGAATGAGTTGTAGAATATCACTAGACTTGATTTTGCTAGAAGGGAGTGGTCCTCTTGATTTCTTTCCACTGGCACATCCCAGACATACTCCAACATGGTTATATTGAGCCTCTGGCATTCCAAAAACCAACCTTCTTACTTTAGGTAGGGACTGATAGTGTCTATGTGAAAACCTTTGGTGCCAAAACTCACTTTGACGATTGTTATCATGTCTCAATGCTCACAATGTTCTTCCATTGACTCTATAGAGTCCTTAAATTTTGGAGCTCTAGATGAATGCATCCCTCATGCGAGATTTCATAGGCGAGGTGAGGACCTTTCCTCTTATGAAGACAACTCTCATCCCTTTGTCTTCCAAGGTACATATAGATACCGTGTTCTTCTTTAATCCTGGTACATAGATAACATCATGAAGAAGGATTTTTCCCCATAATCCAAAAAAAAAATGACAGAACCAAAACCCTTCACAAGGATAAGTAAAGTTGTCCCCAAGGTTGATCTTTAGATTAGTCTCTCTCTCAACTAGATTTGAGAGGACATACCAGTACCCATAGAAATGTTTAGAATCCCCACTATTTACCAACCATTTATCAAATGAATCCGAAGGAGAAGAACTAGAAAGAGCATAAATAATAATATATTTAGATTGAGCAGGAACAACATTGTTTCTATAACCTGAACTTCATGATCTCTTTTGAGGATGATGACCTTCTTCATGATCATCAGGGGCATTTCTACTTCTTTTATCATTGCTTCTTATTCTATTATCTCCTCTTCTTTTATCATTGAACTAGTTGTTGTTGAAGCCATGATTATTGTTGTAGTTGGACCTTGGAGTGTATCTCTTTTCTGAATAATCTCGGGCATAATGGCCATGATTATGACAATTGTAGCATTCAATATTCCTTAATCTTCTATTGGAGTCCTTTGATTTATGGATAGGTTTTCTTGAACCAAATGGTATTCCTCTACATTTTCTCTTTTTGCCTTGTGAAACAAATGCGGAGGGCTCTCCTTATTCATGATTTTGAATTCTCCCTCTAGATATTATCATGGTTTCTTCTTAAGTGCATTTTCCAATGAGCTCATCAAATGTCGGGACTTATCATTGTTTCTTATGGTAGTAATGAAGGTTTCCAAAATAGGAGGAAGGCCTTGAAGAGTAATGATCACCAACTCTCTATCAGATATAGATTCTCCAACAGTCTACAATTGATCCCTTAGTTGGGATATCCTCATCACATATGATTGCACAATTTTTCCCTTCTTCATCTTAATGTCCTTGAGTTGAAGAATGTGATTCAATTATTGACTTCATATATCTCAACTGACTTCTCATAGATATCCTTGGACTTCTTCAATTTTCCTATGTAAGTAAGGAAATGTTCTTTCGAAGAATCAATAAGAATTTTCTTAGCTTTGAGCTCACCTTTATTATAATTGGCCTTGGCAGTAGCAGGAGCATTTTCCAGTGGCTCGAGTACTTTTTCCTTCCACAATTTCCAAAACATCATTTTCATCTAATGTCACTTCCAACCTGATCTTCCAAGCAACAAAAATTGATGAGTAACCTAGCTTCTTTGTATCCTTGAAATAAGAGGTAGACATCTTGATCAATTAGCTTTTCTCAAATAGATTCCTTTAAAGATGATTTATTTTGTCTCTTTTCTCCTTGGGCTTGTCTTCACCTCAACTTTGATACCATGCTAATTTTCCATTGTTCTATACTAGCACAATCACTTAGCCCAATTCTTTCTTCAATTAAAAATCACTTTTAAATGAATATAATATTCCAATGACAATGAGAAATTGTAGATAGAACAATAAATGCAATACACAATAAAATATAGTCAAGAGAAATAACAAGAGACACAAGATTTGGTCAAAGGCCAGGGAAAAACCCCACAAGGGGGAAAACCATTTCATATTATTCTTCTATTAGATTGTCATCAAATTTTCAACAAAGAGATACAATGTTCCAATGAGTCAAAGGTCAACAACTTTGACTATTCAAGAGATCAACCAACCAATATATAAAAGATGAACCTCAAAGTCAAATCTGGTCAATAAGTCAAATCTGCAATTCTGGTCAAAGTCAACAACAAAAAATGATGCCCTAACTAGTCCACAAGTCAATGGTCAAACTTCCTCCAAAAGAGATCGACCAATATTCAAACAATTTGACCTTCCTTGCTGGTCAAATCTCAGTCAAATCAGTCCTCAGAAAGACAGTCAAAGCAGAGAGAATGCCTCCCATCAAACTTCATAATTTTGCATTCAAACTTCAGTCATTAGGCCTGTAGTAAACACAAGTCAAAGTGCCCAAAAAATTTGGTTCCTTCACCAGTTAATTAAGCCTTTATAGATTGGCTTTTTCCAAGTCAAAATGTCGAGTTAAAACTCGACAATGACTGCCCAAAGAGAAAAGTCAACGCAAAAAATCAAAATTAGCCTCCTTTGCTTCGCACGTGTGAACTCAGACCTCCTTATTTTAGACTTGTATGAGCCAATCATAAGTGGTGAGAGAATATGTGTTGAGTGATGATGATGTCCAAATGAGGTGATCTTGATGTGTATTTATATGTGTTAGAGGAGACCCAATTTGGCCTTTACACTGACATGTACTTTTGTGCACATATGGTTCCATCATTACAAATTATATTTTCCCTTGACCAAATTAAATTCTTTGAAGGAAAAGAGTGGTTTCTCTAGATGAGGAAGATTTTCCAATGGAGGGAATTTATCCTCGAGCTGCCAAAATTAACAATAAGCAGTTAAATAAGTTAACAATTAAGACAAATACCCAGTGCCTAGAATTGATGACCTATTCGATCATGTGAGAGGAGCCATTGTCTTTTCTAAAAGAGATTTAAGGTTCATTTATCATCAATTGAGAATCAAGGATGAGGATATTCATAAAACAACTTTTATAACTAGATATGAGCACTATGAGTTTATCGTGCTTTCATTTGGACTTACAAATGCCCTAGTTATTTTTATTTGTTTAATGAATAGTGTTTTCAAATAATACTTGGATAAATTTGTGCTGATTTTTATTGATGACATTCTAATTTATTCTAAAACCCTCGAGGAACATGAAAACACATAAGAATAGTGTTGCAAACACTTAGAGAACATAATCGTTATGCCAAGTTCAATAAATGTGAGTTCTACCAGGATTAGTTATGATACTTGGGACATGTAATTTCCAAAGAAGGAATTGCGGTAGTCCCTGAAAAGGTCAAAGCAATCCTTAATTGGACTGACCCTAAGGACATAGTGGATATGAGGTATTTTATGGCCTTTAATTGGTATTGTCGTAGATTCATTGAAGGGTTTTCTAAGTCGGCCCATCCCATATCCTTCTAGAAGAAAAAGGGGGTTAAATTTGAATGGACTCGAAAATGCCAAGAAAGTTTGAGCAGTTGAAGCAACTACTAACTATAGCACCAATCTTCAAAATTATTGACCCTAATAAGGAATACACAGTTTGTACTAATTCTTTCCTAAAAGGATTAGGAGGAGTATTGATACAAGACAATCATGTAATAGCCAAGGAGCCTAATAAATTTAAAGATCATGAAAGGAACCATGTTGTATATGATTTAGAACTGGTTGTAGTAATACATGAAATAAAGATGTGGCACCATTATTTAATAGGCAGGAAACTACATTGATCACTGATCTTATTAACTTAAATACTTCTTTAGCCAACATGACTTAAATGTTAGATAGGGTAGATGAATGGCTTTTCTCAATGAATATGGCTTTGATATTAAGCATATTAAAGGGAAAGAAAAGAAAGTGGTTGATGCGCAAAGTCAAAGTGGGAAACAAATTTGTGGAATTTCAGTAAGTAGCACTAAAACAAGTTTTGAGGAACAAATGAAAACAACAACATTAGAAGATAAAACTTATAATCATATTTGGGAAAATTTGAAAAATGAAGTTGGCCAATCAGAAAAGGTAGGAGATGCCATAAATAAAAATGACGTGTTGCCTTTAAGGACATAATTTATGTTCCTAATGTGCCTAGACTCAAAGAATTAATTATTGATCAACATCATTAAAAGCCTTTTTTCGGCTCACCTAAGTTATAAAAATAATATTTCATCACTCACAAAGGAATTCTTTTGGCATGGAATGAAAAGGAAGTGTAACCCTCCTCCAAAAAATCTCCCATGCTTTGATTTTGGAGGCTCCCTTTGATCATAAGAACTATCGTTTCAACTTGCTTCAAGTTTTCTTCTTGCTTTACTAAGTGTTGCAATGACTCATTTTCTCATGTTAAGCTTGTAATGTCTTGACTATGCTTTCCTTTTAACAGTTACTAGGCACTCCTCGTTGACAGCTAATTCTTGTTGACAGTAGTTGTTGTTAGTGTGAAATTTCTTGGAAGGTGTACCAAAAACACTTCACTTAAGTCACTAGGTGACAAGTGACCTAACAAAAAATTTATGGTTGCTTGTGATTCGAATATGCAATAAAAATGGAAAAACCTGCAATGAAAGTATAGACGATCCATAGTAGAAAGCAGCAGTATCGGATATCCAATGCAATAACCCAAATGGAAAGACTTTAACTTAATAAATTATTTATTAAAAACACCTCATGAAGGAGATATACAAAAGGGTCTATAAGTGCACTCCGTGGGATGGGTCCTTTGATGTCCTTCATGCTTTAGAAAATGATCTTCTCTCTCAATATGTGAAAAAATCCACACAAAAATGTGGAGAACTCTAATTGGAGATCAAAAGAAAAAAGACGATAATAGTGACGATGATTATGCTCTTGGTGAAGAATGAATGGAAAACCCTCCTATTTATAACAAAGTATTGAGTTAATCTCGAAAATGGAGAATAATAAAATAATATTAATCAAATCAAAATCTAATTTCTTGGAATACTTTATTATATTTATTGGAGAGGGAAAAGACATTTAAAATGGTTAAATATATTTATTTAAAAACAATTGACAAATAAAATGATTTATTAATTAATTCACAAAAATTAAGAATGGTGTGAAATTGAAATAATTATTAAATAAAGATTTAAAATTTATTCCAATAATAGAAATAAGGAATATTAAATAAATAGTGATTTATTTAATTATTCCTAATGGATTTAGTCAAATGTGACAAAGAATAATTATATAAATAATGATTCATCTAATTATTTTCATGGTTTTTTTATTTATTTAAATCATAAAACAATTTAATAAAAGTGGTTTACTAAATTATTTTCCACAGTGAAAGTGATTTTACTATGGTAAAATTAATCGTACATGGTGTATTTTCATCCACCTAGTTAGAAATGGCTAGGTGATCATTTTTTGGTGATAACATATTGCCCCCACACGTATGAGTGTTAGGAGAAAATCGTATAACCGAAATACTTTGTAGGTTACACTTCCACGTGATCAGGAGCTCAAAATTTCCCAAAAAAATCAAGGTGTCAGAATATTTATAAGCTTAGCTTTAGATCAAAGAGCTCGTCATTCTGAATCCAATGGTGCGAACGACACACAAATCCGAACTCGTATGCAGAAGTTGGAGCAAGTCAAAGTTCAAGTTTGACTTGTCTACATGGCAGGATTAGATGGCGTTGCAAAGCCCTTTAGCGAATTGGAAAGGGCCAAGTGGGAGGTTGCCATTGTCCCTCGCATATCGCATATCGGAGCAAAAGGCAGATTGACATTAGAAATCAGTCTCCGAGCAGGAAGGATTGCGATGCGATAAGGCAATCACAATCGACGATGGGGATGGTGTTGAATAATCGGCCCCATGCAGGATGGGTTGCAATGTGATATCACAATAACATAACGGAGGAGTTAAGAATCGGCCCTTGGTTCAAGCACGATTACGATGTGATTTATCACATATCCCAATCGCAAAAGTCCCACATTACATTATCGTCGATTCTTCGCCAATGCGAAATACGATAGGATATCTCAGATGCGATGCAACTTTAGATTCCAGTTTATAACCCCGGTGGGTCCACCGCTATTGTAGTGTATGGACTTTGATATCCACCAAGGGAAAGTGCCTATTGTGATAGGACTGCCATATGCAATATGTTATATGTTGTGTTTCATAATCCTGGCAAATTCGTGTATCGCATAAGTGCCTGTTGTTTGGGCTTGGGGTTATCCGCCGATTGCGATAAGCGATAAGTCTCGGACATAATATGTTTCAAAGTTGTAGTTTATAGCTCGTCGAGTCTGCCACATCACCAGATTGTATGTCATAATGCTTTAAGTCTTATATATAAGAATCACCCCTGGTAAAGCCAATTGCAATATTCGACAGGGCTGCGGAACCGTAGCCTTAACCATCGGACCACCACTCTGCATGTGACCACTCAGCCTTAACCGCGAGATAGGTGGAAAAGTTAGCGGGACAACCGATTTCAGCGAAACTACCATATTTGACTCCAGATAATGAATTTAATTGACAGTAAGCCAGATTTGGAGGAGAAAAATGTGGAAATACTGGCAAAAGTCATAACTAAGGCAATTTTCGACCAAATGAGTTGCAAAAAGAGGTTAAATTGCCATTTTTGGGCATTCTGAACTCATTGGAACATATTTCAAGAGAAACGAAGCACTTTTAGATAGGCTTTTTGTAAAGTGAATCCTTTGGGTGCCCTGGTCAACCAAAGTGTGTATTGAGTTTATGCAGGAGTTTGAAGATGGAGATGACCTTGTAAGGGTATTCCAGTCCCCATGTGCTTTCTGCAGCAGCCATTACAACAATATTGTAGCTTTATTTCTTCTTTTCCCTATATGTGTATGGAGAAGGAGACTTGTTTTAGTACTTCAAGTGGATTGTTGTACATTCTTATGCTCTTGGTAGTTGGAGTACGGGGTCTTGATTTGAGATCCCTTAGCTTGTTGATTGTTTCATGACTAATTGTAGGTTGTCATATGTTTAGACTAAGAGTTCTTTGCAAAACAATGTTTCCTTGAAGGGGAAACTAGCCACTCTTTTTGTCAGCGCATTTATGTACTCTTTACCATTGAAGAATTTTGAGCATAATGAGAAAGGGTCATGCCTTTAGAGCTAATCCAAGGAGATGTAGCCCAGGAGGGGTGAGCTCCTTTATCAATGGTTGGTGTATTATTGTTTGATACATGATTCCATTCAGTTTTAGTTTCATGTTTTAAGTTTTCTTCATGAAACTAACTTAAGTAAAAACACATAAAAATCATGCTTTTACTTGCTATTTTGGAGTCAAACCTCATGCACATTTTTATATTCTGATGAGGGGAATTAGCACAACATTACCAATCTACCCCAATTTAGATCACCACGAGACACCAAAGGGGAGTCAAAGAGAGAGAGAAATAACTAAAGCAATATAAGGTCGAACAAAAATAAAGGGGGCGAGGCCTACTAAAATGATAGAAGCCTAATTTTATGTGAGAGTACATGATCACAAATGAAGTGGGGGAGTTATACCCATACCCGTCGAGATAAATGAGTACAAACAATAATGATGAGCCCAACAATGTGGGACTGAGCTACAAAGTACATGATACATGATACACTGGCATCAATGGGCCATAAAATAACACAATGGATCCCATATACATAAAGCGCCTGGAAAAAATAGGTATATAATAACATCTGAGTACATGAGACATAATTCCCCTCAATATGACATGGTGAGGGGGAATCAAAACCAAAGAAGCCTTGTTGAACAGGAAAGGGCTATGAAGATTTGAATGGATCATCTGAAGGAGACGTGTGTTGTGGGTGTTGCAAGCAGCAGAAACTAAACCCGTCAAATCTGCGGAACTGCATCTGAGGCCGGATCAACATCTGTGGTCATCTTGGCATGTGGGGGTCTACCTGAAAGGCCACTCCCTCTGAGGTATGTAACATCTTACGCACACCCGGGAATCACTGGAACAATCATCTGGATCACCGAACCGTCAAGTATATGAATCTCAAGCATGCGATAAGGAGCTGGTGTTGAGCACGTGAGAAATAACCAAGTCAAAGGGAAATGATGAGTCCCTTTGCTTGATCTGAGGCACCGAACAAAGATGGAAGCTAGAACAAAGGTACACCACCTTCTAAACTTTCCTTCTGGAATAAATGCGTTGAGGTCGATAGAAGAGGGCCCGCCAGAGTTAAGGCAATAAGGAATCCTTAACAAAGGCACTAGGGAACATAGTAGAGGGATTGATGGACTGACACCAGAGATGAGGATGGAAGGAAAGAAGACTGATGAATTCCCTTTTCAAAGCATAATAAGGATGGTTGACCTGGTAGCGACTGACTCGATTTTGGAGGGGATGGTCAATGACTCAAACGGGGATTCGACAAAGACGGAGTAGTAGATCTAGAGGCCAAATATGAGTAAAATGGGAGGGATGCAACATGACGACGTATGAAACATTGTAATGGGACACAAGGGGACTCAGAACAAACTCCATAAATACAAGGGTGACTCGTCTATGACACTTTGCACAAGGGTGACCTGATGATGCTGCCACGTGAGGAAGGCCCGGAGGAGACCATGAAAACTTGAGTAAATGGTGGTTACTCATGATGAAAATCGACATGTGAGTCAACCAATGCAAAGGTAAAGTGGTACCAGAGTACGGGTGGCTAAAATGAAGAAATATCATTTTAATAGGTGGAAAAGTGAGACCTCATGGAAAAAATGCTTCCTGGTGAAATGTCAAATTACCAAAAAAAAAAAGAGACCCATTATATAACTCGGTGAGAGCTTTCCAGCTGTGCTAACGGTTCATCAAATGAAGTTATGGTTTGGTCGCAAAGGGTGACGAAAAAAACTAGGGTTTTTCCAATAAAGGGATTTTTTTCCCCCAAATCTAATTCATTTACATAGTGAGTTGTGGAGAATTTGGAGAGGAGGAGAAGGCGCTAAATCTTGTGGAGATCGTAGCGGACAAACCGATCATCGGAATCAGGGTCTGCAAGTTGGAGGTAGGTGGCTTAACCTTACTCATCATTTTTTGTGGATTAGACTTTCATATTAGGGCTTCAGTTCTCTATTGGGGACCCCTGCTCAACCTCATAGTTGCCACACACTTTTGGGGGTCTATTCTGCATTCTGAAACACGGAAACTAGGCCCACAAGTGTGTCCAATACAATTTTGATGGAAAAAACTGTGTTATGGGCTAAGAGGATTGGCAGGACTGGTGGTCTACTAGGAGATGAAGCTAAGTACTATACATGCATGCCTTTAACTCTGGACTGAAAAAACATATTGATATTTGGCGGGTATGGAAAAGCTGAAGGTATCATGGTGAGAATGAGATTTGGAGTCTCTCCATGCTAAGATTCGTGTGAATCAAGCAGTGAGAGGGGTGTTGGCACGATATGGCGTGCTCAAGTTCTTAGAGAACTCCATGATGAGGGCAGGTGAGCCCTTGCTGTCGAGGATAGTGAGTTAGTGGGACCCAGATCAGGAGGCCTTTATAGTACAAGGGCATATGAACGAGATCACGATCCAAGGCATATATTTTCTGACAGGACTACCCCCCTTGGGGGTGGTATGGGAGATACATCCAGTGCTACCTTGTGGGAGGCATATAGGTGAATTTTTTTATCACCACTGTGTACCAGGGAGTTGTGTAAAGGGCATGACCATATAGATCAGTGACTTGGAGAGGCTAGAGACACGAGCTGTAGCTGCAGTGGTGTTGTGGATCTTGGGTAGTCATGCCTTCCACCATATCATTGGAGGGCAGATGATGTTGGTGGAGAGTGTGTTGGGAGGGACCTACTATGGGTGGGCCTAGATGATGTTGTCATCATTGAAATGATAGTTGACACTATGCAAATGGAGGACCAATGATAATTGTTCATTTGGGACAGTTTTATGCTCACTCTTCTTTGAGAAGATCCCCACTATTCGACCACATGTTCAGATCCGTGATGAGCGCCCATAAGAGCCCAAGATGCACCGCTGGGGGAAGCTACTGAGAGGAGGAGGAGGAGGGGGAGTTTGATGAGTGTTATGACTTGAAATTTTGTTCATTGGGACCAGATTCCACTGTACATAGATGACTATCCATATAGTCACATGAACTATCAGGGGGATCTTGACTTACCACTTCCATCAGGACGAGCATGGGGTCCAAATGGTAAGTGAAGGTTGCTATGCGTTTGATGCATTTATAGTTTAATAATTATACGTATGTTGTACTTATTTCTAAACTTTGTGGTATGCAGATATAGCACCAGTGATGTCAACAGGATACAGGAGATGAGTCGCAACTCTTGGGGCTGCAAATTAGGGTGGGGCCACATCACAACAAAGACCAGGTGATGATGCTATAATGGAGGATCTTCAATGCAGATGTGACATGTTACTGACCACGGTGATAGAGCATTGTTGGCATGAGCTAGAAGATCAGTATACAGATGAGTGCACAGCTCTTTCCGCGGAGTGGTGAGGAATCATGCAGTGCATTACTATGGCCGTTTAGGTAGTACAAGATCTACGGCCTGAGGGAATGGAGTCGTTGGCTCAAGAGCCTCCAGATGATAGTGATTAGGCATAGCGACATGTGGGTCCCCATTTTTGTTTGATGATAACATGCGAATGAGCATGTCAGATGTATTTAGAGTAGTGGACTCAAAACACTGTATGCCGATACATATTTATGATTATGCATCTTTTTGTGACAATTGTGGCTCGCCATTTGTTTATGGATGTCTTCTTACATGTGATAAATGCCAATTTATAATTTCATTAGCAATGGTATATACATAGTGATTCTGGGCTCTAGGAACATGATGGAATGAAATGGATTCAAATTCATGCACCAAAAGCTTAACTCATAGATATTTTCTAAATAGGATAGCATTATGCACACGATAAACACCATTCAATTGTATGACAAGTAGCAAGGAATCAAGACAAACATGAAGTTTCAGGATGCGACGGTCAAGGGAATTAGCTAACAAACCTATCACAGCATCATATTCGACCTAGTTATTAGCGGCAGATCCAATGCAAACGTTGTTGGAGTGGGCTAACAAATGCAAGGGGGTGAAAATGGCCCAAGTTGTCGAGTTTAGATTCCTTGTGAAATTACTCGTACCATAAGCATAATCGATATAAGGTGTGGATGATGGATCCATTTGAAATACGCAAGAAGACAACGTGCAATAAGGTGCGGGATGAAAACTACCTAAATGCAAGAAGAAAGAAAGAGATACATACATTTCAATGGGAAATGTTATGGGTAAAATTTCTTAAGGTAGAGTGCATTTCGAGGATTGGGAAGGATTTCTCCTTTTGGACCCTCTAATATTTATGCCCCCTTTCCCAAACACTTATGGATGATATAAGGCCCTAGCCATAATGGTTCAAACTTCCCATGTCCCAAAACATCATGAGCTTGGTCATATATAAGAACAAGGTCGCCTTCATGGAAGGTACAAGGGTGGACTTTGCAGTCATATTGAGCTTTGTTGCACTTTTTGGCCCCTTCAATGGTTTGCAATGCAACATTATGTTCTTCGGAGGCACGCTCAAGCATGATAAGTTGTTGTTCTAACAGCTGGGTGTCTGGGAGGAGTTCGACAACAAGGTGAAGGGAAGGGATTTCACACTCGATTGGCAAAACTGCCTCCTCTCCAAAACAAGGTGGAAAGGAGTGAACTCAATGGCGGTCTTAATAGAAGTTCTATAGGCCCACAAAGCATGGAAGAGCATTAAATGCTAATTGGCCTTGTGTTTATTCATCGTTCGCTGAAGCGTAGTCTTAAAAATCTTGTTGACAACTTCAACTTGGCCATTGCCTTGGGGTAATAAGATGACGAATATTGATGTTTGAAGCCTAATAGAAAGGATAGCTCACACCATATATCATCTTCAAAGTGTCATCCATGGTCAGAGACCAATTTTTTCGAAACCCCAAATCGAGCGATAGCATGGTTAAAGAAGAAGAGGGTTGCAGTGGTCACAGTGTTATTGAACGTTGGCATGCCTTCAACCCATTTGGTAAAATAGTCGACGACCATGATAAAATACTTGTGGTTATTAGAAGATGGGGGTCGACACTCCATGAATTCAATAGCCTATTTACAGAAAGGACAGAATGTGACAACAGGATGGAGGAGAGCAGGTGGAGCTTGCACCTTAGGTGTGTATCACTGGTAATTGGGACAGTGTTTGACTGCCTCAATACAATCGTTAAAGGGAGGAGGAAAAAAGTACCCAGTCTGCATGATTTTCTGTGTAGTGGCCATTCCAGAGAAGTGACCACCACAAGCGCCACCATGGCGGGCATTGAGCACTTGTTCAACTTCAACATAGGTGAGACAATGATGAAGGATAGTATCGACACCACGACGATAAAGCTCATCATTGATGAGGAGGTACCGAGGGGCTTGATGTCAAATAGATCATCGATCATCACGAGTTACATGGGGAGCTAATTTCTAGGATTACAGATAGGTAAGAGTTTCACCATACCAAGGATCATCTGAGGTGATGATGAACAAGTGTTCATCTGGAAGATCGTCATTTACTGGCAGATCAGGCGCACTCGTGGGAAATTTTGAAATGAGTTCGGCAAGGGCCAACACTTTCTTACTCTTGGGTGTGACAAATGCAAGATAGAATTCTTGAAGGATAACGATCCAACGGGCGTACTTCCCGCTAAGGATCTGTTGACTCAATAGGAAAGCCGAGGGGTTGGAATTGGTCACAAATTTGGTGGTACGTATAAGGATATAATGACGAATCTTTTGAACAGAGAACACGACAAACAAAACTATATTTTCTTCATGGTAATAGGACATAGGGGGACCTTTAAGGTTCTTACTAACGTAGTATATGACATGCCCAATGCCTACAGAATATTCCTGTATAAGGACCCTAGCGACTGAATAGGTGGACGCGGAAATGTACAGGATGAAATCCCTCTCAAATTTAGGTGGACTAATCAAGGGAGTAGGAGTGAGAGCACGTTCGAGGGAATCAAAAGATTGTTGAGCTTGGTCATCCCAAACAAATGGATTGTTATATCGAATGAGTCTAAGGAAATCATGAGCCGTGCTAGCATAGTCAGCAAAAACCGACAAAGAAAGTTAACTTTGCCTTGGAGGCGTTCTAACTAGCGAAGGGTATGGGGAGGAGGAAGTTCAAGGATGGATTAAACTTTGAGTGGGTCAAGAGTGATACATTCTTTGGACACAATGAAGCCCAAAATTCGTCTGACAAGAAATCAAAAGACACACTTGAGGGGATTGAGGTGAATGTTATACTTGCGACATCGCAGAAACATGATACGCAACTCATGAAGGTGTTGCGATCAAATTTTGGAATGAGCGGTGAGATCGTCGAGATATGCAAGGATAATATGAGTCAAGTCATGAAAGAAATAGGACATGGCATGCTGAAAAGTGGCCCCATCATTCTTTAAATTGAAAGGCACGACCTTGTAAGAGAAATTTCCCCATGGACTAGTGAAAGCGGTTTTAAGTTGATCGGTATAATGGATATGTATCTGGTTATATCCAAAGAATCCATCCATAAAGGATAAAACACCATGCCCCACACACTCATCAATGGCATGGTTTATGAAGGGTGTGGGAAATTTGTCTTTAGGACAAGCTTTGTTCAGATCATGGAAGTCAGTGCAGACACTGATAATGCCTTTTTTTTTAGAACGAGAATAGGATTAGACACCCATGTGGTGTATTCATTGGGGTAGATGAAACCAACTTGCCTAAGCTTATTGATTTCAGCTTTAATAGCTTCACGTTTGGAAGGATGGATAAGCCTTTTCTTTTGGTGGTTATGGAATCGAGCCAAGTGCCGATGTGATGTTCAAAAATTGCAGGATCAAGTATGGGCATTTCATAATAAGACCAGGAGAAAACATCAAGGAATTCCTTGAATAACTTGGTGTAAGCATCAATTTCTTCTTGGGTGCATTTTTCTCCCAAGATGATATTCTATTCAACCCTTGGTTTATTCAAAATGTTAATTTTTATGTTAGGGGAAATGTTAGCCATATTCCTTCTTCAAAAGCATCTGGTGCAGGAATGGGATTTTTAAATCAATTGACTTCACCATGAATGAAGTATTTGGAATCCACATCATATTGGTCATGGGTTTTTTGCGGAAGGAAGTATGCATGATGGTGCATATCATCCCAAGGATAATCAAGGGTGGTCTTCTAATTCAAGAGATCTACAGATGCCCCTCCGTCTATGCCATTCCTAAACATGGTCGGATAGGCGACTGGCTGAAGTTTGACGAAAAGAAGTCAATAGTTCGGTACCAGTGTCATAACGGAGAGGTAGCTGGAAATATGAAAGAAAATTTGTGGCGAGAGTCGCAAAAGTGGAATGAGTGGCTCTGGTTTGATCGACATACCACTTAGAAGCGGCTCCAGTGAGTGTGTGCATTGGAACAGCGGAAGATAGATGGAGACTTCAGTAATGGAATTTGATGAACACCACATCTGGAATGAGCGAACATGGCTAGTGGGATATTATCCAGGATTACCTTCAAACTTTGGGATGTTTGAAGGGAGTTTAGTAGGCATAGTTGGACAATTACAATCATGGAGAAGAGGATCGTTGATAAGCTGTTTGAAATCGGGGAGACTCAAACCAACCATAAAAGGAAGAAAGGGAGTAGGAGTGACCACATCGGTGGGGGTTCTACTGGTGGGGTACCTTGGTTGTTACCTCGATTACCACTTTGATTTCCTACACCCGCGTTGGTGCCTGACATGGTGGTGATACAGGGTTGAGAAGACACAGAACCAAAGCATGAACTAGATGAATCAATAGAATCAAAATCAGAATGATGAATCGATGAAGGATTGGGAGGATGTACTCTAAATCTACGGGGAGGAGTAATATGTCCTAACAGGAACTAGGGGTAAAGACCTTGACTTCAGAGCGACAAACACCTAGGGGACGCAATGATGATAAGACAATAATGATCTAGGAACTAAACGGTGGTGATAGGAATAAAAGAGAAACAAACAACAAGAAAACACCTAGTGCAGTGCTACCGGGTGTAAACTAGCTATTTTAATTATGTTACTCTAACACAAGAAAACACGTCTTATCAAAGAAAAAGACATCTAGCCTATAGGTGATATAAATCCTTGAACAATCCTAGATCTATTGTTTCAGATGGCCTTCCAAAGAACTTCTTACTTAATGGAATCTGATCCCCACAAGCAAAGTTATCCAGAGAAAGGTAGGGTAGAGAACCAACTGCTTCCCACATCCAGTCCTATAGGGTGTTTTCATAAGATTTGTCACTATGGTTAGCTTCATCCCACGGGGGTGGTCGAGTCTTGAGCTTCTTGGTAGTCATCCAATGCACGAGATTCCCTTCCATGGGTTTGGTAGCCCCGAGGAGAACCACTCACATGATGACCTAGCCTAACCCCCTCTGAATCAAGTTTTTGACGCACTCCAGCTTTGGACCATGGGATGGTGAAGGATTTTAAGTTCCCTTATATGTCAACTTATATGTCTCAATGAAAGCGATCGATGCATGTTATTGGAAGCCTATCCCATTGATCTATGTGTGTTGATTTATTTAGGTGTAGTGTTTCAAGTCTTGCCAGCTTGGCGGTGTTAACCAAGCTCACATTCGCTAAGGGTGTGAGTCTGTAAAAATAATGTGTCAAGTGGATGAGTTAATTAAGCATGTTTCATGATGCCATGTGCTCCTAAAAGTAAATTGTTGAAATACTGTAAATAAATATGAAAATGATAGAAAATAAACAGCCAATCAAGCACACAAAACCCCACCCACAAGGTTTACCAAGTAGCTAAGCAAGAGAGGGAAAAAAATCTACTCAAAGACGCATAAAAACACCTAAATGATCTAATGTGAAGGACTAGGATCTAGAGGCACTAATCTGCTGTAAATGGTACAGAAAAACAACAAAAATCAGAGGTGAAAAATGATGAAAAGGATATGAGTGAAGCTCTAAAACCTAGGATGCTCAAGGGGATCCTAAGGGGGGGAAGGAAATCCCAAACTCTAAATGGAGAAAATGTAAAAGAAACCTTTCCAAAAGATCTAAAAAGTAATGGATCAGACTCTAAAAATCGCTGGCTGAAAATGTTGAAAACCCTAGACTCCTCACTCACCAAATCTCTTCCTAAAAATGTGGAGGTGTACTCTAAACCATAGAGGGTTATTTCCTTACTCGAAGAGACAAATCAAGTGTATCTAGGCCTAGGATAGACTGAAAACAGAGATCAAGTACCCAACCTAGTCTGTAGACAACACTCTCAGCAATTTTGAAAAAAATCTGAAAATCTTCCGGGAAAATACCAAAACGTAAGTACTGAATTGGAACATTGGAAAACATAGTTTTTGGGCCAAATAGCGCACTATGGAACGTAGATTTGGCACTGAAAAGTGCATTTTTTTCTCGGGACTCTTGGTCGGCAGATCTCGCACAAATTTTTCCATCTCCTACTTGGCCGATACCTGTAACTTGTGAAAAGAACCAGAAAACCACCAGAATCTGAAAATTTGACAAAAAAGGGATTAATATTATAAACAGAAATTGAGAGGCTAAAAATAGCTATAGAAAACCCTAAAATTTTATAAAACGATCATAAGTTAAAACTAATGTAGAATTGATTAGCCATTATTGAATTGATTGTTAACTGAAAGTGCGGGAATCGAGAGAACTGCTTGAGAAGAAAGACTTTACGACAATTGATTAAACATAAGTAAGATGCATAATAGAAGTAAAAATACTAAAACACAGAAATACTAGACAACAATATTGATTACGGAGTTCATCCCTGATGGACTATGTCTCCAGGTCCACTTTCAAGATGGGCGACTACTTTAATAGGATTGAAACAGAAGAGGTCGATTACACAGAGATTTGACAAAACTGAATATTCTTGCAGGAACTTCTGGTCACTGTCAAAAGATAGCTCTCTGAACCAGCTTTCCAACGCCTATCACGGTTCCCAATTCCGACTCTGGATGCTCCTGTTACACTGAAAACAAAAACGACTATGACCTCCAGAACCTGCATACAAATTCCAAAACCACTCTCTTCGTTCAATGAGAAAAAACACAGCCTTTTATAACCCCTGTAGATTCATTCTAACCTCTGCTGCCCATCTTTAGAATGCATGAGTTGATGTGTAGGGTTAAATTAGGGTCTTAGTTGAAGAATTTATGTCACATTGTGACATTAGACACCTTAGTTGTATTAAATATCCAAAACTTAATACAAAAACCCAAATTCAACCATATTCTAAACAGAAAACTGTTGGCGGTTAATAAACGGTGCAGAGGTGCTGACAGCTCATGTGAGCAGGTGATTGAGCTCATGGTTTGAATGCCATCGGTTCCGCTCACTGTTGGCCATGGCGGTTGACGGTTGGGTAACTCGGCGCTCACATGTCGTGGTTTCCGGTCTGACCGCAACTGCCACAAAACGGCACGGCTATACCCCTGACTGTCTAGTCGCCAAAACTGTGTTCACATGCTAAGTTATCTCCCGACGGGGTTACAATTCCCTGCATGGTTTCCAAAGCCGACGGTTAACTTACCCTTCACTCACATGACCACTACTACCCGCGGTCTTCTCCCGTGCGATCAAGGTTGGGGCTTAAGACTGTTCGAAATGTGTTTGCAAAATTTTACAATGTAATTTGAATAGGCCGAGGGTTTAGAGCAAAGGTTTATATGTTTTTAGTTATTAGTTTTAATACATTAAAATGTAGTGTAATATGTTTAACATGGCCGAGAGTTGGTTTAGAGTTAGGTTTAGGTTTGAATTAGGGTTTTGATACATGGTCTTAGCATAGATTTTAGGGCTAGGTTTTGGACTAGGGTATGGCTCAATGTTTTAGGTTTTTAATGCATTTTTGAATGTTGCATTAAGTTCTAGGTTTAGGTTTTAGTCATTAGGAATTTACATCAAATAGAAAACCCCTTTACAACTAAATATCACAAAGTGACATTCACCCAAATACATATTGTTGACAAAGCTACTTTTGCGACGACAAACCTTTGTTGACAATCCACATCGAACCCCTGCAACAAACGACACACCCATGTCAATGTTCAACCCTTGTGGAACTGTCGATGAACACTTGTCGATAACCAGATACGATACCATCAACATGGAAACCATTAACATCACCTGGACAACCTGAACCATAATCAACACTATCGAAGCTGATGACACTGAACTGACTGTTGACGATGACACTGAACACTGACGATGAACTTGTGTAACTGATCTGACAAGATCCTCTTGGATCAATTTGCACTTCTAATTGACAGTGTTTCATGTGTTTCTAATTTGATCATCTGACATGTGTCAGTCATCTAAGAGTGACTCCTTGATTTTAGGCATGTGTACTCGAAACCCTAACCCTAAGTTTGTGGGTGCTCATCTATATAAGAAAGTTTTTCTAGAACTCATTCTCACACTTTTCTTTAGAGCTCTAGTCATTCTCATGAGAAAAATGAGCTCTGGAATCCATTTACACTATTTTTTCGGGTAAGTTTCTCAACTGTCATTTTTTGTTGCTTTTGTTTCCACTTTTGTCTCTTTTGCTTTTGCAAGTGTCATTTCATCCTTATTTTCTTATAACAATTGTAGTTTCTGCTATTGTTATCTTCTACAAGTTTCATTTTAGCATTTTAAACTTCTTTTCAAGTGTTGCATCGCATTCCTTGTCTTTGTGTCTACCAGTAATTTTTGTTGTTGGATGTATTTATGCATGCATGTCATTTTACTTTCACTATCTTTCTTGCTTGATGTGATTATCTTGTTTGTATGAATCTCGAGCCAATCCAAATCCTTCCTCTTTAATCAACATATCTAGAGCCTACCCTACTACTAGAGAAAACTCTACAATTTTCAAAGTCTTCTTCTCTCTTGAACTGTGCATTGTGCAATTTCTTCCAACAATGACTCCCTATTTCCATCTGCAACCGTGCACTGGACAATCACAGGGTCCCCCAGCTACACATTGCATAATCATAGTTAGCAAGGAGGCCTTTCTCTCCCTTGCAAGTGTGCACTGCACAGTCTAATCCCCTCTCTCCAACAGTAACTATGAATTGCAGAGATCCAGTCTTCAGTCAACCTCCCTTGCAATCAAGAATTGCACAATCATTCCTCTAATGTTGTGTAGTGTGCATTTCTAGTGACTAGTGAGGTCACTCTGCGTCATTTATGCTCCAAAATTTCGCTATCCCTCATCTTAGTGACTATCTTCTACTTATGAACTGTTAGATTAGTTAATCTCTTGCAAAACTAGCTTGTAGTTTCCATGAGTGCATCTTGTTCAATAGGAACTATAGATCCAGGACACATAAATCTTTCATCTTCTACTAGCACCATGCCTCTGAAGAAGGGATCATCTAAGGAGGTAAAAAAAGGTAGTAGTGAAGATGTCATTGACAATACCTTAACATGAGTTCCTATCTTTTCAAACACTCAATGCTTTATTGAAAAAGACTCTACTATCACATGGCTCACTATCAAATATGTATTCAATTCAAAGGAGTTCGTAGAAGATTTGGAAGATATGGAAGTCTATAAGAAATTCAGAAGTCAGGCTTCCACAGAGTTCCCTGCAGGTATCTAGTGCTTCCTTGTGTCGATGTCATCAAGTGTATATTGCAAGGTATAGACACTACGAACATGGTGCTCAATAGTATCAATGGGAAACAACTTCCCTTGTACAACCCACATGTCTTTCACTTATATTACAACTTTCCCAAGCTTGAGTAGTGCTTGGATTCTCAATTTTATGTAGCTTGGAGTTATCTAGACAGTAGAAAAGTGATCAAGTCATGGTGGTGGGAACCAACTAAGTTTCGCTAGAAACCTGATAGTACTTATAAGACTAAGTCTATTAGAGCAGTTTACCAGTAATTGATGGTTAAGTGTTGCATGATCTACGGATAGAAGGATATTGAATCCTTTGTCGAAGGGTGGATCTTCATGTTGTATTTGCTTGTCACAGAAAATAAAGTATTCAATTGGTCACATATGTTATCCCAACAACTGATGGTTAATTTAAACAAGGCAAAAGAACCACCTACAGGAAAGCAACCACAATTTTACATGTTTGCCTACTTACTGGATGGTATTTGTGCTTGCCATGAATTCCCAGGTCTAGAAGGGAGGTGGACCCCAAGGGAGATCCCTATCAATGTGTATTGCAAGGTATTGTACAGTTACAGATGGGTATATGATAAAATTTCTTAGTACTTCTTCATGTTTCTATATCAGATGATATTTGAGGAAGAAGCTCCTTGCATGTCCCATGAGGCTAAGAAATCATTGGCACAAATAACAGAACTAGAGAAATTTTGAGGTAAAAAATGGGCCTCAAAACAAAAATGTAAAACCAAAATCAACTTTATAAGAACCAATATGATTGAATAAGATGGTGTCAGCCATGGGCGATGATTCACCATTTTTGGAGTAAAAAAAAACAACAACAACAACTTTTTTCAACTTATCTCCCTGCGATTCTACTAAAATTTCAAGAGGGAGAACTCCTTGGATGTAGAATTTAATTACTCATCCACGAAGTACTCATGTTGCATACTTTTGATGGATCATGCTACACGAAAAATGAGGAATACATGAGAAATGCTATTGCAATCAAATTTTTTCATGTATTTCTCATTTTTCATGTAACAGGGTCCATCAAAAGTATGCAACATGGGTACTCCTCGTGTTATCACTAAACAAATTTCAAAGGAAAAGGGTAAGGTAAGGAAGGATTGGTCTTGGTTATTCTCATGCTCCTTTCATGCATAAGAAGCACTTGGCAAACTCAGGGTCAGCATACATCAGAGTTCTTTGAAGGCTCAAGCAAGGCAAGTAAGGTAATCCTAAATTTTGATATAGATTACATTTTGAAAGTTTTCCTTGAAAAATTGTGTTTATTATATTCAGTTTTTAATAAGATTCATGACATGTGGAGAAAGCCATTTCAAGAAAAATAAAGACTCAAAAAGGTTAAATTTTGGTCTTAAAACTGTGTTTTGAAATTACACAGCAGTTTCGTAGCGCACTACGAAACTGCTGTAAGTAATGCCTAATTGAGTCCAACGTGTTTATCCCTTCCGGGTCTAATGACTATTCTCCGTCCACCACTCTGAACTCTTATGCCACTAGTCTCACGTAGATATGGCAATATCCCCGGTTGAGAGATCTTCTTCTTGATGTAAGGGTTATAACCTAGATTCGGTGATATATGGTGTTATAGAGACTAGCTATTGCCCGTTCAGTAGGCTAGCGATAGAAGGAGTCGTCGGGTCGTTTCTTCTTTCCATAATTCCTCTCCCTTAATTGATCGAATCAACTACCAACCTACTACTGGGATCGACTACCAACCTGAATCGAGTATTGGTATCAAGTGTATCAACTCTGGGAAGCACACTCGACTGTTAAGGACCGACAACGGGGCTCGACTGATAAGGACCAGCAACGGGCTCGACTGATAAGGAGAGGAACTTTAGTTACTTGACCATAAGCCCCCCCACCCAATATGTAAACCCAAGAGGACCAGAGGGACGGAGTCACTCACTATTCCGATGGTGAGGGTGCAGACTTTTCTCCTATCCGATGGACTTCTACATGGAAACAATGTTTGAAGGGTGCAAGGTGGTTCTCAGAGGGAAACGTTAAGAAAGGGGATGGTTCTTTACAGATAAAAGTCACTTTGAGTTCCAGATGAGGGTATCCTCTGACCCCATGAAAATGAATTTGGATTATTCCAAAAGGGCAAGAATATACTCTACTACTCTATTGGATCAATTCTACTCTACGGGTCTACTCTACTTGATGGATTTTTTGGGGTCGTAAGCCCTTCTATCTGCTTTTGCCTTCCCTGTGGTTTTGAGTTGCAGTGGAAATTGGGGTACCAAGCCTTCCTAAAGCCTCCCAGGCAGAGTGGGGTTACAGGTAAACATCGCCACTCTTCAACGGCATCCGACTTTTAGGGGAATAAATATAGGGTGAGGGTGAGGTAACGTGGCCCCTCTCAAATAAGTAACTAAGACGAGCAACTCTCTTTCCTTACCAACCTTACAAGACCAACCTTACCTGAACTAGCGGGAGATAATACTAGCACTTCACCTCACTAGTGCTAGATCCATAGGTACTTGCCAGGCATGATTCTGAGTTGAGCTACCCAGGTGAGGTTACAGGGAGAGCAGGTGATTTGACCTACAGAGTTGAGGGGTATATACGTAATAAGGCATCTCCCCCGCCCCAGAGGCATGCTTGTAAGTAAGGTGTTCTGCCCTGGTACAGGTAGGAAAAATTCATATAGTGTGGGTGCCTGGTATGCCTGGCTGGGAAAATGTAAAAACTACCATTAAAGCAGCCCAAGTTATACCGACTATATCCATACGGATCATGTTCTCTAAAACACAGCAGTTTCGTAGCGCGCTACGAAACTGCTGTAGCTGCATATTGTGATTTGATGGACCATTTTTGTAAGACAAAGGGAAATCTTCTTTGAAGAGGAGGGACTGAAAGGGAGCATTCATGCAGTGTAAGTGTCTAGCAAAGGCAAAACAAGGACAGGAAAGACATTTATGACCTCCAAAGTTTTATGTTATGAAAAGAGCAGTCGACTTCCAAGGGGATTAACAAGCAATGGAAAACTCATCTATGAAAAGTGAAAGAGGTTTTCATTCCTAAGATACTGAAGTACAAAAACCTCTTCCACTTTCTTCAAATCCATTATGATCTGGGAGAAATTAAGGACCAAACTTGCGCTACGAAACTGCTGTAGGTGCAGTTTTTCACAAGCATATTTCTCTGTTTAGACCTTTTTTTCAAAGACACATTCTGGGCGGTAGGAAAGGTGTTTCAAAAAAACAAGAGAGGTTTTTGTTCAGCATGGATTTGTTCACAAAAGCCTCCTTCAGTTTTTCCAAATACATTTTTTATAAGAAGATATGATCTCTGTCCCAAGACCTATTTTTCAACCAGAACAAAGCAAGGAACAGTCTCCTAGTTTCTAGGAGCAGTAAAAGGATGAGTCATTAAGGGCCAGCTGGAGGGTTATGAGCACTATCAAATTCGAATTCATGGAGTTATAGGTTTCATAAGGAGTGTTTAATTCCTAGATAAGGTTGTTTTAATCATAATGAGGAGTTACACTCCTAATTGTTTTAGGTCTCTAGGACTGCCAGTTAACAGTCAACTTCATTTAATAGTTAGTTTTAGGTGTCAATAGGTGTCATAACAGGTGGAATTCGAATTCCCTCATGCTGGAGGAGGAACCTTAGTTAGGTAATGAACTCTATATATGGTAGATAAGCCAATGTATCAAGGGTTGGAAATTTATTGAGAAAAGCTCTGATATTTGGCTTTATGTAAAAGACTTTGTTTCTTAGTAATACAGTATTGGCTTTGCTTCTCAGGAATCAAAAGGAATTCGATGTGATGAATGTCTTATGTTGTCTTTTCCTATTATCTATAGTGTTATGAATGTGTGATTACTTAGAAATCATTGACAGTGCTCTAATTTCCTTCATATATTTGTAAACTGTGCTGGCCTTCTATGTGTTTGGTGTGTTTTACATATGTTGGATTCTGAATGCCCTAATTTCTATGCAAAGCTAACCTTACTGTCACTACTGAAGCATATCTGACTCCATAAGCCCAATGGATACTTTTTAATTGTGTTTCAACCTCTTATACCTGTTCATTTTGTTTCATAGAGTTAGCCATCTTATTCATTATCCAAATCTTTAATCTTGTGAGAGAGCCCTCTCAGGTTGAGGAGGCTAAGCCTCAGCCTAAAGTAGGTTTGAAAGAGTTACTTAAAGTCTACCTGATCAGTAGCCTGTCAGGGTCTGGTTTTGAGATAACATTTTGGTGCGTCTGCCGGGAGCCTAAAGATTAATCATTCCCGAAATCAAGAGGCGTCTGCTGGGAGCCTGAAGATTAATCATTCCCGAAATCAAGAAGCTGAACTTCTGAAGGTAGCAGGAGCTCAGAAATATTTCGAGGTTGCAAAACTACGTTGGCGACTCCATTTTTGAAGAATTCGAAATTCATAGATTCATGGTGATTCCACTGGAGTTATGAAGAACTCAGATGCTACCATTCTTATTTCAAGGTATGCATGCATAAATTTTTCAGGAATTCATGGTTTCCCAAATCATTTTCCCAAGGATACATATTTTCTAAGGAATGGTCCAAAATTCAATGGAGAAGATTTGAGTTTAACTTTGAAGCATATATCAGATTTCTGTGATTTTACCGAGCTTCTTAGAGTCAAACATGAGGATGTTTACATTATGTTGTTTTATGATTCATTTCAAGGGAAATGTAAACAGTGGATTGAAAGCTTTCCTGCTAAACCTATTAAGTCATTTGAAGACTTTTGGTTTACGTTTTTGGAGGAATGGATAGATAGATCAAATTTGGTGGCAAACTCTCCTTCAATTCAAGGTTTCAAACAATGGAATGATGATCATATTAATGAAGAAATAGATGAAAATTTTTCTTTGTCCTTGTCTTCTTATCTAAAATCATTTGAGTGCAAGACAGAAGATAAGATGAAATTTTTGGATGAAGTTGCTAAGGACATTGAAGGTTTACAAGGTCAAATTCAATCATATAGTCTTCATGGTCATGATCATTCTTTTCAAAATATTTCTATGGCAGAACACAAGGAGAGGGTGTTTCTTCCTTTCTCTTTCGTGATTGAGGAAGAATACACTGTTATTGAAAATCAGTTTGCACAACCAAAAATTTACGAGAATCATCAAGCTGATCATGTATTCTGGGATCCTATAGCTAAATACATGGAAGAGTTTTACTCTCCAGTGTTTCAGTTATTCTATGAAGATCAGAGGCAATTTCAGTGGCAGTGGTCATCACAATATCATATTTTCTCTAAACTCCGATGCAGTCAAAAAACTCAAATATCAAATAAGACAAATGATTGGCTACATTGGAAATTTCACATTGATTGAGCTGAAAGAAGTTTGAAATTGATAGGGTAGGTAGGTAGGAAAATGCAAATAAGCTCAAGGTTGACTGAGCATTTTTTAGTAGATATAGATTTCCTTCTCCTACAATGATCATCAAGCTTAAGCCCGAGGTGAAGGCCCAAGAAACTTAAAGGAAATGTTTGTCAAATAAATTTTTGTTTATCATAAGAGGATAAGGCACTAGAACTGCAGGTTCTTAGTGTACCACAAGGGCACACTATCCCAAGTGGAGCCACTGTTATCACTAAACAAATTTCAAAGGAAAAGGGTAAGGTAAGGAAGAATTGGTCTTGGTTATTCTCATGCTCCTTTCATGCATAAGAAGCACTTGGCAAACTCA
This sequence comes from Pinus tabuliformis, assembly GCA_031772625.1. Taxonomy (NCBI): domain Eukaryota; kingdom Viridiplantae; phylum Streptophyta; class Pinopsida; order Pinales; family Pinaceae; genus Pinus; species Pinus tabuliformis. Next base: position 1,443,098,341 of record CM062816.1, read on the forward strand.
GGGTCAGCATACATCAGAGTTCTTTGAAGGCTCAAGTAAGGCAAGTAAGGTAAACCTAAATTTTGATATAGATTACATTTTGAAAGTTTTCCTTGAATAATGGTGTTTATTATATGCAGTTTTGAACAAGCTTCATGACATGTGGAGAAAGCCATTTCAAGAAAAATAAAGACTGAAAAAGGTTAAATTTTGGTCTTAAAACTGTGTTTTGAAATTACACAGCAGTTTCGTAGCGCGCAAATTTTGGTCTTAAAACTGTGTTTTGAAATTACACAGCAGTTTTGTAGCGCGCTACGAAACTGTTGTAGCTGCATATTGTGATTTGATGGACCATTTTTGTAACACAAAGGGAAATATTCTTTGAAGAGTAGGGACTGAAAGGGAGCATTCACGAAGTGTAAGTGTCTAGCAAAGGAAAAACAAGGAAAGGAAAGACATTTATGAACTCCAAAGTTTTATGTTATGAAAAGAGCAGTCGACTTCCAAGGGGATTAACAAGCAATGGAAAACTCATCTCTGAAAAGTGAAAGAGGTTTTCATTTCTAAGATACTGAAGTATAAAAAACTCTTCCACTTTCTTCAAATCCATTATGATCTGGGAGAAATGAAGGACCAAACTTGTGCTACGAAACTGTTGTAGGTGCAGTTTTTCACAAGCATATTTCTCTGTTTTACACCTGTTTTTCAAAGACACGTTCTAGGCGGTAGGAAAGGTTTTTCAAAAAACCAAGAGAGGTTTTTGTTTAGCATGGATTGGTTCACAAAAGCCTCCTTCAGTTTTTCCAAATACATTTTTTATAAGAAGATATGATCTCTGTCCCAAGACCTATTTTTCAACCAGAACAAAGCAAGGAACAGTCTCCTAGTTTCTAGGAGCAGTAAAAGGATGAGTCATCAAGGGCCAGCTGGAGGGTTATGAGAACTATCAAATTCGAATTCATGGAGTTATAGGTTTCATAAGGAGTTTTTAATTCCTAGATAATGTTGTTTTAATCATAATGAGGAGTTACACTCCTAATCGTTTTAGGTCTCTAGGACTGTTAGTTAACAGTCAGTTTCATTTAATAATTAGTTTTAGGTGTCAATGGGTGTCGTAACAGGTGGAATTCGAATTCCCCTCATGCTGGAGGAGGAATCTTAGTTAGGTAATGAACTCTATATATGGGAGATAAGCCAATGTATCAAGGGTTGGAAATTTATTGAGAAAAGCTCTGATATTTGGCTTTATGTAAAAGACTCTGTTTCTTAGTGATACAGTATTGGCTTTGTGTAGTGTTCTAGCTAGGGTACTAGGCTAGACTCTATATTTAATATCGACCAAGGTGCGTAAGCTTAGAGGCATGGTCTAAAATATATAGACATAAAGGATTGTTGGCCAAGTGATTATGATGTAGGTTACAAGGCTTCTTTACGGAAGGCTGGGATATGTCACCTATCATTCAAACACTCAGATTACCTTACTAATATACCTGATTACAATGCTTATCACTAAATGCATTTACCAAATTAAACCCTGAACCTAAGCACTGTGTATGACTGTGCAAACCTAAGCACTGCGTATGACTGTAACAATGATTTTAATCTCCTTACAAAGATATTACCCAGAAAACCCTTGTTCAGTAAACACACAGCATCCAATGATATTTACACTATATCAAACTATATAGAGAGCATAAATGAATTGTGGAATAAAAACAGAGTTTATGATGGTGCTTTTACAAGACACACAGGGATCGAATCCCTTACAGGACACACTTCCAAATCTCAGTGATGACTGTGCAGCATAACCATAAACGCAAACCATATACATTCAATGGAAATCGAAAGCTATGGAAATCGAAAGCTATGTAATTGTAAATGTTATGCAAACCATATAAAACCTATTGAAATCGAAATCCAATCACTGTGCAAACCATATGATAACCGAAATGTAAATGAAATAAATGGACAGTATACCGATTGAACGCAGGGCCCGTCCGCGTTCCAGGGGTACACTGGCTTATAATCGACCGACTACCAAATCAATGCACGAGTTACACAAGTCGTAACTGTGAATAGGTCTTAGTATTAAACTTAAAAACTCTGTTCTGGAACGATTCAACGAAAAACATTAACCATTAACCGGACTGTATTTACATATGTATATCCACAGCCATGTCATTGCTACAATGAATGTACATTCGGCTGTTGCCGCTTTTATTACATCAAGCCTTTTCAAAATGTTTCTATCCTAAGTGTTTTCAAAAAGAACAAAAACCAAATAAAAATAGAACGAGCTGCTGTTGCTGCTTTTGTCTGCCAGGTGCCATGCTTTGACTTGAGTTGACCGCGCATATAGGAGGATCGATTCGGCTGGGAGATAGGTGTTTGTCCATGCTTGGACATTCTGCTTTTCGTCCATGCCTTTCGTTTTAGCCCAACTGCTGCGCCACATGTCAAACGATAAGCTTATTACAGGATGTGGGAACTTCATGTAACCATTTCATCAAAAACTTCTAATTCTTCAACATAAAACCCCTAAATCAATTTCTATGCAATTTAATAACTATAAGACTATTAATAATCAATTTTCAAGGATTCTAAGGGATATATGATGAAAATGAATGGATAAATGATATGTTTTTGGGAGGAAAAAGGGGTCTTGGGATGATACCAACATCTCTCCCCGACTTAAGGATTAGCATGTCCTCATGCTACCCCCGAAGTGCTTCCCTTGAACTCTGTCCCTGCCTGGATCTCTGCTGCCTTGAGCAAGGTGTCTACATTCTTTTTCACCTGGTTATCTTTCTGTCCCTTGAGCTCCTGCTTTAAATTTTTATATTTTTCTTTAAGGGTCTTCTTCTGATTGTACCACTTAGTGGCCCAGTTAGAAATCTCAGTTTGCTCAGTCTCCAATTCACTGATTCTTTCCTTTAACTTTTCATTTTTCTTCTGAGTTTCTTTGCTTTGCGCCCGGAGCATTTCATTTTCTCTTTTAATAACTTTTTCCAACATGTTAGCTTCCATGAGCTCTTCCTTCAATTCTTCAATTTGTTTCTCTAACTTCTTCTGTCTTTTGATGGGAGGTGGTGAACATTTTTCCTGTTTGTTATTGCTTTCTACCTCCATGTCAACTTCTAGTGCTGGTAGTGAATGGTCACCACTCTCAACATCCATTTGTGCAGGTGCATGAGATTCAAACTGGTCTTCTTGCAACTGGGCTTTTGGTGTCCGCCTTGTTCTTCGTGAGTAAGTGGTAAAAATTTTGTCTTTTTCGGCCCTCTTAGCATCTCCTTTTTGCATGTTCCTGGTCCTTATGCTGCCCACAGGTAGAGGTGCTTTGCTGGCTTTGGATACTGGAATTTCTTCATCAATGTCCTTCATAAACCCTGAGTCCTCTTGCACTTCTTCTTTTTCTTCCTCATCTCTAATTTGATTGACAGCTAGGAATCCTTTCCATGGTTTCCCTCTTTTCTGCAATTCATGCTCAATGAGGATTTTAATTAAGCCAAAATGGTACAAGCTCTTGTCTTCATTCCCCTTCTGCTTCTGGATAGTCTTGGACATCTTAGTTAAGCTTTGTAGCAGAAAATATGGCACACTGATTACACATTGTTTCTTCAAATGGAGGAGTAGTTTGATGTGGTATAGATAAACAATACTGTACCTACCTTCACAGGTTATGAATTTTTGAAGGATGTAAACCATTTCATCCCAAGGATGAACTAACCAGCTTCTTGGAACACCCTTCTTCCAGTTTACTGAGGAGACTCTAGATCTAGACATGAACTGTGTCCATGATTTCTCTTTAAATTGCTTGGTTTTAAAGTACTTCTCCCCTTCTGGACTAATCCCTATTGCCTGAGCTATAGTATCCTCTGAAATTCTGAAGGAGAAGTTACCTATTAGGGCCTTTTCTCCATTAAAGGTGAAGGCAAATTGCTTGGTAACTTCCTCATTACTTCCATGGAATTTTTCTAGAAATGGTAACCACTATATTTCTCTGAGAATTTCAATGCAATCCTCATGGTATTGTGAACTGTCGAACACACTCGGTTCAACCCTATTAGTCATGGTGGTGGCAGAGGGTCGTGCTTCTAACCCTTCTCTGTCTATATTCTTACAATTTTAACAAAGAAATTTCGAGTTGGTTACCTGATGTATCGCTTCCTTCAGTCTTCAATATGATGCTCGGCCGGCCGATATGACTGTGATGGGAGTCAAAATAGAATGGTGATACTTTCCTCTTTCGGCACTCACTAGTTTCAATCTTCACTGTGTAAATTGACCCAAACGGTAATACTCCCTTCGGCGCTCCTTGCTTCTGATTCCACTGTGTAAATCTACCCAAATGATAATACTCTCTTCGGCGCTCCTTGCTTCTGGTTCTCACTTTGGAAGTTATGGGAATCGAAGGTGGAAATGATGGTGAGATAACCCTGTACTCACTTCACAACGTAACCATTCATTTAAAAAACAGAGGAGTGCTGTGCGCTTGCATGGATGTCACCACAAGAGCGCTGGTAGCGTATCTATAATGCTGGGTATGATTTCGGGGAGCCCCTTTTGATCATTGGGTACGTTGGGTGGTGAAGTTATGATTTGGCTGTGTGAAGTGAAATATATATATAGGCCGCTTTACATCTGTCTTTTCCTTTGTATTTAAAAACACAACTCACCACGTGCCCTTTTCAGTTGGTATTCGGTCGTATAGAGGATGTTGGTATGACTGTAGGATATATGACAAGGTGGATGTGTTGGTAATGGGTTTTAGGGATATGAATAGGTTGATGTATGGGAATGATGAGAATCGGTGGGATAAGGGGTGATAGGAGATTGATGTAGGTGTCCTTGAAACTAATCATAACAGTTCATAGTCATCAAAGTTACATTAAAAATCAATCTAGGAAATTAAATGTTTAAGAACAGAAACACATTACTCTTTTGTTGATCGTTATTGTATTAACATGCTGAGTAGCTAGTCCCTTTTTGGACTGTTCTTTTGCTTATTGTAACAGGTCCTCTGAGGAAGATTGAATGCACAGGTCCTTTGAGAAAAATTGAAGATGTAACAGGTCCCTTAGAAAATTTTTGAAGATGTAACAGGTCCCTCAGAAAATTTTTGAAAATGTTCATGCAGCTCCTTATATTGTTACAGGTTCATTGAGCTTGGCATTTGATGGAGTGTTGGTGCCCAAATCCTTGTAGAAGCTTGATGAAATTCTGTTGAAGTAGCCCTTGGTGTCAATTTCTTTAACAGGTCCCTTCTGAATGTCTTAAAACAGGTCCCATTACTGCTGGTGTTGGTAGCGTAGATATCTGAACAGAACAGGTCCCCCTGCAAAATGTTTATAACCAGGTCCCTCTGAAATAAAATCATGACAAAACAGCTTATTTATTGAAGTCTGGAATGCTGGAACAAGCTGCTGTTGGAAATTTACAGTGAAAATATAGAATAAGAAATCTTGAAGAATTTACAAGGGAGAGATAAAAGTAACAGAACAGAATGCTGATGCCTCTCTCCCCGACTTAAAGTTTGACTTGTCCTCAAGTCATGATTCAGCTGAGAAATTAAACAGTGAACAAAAGAAAGAGAATTCATACCCGCCAACGAATTGGTTTTCAAGTAGGAATTCCGGGTTAGATTGTGCCAGATACTGGTTTTCACATCTAACCCATTATTTATTTTTTTATTTTTTAGTTTTTTTTTTTGTTTTTGTTTTATAAAAAAAAATTTATATTTTTTTTTATATTTTTTCTTTTTGACTTTGAAATTGAAAGGAAATGAAACTAAGGCAGTGATACTGCAGCTGAGGGCTGCAGTATCTCAACCTCTCTTTGCTGAGATAGTGTATGGAGAAAATCTTGCTTGCTGATGGGCTTGGTATACAGTTTCAGGCGATGACCATTGACTGTGAAGGAGTGACCTTCGCCATCAATAGTTTTGAGCTTAACTGAACCATTGTCATAAGCCTGAATAATTTCATAGGGGCCCATCCAATGGGTGGTGAACTTGGCTTTATGATCCTTGAATTTTGAATCAAAAAGTAAAGCCCAGTCACCTTCCTTGAAGTGCTTCTTCTTAATGTGTGAATCATGCCATTGCTTCCTGTGTTTTTGCATGAGGATGGTGGTTTGTTCTGCTTGCTGCCTCATCTCATCCAGCTGGTTCAACTGCTGGATTCTTTCTTTTTGTGCTTGGTCCAAATCAATTTGTAAATTTGCAGCCAGTTTAAAAGTGTGAATTTGGAATTCAATAGGAAGCATGACCTCCTTACCGTACACCAATTGGTATGGTGTAAATCCTGTGGTATCTTTCCAAGTAATCCTGTAAGCCCAGAGTGCCTCTTTGAGCTTTTCTTCCCAATTTTTCCTGTTCATTGCAACAGTTTTGGTAATGATCCCCTCCAAAGTTTTGTTTGTTGATTCCACCTGCCCATTGGCCTGTGGATGATAAGGGGTACTTTTTCTATGCTTTATTTGGTACTTGTCTGTGATGTCCTTCATGAGCTTTGAGGTGAATTCAGTACCTTGATCAGTTACAATTTCCCTTGGTACTCCATACCTCACAAAGATCTCCTCAAAAAGGAAATTGACTACTGTGTGTTCGGTTGCTCTCACCAGTGCTTTTGCTTCTGCCCACTTTGTGACGTAATCAGTACATACTAAGATGTACTTCTTACCATTGGAGGCTGGGTTAATAGGTCCTATAAAGTCCAGAGCCCACTTATCAAATGGCTCTAAGTGAACTTGGGGCTGAAGGGGCATCCAATCGGTAGCTGTTGGTCTGCCCATTCTTTGGCAGCTGTCACAACTCTTTACATACTTCTTGGCATCCTTGAAAATGGATGGCCAGTAGTATCCAAGAGTAAGAACTTTAAAGGCTGTCCGCTTCGCTGCAAAATGCCCACCACACGGTTCATCATGGCAAGATTTTAAAATGTCAATTACCTCATCATTTCTTACACATCTCCTAATGATCATATCAAAACCAGTATAAAATAGATCGCCATTAAGCCATGAATATCTAGCACTTTGTTTGATTAGTCTTTTCCTTTCCTTTGCAGTGAAGTGTGGAGGTGTCCTTCCTGTAGACAAGTAATTAGCCAAATCAGCATACCAAGGAGTTACTATGGAAATTGCAAATAAGTGTTCATCCGGAAAAGAATCTTCAACTGGAACAACCTCACCTGGATTTTGCAGTCTAGAGAGAAAATCAGCCACCTGGTTCTCTTTGCCTGGCCTATCTAACACTGTGATGTTAAATTCCTGTAACAATAGTAACCATCTGGTAACTCTGCCACTAGTTATTGGTTTATTCATGAGATGTCTAATGGCAGAATGATCAGTATGTACAAAGACTTCATAACCAGTTATGTAATGTCGGAATTTATTCACAGCATAAATGATGGCAAGCGTTTCCTTTTCTGTAACTGTATAGTTTAGCTCTGCAGGTGTTAGATTTTTACTAATGAAATAAATGGCATAAGTACAAGATTCCTCTTTTTGGCCTAATGATGCACCTACTGCAGTGTCAGATGCATCGGTAAAAATATGAAATGGTAAACTCCAATTAGGCCCTCTCAAGACTGGTGCGGTAGATAATTTCTTTTTGAGTTGTTCGAATGCATGTTGACAGTTCTCAGTCCAGTTGAAAAGTACATCTTTGGTTAGAAGTTTAAACAAAGGTAAAGCTATCTTGCTAAAATGTTCAATGAATCTGCAGTAATAGCTTGCATACCCAAGAAAACTTCTTACCTCTCTCTGATTTTGTGGAATAGGCAAATCGGCAATAATCTGGATCTTGGCTGGGTCAACCTGGATGCCTTGAAAAGAGATATAATGGCCCAACACTATCCCTTCATTTAACATCATAAAGCACTTTTCGTTGCTGAGGGACAGGTTAGCTTCAATACACCTTTTCAAAACTCTCTCAAGATTTTCTAATGCATGTTCAAATGAATTTCCATATACTGAAAAATCATCCATATACACTTCAACACAATCATGAATTAAATCAGCGAAAATAGCTAACACAGCTCTCTGAAATGTAGCTGGAGCGTTACAAAGTCCAAATGGCAAAACATTGTAGGCATAGGTGCCCCAAGGACAGGTGAATGTGGTTTTGTCCTGGTCTTTAGAGGCAATCCTGATCTGGTTGTAGCCACTGAAACCATCAAGAAAAGAAAATGATGATTTGTCAGCTAGGGTGTCTAACACTTGGTCAATAAATGGCAGTGGGAAGTAATCTTTGAGTGTTGCTTTATTCAGCTGTTTGTAATCAACACAGATGCGCCACTTACCATTTTTCTTGGGCACGATAACCAATGGGGATACCCACTGACTGTCAGAAATAGGATATATAAAGTTGACTCTCAAAAGTTTTTGCAATTCCTCTCTGACAATGTCTTGGAGCATGGGGTTCATTCTTCTTTGTGGTTGCCTCACTGGTTTAATGGTGCTATCTGTGTAGATATGGTGAGTGCATGTGTCGGGGTGAATCCCATGCATGTCAGTGTAATCCCAAGCAAAGGATTTTTGGTACTTCTTCAAGAGTCTAATCAATTTCTCTTGCTGAGATGAGTCTAGGTGGTTGCCTATGTTCAAAGTTCTCCCTGGACTGATCTCTATGACCTGACTCTGTGTATTGGTGATGGATTGAACTGGAAAGATGTCGTGAAATGTAGATTGCAAAGAGTGGATAGTGCATGTTTCTTGAAAGTTTTGAGCCAAAAGTACATCTGCAGCATTATATTGTTCATTTCTCAAATTTTCAGATACATCAGGTTGAGAAAGAAATAATTCTACCAAATCATTATTATCTTCGTGGAAATCATAGATCTGGTCAATGATAAAAACAGATTGTACTTCTTCTTTATCATTAAATTTATCATCAAGCCACAAGTTATGTGTTACTGCTGGTGATTGTGCCGATGGATAGAGGGTGAGTTGTTTTCTTTTGGTCCCTCTGGAAATAATCATGTTGCCTGATCGGCATCCAATGAATGCATCAGCAGTCGCTAACCATGGTCTAACTAGGATGATAGGGTGTCCTCCTAAATTGGATTTGGGTTGAAGGACTAGGAAATCCACTGGATACTCCCAAGAGTCCAGTGAGACAATGATGTCTTCCAAAATCCCTTCAGGAATGACTTTGGACCTATCAGCTAGTTCAAGAACAATCGTGGTATGTTGCAAATTCATGAGCTGGAGTGTTCTCATGGTTTCAAGGGTCATGACATTGATTGCGGCTCCAAGATCTATCAAAGTGTTTGGAATCCGTATGTTGTTAATGATGGTGGTCACTTTGGGAATGCCAGGATTAACATACTTCTCCATGGAGATGGTATTGGTCATAAGGCCTGCTAAATTTCCTAAAACATGAATGGTCTGGGGATCAATCCTTTTCCTAGCAGGCTTCTTGAGACACATGTCTTTGATGGCTTTGGTATAGATAGGAATGTCCTTTATAGCTTGCAGCAGTGGGATTTTTATGTAGACATTTTTAAGTTCATCCAAGACATCAAATTGTGGTGTAGGCAGTGGTGGTTTTACTTGGACCAATCGGTCTGGAAAAGGTGGGTGCAGTGATTGCATCTGTTTATCTTTGGTATCACTGCTTGGTTTTGTTTGAGTTGTCATTTCATTGTCTTTTTTTGAGTTTTCTTCTTGCTGATCTGTTATTGGAGAATCCTTCTGGAGCACCCTACCAGACCTCAGATTAATGTTTTGCAAAGGCAGTGTGGAGTATGAAGTTCCTTCCTCTACATTATAGGCTGGCCTCTCTGCTCTATTATTCGGATTTGGGACAGTTTGAGCAGGTATTTGAGTGGGTCTGGGAAGTTGTGGGTTAGTTGGAAATTGCAGTTGTGGTACATTTATTGGTGGAGGAGCAGGCAGTGCTTGTTGAGAAGGTTGGGGCTGATAAACAACTTGCTGAGGGTGCTGCTGATATGTTTGAGAATGTGATGGATATGGCTGTTGGTACTGCTGATATGGCTGTGAGTAAGGTGGGTATGATTGAGGATATGGATGATAAGATTGTGAGTATTGTTGAGACGGTCTCCATTGATTTTGTGGTTGGTTTCCATGTTGTCATGGCATGGGTACATTCCATGAGTTTTGTGCATACATCTGATCATTCATAGGAAATTGCAGATTTTGATTAGGAAACATACCTTGGGGTGCTTGCCTTGGCTGCCATGGTCGCTTTGCGCCCATGTAATACACGTTTTCCATCTCTGTACTGGCTGCCATGTTACAGTTCTGCAAAATTTTAACTTTAGGACAGTTAAACATATCATGATGTTCAGTACAGAAAGCACAAACTTGGATATTTTCTAGAGGGCAGTCTTTTAATGCATATTTCTTGCGGCATTTGGGGCAGAAAATAGCCATGATATTATCTTCTTCTTCCTGTTTCTTTTTGGCCTTTAAGGTATCAATTTGGTTCCCTAGAGTGCTCAACAAATCTGTTTTAAACTCTTCTAAAAGGTTACCAATTTCAGCCCGGGTGACACTAGCAGAGGCAGTTTTTGTGACCCTTGATGGCAAGGTTCTCTTTCCCATTTTAGCTTTACTCCTTGAATATTTTTCACACAGCTCAGCTATTTCTTCAAAGGGTAAGGCAGAAATGTCACCTTTGCCCATTAAGTTGAGATCATCCATGTATTCTTCCCGGATACCTTTCAAGAATATTGTGGGGACCAGATCAGGAGGCATTGTTCGGTGTTTAGATTTTTGCAAGTTATAGACAAATCGTTCTAAATATTCTTCTAAGGTTTCATCCTCCTGCTGACTCATTCTAAAGATGTCATCTTTAGAGTCTTTGGATCTGCAATAAGGCTGATATTTCCTTAGAAATATTCTCCTCATGCCATCCCAATCAACTATGGCATGCTCACCTAGCCCCATAAACCATTTCAAGGTTGCTGCCTTTAATGTGGCTGGAAGCAATCTGAGCCTATGAGCATCATCTGTATAGCCATAAGTTCGACATACAATGTCAAACTCGAATAAGAATGAGTCTGGATCCTCTGAAGCCATACCATAGAAATTGGGTAGCACGGATGGGGGTATATTTTTCATTTTGATCTCCTCATCCTCCTGTGGTTCTTGTATAGGGAACTTAAAAGTTGACTCCTCCTCCTCTTGGTGGGGAACTGATCCAGATCCCTCCTCAGCCATTCTAATTGGTCTCTTTGTGTCAGTGTCACTTGGTGGAAAAGAGAGAAAGGAAGATTGCTTGGTAATTGTACTACTTTTCCCTTGTGTAGAAGATCTAGGAAAGGGCTTCTGCTGTGATTTATGTGCAAATAGAGTTTCTCTCTCAGCAAGAGTAATTTGCTGTCCTGAATAAAATCTTTCTTCCAATGTTTGGATATCCTCCTCAGCTGGTGTTGTGTTCCCTAGAGAGTCTGCTCCTGATGATGATGGGTTAGTTTTTAGATGGTGGGGGGTTTTTACAAATCTCCCTTGATTGTCTCTAAGTCTAGGCATAAATGAACATGATTTCTAACTGTGTTTTTGTTTATTTTTTTGTGTATTGAAATTTTTTTCTTTTTGTTTGAATCCTTTAAGTACGCCTCCCCGGCAATGGCGCCAAAATTTAGTGTTCGAGCTAGGGTACTAGGCTAGACTCTATATTTAATATCGACCAAGGTGCATAAGCTTAGAGGCATGGTCTAAAATATATAGACATAAAGGATTGTTGGCCAAGTGATTATGATGTAGGTTACAAGGCTTCTTTACGGAAGGCTGGGATATGTCACCTATCATTCAAACACTCAGATTACCTTACTAATATACCTGATTACAATGCTTATCACTAAATGCATTTACCAAATTAAACCCTGAACCTAAGCACTGTGTATGACTGTGCAAACCTAAGCACTGCGTATGACTGTAACAATGATTTTAATCTCCTTACAAAGATATTACCCAGAAAACCCTTGTTCAGTAAACACACAGCATTCAATGATATTTACACTATATCAAACTATATAGAGAGCATAAATGAATTGTGGAATAAAAACAGAGTTTATGATGGTGCTTTTACAAGACACACAGGGATCGAATCCCTTACAGGACGCACTTCCAAATCTCAGTGATGACTGTGCAGCATAACCATAAACGCAAACCATATACATTCAATGGAAATCGAAAGCTATGGAAATCGAAAGCTATGTAATTGTAACTGTTATGCAAACCATATAAAACCTATTGAAATCGAAATCCAATCACTGTGCAAACCATACGATAACCGAAATGTAAATGAAATAAATGGACAGTATACCGATTGAACGCAGGGCCCGTCCGCGTTCCAGGGGTACACTGGCTTATAATCGACCGGCTACCAAATCAATGCACGAGATACACAAGTCGTAACTGTGAATAGGTCTTAGTATTAAACTTAAAAACTTTGTTCTGGAACGATTCAACGAAAAACATTAACCATTAACCGGACTGTATTTACATATGTATATCCACAGCCATGTCATTGTTACAATGAATGTACATTCGGTTGTTGCCGCTTTTATTACATCAAGCCTTTTCAAAATGTTTCTATCTTAAGTGTTTTCAAAAAGAACAAAAACCAAATAAAAATAGAACGAGCTGCTGTTGCTGCTTTTGTCTGCCAGGTGCCATGCTTTGACTTGAGTTGACCGCGCATATAGGAGGATCGATTCGGCTGGGAGATAGGTGTTTGTCCATGCTTGGACATTCTGCTTTTTGTCCATGCCTTTCGTTTTAGCCCAACTGCTGCGCCACATGTCAAACGATAAGCTTATTACAGGATGTGGGAACTTCCTGTAACCATTTCATCAAAAACTTCTAATTCTTCAACATAAAACCCCTAAATCAATTTCTATGCAATTTAATAACTATAAGACTATTAATAATCAATTTTCAAGGATTCTAAGGGATATATGATGAAAATGAATGGATAAATGATATGTTTTTGGGAGGAAAAAGGGGTCTTGGGATGATACCAACACTTTGCTTCTCAGGAATAAAAAGGAATTCGATGTGATGAATGCCTTGTGTTGTCTTTTCCTATTATCTACAGTGTTATGAATGTGTGATTACTTAGAAATCACTAACAGTGCTCTAATTTCCTTCATATATTTGTAAACAGTGCTGGCCTTCTATGTGTTTGGTGTGTTCTACATATGATGGATTCTGAATGCCCTAATTTCTATGCAAATCTAACCTTACTGTCACTACTGAAGCATATCTGACTCCATAAGCCCAATGGATACTTTCTAATTGTGTTTCAACCTCTTATACCTGTTCATTTTGTTTCATAGAGTTAGCCATCTTATTCATTATCCAAATCTTTAATCTTGTGAGAGAGCCCTCTCAGGTTGAGGAGGCTAAGCCTCAGCCTAAAGTAGGTTTGAAAGAGTTACTTAAAGTCTACCTGATCAACAGCCTGTCAGGGTCTGGTTTTGAGATAACACCTTGGATGAAAAATTTAATTATTGATCCCACGAGTTCTCCCACTCGAAATTTAAGGAAAATCGTAGGGAGATAAGTTGAAAATAGAGCTTAAATAATAATAATAATATCCCTCTAAAATTTGATGATGTAATCTAATCTTATTTCATTAATTCCAATATTATTTTATAATATTCATTAGAAGGCCAATTTTAGACCTCAAAATTTCTCTAATGGGAGTTTTCTTATCATCTTAGCACATGTTTATCTCAGTTACTGCAAAAGAAGAGGAAGGCACCTTGGCCTTCCTTCCCTATGCAAGTGGGATGCTATGAGCTCGTGAGCTTAAAGGATACAAAAGCAAAAGTTGAAGAACTTACCTGCCTTAAGTTCGGTGAAATGAGATTTCACAGATATGATCCTAGGGGATTATGAAAAATCACATTTCGCCTAGGATTATGATTCTTATTGCCGAAAAGAGGAAGAGAAGATAAATAATTGTTACAATGCTTCTTGACTACATGCACCAGGTAGTGAGGCAGGGCCTTCCAATGCAGTTCATGAGTAGAATGATGTTCAGGAAGGGAATCAACAAGAAGTGCCCACTCCAGTCACCATTTCTAAGTACAAGAGGAAAGTTGTGCATATTCTTGTACTGGAGCCAAAAGTTAAAAGCATATCTTATTATTCTAAGAGTGGCCATTGCAACAGAAAAGAGGAGAAAGCAGTCAAAAGAATTAAAGAAGAAGCAATAGGAAGAAGAAAAGAGATAGGAGGAGGAATGAATACAGAAATAGGAACATGAAAGGAAAGAAAAAGAAGACATGCAAGAACAAAAGGAATCGAGAAATAAGGAAGTAGAAGAAGCCAAATAGAAACAGTTTGAGGAAGAACAACAGAAACCATTGGTGGATGAAAAAAGTAGGAAAAAGTAGGATGAGGAATTTGTAAGGGAAATACAAGAACAAATATAGGACCAAGACATGGAGGTTGAAGTAGGATAACCAAGAGGTCGACATTGTGCCAATCACATAACAAATTAGTAGTCAACCTTCACCTCCTCTTACTGGTGGCAACATCACATTCATTGAGACGGGAATATCTCCTCCAAATGATGATATGGTCATGCATATTTCCAACCATACCTTTTATCAATTGAAGAATAGAATAGTGCAGGAAAACTGAAAATATTTTCCTAATGACCTGGTCCATCATGTTTCCATTCATGCAGAAAGGGTGACTGTGCCTAATACTAAGAAGAATTTGAAGACAGTCATAGCAACAAACTTAGTCTTTGCACAATCTACATAAGTAAACACGAATTTCTTGATGGAAGAAAATAAGTAACTGGCAAAATTTTTAGCTTCTATAAGGAAACAGGTTGATCATCTCCTAGCCGAGAACCAAAGGTTGTCTTCCGCTGATTCTCACATGAGGGAGCTTAGAGAATCCATAGGTGAGCAAATTCAATCATTGGGTGACACTATGAGACAGTCATAGGAAGAAATTATCACTCTTCATAAGGAGGTGGTGCCCTTGCATGCAATGGAAAAATGATCACAAGAGAATGTGAATTGTTTTAAGGTAATTCATTCAACCAACTATGCGATCAAAAAATGGGGCACTAAGTACATAAATCCACTATCAGAGTTGGCAAGGAAAGTAAGCCAAGAAGCAAAATTAGAAAGGGATGAGGTTATAATGCTTGTATATGGAAACAAATAGCTTTACACTTATGTGGCCAACATCATAAATGCCTATTCATGTTTCTACCATAGTTTAAACTCCTTGGTCAGAGTGCACAAGATTCCTTTTGTAGGAGCATTTGCAGAAACAAAGGGAAAAAATGTTGTCTGGTAGCAAATTCAAGAATTTTTTAGCAATCTAAGGTAGGTAGTTACTAAAGAATATTTGGAGATCACAAGACAAAACATTCAACAGCTTGTAGCCAGACCTACCAAGTTAAACATGAAGTTGTTCTTATGATGGAATGATGTTCAAAATGGTTCCAAAACTATTTATCCAAACATAACATCATAGTACATGGATCGATACCATTATGCTACATTAGGGCTACAAGTAGAAGTTGTCGAGCTAGAGTTTCCTCTTAGCTCAAGCATAATGTATATATTTTTGTCTTATGAGGCTCTTGTCACATTTTTGTCTTATGTGATTTTGTATTTAGAAAATAATGAGAAATGTAAATGTAAGTGGAAGTCCAAGAGTCAAATATGGAATATGAGGAGTTGTTAGATAGAATAGAGATAAAAGAAGCTCAAGAGTCATGAAGGAGCTCAAAGGTCACAAGGGAAGGTGAAAGGTCACCTCATATGTTACAATAAACGCTCATAACTCAAACAAGGGGCTTGGAACTAGATATTAGTAGCCTTGGCTTCTCTAGTCTAGCATAGGAGTCAATATCATTATTTGGAGAAGCAAGAAGTAACTTCGTGTTCAACTACTGGGGTTAGTGTCATATCATTGTATTGTATACTTTGAATTTTCACTTAATGATCAGTAGCTCTAAGAGCCAACACACTTTCATGCATGTATCATGGATGTTATAAGACTATTCTTTAAATTTTTACGATATATGTTATCTCATTCATGCTAATGTCAATGAACTATTTTGTTAACTTTAGTATGTTTCTTGTTGGATGTGTGTTGTATTTGCTTTCATGATCGTTATTATCTTGTGGACTATTTTGTAGGCTAACTAGCAAATGTTTCATATGTGCATGCCTCTTTTAGGATAGTACTACTACTTTTCTTCTAGAGGTTCACTCTCCTTCCCTTCATGTGAAGAACCTCTTATGCATTACAATCAATTGTATACAAATTTTACTTACTTGCTGACACCAAAGGTATTTTATGTCTTCTTATGTGTTAATTGTAGCCAACGCACATCTTTAAGATCACGGTTATAGCAACCAACCGTATTTATGGTTGGGTTTCCTACTCGAAATGGTGTGAGGTCTATTGGGACTTCATATCGGGGAGACCACCTTGGTTGATGGATTTCCAGCACCTTCAATGCTTGGTGCTAGAAGGAGGGCTAGATGACAAGCTAAGCCTGTGAGGTCTGGTTTTAATCATTCATGTTGAATGGATTCCTCCCAAATCATAACATCAAGATGTTTTTATAGAGTTGAAATTTGAAATTTCCTACACAGATAATTAATAACTTGCCAAATCTAAAGTTTTATGGCGAGGTTGAAACAACCATTTTTTAGCACACCCCCCACTTTCTTGAATTTTGTGATTCTTTTCAGGTTAATTGTGACGATTCTTCTTGTATGTTATACATTCTCACTCTTGAAGGTTGTGTTATACATTGTCGACCGCTTCTATTCACTCTTTTAAACAACTTGTCATGTAGCTTCACCAAGATTTTGACAGGTATGATTATCAAAGTGTATATAAGAAGATTGTTCACCTTCAGATGAAATTTGATGAATTTTTGGAAGATTTTCTTGATTGCTTTCTTCATTTAGTTATGAGTTTTACAAGGAAGAAATTAATTGGGATTTTATGAAAGAAAAAATTCAATATCTAGTGTAGATTTCTTTGAATCCTCTTAGTTTTGAATCTCTTACAAGTGTCCCAACTTTTCTTAGTTACGAAGCACTTAGGATTACAAAGGAAGAATATAATATTTCATGTGTCTCTTCATGTTATTTCATTTCTTTGTTAAATGAAGCGGCCCCATGCACTAATGTTGAGGTTGGAAAACTTGGAGATCATATTGTTGATCAAGTCCCATATCCACCTTCCCCTCATAATCAAAATTCAAAAGCATGTTTAAATAAACCTTGAATCTAATTTGATTAATGATATTGCTTCTTCAAGATACACCTTTTGTTATCCACCAACCATTTTTCTTTATCCTCTTTGTCTTGATCCACCCGATCAACCTATTTCGCTAGTTTTATCTGAATTTTATAGTGAGCAAGTACAAGATGATGTTGTTGTTCGAGTGGAAGAACAAGAGACTTGTTGGGACTCATAAATGTCATATTTTCATCCACCTTTTTCTTCACTATTCCTTACATTTCATCATCCCATTAACCTGTTATCATATCACTTTCATACATACATTTGGGTTTCACCTTCCTATTTTCCATTTTATTCATTTTTGTATTATAAGTGAATTTATGATTAATTATTAGAAAATGTACATATTTTTATATATCTCAAGAATATGTGAGTTTTGTGATGTGTAGGAAATATGTGAAGAATTGATATCTCCTCCACCATATCAAGGAGATAATTATGCAAGCCTTTTTCTAAGGAGAAAATCATGGAGGCATATCTTATCCTAAGGAGAAAATCATGGAGACATATCTTATCCAAGATATGTGAGAGATTTATGGGATCATGTTTGAGAGATTTGTGCGATGATATCTTGTAATAATGGGAAACTAGTTGAGAGTGCTTGAGAGAATATTGGATATGTAATTATGGAAAGGTTATCTTCCTCATGTATATAAGAGAGTGCTCTCTCTTCATTGGAAGAAGGAATAATAGAGAATGGAGATTAACTTTGATTCTTTCATGATTTGTAATTTAGTTATTGTAATATAATTTGACATAGTTTTATTGTTATGAGCTCATATCTGTTGTTTGCCATTCACTTCTTCACATGTTGTATTGCTTTTCTTTTATGCAACTTCCTGCTTTCATAGTTAATATTTCAATGCCTTCTTAGCTTAATTTGATTTCAGTAATTTAGATTAGATTAGTTCCACTTCAGTCCTGCATATATAGTGCATGTGTCTCATAAGTCTACGGACCTCGGATTGACAAATAAATAGTTGGATAAGTACTACAACAGAACTAAACGAACATAGTTTCACCCAACATTTTGGCGCCGCTGCCGGGGAGGCACGATGGATTGAAGTTTAGTTTGATTTTTCTGCAAGTATGTTTAGACATGTTCCTAACTCCGAGGTGTTAAGACGGTAAGACGTGGGGAACAGCCTACGCATCGCATTCGAGATACCGTAATGGGCTCGACCTCTTATGGATCAGGGCATGTAGGGTGTGTTTACATTTATGCAAATGTGAATTTTAATTTCTGCAAGTGTGTTTGATTTTCTCAACTGTGAAGAGTGTTTGATGAATTCATGGCTCATGGTTATAATTGAAGCATTCGATTACTCAATTAATGAGCAATCCTTGTAAGAGGGTTTAATTGAGTATTGAATTCAAGATTATTTCTGTGGTCCTTTTGTTTTTAATTCAATTGTTAGTGTGCTGATTTTTATTTGCTTTTCTCTTTCAACATGGTTTTATAATGAGTGTCAGCTTGGAACTACTCACTCAGATCCTTGCAGAAGTTGGAATCTCCTCTTCCCTGGAAAAGGAGATCTTCACAAAAATTGAAAGTTCAACTACTCCCCAAGAAATAAATGAAGATTCAACATCTGAAGAATCCTGCGTATCTAATGGCGAACAACCATTCGAACAGGAGATCGAGGAAGAAAAGCAGCAGATCGGAGAAAAAGAACAGGAGTTACAGCATAATCTGAGTGAGAGTAACTATGCTTATCAAAGCTTTATCGACCAATGGTTCCAGGTAAGTATTAGATCAGATTCATCTTTTTATTTTTTAGTTGATTTGCAGTTACAGCAACTAGACTCATCCACTCTCGAATATTTTCATTTTTCATTTGAAAACTTGCTACTGAATCTATTGTTGTCACTGCTGCGTGAATGGCTTCATTGGAAGTTTAACTACACGTAACTAATTTGTAAATTCTAATTAGTATAGAGTAGGTAGTCTTTCAGTTTTAGTGTTTGCTTTCATTTTCAGTTTTGCTTTTACCTAGAATAAGTATGCTCTCCTCCTGCGTCTTTGTACGATCTCGAGGATCAGAAAATAGGGATGATTTAGGCGACCAATTTCAGGAATAAATAAATGTTTTGCAATATGCTTCATCAAAAATATCTTTCAATATGCAAATCTTTGTGTCCATTTGTTAAAAAAGAAAATTTAAAACTAACCATTTTTGTTTTTAAAGATAGAATTAATTTCATTTTCTAGACTGTTAATAATAAAAATAACAAAATAAAAAATATATATATATATATATAAAATAAAATAATAAAATAATAAAAAATAAAACAGTCAACCAGCGCACTCATGCATGGTTTCACACGGGTTATAGCTTGATAGTTGGAAGCTCTAAATCGGCGACGAACATTCTTGTCATCTAGGATTTGAATCTCAAATGTAAAATATTTCTTTAGATTCTTGACAATCATCACCAAAAATGGCAGTTTAATACCAAGTGTCGCAGCAAGATCTGTAGGGCATGTGATGTTCACATTTGGGCCAACAATTTCCAGAACATCGGACTGAATCTTGTAACCATTTAATCTGTCCATTTACAACTTCTTTGTCCCATATTTGCAATGGTTTGCTCCCAAGGCTATAGAGGATTGAAAGAAAACCGGACTGGAAAGTATTCTTGAACATCTTGACAATCAGTTCATCTCTTCCTGAGAATCGTGTCCTGATCAATTGATCTGCGTGAAAATTTTCATTCTGAGAAGAAGGACTTCTAATTGATGAATTCGTCCCCAGATGTCACAGGACTCTCACTGAGAAAATCTTGATCTTATACCACTATTGAAATTTTAGTCCCTGCTGCCACCATCACGCATGCAGTCACTATTCATAACTCGGATCAGTACTTTCTTTTCCTCATCATTCGATCAATCTATATCTTGAGTTACTTCCTCCCTATTAAATAATTCAAAGAAACACATATAATTGAGTGTCACCTCTGTGTCCAAATTTATTTACCGGCATAGCGATCTCTATCTGTCCACATATACGTGTTCCTCAACATAAACGATGAAAAGGTTACAAGTGGGCGAAACCAATTCCAATTCGTGCACTGAACTTTTACATTATTCGCGCAATATGTTGAACATCTTGAGACCTTTTAGTAATGCGGTCATGCCGGGTAGAGAGCACCACCACGAATGCAGACGTTTAACTCAGGTAAAATAAGATAACAATATTAGTCTGCCAGTCCCCTCTGAACATGTAAATCTTTACAGCAGGACCTTCGGTGACACACGATCTGCCTTTTGTATTTATCTGAATCTAAGGCTTTGAGGCTTTGGGATTCGAATTTTCTATTCTCTATTTTCAGGGCTTTGCACGAGCACGGTAAAAGACCAATGGAGCCGGAACTGCCATCGCATCCTCATAAAAATCATGTGCATCTTGCCAAATCAAACCAGAACCTTATCTGATTTGATGCATCAACTATTGGTACTCGGCCAAATGGAAATTCCGCCTTTATCTCAGGAACCCATGGAACTATTGTTGTGAAACTATTTTGTCCTTCTTCAATGCCCAGATGTTTCCCGAGTTTTTCCTTTCCAACCAATTGCCAACAATGCTTTTGCAGCTTTTCGGTCTTTTGACACCTCTTCAATTATCCAATCCAGGATTCTGGCTTTCGAATTTGATTGATAAAGACAAACATTCATGAATTCACGCAATAGATCTGTAGCCCGACACAAATGGATCCTGTCTTTTCCTGAACATGTATTTCTCAAAAGCCTGTTCAAAATTTCTGATGAGATGTGTCTATCGCTAATCTTTCCGCCATGCCCAACTAAACTTGGAAGATGCTTTTCGTAATAGGAAGAACCTGGCTTTGCCCTATGAGAACACTGACCACTATTGTTGCGGCACCATCCAATGCAACAGGACCAATTTACACTCTGATGAGAGCGCTTAGCATAAGACTTCTCTTGTACCACAAAATCTTGAGACTGAGATTCAAATTGTTGATGCCTCCGAATAGTGCTACCATCACTGCTCGACCTCTGAGCTGATCTCTCTGATATGGCGTCCAAGTCTTGGATGGGTGTATCCAATGGTTGATTCTTGTCAAAATGTTGCATTCCGACTGTTTGATGGCACTGATATCAGCCCCAAAAAAATACGCCCCTGCCACCATCGTTACAGGTCTTTCACAAAGCTCCGATGGTTCCCTTGCTTCAGCAATTAAACCACCAACATAAACCTGTTCTCTATTATTAACCCGCCTATCCCTCCTATTCGATATTGATGATTCCCTCAGTCTCTTCTTCAATCGCTCCCGTGCCTCCAGTATAACTTCATCGAGGTGATCATTATCATTCTGGTCTGTCTGGTACAGGGTTATAGGTCTTGTCCTTGGATTGCTTGCAGCTTTATGATTAGCAAAAGGCACGGCAGCCTTGTCTTCAGCCCAAGAATTCTAGCTATGATTTGAAGAAACAGCTCTGAGATAAGACCGTCGATGAGCAGGCACTGCTGGCAGCATTCCAATTACTGAGATTTCAACCAAAACAACTGAAAATTCACCCGAAGTCATGTGATCGGAATGTCAAGACTGTATCAATCCCCTGCCTTTCTAAAATTCTCCTCTTCCAGAACCCAAACTTACAGCTATAGATGCAATGATTGACAAGTTAACTGGTGCAATCTTTTTGTTCTAGTTAGTTGTGGTCATGATTCTGGGTGTTGCTGGAAATGTTTGGAAAGCCTCTAAAGCACGAAAGAAATGACATAGATAATTGTGCAGAGAGAGTGACAGTTTTATGCCAGTCAGCGAGCCCGCTGAAGGCTCACGGGCCTCTGCTTTCTGCTTAAAAAAGATTGTGTATGATGAAGAATGAGGTAGTGGTGGTGCATTTCATGCGAAAGCTCTCTGCTGCCATCACGGGTCTCAGTTTATATGTCTCCGCAAACATCATCAAATCCCTCTCTTCGATTGTTTTACAAATCCCGGGGGCGACACCTATATCCATTCCAAAATCAGTGTGCGCTTCTGGTAACCATTGCCACTGATTCCCGTGAGGGTAAAATGATAGCCATGTATCAATTCTAATTTTGTATGACCCACGGTCGAAGACAAAGTTGCGCATATCTAGTGAGTGCATGGTTTGGAGTACACTGATTATTGTTTTTAATATAGTGGGAACTTTCTATCTATGTAAGTGTATGGGTTGGAGTACATTAATATAGTTGGAAATTTTTATTTAAAAAAAAAATAAATAAACAAATATATATATATATATATATATATATATATATATAAATAATAATAATAATAATAATAATAAATAAATAAATAAATAAATAAAAATATATATATATATATATATATCTATATAAAATAAAAAATAAAAAATAAAAAAATTGCCCTCATTCATAATACTTGTTCCCTAAGAAATACAAAAGCTTTTTCAAATGTTTTAAATCAATTTTCGTGCAAAACAATAAAAACATTTTGAAAAAGTATTTGAGTAAATTGCATGGGGACATGCAATAATTTTAGTTGGGGGGGAAGCCAAAGTATGTTGGATTTTTTTGTGAATTTATGGGCAAAAGTTAGAATGCATAAACTAACAAGATAAATGAGATTGGTGTTGTGTAGGTCAACAAGAAGCTAATGCAGAAAGCTCAACATTATGATGCGACACCTTTTTCATCCACAATTAGAGTTATTTCGGAAAATAATTAAAAAAAAAAATGGACATTTTGTAAATTCTTGAAAATGCGCTAATTTGTTTTTGAGTCACTTCATACAGGAATGATCGATGGAGATGGCACACAAAGGTGACAATTTTTATGCAGGAATGGTGCTAAGAGTTGAAGACAATTTAATGCAAAGTGATTTTTCGAAATCACAATGAAACATGCATCATTGGACGCTTGAAGGAACTGATTCTTCACTGCACATATCATGACATTTTCCACAACACAAAAATCCTTTTGCGTCATGATTACTCCCTTTGTTTTTCCAAACGCCTAGACCATCCTTGTGTTGCAGCCCATCTTCCATTTCCTTATCTTTCACGACTTCATGCACGCCTATTTTTCTGAATCGCATACATCCCTTTATCCTTTTCAGTTTATTTTTGCCTTCTAGTTTGCCTTCTGAATAAAACTCATTCCCTTTCCATGATCACATTACCTTGATTTCCTAGCCATGCTGATCCACACTGCTTGTCCGAGGGTTCTTTCCATTTATAGTCCTACCAAATCTTTTTGTACAAACTCGCGTTGACTGATGTGGGATTCCTTAAGGCCCACCTTTCAACAAGTCTTGCCCCATCGACACCAGCACCTTATCTGGGAAATAGACTAGAGTTCATTTTGAGTACCTAGAGGCTTGCATGCCTTAATGGCAAGCTCTCTCGCTGGCGATCATGGGAATACATCAATGTCCCTTGACCTTCAGATCTTGCAAGTGGCTCGACCTCGACACATCCATTCGCACTTCGCAAGATGTACTCCGGTACCTTGGCACTCATTGACATCAATGGTGAGTTGCCTCGCATTGGTTAACAGCATACATCAATGGCCGGTAATCCAATGATTTCTATTCATGCTCGACATCGACACATTCATTCGCATGTTTAGAATTGTACCATCGGGTTTGTAGCGGGTGAAGACTATACACTTTTTCATGACTCCCTCAGCAGTTACAACAGTATGCATTCTGATCTATGAGAGTACCACAATACCACTTTCAGCTTTTATCTTTTCCATGATTCAGCATCAGCAGTTCAGATTCCTTCATTTCCCAGGATCCGGTTACATCAGTCACATTTTCCTGATCCAGCAGCAGCAGCTACATTCCTATTGCATAGTTCATCATTCTTGGGTAAGTAGAGGTATGTTGTTTTCTAATCTTTAATCATGCAATTCCTTATATGCTAACTTGAATATTTTGGAAAATTCCCTCACCATGCTATATTTCCTTTCATGAGCCATGTTAAGTTGCATGCGGACATGCAACCCATTCAGTTGAGGGGGGGGAGAACTACATTCACTACATATTCACTTCCATGATTCCATTTCTTCACCACTATCACTCCATTTACCATTCGCCAACATTTATTTTCCAATGATACTTTGTTGCACTTTGTTTCATACGCAATATTGGCATGCTTCATTAATATTACAAAAGGGCTTTCTTATGCACATTATGATTTCCAGTGAGTGTTTACATTATTGAAGAAAAGAGAACAGAAAATGAAATGAATGTTGTTAACACAAGAACCAACATTCTTTGTATTCATGGTTGTCAAACAAGAACCAACCATATTCATGGTTGTCACACAAGAACCAACCATAAGAAAATGTAAATTGTTACTAATGTCTCTCACATATCCTGGAAACATTTAAGATATCATCATGTAAAGCCAAAGTTCAATATGCCAAATGTTTTTAAAAGATACCCATGCATGGTTGCATGAGGACATGCAACAAGTTCAGTTGGGGAGGATGTTGGGACTCAGAAATGTCATATTTTCATCCACCTTTTTCTTCACTATTCCTTACATTTCAACATCCCATTAACCTGTTATCATATCACTTTCATACATACATTTGGGTTTCACCTTCCTATTTTCCATTTTATTCATTTTTGTATTATAAGTGAATTTATGATTAATTATTAGAAAATGTACATATTTTATATATCTCAAGAATATGTGAGTTTTGTGATGTGTAGGAAATATGTGAAGAATTAATATCTCCTCCACCATATCAAGGAGATAATTATGCAAGCCTTTTTCTAAGGAGAAAATCATGGAGGCATATCTTATCCTAAGGAGAAAATCATGGAGACATATCTTATCCAAGATATGTGAGAGATTTATGGGATCATGTTTGAGAGATTTGTGTGATGATATCTTGTAATAATGGGAAACTAGTTGAGAGTGCTTGAGAGAATATTGGATATGTAATTATGGAAAGGTTATCTTCCTCATGTATATAAGAGAGTGCTCTCTCTTCATTGGAAGAAGGAATAATAGAGAATGGAGATTAACTTTGATTCTTTCATGATTTGTAATTTAGTTATTGTAATATAATTTGACATAGTTTTATTGTTATGAGCTCATATCTGTTGTTTGCCATTCACTTCTTCACATGTTGTATTGCTTTTCTTTTATGCAACTTCCTGCTTTCATAGTTAATATTCCAATGCCTTCTTAGCTTAATTTGATTTCAGTAATTTAGATTAGATTAGTTCCACTTCAGTCCTGCATATATAGTGCATGTGTCTCGTAAGTCTACGGACCTCGGATTGACAAATTAAATAGTTGGGTAAGTACTACAACGGAACTAAACGAACATAGTTTCACCCAACAAGACTCATGATATCTCTTATGATGATTATGTGTGGACCTCATATTGTGAATACGAATCAGTTATTATAAATTATATTTCATTCAATTTTATTTCCCTTCTGCACCATTAATTCACTTCCCTGGCATGTTTAATGAATCTGTTCCACTAATTATTCTTTTAAATGATTATGATCTTCATATATTACTAGTTTTGATCATAATCGGGAATAGTATGAAGAAAGGGTGGAATTGATTGTTCATAATATGTCTCATTCCTCATTTTTTACTTGTGAAGAAGCGGAATTTGTGATTCCTTGTACTTAAAGCAAATTCTTCGCTTGATTCACCCAAACTTGAAAAGTCCCTGGATTTGAATGTGAAAACTAATCCAGCTAGTGGCATTTTTAAAGTGTTCACTGACACACCTAATGATGACTTTGCATATTCACTTTTTGATCTTTCCAAGTCACCAGTATTTGATGATTCGCCATTTGATAGTTGAGAAACTTGTCAAGAAGTCAAGGCGCTTCAGCCCTCGCTAATGGTTATGTCAAGATCTTGCGATCTTGGTAAGTTTTATGAACATGATCAGATCAAAATTCAATCACATGAAAATCTTCATGAATTGACCAAACATGTTGAAAACCAATCTTTCTTTCCATCTCAAGATTCTTCACCTTGTCATCATGATCTGATCATCAATTGGTTAGAAGAATCTTACTTGGCAAGCCCATTTGCTAGTAACAAGCTTCGATCTTTCTTGATGTTTTCCAAGATTGGAAATTTGAATGAATGTACTTTCGTGAGAAGCTATCAATATGTGTATGACCATCAATATGCACTTGCAAGTGGTTTAGCCCAAGCTCTCTTATTATAATTTTTTGCTAATGTGTCTCGCCTTCGAGTCTTGGAGCAAGTTCTATCGATCTAACTTTTCGCCTTCTCGTTGTGCTAAAAAATGTTTCTCATCTCTCATTCCCTCGCCTGTATAGGTCAAGAATTGCTTCGTCGATTACATTGAAAATTTCACTTTATATAAGCCTGACCTTCCTTTTCTTAGTTTAGGAGTAGGTTATTTATAGTTTTCCTTTTCGCTTTGTTTTGATTGCCATCTCTTTCATTTTTATTTTCATTTTGCTCTTTTCTTTGAAGTTTGATTATAATAAGGTTTGTATGAAAGTTGTGTGTTTTGGCCTTCAATAAGTAAGGAAAAGTTCAAGAGGACATTGTAAAATTATTAATGTTTGGTTAATTGTTTATTCCCTTCTTGTGGGCCTTGCATATTTTTTAGTCTATGATGCTTAGATGGAGAATATGTTTCTTTCCAAGAGGAAACCTTAGTAGATCTACGATGTTTGTATCTATTATAGGATTTTCTTCCTTAAGTCAACCTTTTATATTTCTTTGGTTTTAAAATGTTAGCTTAATCGAGTATAGAAGGGAAAGGAGGAAACTTAAGCGAACTAACTTACTTTAGAGGTATATACTTAAGAGTCTCTAAAAACTGGGAATAACCTCTATTGCATATTAACTAAGTCAGGATCCCTCTTCCACCCTTGGCGATATAAATGCTAATGCACATGAAGTTATAAAATAAATAGCCGGTGAAAGAACTGAAAGGCTTCTTGCGCAGAGAGGTGAAGCAAGCAACTTCACCAGGGTACTGAACAGGCTCGCTGCCAGAGAAGCAATGCTTATGATTCCTTGAAGTGATTTTTTTGGGGTACTGAACGGGCCTATTGACAGTGGAGCAACACTAGAGATGATAATAAAACTCCAACATCTTACACTCGCATTTTTACATACTCCTAACTCCTAATTGAAGAAAAAAAAAAAAAAATTGGCTTATCTATGAGAGTGTTTGGGTGGTTAGAGGAATAGAAGAGACGACATCATTAATCGAGCTAAGTAAGGAAGTTATAGTGGTCTATGGGATAAAACAATATGTCCTAAAAGCTAGACTCTATGCGTATAGTTAATACCTAAACAAAGAAGTTGGAGTTCTTCTAGTGTGTCGCCAAGTGCTGTAGTTGCTACAATCACCCTCCAAAATTTTTCTCTTGCTTTGATTTTGGAGCTTCCCTTTGATCATAAGAATTATCCTTTCAACTTGTGTCAAGTTTTCTTCTTGCTTTACTAAGTGTCGCAATGACTCATTTTCTCATGTTAAGCTTGTGATGTCCTAATTATGCTTTCCCTTTAATAACTACTGGGCACTCCTCGATGACAATCAGTCCTTGTCGACAATAATTGCACAACTTCTGAAGGTAGACAAAGCACCTTCTTTTTTTTAAAACAAGCTAAGTATTGCCTTGATGGAATTGATTGCATGCCTTACTTTGAGAGATTACGCAATCCTTTGTGAAAGTGAACTGCAAAACCCCTTGTCGAAGTGAACTACGCAATCCACTGAGACAAGCAAATACACAATCAGTTGCGAGAGAAAATTGTGCAATCCCTAGTGACAATGAAGTACAAAATCCATTAAGGTATAAAACTGTGCAATCCATTGATCTAGTGAATTGTACGGTTCTCGGAGCAAACCAATTGTGCACTCCTAGAAAATAGGAAATGCACACTTCATGAAGACAACCATGTGCAATTCTATTGATAGTGTGGCATGTGTTTCTAATTTGATCATCTGACATGTGTCATTCATCTAATAGTGGCTCCTTGATTTTAGGCATGTGCACCTGAAACCCTAACCCTAATCTCGTGGAGGCTCATATATATAAGAAATTTGTCATAGATCTCATTCTAAAACTTGTCTTTAGAGCTCTACTCATTCTCACGACCATAAGGAGCTTTGGATTCCATTTGCACTGCTTTTCCGAGTAAGTTTCTCAACTGTCGATTTTCGCACTTTTGTCACTTTTGCTTTCACAAGTGTTGGTTTGTCCTGATTCTCTTATAATAAGTGTAGTTTGTGTTATTCTTAGCTTTTACAAGTGTCATTTCAATCTTTTGAACTTATTTTTAAGTGTCATGTCACATTCCTTATCTTTTCGCCTACAAGTAATTATTGTTATTCGGTGTATTTATACATGCATGTCATTTTCCTTTAATTATCTTGCTTGCTTTATGTGAGTAGCTTGTTTGTATGAATCTCAAGATGATCCACATCCTTCCTCGTCAGTCAACAAATATAGAGCCTACCCTTCTGCCAAAGAAAACTGCCAATTTTCCAGTTCTTTTTCCCTCTAGAACTGCACATTGTAGTGACAACCTCATGCCATATGCAACTAAACATTGTGCAATCACTCGGTCCCCTAGCTACGAATTGTGCAATCACATTTAGCAGGGAGGCCTTCCTATCCCTTTCAACTGCGCACTGTGCAGTCTAGGCCCTTCTCTCCAGCAATAATCATACATTGCGAAAATCCTGTCTTTAGTCAACCTCCCTTGCAATCAAGAACTGTGTCATCATTCCTTTGATGTTGTGTAATGTGCATTTCCAATGACCACTGAGGTCATTCTACCTCACTTATTCTACAACATTTCACAATCCCTCTTCTCATTGGATGTCTTCTGCATGGAAATTGTTAGATTAGTTGATTTCTTGCGAAACTAACACTTAGTTTCCATGAGTGCATCTTGTTCGCCAGGTACTGTAGATTTAGGACACATCAGTGTTTCATATTCCACTAGCACCATGCCTCCAAAGATGGGATCATCTAAGGAGGTCATAAAAAGTAGTATTGATGATGACATTGACAATACCTTGACAGGAGTTCCTATATTGTTAGACACTCAATGCTTTACCAACAAAGACGCTACTGTCACATGGATCACTATAAAAAAAATATTCAATTCAAAGTAGTTTGTAGAATATCTGGAAGGTAGGGTAGTCTATGAGAATATTCAAAAATTAGAGTTCCACAGAGTTGCCTACAGGTATCCAGTGCTTCCTTTTGTCGATGTCATCAAGTGGATATTACAGTGTCTAATAACATGGTACTCAACAATGTCAGTGGGTAGCAACTTTCCTCATACCAACCACATATCTTTCACTTATATTACAACTTTACCAAGCCCGAGCAACACTTGGATTCTTAATTTTATGCAGCTTGGAGTTATCTAGACACTAGAGAAGTGATCAATTCATGGTGGCAGGAGCCAGCTAAGTTTCTCCAAAATCTTGGTAGTACTTATAAGACTAAGTCTCTCATAATATTTTACCAGTACTTGATGGCTATGTACCACAGGATTTATAAACATAAGGATATTGAATCTTGTGCCAAAGGGTGGATATTCATGTTGTATATGTTCGTCAAAGAAGGCAAAATCTTCAATTGCTCACATTTCTTATCCCAATAGTTGAGGGTTAATTTGAACAAGGCAAAAGAACCATCTAAGGGCAAGCAACAACAATTTTACATGTTTGCCTACTTATTGGATGGTGTTTGTGCTCACCATGAATACCCAAGTCTAGAATGGAGGTGGACCCCAAGGGAGCTCCCTATCAATGTGTATTACAAAGTATTGTCAAAGTACAGTTACAAAGGGGTATATGAGAAACTTGTTGAGCACTTATTTATGGTTCTATATCAGATAATCTTTGAGGAAGAAAGATCCTTGCATGTCCCACGAGGCTAGGAAAGCAATGGAAAAGATAGCAGATTGGTTTGCCTTACCTCAAGGCACATACCTCAGAGTGTTTGGTTCTCAAAAGTCTCCACATGTTTTTCCAAGGTATGTGACCGATAAGGTGGTCATGTCAAAAGTTTCTTATTATCTTAGCACACATGTATCTTAGTTGTTTCAGAAGAAGAAGAAGGCACCTTGGCCTTCCTTCCCTCTACAAGTGGGATCCTATGAGCTCGAGAGCTTAAAGGCTGCAGAAGAAAAAGTTTAAGAACTTTCCCACCTTAAGTTCGATGAGATGACATTTCACATATATGATCCCAAGGGAGTATGTAAAAGACATTGTGCCAAGTTAATTTTTTCCTAGGTTCATGAGTTTTATTATCAAAAGAGGAAGAGAAGATAAAGAATTGTTACAATGCTTCCCAACTACATGCACCAAGTAGTGAGGCAGACCCTTCTATTTCATTTCATGAGATGAATGATGTCGAGGAGGGGAATCAATAGGAATTGCCCACTTTAGTCATCATTTCTAAGTACAAGAGGAAAATTGTGCATAATATTGTAGTAGAGTGGAGCCAAAAGTTTAAAGTAGATCTTGTTATTCTAAGAGCGTCCATTGCAGCAGAAAAGAGGAGAAAACAATCAAAATAATTAAAGAAGAAGCAACGGGAAGAAAAAACGAGACAGGAGGAGGAACATATACAAAAAGAGGAACAAGAAAGGAAAGAAAAAGAAGACATGGATGAACAAGAACGAAGAAGAAGAAGCGAGACATAAAAAGTTTGAGGAAGAACAACAGAAACAATTAGTGGATGAAGAATGCAAGCAAAAGTAGGGTGAGGAATTTGTAAGGGAAATAGAGGAGAAAATACAGGCCCAAGACATGGAGGTTGAACGGGAGGAGGATAACCAAGACGTCAAACTTGTTCTCATCGCAGAGCAAACCAACAGTCAACCTTCACCTCCTCTTATTGGAGGCCACATATCATTCATTAAGATGGTAATATCTTGTCTAGACTATGATATGCTCATGGATATTCCAACCTCGCCTATGATTAGTTGAAGAACAAAACAGTGCATAAAAGGTGCAAATATTTTCCTAATGACCTAGTCCATCCTATTTCCATCCATGCAGAAACAATGATTGTGCCAAATACCAAAAAGAATCTAAATATAGTCGAAGCATAAAACTTAGCCTTTGCACAAGCTACAAAAGTAAACATAGATTTCTTTATGGAAGAAAATAAACAATTGGAAAAAGATTTAGCTTCTGCAAGGCAAAAGATTAATCATATCCTTGCTGAGAACCAAAGGTTTTCTTCCACTGATTCTCACATGAGGGAGTTGCGGGCATTTATAGGTGAGGAATTTCAATCAGTAGGTAACACTATGAGATATTTGTATGGAGAAATGATCACCCTTCATAAGGTGGTGGTTCCCTTGCATGCAATGCAAAAACGATTGCAGAAGAATGTGAAAGTTTTGAAGGTAATTTATGTAGCAATTGATGAGATCCAAGAATGGGGTGCTAAGTACAAAAATGCACCATACAAGTTGGCCATACAACTCTGCACTTATGTGGACAACATCTTAACCATCTATTCACGACTGTACTATAGTTTGGACTCCTCGGTAAGAGTGCACAGATTCCTTTTGTAGGATCATTTGCAGAAACAAAGGGAAGAAATTATGTCAGGCAGGAAATTGAACATTTCTCGAGCAATCTTGTAACAACACCTCGTTGATTTCCTATGTAAATACAAATAATACCAAGGTCATGGAACACGTATTCCAAGTTGAATGTTGGGAAAAACATAGTGATGGGGTATCACTAATAATTAATTTATGGCTAAGGAAATTGTAAAAGGAATTGATAAAGGCACAACGGCAATAATTGACATTTTATTTATGAAAATAATGGAAATTAGGATAAAAGGAAGGTGAAGAGACATAAATTTGCATGAGGAGGAAATTGAAGGAAAAATGAAGGAAAATGAAGAAAATAGAGACCTCAATGATAAAAAGGCTTCTAAGGATTAGTTCATGGCTTTTTTTTGGTTAATATTTTTCTCAGCTTATATTGGAGCTCTCTTCCCTTGGGGATTTTGGACAAATTATTCCTCAAATTTATGCAACATTGGATACTAGGTAGGTTGATCATCACGCACCCATTATCGAGATGGAAGGTAAGCTTCATGATCAAGTTGTTTCTATTTTGATTGATCCTAGATCTAAATATAGTTATAAACAGGTGCATGTAGAGTCTTGGCTGGTGAAATTGGCTACAGGTAACAAGAAAATATTTTATTATTGGGTAATATCTTATGCGTTTGAGCTAAATGGTATGTCTACATTAGCACATCTAAATGTGCTTCCATTGGGATAATATAATATGTTTTTGGGCATGGATTGGTTGTACATTCATAGGACTAGGGTGGATTGTTATGATAAGGTTATTGAGTTCTTGGATGATGATGGAGATAAGGGAATCTTGCAAGGTAGGAAAAATCTTACATTAGTGAGAATGGTCATAGTTATGCAAGCAAAGTTTAGTAGCATGAAAGGGTGTGCCTTGTTCGCAGTTCATATTTCTAGTGACAAAGGGAAGGATGTTGAGGATGATGAAGTCTTGAATATGTATCCAATTTTTCAGCAATTTCAGGATGTATTTCCAGCAGAGATCTCAGAGTTACCGCCTCATAGGGAAGTGGACTTTTCTATTGAGTTGATGCCAGGAGCAACACCAACATTAAATCATTGTACAAGATGAGCACCCTAGAGTTAGTGGAACTGAAGCTACAATTGAAGGAAACACTTTACAAACAATACATTAGGCCAAGTGTGTCACCTTAGGGTGCACCAGTATTATTTGTGGAGAAGAAGGATGTTACTCTCAAGTTGTGTATTGATTACTGGCAGTTGAACAAGGTGATGATTAAGAACAGGTACCCTTTGTCGCAGATTTATGACTTGTTTGATCAGTTGATGCAAGCAACAGCGTTCTCGAATATCGACTTGAGATCAAGATATCATCAGGTACACATCAAAGAAGAGGACATCTACAAGACTGCTTTCCGGACCAGGTATGGGCATTATGAGTTTGTTGTGGTTATTTTAGGTTTGACTAATGCTCCAACTACTTTCATATGTTTGATGAATAGTGTGTTGCATCCTTATCTGGACAAATTTATGATAGTATTCATTGATGACATATTGATATATCCTAAAAATGCGAAAGAGCATGTAGAACATATGACATCAATGTTAAGGTTTCTAAGAGAGCATCATGTGTATGCCAAAATTTGTAAATGCAGTTTCTTTTAGACAAAAGTTCAATACTTGGGGCATGTGGTTTCCAAGGAAGGTATAGCAGTGGATCCGAAAAATATCAAAGCTATCATGGAATGGGCAGCACCTAGGAATGTGGATGAGGTCAGATCATTCATCAGGATCTTCTCACAAATTTCCTACCCTATTACATCTTTGCAGAGAAAAGGAAAGATATTTCAATGAATAGAGGAATGTGTAGCTAGTTTTGAGCAGTTGAAGCAATTGCTTACAAATGCTCCATATCTAAGGATTATAGATCCAGACAAAGGGTTTGTAGTATGTACAAATGCTTGCAAGAGAGGACTTAATGGAGTCCTGCTGCAGGAAGGATAGATAATATGCTACGGGTCAAGGAAATTGAATGAGCATAAGCAAAACTACATGGCACATGATCTTGAGTTGGTAGTGATCATTCATGCATTGAAGATGTGCAGACACTATCTTCTTGGTAGGAAGTTCATTTTGATGAGTGATCACAGTGGGTTGAGGTATTTGTTTGACCAACCTAATCTGAATGACAAGCAAGCAAGGGGGTTGGCTATGCTCGTGAGTTTGACTTTGAGATTAGGTACATTAAGGGAAAAGAAAACAAGGTTGTAGATGCTCTGAGTAGAAAAGTATAGGTAAATAAAATTACATCTATGAGTTCAAATGGGATAGATTTACAGGATCAGATCTTACAAGTAGGACAACAAGATGACAAGTATCAACAACTTAAGCACATGTTACAAAAATAGGGTACAAGTGAACAAGATGTGGATTATCATCTCATTGCAAATGGTTTCATTAGGTTTAGGGACATGATCTATGTGTTAGACAACAGTGAGCTTGAATCAAACTCCGGATCAATAAGTCCCCTATATCTTATGTTTTAAAATTTTATGAGTTTATTATGTCATCTATGTTTCATGATCTGAATGATAAAGAGAAAGATTAATTCAGAATTTGCTTGACTGCAGTCTGTTTTCAGTCTTTATTATTCTATGTGTTTTCTTCAGAATTAGTATAAACAGTGAATTCTTAATTGCTCCTGTTTCCTGATTCTCTCATATTGATTATTTGATAAAGAATTCTTAACTTCTCTTTATCAGTAATCATCCATTTTCCCTCTTTCAATATGTTGAAGGATTCTTAACTGCCCTTCACCCATTTGAGCCCATTACATATGATTTCAGCTCTTTAATTGTTCCATGTTTAAGTACCTTGCTCTGTGATGCCATCCTCTGTTAGAAACCAAATCCAGGAAACCATCCTTCTTTGACTCCATCATGCCCAATGGACTGAACTCTTCAGTTTTGCCTCACTGTTCTATTGAATTTCACCACCCAAACTCAAAGCAAAACCCTTGAACTTCATAACTAGCCTAAAATCTTCAAAAACAAAGCTAAATCATAAAGAGAGAGCCCTCTCTGGATGCAGATTGGCTAGAATCTGTATCTAAAAGATTGGTATGTGGTTACCTCGGCCGTATTCCCTTTCTTACAACTTTTGGGAACAACCTGAGTGATAACAGTTCAGACAATGGTAGAACTTCTTAACCATTGTTAATGTCTTTTGGTATCCCGAGTGACCTAAATACAACTTAACATGAAATTCCCACAAGATAAGCTTCTTGAGATTCTATGACAAGTCCTCTGCATCAATTCTTCATCCAGTAGGCCAGACAACAGTTTGTTTCCAACAGCTCTTTATTCCAAAGTTTCAGTATTTACAACAAAGTCTAGAAAATCTCCACACACCCAACCTCTTCAAAACTCTAATGAAGGGGGTATTTATACAACAAAATATGTACAAAAATATCATTACAGTTGTGAGATAATGTCTAGATTTTAACCGAAAGTAATTTACAATCAAAGTAGAAATAGCTAACTTATGTTGTGCTGGAGGCAGGCTTTTTACTTCGGTTGGCAGCTATCTTCTGTAGTAGCTCTACGCCGACTGCCTGTCTTTAATGTGCATTAATTCTGATCTGCTTTACTTTGTCGGCTCTGATACTCTTTAATTCTAACTTGATTTGCCCTTAATTCTACACTGATACTCTTCAATTCTGAATTGATATTCTTTGACTTTGATATGATACTCTTTAATGCTCCTCTGATACTCTTTAACTTCTACTCACCGTTGTCTGGCAAAATAGAACTGCTAACATGTCTTCACACCGCCTTTCTCTATTGGTTTTCATGTCTCTGACGGTACACTGGTTGGGGCAGCAAGTATTCCCCGTTTATCTCTATTTCCCTCTTCTGCGAGCTTAGAAATCTTTCTTTTTGCCTTCAACTGTGTTACTGTAAAATGGCGGGTTGAAAGGTAGTCTTGCGGAGCTTGTACTGTAATCTTTCTAGTCGGTCGGCGGTTGAAACAGAAACGGTGAACTCAGTTGATTTTAATGCCTGGAGCGCCTTTTGCAGCAAAAATATAACAAAAATGACTCTTTTCCCCTTTATTCAACAAAAAGAATTTTTGGCGGGAAATTTTGGTTCGAAGGACGGATGACATCAGCATGACGTCAGCGGGGTGTATGGGATAGATGACGTGGCAGTGATGTGGCGACGACGTGGCGGTGACGTCAGCAAAGGACAACTGACGTCAGCGGATGATGTCAGTGGGGGGAGGGCGATAAATGGTCTTGCCCATACCGCTTTTGGGGCTGGACGGTTTCGAGCGGAGGGGCAGTGAACACGCCGGGAGAGCGACGCGTGGCAGTAGTACGGAAGCAATAACGCCAGTTCCCCGGGAGGTAACGTTCGGAAATTGAGGGGGGTGTGAAATGGATAACAGTCGTCGGATGGGAGGGTGTCAATCGGACGGTGGGCGCTCTACGAAGATGGCGGGGAGTTAATGCGCAGGGCCGACACATTAAACAATGTTTTTTAATGGTGTCGGGGGCAATTTCAATGGTTCGGGGCTTGGTTATAATTAAATCGGGTGGTTAATTATCCCATGGTTTTGTGCGTGGTGGGTTATTAATTGGTTCCAAATGAACCATTAATCCCCATTTGAAACAGTGATATGGTTATAACTAACCGGGGCGGGGATATTAACAATGCGGGGATTTTATACATATATTTACATATTACGGGAAGGGGAACAATTGCATATGGGATTTATATAATACAAGTTAATTGTTAATATGAAACTTGGAATGTAAATGAAAGCACTAAGTGCTAGACTTAGGCTTAGGGTGAAAAGGGTTTTTATACGGAGTGTAGCCATTTTCCTAAGTTCAACAAAGTTTTACTTAGGCAATTTGATGAAAATGGAATGAGTAGCTTATGAGGGATATTAAGAACAGTTTCTTAATACTTCGAGGGGGAGAAATTAGTAAATGATTTAGGGAAAAATATGAATGGGAGATTAGTCATGCCTCGCTTGAGCTACTCCAAAAAATATCTGCCATGGCACTTGTGATAGAGGTGTAAGTTAACACACATTTTGAGAAACAGAATCCATCACAAGTCTCATTCTGCAACAGCAATCTACCTACCCAGCCTACTTTGCCTAGCATTTTTTCTTCCTTGCTTTGGGTGCACTTAGACTGGCAAACCCTTTTCAACTTTTCTTTTCTTTTCATGGTAAGCCTACCTAAGTCTGCACTTATTACTTCCAAGAGCTTAGATTAA
Organism: Pinus tabuliformis; assembly: GCA_031772625.1. Taxonomy (NCBI): domain Eukaryota; kingdom Viridiplantae; phylum Streptophyta; class Pinopsida; order Pinales; family Pinaceae; genus Pinus; species Pinus tabuliformis. The sequence goes on from CM062816.1 coordinate 1,443,135,450, forward strand.
ATTGTTGAGCTCCTTTGATTTTCTACCTATCTACTTATCTGCCAAGATTAAACAGTTTGGACAGATTTTTATTCTCTATCTCTAAAACATGAAATTCAAACATGAACTGGCCAAGATTAAGTTGTTTGGCCATTCATCAATTGTGGCAAAAGTTCAACAAGCTATACATGATGCTTTATTTACAGAAAATGAAATAGTAGTGGAATTTTGGACTTGCACACTTTCCTGGTCTATTCTTTTTTTGGGGGTTCATTCCTTTTCATTTTTTCTTTTGACCATTTATTTTTTTCACCCTTTGATTTTTCTTTTAGGGCATACCCTCTTTACATTTTTTACATTTTTTTTATTTTTTTTGATAATATGGAAACCTTTACAGCAAGGAAAGGAAGAACATATTACAGAGCTCAACCAGTCAATCATGAAATATGACACCTATAACTATAGGAGTATAACATGAACATGAAGAAATAGGTGGTTGAGTTTGTTGCGGGGTGCACCAATATTGTTTGTGAACAAGGATGGTACTCTCAAGTTGTGTATTGATTACAAGCAGTTGAACAAGGTGATAATGAAGAACAAGTACCCTTTGCCACAGATTGATGACTTGTTTGATCAGTTGAAGTGAGCTGCAGTGTTCTCAAAGATCAAATTAAGATCAAGATATCATCAGGTATGCATCAAAGAAGAGGACATCTACCAAACTGCTTCCCGGACGAAGTATGGGCATTATGAGTTTGTTGTTGTTCCTTTTGGTTTGACTAATCTCCAACTACTTTCATGTGTTTGTTGAATAGTGTGTTGCATCCTTATCTGGACAAGTTTATGATAGTATTCATTGATGATATATTGATATATTCTAATAATGAGGAAGAGCATGCAGAACATCTAGCAACAATGCTAAGGTTTCTAAGATAGCATCAGTTGTATGCTAAACTTAGTAAATGCAATTTCTTTCATACATAAGTTCATTACTTGGGGCATGTGGTTTCCAAGCAAGGTATAGCAGTGGATCCAAAAAATATCAAAGCTATCATGGAATGGGCAGAACCTGGGAATGTGGATGAGGTTAGATCATTCATGGGATTAATAGGTTACTAGAAGAGGTTCATCAGGAAATTGTTATGGATTTCCTATCCTATTATATCTTTCAGAGAAAAGGAAAGAAATTTGAATGGACAGAGGAATGTGCAACTAGTTTTGATCAGTTGAAGCAGTTGCTTACAAATGCTCCAGTTCTAAATATTGTAGATCCAGACAAAGAGTTTGTGGTATGTATAGATGCTTTCAAGAGAGGACTTGGTGGAGTCTTGATCCAGGAAGGGAAAGTAGTATGCTACGAGTCAAGGAAATTGAAGTAGCACAAGCATAACTATGTGACACATGATCTTGAGTTGGCAGTGATCATTCATGCATTGAATATGTGGAGACATTATCTTCTTGGTAGGAAGTTCATTTTGATGAGTGATCACAGTGGGTTGAGGTACTTGTTTGACCAACCTAATTTGAATGTTAGGAAATCTAGGTGGTTGGCTACACTCAATAAGTTTGAATTCGAGATCATGTACATTAAGGGTAAAGAAAACAGGGTTGTGAATTCTCTTAGTAGAAGAGTGCAGGTAAATCACATTACAGTTATGAGTTCATATGGGATAGATTTATAAGATCGGATCCTATAGGCAGGACAATAGGATGACAGGTACCAACAACCTAAGCATAGGTTATAACAGCAGGGTACAGGTGAACAAGATGTGGATTATCATCTCATGACATATGGTTTGGTTATATTTAAGGACAAGATCTATGTGTCATACAACAGTGAGATCAAGAAGCTTAGCTTGTGGTAATTTCATGTTAAGTCGTATTCAGGTCACCCGGGATATCAAAGGACATTAACAATGGTTAATAAGTTCTACCATTGTCCAAACTTAAAGAAAGAGGTGGTTGAGTTTGTTGAGAGCTGTTTGGATTGTCAATAGGTAAAAGTAAAGTGTAAGCATCCAGATGGTTTATTGCAGCTGATTTTGATTCCAAAGTGGAAATGGAAGGTCATTTCCATGGACTTAATTACAACTTTTTTTAGGACATTTAGACCACATAACTCTATTATGTTTGTGGTTGATAGGTTGACTAAGGTAGCTCACTTCATTCCAGTGAAGTCTACGAATTCAGTTAGTTAGGTAGTTCAGGTATTCATCAGGAAGATATTGAGTTTACGTGGTTACTGGCATTCCTAAGAGGATTGTGCCAGACAGAGATCTCAAGTTCACTTCTAGGTTTTGGAAGGAGTGGTTTTAAGGTTTGGGGACAAAGTTGGCTTTCAGTACAACTTATCATCCACAAACAAATGGATAGACAGAGAGGGTTAACAAGATTCTTGAGGACATGTTGAGAATGTATGTTGTGCATTAGTAGTAGAAGTGGGAAGAGTATCTTCCACTATTGGAGTTTGTGTACAATAATGGGTATTAGGAATCTTTGAGGATGAGTCCATTTGAGGCACTTTATGGGCGAGTTTTAATACTCCTATCAGTTGGAGAGATCCAGTGAATAAGGTATTGATTGGACCGAATATGTTGGCAGATATGGAACATGAAATGCAAGTTATCAAGAGGAATCTAAAGGCAACACAGGACATGCATAAGAATTATGTAGATTAGCACATGTATTAAGGAGTTTCAGGTTAGGGAGCATGTGTACTTGGAGCTCCTGAAGGATTCGATCATATGTTAAGTTGGAACCTCGATATTGCAGGCCTTTTAAGATCCTTAATTGAATTGGACCAGTGGCCTACCGACCTGCACTGCCTCCATTAGTGAAAGCCCATGATGTTTTCCATCTATCATTGCTTAAGAAGTATGTGAAATATGTTGATCATGTGATTGACTAGTTTATATTGCAGGTGGAACTAGAAAGAGAATTCGAGTTGGAACCTAAGTGCATTTTGCAATGAAAGATGCTCATGCTTCATAATTGAGAAATAGAGCAAGTTAAAGTGTAGTGGAAGCACTTTGGGCCCGATGAAACTACATGGGAGATGGCTAATCAGATGTGGGCTATGTATCCTTGTCTATTCGTTGGTTGAATGGATGTATTATGATATATGTTTTGATGTTGTGTTTTGGTTATGTCTATATATGCATATGTATGTAAATATCATATCGAGCTATGTTATAAAGCTCCAATAAGCGGTATTGTGTTCATGATATGTTGGTTATGATGCAACGAATTGTGTTATAAAGCTCCATGGGCAACATGTGTTTTTTTGGTTTATAAGTGTCATTGAACACTGAGGACCATGTTCTGCCAAGAAAAAGGGATTTGTAACAACCCATGGTTGATTTCTTATGTAAATAAAAATAAGACCAATGTCATGGGACATGTATTCTAAGCTAAATGTTGGGCAAAACATAGTGATGGGGTATCACTGGTGATTAATTTATGGCTAAGAAAATTGGCAATAATTGGCATTTTATTTAAGAAAATAGTGGAAAATAGGAGAAGAGGAAGGTGAAGAGACAAGATTTGCATGATTAGAAAATTGAAGGGAAAATGAGGGAAACTGAAGAAAATAGAGGCCTCAATGATAAAAAGTCTTATGAGGATCAGTTCAGGACTTTTGGTTGGTTAATATTTTTATTAGTTTTATCTTGGAGCTCTCCTCTATTCTCTCCTACTCTTGCTCATTTAGAGTTTTCTTGGAGCACTTTGGCATACTTTGGATTTAGAGAAAAAGGGAAAGGAAAGAAGGAAAGTGCAAGGGAACAGGTGGATCAACAACTACAACTAGATTTCTTTGTAGGTAATAGGTTGCATGTGTGATTTCCTTGTTTATTTATGGATGCATGGTATATGCATGTGATTATCTGGTTATGTTATTTCATTGGCATGGAGGATTGCATGGACTGGCAACAATTTTAGCCTTTCCTTGTCATTTCTTGGATAGTCATGGTGTTGTGGGTTTCTCCTTTCTTTTTTTGTCGATTGATGCTCATGATTGCTTATGGTTGTGGGTTTGAACAAATGCTCTAGAAGCCCTGTAACAACTTGGGTTGAGTTACTAGTCATGGAGCCTGAGCTGGGACAAACGCTTTGGAGCCCTTGGTGGGTTGAGTTACTAGTCCTTAGAGTGAGGTTAGAAAAATGCTTTGGAGCTCTTGAAGGCTGTGGGTTGAGTTACTAGTTCATGGAGCCCTCCATAGCTTGGTAGAGACCGATTTGGTTGGTGTTAGTCATCTTTGAATGTGAGGTGGAATCACTGGTTGAGGGTTGAGGTGGTTGGCTCTGGAATCCCTAGTTTGGTTTTGTTTGGTTATTCCATGAGATCTCACATTCATGCTTGGAATATGGCGTGAGGGTGAACGGCTAAAAGAGAGATTTGGTTCAGCCCAACCTATGGTCGGGTTGTACATGGAATTCCGTGACTTGGTTGGAATTTCATATGTCAAAAAGAGTTGTTTTTCTATTATGATTCATGTATAAATTTTGGCAATATGTTGGTGATATTATGGTTGGGTAGCCATGATTTATATGCTAGTTATTTTTCATTATATGTTATTCATATGATGTGTATTTTTATGGCTCAAGCCATGAATTGTTTAGTTATTGATCGGTTGATGAATGTATGGAATAATAAGTGTTATTGTATATACATGGAGGAAATAGGCCTTCTCGATGTTTCTCAGATTTTTATGATCAGATATGCATTCATGACATGTAGCTTACATATTTTCCATGTGTTTGACGAAATGTCTAGTATGTTATGGTCAATCTAGGTCAACTTTTGAGTTGAGGTTGAATGTTTAGCTTTGTTTCCATGTTATATATGATTCTAGAAAGTCTTAGGCAATTATGGGTAGTGGTATGGAAGTAGGTCTGAAAAATGTGGCATTGATCCTCAGACTGCATGCTCGAAACTAGAGAAATTGGGCTACAATCTCATGGATGTAGTGTTATGAATGCAGTTGGAGGCCTCCAACTGCATGGAGGCCTTGTTGTGGGTGTGGTTGTGGGCCCAGGGTAGAAAAAAGGGTTCCAACTTAAGGTTTTTCCACTTGGGGTGGTTGTTCAGCCCTTGAGTGACCTATAGCCCCTGTAGGATGTCAGTATGTGATTAGTTGTCTACTCCACTTCCTTACATCAATATAGGAGGTCGATTCATGTCATGGTAACTCTTTGTATGATGTCTACCCTGGCAGGCTGATGAAAATGGGTAAATGTCGGGGGGGGGTTACAAATCTAAGGCAGATATCTATTAAACAATATTTGAAGATCACAAGATAGAACATTCAACAATTGGTAGTCGAACTTGCCAAGTTAAAAAATGAAATTGTTTTTATTATGGAATAATGTTCAAACTGGTTCCAAAACTATTTATTTGGATACAGTGGAGGCAAGAGTCAGATATAAGCCAAATCTTCCCTCAAATCTTGAGGAAAAAGCAACACAGTACAAGGCTTGGTACCATTATGTTACATCAGAGCTACAGGTAGAAGTTAGCGAGCTAGAGTTTCCTCAAACTCAAGCATAATGTATATAGTTTTTTCTTATTAGGCTCAAGTCACATTTTTGTTTTATGTGATTTTATATTTAGAAAATAATGATAAATGTAAATGTAAGTGGAAGTCCAAGAGTCAAATATGGAATATGAAGAGTCATTAGATAGAATAGAAACAAAATAAGCTCAAGAGTCATGAGGGAGCTCAAAGGTCACAAGAGAAGGTGAATGGTCACCTCATATGTTATAAATAAACCCTCATAACTCAAGCAAGGGGCTTGGAACTGGAGATTAGTAGCCTTGGCTTCTCTAGTCTAGCATAGGAGTGAGTATCATTATTTGGAGAAGCAAGAAGTAACTTCATGTTCCACTATTGGGGCTAGTGTCATATCATTGTATTGTATACTTGGAACTTTCACTTAATGATCTGAACCTCTCAGAGACAACACACTTTCATGCATGTATCGTGGATGTTGTATCACTTTTCTTTAAATGTTTACGATATACGTTTTTTCATTCATTGTAATGTCAATGAACTATTTTGTTAACTTTAGTATGTTTCTTTTTGGATATGTGTTGTATTTGCTTTCATGATCATTATTATCTTGTGAACTATTTTGTAGGATAATTAACGATTCTTTAGTACTAGTACTTTTCTTCTAGAGGCTCACTCTCCTTCCCTTCATGTGAAAGAACCTCTTATGTATTACAATTGATATTATGCATTACAATTGATATTATACAAACTTTCCTTACTTGTTGACACCAAATATATGTGTATGTCTCCTTAAGTGTTAATTGCAACTAAGGCACATCTTTAAGATCACAGTAATGGTAACTAGCCGTATTTCCAGTTGGGCCTCCTACTCCACACGGTGTGAGGTCTAATTGGGACTTCATGTCTAGGAGACCCCGTTGGTTGAAGAATTTGCAGCGCCCTCAACAAGGAGGTAGCTAAATATTTGAAAAAATGTCAAGAATACCAAAAAGTAAAGGTGGAACATCAATGCCCTATAGGATTATTTAATCATTTTCCTATACCGAAATGGAAATGGGAGATAATTTCATTGGATTTTATTACAAAATCACCTAAAACTAAAAGAAAACATGACACTAAATCATGGTTGTGGTGGATAAATTAATAAGAACTATTGAATTTATACCTATCCAACCAACTTACAAACTTGTACATGTGGTTGAAATTTTTATGAAGGAAATTTTTAGATTACATGGAATACCAAAAACCATTATATCTGACAGGGATGCAAATTTTACTTCCAATTTTTGGAAAGTACCACAGATGGACAGACTGAAAGGACCAATCAAATTCTTGAAGACATGTTTTTCATGTATGCGATGGATTTACCCACTAAATGGGAACATTATTTGCATCCGGTAGAGTTTTCTTATAACAATAACTATTAGTCATCCCTCAAAATGAGCCCGTTTGAAGTCCTTTACAAATGAAAGTGCCATGCTCCATTGAGTTGGTTTTAGCTAGAGGACAAACTTGTTTTGGGATCTAATCTCTTGAAGGATATGGAACAAATTGTTAAAAAGGTAAAGCAAAACTTAAAGGTTGCCCAAGACAGGCAGAAAAGCTACAGAGATTTAAAAGGACACAAAGAATTTGAAGTGGGAGAACATGTGTCCATTAAATTCAAATCGAATAAAAGTACACTGAAACTGGGAAGTTATGTTAAGTTAGCACCCTAGTTTTATGGGCCTTTTGAAGTATTAGTAAGAGTAGGAGCAGTGGCCTACCAACTAGCATTACCAACCCATATTAAGGTTCACAATCTATTTCATGTGTTGATCCGTAAAATTCCATGGATATTCCATTAGATAGTTCATCACAATAGATATGATAAAATTATACCTAAAAGTTCCAAAATATACATTATTATAATTTTATATCTCTTTAGGTTTATAAATATGCAGATTACTCTAAATAGCATATGCATGTGAAGTAAAATTACGCAGAAAATAGAGAATAGAAAAATAAAAGCACACACACACATTTGACATGAGATATGACTTGGGAAACCCTTTAGGGAGAAAAACACAGCTGGAAGGTGAGATCACTCCTCTCCCTTTCTCTAAATGGAAATATGGTTGTGAGTATAAAGAAGTATGGCTTATGGTCGGTAGGTTGCTACATCACACAAATCCTCGTTGTTTGTTTTACTTCCTATCCATCTTGTCTATTTTTGCTCAGCTACAGAACAAATGCACTTGATAGAATGGAACCCCTTTTCCTCATAGTGACCCGGTTATATCACAACCTGATAACCTACTAGTGGTTAGGTTTGACTACCTCAAACCTTAACCAAAGTTACATATAGACTCATCTAGAATCTTCTTCATCATAATCACGTGGCTAGCCCCTTTTCATGAATAATATGGGTTGATGCGACATCCTCTCAAATTATGGTGGTGAAAATAGGAATGTCAACTTATGAGCGACACAACTTTTGCATACATAAACCAATTGACATGATTCTTGCACCATTGAAAAGGTCTCAATGTGTATAATAGGAAGAAAAATTGTGGTCCTAAAGCAACAAAGTTTTACCCCCAAGAAAAATCATTTGATGCCTTAAAACACTCCTGGAAGGTTTCAGACCCCAATTGCCAAACTGGGTCTTGCAAGTAAAAATGGTCCTAAGAGCTATTTCCACACTTTTTCCACTCTAAAAGAATCAATATGGATGAAAAACAATATATTGATTCAATCTGAATCACACATATTGGGAGGTTTTTGTTCCCCAAAAGCTTCTACTGAATGAGGTGAGGAAATTTTTCCTCTACCTTCTCTTGGGTGTATCATTTAGCTTTGCCTGGAAGTTGTCCCTTCAACTCAATCTCCTAAAGGTCATGCTGCCCCCATCTTATAGTTCGGGACCTCTTCTACCAAAAAAACATCTTTTGTCAACTATGCATGAGCAAATTGTGCCAAATCCTCCACAGAAGGCAGGACTTGTTCCTCTTCCATATCTAACATGGAAGGCTCATAGATTTTCAGAGTCTCTACATTCACAACTAAGTAAATGTGCATATATGGTGGTAAGCTGAGTTGAGAGCCATTATCACCCACCTTTTCCAGTGTTTCGAAGGGACCATACACCATAGCCTTGATTTTATTACCAAGCCCCTATAGTGTCTCCTTGTTCAACTGTAGCCATACTCTGTCTCCCGCCTTTAATGATTTCTCTGTTCTATGTTAATCATGCCTAGCCTTATATTTTTCCAGTGACTTTTGCAGTGTCTCTTATACCTGTATATCGATCTGCCTAATCTTCTCTATAAATTTTTCAACCCTCAAAACATATCCTATAATATTTTCCCTCATTCCTCCTTGTTGCCCATATGCAATGTCCAAAGGTGAAGGTGAAAAATATCCAAAACAAGTTTCAAATGGTGACTTTCCAATAGAATTTGTATAAATTCCACTGTAGATCACCTGATAATGTAATATAATAAAGCAAAATACTTGATCTACTTCTACAAAAAAACTTGCGGAATATTAATCGATTTTGAGTAAGATCAAATAGAACACATATAACAGATGAAGAGAAATCAATCACACATGAACACAGAAGAATACTCTGGGGAAAGCCTCAGCTAAAAACCCCGCTATTTTTATTATCATACAAGTGGAAATATCTTCGGATTACACAAAGCTTTTAGCTCACAAGCTATCCCGCTCTTAGTACAATCCCTCAATACAGCTCATAGATTGAATAGACACAACATATGCCTTCCCTCAGTCCTCCAAGCCTCCTATTTCCTTGCGCAGTTTCTCTTGGGTCCTCTAGCTGCCACCTGTGTGAATTCACTTCTCACACAACTCACCAAACTCAAAAGTAACTGCGCAATCTCCAAGGAATGAATTCCTTCTGCATGCAAGAGATATCCTCAATGGAATATTCTTGCAACTGATAGTACACTATTCCATCCTCTGATCTCAATTGGGTCCCTGACTGCACTGACATGCACGAGTTATTTATGAGAGAATATTTAGTTATCTGAAGTACACTAGTTACATGCATGCATGCATTAACTAATTGAACTCACAATCAGTTCCACAAATTGTTGGAACTAATCTAAATAGACTTAACTCAGTTAACTGAGCTAACTAATTACAACTCAAAGTACAACTGATCCTGATCTCCTTAATCAAGGGATAACTTCCTCAATCAAAGGAAAAATTATTACATGTCTTCACATAGACTTCATGTTTGATTTTCTCCAACTAATTAACTCAAGATGAATTAATTAATTATTTTTCAAACAATTGCTAAGATCAAATTCGAATTTTAATTCTCAATTTTAGTTCAAGGACTAACTAAAATTGGAATGTATCCTGAAATGCTATTTATAGCAATGCTATTTTTAGCACTTCTATATTTAACATTTCTTGTTGATATTTTCAACAGAACTGTGGATTGATTTATTGTACAAATGTTGTATATATACCATATTTTCAACCTAAGTATTCAGATGCTTCTCGTTGTATCCCCTCGGGAATTGCACCAAAGTCATGTTGACTATTTTTGTCTGCCCATCTATCTGCAGATGGAATGTTGTAGATCTCTTCAACTTTGTGTCAACCTTCTCCCAACAATGTAGTCCATAATGCACTGAGAAATCTTGTGTCCCTATCTGAAATGATGCTCCTTAGTATCCCAAAGTGCCTAGACTTGTGTAACGACCCCAAAATTAAAACATACAACTACTTATATCAATCATGTAGTTAATAATACCTGGATGCGGGTGAATTAAATGTTAATTTATGGAATTAATGAAGGGTGTAAGCGCTCGGTATTGCCAGCCGCAGATCAGCGTAGTTCTCCATGAGCAAATCTGGCTCAAGCAGGTTCACCTAAGGCGAGGGCAATTTGTATTAAGTGCTCGCTCCGTCTGAGGCAAGGCTCTTGCTGGTATAATCATGGCGATTCTGGCTCTCCTTCCCATTGTTTGCTTTCTGTCTTCTTGCCTCTGGCCTTTCCTTGCTGCTTGTCTTTGCAGCAGGTCGGTTTCTGCTAACAGGGGATCGCTCTCGGGTGCTCTTGTTGTTAGAATTGCGCTTCCCTCCTTTCACCCTCAGGCCTGTTCTTTGATCTTGAAGCGGATTCTCGTTGTGCTGTCTCATCTCCACGCCATTGTTTCCTGTTTTGTTGAGCTTCCCTTCCGTGGCCTCATCATGGTCCGCCATCGCATGAGAAGCCGCTATGGGGGAAGCCGTGGTGGCCGTGGGCGTTCGTAGTCTGTTCGCTCTGTTGATCCTCCCCCGCCTCCTGCTACTCTGCCCTCTTCTCTGGCGAATTCGCCTCCTCTCAGTCCTTCCCGAAGGCCGATCCCGCACAATGCTTTTCAGACTACTCATTTCAAGTTTCAGAGCAATTTAAACAGGCCTGTTATCACGGCCAATATTACTATTATCTTTTCTGAAGAAGAGGCTCCGCCTCAAACTACTATGCGCTTTCAGGCTGAGCTTCCTCAGGGTGGTCACAGAGTGGAGGGCAGCCAGGGCAGTGAGCAGAATTTGGCAGATGAAGGCCAGGAGGAAGGGCGTGGTGAGCAGCATGACGAGGGTGGTGCTCCTAGCGACACTCAGCCACCAGGTGGCAGCTCTCATGGCGCCTATGTCTCGATGGTCAGTGCAGGCAATTCCAACGACACCCATCCCTCGTCGGTTCTTCCAGGCGGCAGTGATGCGGGTAACATGGCAAGAAATGATGAAATGTGGTATGGCAACGCATGCCCGGTTGTGGAGGAGCCTCCGAATGAGAACGTGGTAATATGATGCCTCCTGGGCCCTTTCGAGCCTTCCCTGTTTTCTTTCTGATGGTTCGTATGGTTAAGTTCATGCGGTTTTGGGTTTGCAGCTCTGGTTCTGCCTCTGTAGCTTGGCAGTTTCGTTCTTCTTCCTGGTGGGGCGACAGTCTATAGCTCTTTTGCGGTTTTGGCCAGCGTCTCTGTCTCTTATTTTTGGTCTCGACAACTTCATAGGGGGTTATCCCATCTCCTCATCATGATCTTTTTGTTAAATTCTGGTTCCTATGTCTGGTTCCTTGCTTACTGTAACTGGTTTTCCCTTACTTGGGACAGTTTTGAGGCGTTGAAAGCTCTCAGATGCTCTTGCCTGAGGCTTCAACCTCCTTGTAACATTATTTTGATTTTCAATTAATAGAATTAGTCTTTACAGAGAAAAAAAAACATGCAGTTAATAATCAACACACAACTCTTCAACTAATTAGCATAGAATTTCCCGAAAACACGAGTAGAGACAACTTAACTGTAACAACGATATTCCTTACTTGCGATTATGAAGTTGAACGCTAGTTGAATCCCACTAATCGCAACAAATTTTTGGGGACGACTCTCCACCCAACCGCAGGCTTAGCTGCACATAATCTTTCTACAACTAGCCATCCCTGAGCCCTCAATTAATGTACTACTACCACATAATCCTTTGTCTCACGACACTTTTCTCCCAAGAGAGTGGATGGAGGAATAGATGAACCCCATCCTCCTCATTGTCCATTAAATAGACCAAAAAATGGAAGGGATTTGCATGCACACATTCCATGTGCCAACATGCAACTTTTATTTCTTTATTTTAAGTTTTACTTAATTGAATATTTCTCTTAATTTAACTCTTTCTTATTTTATTCCTTTTTACTTTTTGTTAACTTTACTTATTTTTACTATTTTTATTTATATATATATATTTATTTAGAACTCCAGTTTATTATTTACTATTTTATTTATTTATTATTATTATATTCTCTTCATTATTTATTATTTAATTACTATATATATATATATATATATATATAGAGAGAGAGAGAGAGAGAGAGAGATTATTTTCTTTATTGTTTATTATTTATTCACTTATATATTAATATTATTTTATTTATTTGTTATTATTATTAGGGGATATTACATACTCCCCCTCTTTAAGGAACTTCATCCCGAAGTTAAGTTGAAACATTTAACATTTTATTTTATTTAGTTATTTATTACTTCACATTTGCCCCACACCCTCTGTTGAACTAGTATAAACAACAGATATCGAAAGTTTCCACAACACTCAGGAAAACCCAAGGAATCTCTGTCCTTTTTCCCACTTTCGAAACAAGGCATGAGCCTCATTGGTCTATACCATAGCCCAACGCTAGCCCCAAGGCTCATGCTTGGCTCAAACCTCATCTGCCCCAATGCAAACACCCGACTTAGTACTCCACGTAGTAGTACTCCAAGCATCTCGAAAGGCTAGCCCACTCCCTCCACACTCACTAAGGTGCACAACCCGAGACATTGATGTCCTTACACCTCCACCAGAGTTCAGTATCCCAATCCACTATCAGACACTTGACCTCCTCAAGATGGTCCCATAGCCTCTCAAGAGCTATCCATCGAGAGATATATAAGACAAAGGAACCAATGGCATGTTAGTGTTGATTGAGTATGTCCCCAGCCCATTTGGTGTTACATATTCTCCCTCGCAGGTATATGCTCCCACGAGATCATCAAATATCCGAACCTCTTGGCCCCTTTGTGGATTTCTTGTCAGTTACCACATCTCAACATGTAACCAATGTATTAGTTATAACATCATAGTATCATAGAAAATAATCCATATGCCAAGTCTTGCATGTCATCATCAGAATATAGCATCATCGTTAATCACAATATTTTGAATAATAACGAACGACATGCTCATGCATGTGATTACCACGTAAAATAACCTCATAAGTTATAACATCAACATATCAACATCAAAGATATATCATGACATCACATAATAAACTAAGCACATGTTAATATAACCTCATATCACAACATCATATCAATCATAAGCATACAACATCATTATCGTATCAAAATAAATAAATAAAAACCACATGTGCATCGTATTCCTCTCATCAAAACTATGTCCAATTACAATGTACCATCATATCATGAAACATCATCACGACATTATACTTCAAATCATAACAAAGATAAATTTAACTCATAAATTATGGTTAACCCTTTCAAATCATATTCTATAGATATACTTTTATTAAAAACCATTTATTAAAAATATCAAGATTATTTAAATTACTAATAATTAACTTGATCTATACATATTTTCACCATTCTTAACTTTTTATAATTTTTTAATTAAATAATTCCAAACTATTTATAATTTTATTAAAATTTTATAAATAATAATAATAAAATAAATGTTTTCAATATTTTAACTACCACCATTCATATTTATGTTTATAGCTTAGTTAATTTTATTACAAATTTTACTCTCACTCTCGTATCTATAACATTACCATTTTCACTTACAATGTTTATATTACCCATCTTTTGTGTAATGTAAATCCAATTTTACCTTCATATTAGGTTATAAATAAATAATTAATAAATACGCAGGTAATGCGTAACTGTAAAGTCAATTAACTCTCTTATTGGAATAAAGTTTTTCATAACGATAAAGTTAATTTTGGTTGAAACAAGGTTTATTTTTCAATTATCTTTTCCCAATTATTTTAAAAAACAATTTTTTGTATGTGGTTTTATGATAAATTATACTTGTTGGTTCCAAACTGTTGGTCAAAAATTTCTCTTATATAATTTTTATCAAAAAACTTTACTTAATTTATTATGGATCACAGAAAAACAACTTATCTTATCTTATTTTTATTAACGACATAAAATTAACTAAATAACAACACTTAATTTTATTTTTTTAATTCTATTCTCATACTATAATAAAAATAATTATTTTAAACTAATCAAATAAATAACAATATTAAATCACAAATAGTGAATTTTTTAAACGAATCTTGTGAATTCTAATTATGAGTCCAAAAACATCTATGAATGAACGAAGAGTTTAATTAAAAATAAATAAATAAAATAATAGTGGTTAGAGGAGGCTACCCAAAAACTTCAGAACAAGGAGTTGGTGTTGGCACTATATTCTCGTTGTATAATGAAGAAACACACCAACTTACCTAACCTAGGCAAAGGATATCGAGTTTGAAAATCAGTAAACTAGCATTTGCACCAGATGTTGCAAAGGAAAAGCCGTAAGATATAAATTGAGGAACAATCACGACATGGGAATGGGAAAATCTAAATAAGATGCAAAGATGGTTAACGTTTTTTGTGTTTCCTCATACGGTTGATGTTGGCAATTTTTTTGACATGATGAATCTATTGCTAATAAAGCAAACATTAAAGACCAAATGAGATACATGACGCTAGAGATTTCGTATGCAAACATCAGAGCTCAAGAAATACATCAATTAACCAAAGGATATTCCAAAAACACCCTAAAGAGATGCATCAATTAACCAGAGGATATCAACTGTTTTTCCAAAAACACTCCCAAACTTATAATAGTAAAAGATCAGAATAACTAGACACCGCTGTTTAATAATTAAAACTTAGAATAATTAGAAAAACACCATTTCTTTTCAATTCAACTCCAGATTATTAAGTTTTTATTTCAATACAAACACTAAGGTCTGCAAAAAAAAAAAAAACAAAAATTAAAACATCAATTTAGAGGCTCATGAAAAATGTAAGTAAGTTAAACACCTTTATTCATTAAATCTTCGATATTGTGTAGAGAATCTGGATTCTGTCATATTACATATATGTAACAATGAAAGAAAATATGATTATTTTTATACCGAGTCATTAAGAATCTAGGCAGATTCACCAACTTAGTTTATATATACAAAGGAAACAAGCTATGAGTGGCTCCACAGTGCATGGGAAATATAAAATGAAGCGCCCCTCTAATATCCTGTAGATTAAAAATAAACCTACATGATGGTAGATATAACATAACCAGCTACGCTGGCACCTTTGCATATGAGTTAGTACTACATAGAAGGAAGATAAAAGATGAAAATTGCTTGCAGAGGCCTCCAAGTGGATAAAACTAGGTGGACTGGACAATTTGAACCCAATTTTGAAAGGCAAATGAAGCCACAAACAGGGAACTTCAACTTACCAAAGTAATACTATGTCCATAAACCCTTATAGCCATGATCAGCCCCCCACAATCTCTTGCTTGATGTATGATTCAACAAAGAAAAAGTCGTCCTTGAGCTTCTATTAATATAGACAATAAGTTAGAAACCATATAAAATTTAGAAGAAATAATTTGTTTTTTCATATGTTTTCGCCCATAAATTGTTTTCACCTAAGCCATTTCAAAAGTTCAAAAAAATTAGGATATCAAACTACTCTTTTGCAACTTCTTCTCATCTAGTACATTAAGAAAGAATAACTCCACTTATTCATTAATCAAATGGATGCCCTTTTTAGATTGAAAATAGGACTAATAGGACTAATATCTATAAATAAAATGATCAAAATTGTTAAAAAAATAAGTCTAGATTCATGTTAATATGTTCTGTGCTGGTTATGCTTTCATGTTCTCTGTGCTCAACAAATTCCTGATTAAGGTTGCTCTATGCTTATGCAAACAATAGTAGTTGGAAACTTAGTATCTATATATCGTAATCAACATATTTCAAAGTTCAAACTACATTTCATGAAGCAGGTGTTGGTTGTGAGGAAGGATTTTGGAGCAGTTGTTGCATATTATTTAGATCTGTGTCATCCAGATCGAGTGAAAGGAATTGTAACATTGGGTATACCTTACTTGAAACCCAGAGGACTGGATAAATGCGACTCAGCTCCTAAAGGCATCTATTTTAGACATTGGCAGGTACGTTTTCTCCCCTCTCTATGCTTAAAATATGCATTGAACAAGGAAATTTGTATCATAATCCAGGTTCTTCTTTAAATAATGGTAGTAACCCTCATGGAATTTTCTGAATGTCTCCTTTGGATTCATTATTATAGGAACCCGGGAGAGGCTTGGCAGATCTTGGGCGTTTTGATGTAAAAACAGTGGTAAGGAATATATATACTCTTTTCTCTAGTAGTGAACATCCCATGGCAGAAGATGGTAAGGAGGTAATGGATCTCTATGATCCTTCCAAACCATTTCCACCATGGTTCGCTAAGGATGATCTTTAGATGTATTCAAGCATGTATGAGAAATATGGTTTTGTGTTCCCTATGCAAGTCCCATAACTCTGCAGCAAAAGGTAAACCTCGGTTTTCCCTTTGCTTTCATTTCATTATAAATCACCATGAACTTATAGGGACTCAAGTTTGATCTTCGTTTTGAACATTTAATTTACAGGGATCCTCGAAGATTGACCCTTTTCAATGAACGCACTGTTCAAGCTCCTTCCCTTGTGATCATGGGTACCAAGGATTATTTTCTGAAATTTCCGAGAGTGGAGTATTATGTCAACAGTGAGATGCTAAACTCTGTTGTGCCCAATCTAGAGATCATATTTTTTGCAGAAGGATGCCATTTTGTCCAGAAACAGTTTCGAGAGGAAGTGAATAAACTTCTCCTTGGCTTTCTGAATCAGCACCTGTGAGTGGATATCAATGAAAGAAGAATTTGAAAGGCACATAGTATTAATATTAGAACCTTGTTTTTCCCTTTGCTTTCATTTCATTATAAATCACCATAAACTTACAGATACTTAAGTTTGATCTTCATTTTGAACATTTAATTTACTAGGATCCTGGGAGATTGACCCTTTTCAATGAACGCACTATTCAAGCTCCTTTCCTTGTGATCATGGGTACCAAGGATTATTTTTTGAAATTTTCAGGAGTGGAGTAGTATGTCAACAACGAGATGCTAAAGTCTGTTGTGCCCAATCTAGAGATCATTTTTTTTCCAAAAGGAAGCCATTTTGTCCAAGAACAGTTTCGAGAGGAAGTGAATAAACTTCTCCTTGGCTTTCTGGATCAGCACCTATGAATGGATATCATTCAACGCAGAACATGTAAGGCACAAAGTATTAATATTAGAACATTGATATTAGAACCTTGGTTTTTCATTTGCTTTCATTTCATTATAAACCATCATAAACTTACAGATACTCAAGTTTGATCTTCGTTTTGAACATTTAATTTAGAGGGATGCTGGGAGATTGACCCTTTTCAATGAACACACTATTCAAGCTCATTCCCTTGTGATCATGGGTACCAAAGATTATTTTCTGAAATTTCCAGGAGTGGAGTATTATGTCAACAGTGAGATGCTAAAGTCTGTTGTGCCCAATCTAGAGATCATTTTTTTCTAGAAGGAAGCCTTCAAGCTCATTCCCTTGTGATCATGGGTACCAAAGATTATTTTCTGAAATTTCCAAGAGTGGAATATTATGTCAACAATGAGATGCTAAAGTCTGTTGTGCCCAATCTAGAGATCATTTTTTTCCAGAAGGAAGCCATTTTGTCCAAGAACAATTTCCACAGGAAGTGAATAAACTTCTCCTTGGCTTTATGAATCAACACCCATGAGTGGATATCAATCAAAGCAGAACATGTAAAGCACAAAGTATTAATATTAAAACATTGATATTAGAAAAGTCTTGAAGATACCAGGCTTCAAATAAGCATATAGATGTTCTCACCAACCAAAAGAACTCACCTCTGCAAAACATAGCCAAAGGTCCAGGAACGAGCTTGGCGAGAGGAGACATATTTTTGGCTCTCTTCCATTGATCAGTCCTTCAATCATGCACATCAACAAACAGTTTCTGCAGTGGTTGATCATTTGATGGTTTCCCACCAACAAATATTGCTATCAGAACCTTATAATGCCCAAAATCTACATCAATTGTCATACAGTGAATGAATTAATTTTCTCTTTCTCACAACAACTATGATGTATTTCCATATTGAGAAAATCCTATAATAAATCCTGAAATAAATATTGTAAACCAAGTTATATAACCCTATGATAACTATTATAAACACTAAAATAGATGTGGTTACCATGGTTGATTTACATTACCATGATTTATTTCCATATGAGAAAATCCTATGATAAATCCTAAAATAAATATTGTAAGTTATATAAACCCTACGATAAATATTATACACACTAAAATAGAGATGGTTGGCCATGGTTGATTTACCTTCCTATGAATATCTCACACAATCCAAATGTACTCTTATAAATAGTAAAATATCTTGGCATACATATACTTTTAATTATAATTTTTTTTGAATTTAAAAGTACAAATCTGAAATTATTAAAAGATACTCCTCAAAATTAAAAAAACAAAATTTGATTAAAGTATGTGCTCTATGTCAAACAAATGTTATAAAAAACAAAATTTCATTAAAGTATGTGCTCTATGTCAACCAAATGTTATATTTTGGATATGGTGTGTTTGGTTTTGTTGGATTTGGTTAAAGTTTATTCAGATGTTTTTTAAAATTGTAAATTTAAGTTAGGGAAATTTTAAAATTGAAATGTTTTAAAGAAATTTGGTTTTGTTGGATTTCGTTAAAGTTTGTTCATATATTTTTTAAAATTGTTTGTAAGTTTAAGTTGTGGAAATTTCAAAATTTAAGTGTCTTAAAGAAATTTTAAGTTGGTAAATTTATTTATACATTTGAATACACATTTTAAATAATAAAAAATTACAATTTCACAAAAATTATATTGTTAAATTCCAACCAAAAAAACATTTACTAATTAAAATTGCTAGTAAATGGAATATGAACACTTCTATATTTTTACCAATGGAGAGTTCTCTTTTAAAACTGTCACTGCATCTTTGGATGTGCTAAGTAGTTCAAGAATTTTAATGCTTTATTAAAAAAAAATTAAAATATGTAAATTTTAATAAATTATTGTTTTTCTATTTTTAATAAATTTGTATTATTTTAGATCACAGTAGTGTTAAATTGCTGATAGTCATATTATAAATTACATGCTAGTTTAAGTAGTTCAAGAATTTTAATGCTTTATTAAAAAAAAAATTAAAATATGTAAATTTTAATAAATTATTGTTTTTCTATTTTTAATAAATTTGTATTATTTTAGATCACAGTAGTGTTAAATTGCTGAGAGTCATATTATAAATTACATGCTAGTTTTCAACAAGACAGACATCCTAACCACTACTAATTTCAATATAATGCCATAATATTTTGAGCTTTACCCATACCACCAAAACTTTACCATGCCAATGAATTCTTATCATTTAAACAACGAGTTTGAACGCATTGACTTTTTCAGAATCCCCAATATGACATAGATTGTTTAATTTTCATTCCTCCAATCGAGGAAAGTTTAGTAGTGTGTGCAAATTTAATTCTCGCACTATTTAACCTGTAATAATGTAGCAAGTATATGTGCACTAAAATATAAAACAGAAAGCCCACGGGGCTTTGGATTGACGGTGAATGGGTGCGTTGTTAAGGCACTCCTTGCGATAGGTCACCGGTTCAAATCCCTGTGGGTACTTAGGTTAGTCTTAAACTAGAAAAAAAAAAAAAAATTATAAAACAGAAAGTGATCATTTATAGCTTATTCAAAGTTTATCCATTTGTGTATCCTTCCCAATGATAAAAAGGACATAAATTTAGAAGAAACCTTTCTGAAATATTGATATCAATATTGTAAAAATCGGAGCTTTATAAATATGAATAATCGAAAGGCCTTGTCCACGCTAAATTCGAATGATAGTGTTATCAAACAATGAATTTAAGGTTCTAATCTCTATATGTCAAACTAAAAGTAATTATTATTGTAATGCGCCCAATTTTTTTTTTTTAAATAATAGTTTAAATATTTTGACCAAAAAGTAGAGCTCCAAATTGAAAATTAATAAGATGTTTTGGTTGTTGTTTATGCCCAGCATTGGAACTCTCGGTTGGTTGGGATCACACCATCAACACTATGAATTAATTCATATTGCAAAGAATTGACATTGAAAGCCCCTTGTATACCATAAAAACCTATCAAGCTGATCTTCAAATATTTCGGAATTAATATGCCAAGCTAAAATATGTGAAAATACATAATTGCATATAACATTTTCGGTGTTGTTCTGCCATTCGAACTTGTGTAGATAGATTTTTCCCGATATAAATGAGTAGTGATTATACAAAAATGTGGAATGGAATGAAATGATAATTTTCCCTTCTTGTACCATTATTTTTCAAACAGTATGGTTCTAGCCTCGGCCACACTTCCCAAGATTCAAGGCAAAAGGAAAAGGGCATTTGTAGAGAGTTAACGGGTATTTCAAGGTTACATGCATCCATTTGTAGGACTTGTGGTTATGCTTTAGGTAATAGCTCTATAACTACAGAGAAAATGGTAGTTGTTACTACGCCCTCTCGCTGTTGTTCCCACCGCCGCTTGTTGTTCTCACTGCCTAGAGAGTTCTTGTTGCGCAAGCTGGGGTTTATGAATTGCACTGGCTGGCTTTCAATGCTACCATATTTGTGAGGTAAAAACGTGTTTATCTCTATAAACTTTCCCACACTAAAACGGTAAGCACATTTATCAGGTAAAACATGATTTCAATCAAATGCAGAGCACACTTATCAGGTAAAACAAGATTTCAATCAAATGCAGTGTACTAAGGAGATTAAAATGAGAGCCGAAAGTTGATACCTCTGAAGATCCCCGTGAAATGCCTTTCACTTTTAATTTGAACGAAGGGCTTTTAACTTCGCTTCTGAGTGTTGTCTTATTCACATGTTTAATTTCAATAATCCACTGCAAATCCCTTCACATTAGGCGGATGGCTACTCGAAAACCTGTAAATTTTCCACGCTGATGGCTAGTTAGCACTTGTAAATTTACAAATTCCTCCTGATTTCTACGGGATGAAACAATCTGAAAAAATCTAAAGTATAAAATCAGCACATTGTAAGTGTGATTGATAGATCCCAAAAGAAAGAGGCAGGGTAACATTTTTGTTTTCAGGTGAACGTAAGATCGTTTTTCAGAGTAAGTCACTAAAAATAAACAACTCATTTAACCGATTACTGAAACTACTTTAACTGATTATTAAAACTACTTTTAAGCAAATGACTGAAAATCATCTGATCGTCTAACAAATAATCTAATGGATACGGTAATGACAAGTGTACAAGAACTAAGTTCATTTGATAAAATAACGCCTTACGACATAATGAAGATGTTAGTAAAAATTGAGGTAGATAAACACAATATCACAAATCTGGTAAACCAACACAATCAATTAATCTCTAATCCCTAAAAGTTCCAAAATATACATTATTATAATTTTATATCTCTTTAGGTTTATAAATATGCAGATTACTCTAAATAGCATATGCATGTGAAGTAAAATTACGCAGAAAATAGAGAACGGAAAAATAAAAGCACACACACACATTTGACATGAGATATGACTTGGGAAACCCTTTAGGGAGAAAAACACAGCTGGAAGGTAAGATCACTCCTCTCCCTTTCTCTAAATGGAAATATGGTTGTGAGTATAAAGAAGTATGGCTTATGGTCGGTAGGTTGCTACATCACACAAATCCTCGTTGTGTGTTTTAATTCCTATCCATCTTGTCTATTTTTGCTCAGCTACAGAACAAATGCACTTGATAGAATGGAACCCCTTTTCCTCATAGTGACCTGGTTATATCACAACCTGATAACCTACTAGTGGTTAGGTTTGACTACCTCAAACCTTAACCAAAGTTACATATAGACTCATCTAGAATCTTCTTCATCATAATCACGTGGCTAGCCCCTTTTCATGAATAATATGGGTTGATGCGACATCCTCTCAAATTATGGTGGTGAAAATAGGAACGTCAACTTATGAGCGACACAACTTTTGCATACATAAACCAATTGACCTGATTCTTGCACCATTGAAAAGGTCTCAATGTGTATAATAGGAAGAAAAATTGTGGTCCTAAAGCAACAAAGTTTTACCCCCAAGAAAAATCATTTTATGCCTTAAAACACTCCTGGAAGGTTTCAGACCCCAATTGCCAAACTAGGTCTTGCAGGTAAAAATGGCCCTAAGAGCTATTTCCACACTTTTTCCACTCTAAAAGAATCAATATGGATGAAAAACAATATAATGATTCAATCTGAATCACAGATATTGGGAGGTTTTTGGTCCCTAAAAGCTTCTACTGAATGAGGTGAGGAAATTTTTCCTCCACCTTCTCTTGGGTGTATCATTTAGGTTTGCCTGGAAGTTGTCCCTTCAACTCAATCTCCTAAAGGTCACAGGTGTTGATCCTCGAAGATTGACCCTTTTCAATGAACGCACTATTCAAGCTCCTTCCCTTGTGATCATGGGTACCAAGGATTATTTTCTGAAATTTCCGAGAGTGGAGTATTATGTCAACAGTGAGATGCTAAAGTCTGTTGTGCCCAATCTAGAGATCATTTTTTTGCAGAAGGAAGCCATTTTGTCCAGAAACAGTTTCGAGAGGAAGTGAATAAACTTCTCCTTGGCTTTCTGAATCAGCACCTGTGAGTGGATATCAATGAAAGAAGAATTTGTAAGGCACAGAGTATTAATATTAGAACATTGATATTAGAACCTTGGTTTTCCCTTTGCTTTCATTTCATTATAAATCACCATAAACTTACAGATACTCAAGTTTGATCTTCATTTTGAACATTTATTTACTAGGATCCTGGGAGATTGACCCTTTTCAATGAACGCATTATTCAAGCTCCTTTCCTTGTGATCATGGGTACCAAGGATTATTTTTTGAAATTTCTGGGAGTGGAGTAGTATGTCAACAACGAGATGCTAAACCCTGTTGTGCCCAATCTAGAGATCATTTTTTTTCCAAAAGGAAGCCATTTTTTCCAAGAACAGTTTCGAGAGGAAGTGAATAAACTTCTTGGCTTTCTGGATCAGCACCTATGAATGGATATCATTCAACGAAGAACATGTAAGGCACAGAGTATTAATATTAGAACATTGATATTAGAACCTTGGTTTTTCATTTGCTTTCATTTCATTCTAAACCATCATAAACTTACAGATACTCAAGTTTGATCTTCGTTTTGAACATTTAATTTAGAGGGATCCTGGGAGATTGACCCTTTTCAATGAATGCACTATTCAAGCTCATTCCCTTGTGATCATGGGTACCAAAGATTATTTTCTGAAATTTCCAGGAGTGGAGTATTATGTCAACAGTGAGATGCTAAAGTCTGTTGTGCCCAATCTAGAGATCATTTTTTTCTAGAAGTAACCTTCAAGCTCCTTCCCTTGTGATCATGGGTACCAAAGATTATTTTCTGAAATTTCCAAGAGTAGAATATTATGTCAACAATGAGATGCTAAAGTCTGTTGTGCCCAATCTAGAGATCATTTTTTTCTAGAAGGAAGCCATTTTGTCCAAGAACAATTTCCACAGGAAGTGAATAAACTTCTCCTTGGCTTTATGAATCAACACCCGTGAGTGGATATCAATCAAAGCAGAACATGTAAAGCACAAAGCATTAATATTAAAACATTGATATTAGAAAAGTCTTGAAGATACCAGGCTTCAAATAAGCATATAGAATGTTCTCACCAACCAAAAGAACTCACCTCTGCAAAACATAGCCAAAGGTCCAGGAACGAGCTTGGCGAGAGGAGACATATTTTTGGCTCTCTTCCATTGATCAGTCCTTCAATCATGCACATCAACAAACAGTTTCTGCAGTGGTTGGTCATTTGATGGTTTCCCACCAACAAATATTGCTATCAGAACCTTATAATGCCCAAAATCTACATCAATTGTCATACAGTGAATGAATTAATTTTCTCTTTCTCACAACAACTATGATGTATTTCCATATTGAGAAAATCCTATAATAAATCTTGAAATAAATATTGTAAACCAAGTTATATAACCCTATGATAACTATTATAAACACTAAAATAGAGGTGGTTACCATGGTTGATTTACATTACCATGATTTATTTCCATATGAGAAAATCCTATGATAAATCCTGAAATAAATATTGTAAGTTAAATAAACCCTACGATAAATATTATACACACTAAAATAGAGATGGTTGGCCATGGTTGATTTACCTTCCTATAAATATCTCACACAATCCAAATGTACTCTTATAAATAGTAAAATATCTTGGCATACATATACTTTTAATTATAATTTTTTTTGAATTTAAAAATACAAATCTGAAATTATTAAAAGATACTCCTCAAAATTAAAAAAACAAAATTTGATTAAAGTATGTGCTCTATGTCAAACAAATGTTATAAAAAACAAAATTTCATTAAAGTATGTGCTCTATGTCAACCAAATGTTATATTTTGGATATGGTGTGTTTGGTTTTGTTAGATTTGGTTAAAGTTTATTCAGATGTTTTTTAAAATTGTAAATTTAAGTTAGGGAAATTTCAAAATTGAAATGTTTTAAAGAAATTTGGTTTTGTTGGATTTGGTTAAAGTTTGTTCATATATTTTTTAAAATTGTTTGTAAGTTTAAGTTGTGGAAATTTCAAAATTTAAGTGTCTTAAAGAAATTTTAAGTTGGTAAATTTATTTATACATTTGAATACACATTTTAAATAATAAAAAATTACAATTTCACAAAAATTATATTGTTAAATTCCAACCCAAAAAACATTTACTAATTAAAATTGCTAGTAAATGGAATATGAACACTTCTATATTTTTACCAATGGAGAGTTCTCTTCTAAAACTGTCAATGACACTTACTGCATCTTTGGATGTGATAAGTAGTTCAAGAATTTTAATGCTTTATTAAAAAAAATTAAAATATGTAAATTTTAATAAATTATTGTTTTTCTATTTTTAATAAATTTGTATTATTTTAGATCACAGTAGTGTTAAATGGCTGATAGTCATATTATATATTACATGCTATTTTTCAACAAGACAGACATCCTAACCACTACTAATTTCAATATAATGCCATAATATTTTATAGTCTCAAATTCATAATAAAATCTATAAGATAAAAAATATTTTGAGCTTTACCCATACCACCAAAACTTTACCATACCAATGAATTCTTATCATTTAAACAACGAGTTTGAATGCATTGACTTTTTCAGAATCCTGACGTAGATTGTTTAATTTTCATTCCTTCAATCGAGGAAAGTTTAGTAGTGTGTGCAAATTTAATTCTCGCACTATTTAACCTGTAATAATGTAGCAAGTATATGTGCACTAAAATATAAAACATAAAGTGATCATTTATAACTTATTCAGAGTTTATCCATTTGTGTATCCTTCCCAATGATAAAAAGGACATAAATTTAGAAGAAACCTTTCTGAAAGATTGATATCAATATTGTAAAAATCAGAGCTTTATAAATATGAATAATCGAAAGGCCTTGTCCACGCTAAATTCGAATGATAGTGTTATCAAACAATGAATTTAAGGTTCTAATCTCTATATGTCAAACTAAAAATAATTATTATTGTAATACGCCCAATTTTTTTTGAAAAAATAATAGTTTAAATATTTTGACCAAAAAGTAGAGCTCCAAATTGAAAATTAATAAGATGTTTTGGTTGTTGTTTATGCCCAGCATTGGAACTCTCGGTTGGTTGGGATCACACCATCAACACTATGAATTAATTCATATTGCAAAGAATTGACATTGAAAGCCCCTTGTATATACATAAAAACATATGAAGATGATCTTCAAATATTTCGGAATTAATATGCCAAGCTAAAATATGTGAAAATACATAATTGCATATAACATTTTCGGTGTTGTTCTGCCATTCGAACTTGTGTAGATAGATTTTTCCTGATATAAATGAGTTGTGATTATACAAAAATGTGGAATGAAATGAAATGATAATTTTCCCCTTTACCATTATTTTGAAACTACTTTTAAGCAAACAACTGAAAATCTTCTGATCGTCTAACAAATAATCTAATCGATACAGTGATGACAAGTGTACAATAACTAAGTTCATTTCATAGAATAACGCCTTACGACATAATGATGATGTTAGTAAAAATTGAGGTAGACCAACACAATATAACAAATCTGGTAAACCTAACACAATTAATTAATCTCTAATCTCTCGGCAGATATAATCCCTCCACCGAGAGAACGGTGCCCTTTGACGTTACAGTTTTATTTTTAGAATTTAAAATTGCAATTTAATTAATACTCCAAGTTAATACCTCACGTCTTACAATATACTAACCTTGAATCTATATTTAAAATGATATTCAAGGTTTATCTATTAAGAAATTCACCGCTTACAATAATCTTCCATTTTTATATTTTAATCAATCCTATAAACATTAAAACCTAATAATTTTATAACTCGAATTCAAACTAAATGTTTTGACAATAATTTTGAAGAGATGGACTTTTTATTTTGTGGTGTTTTCGTGTTATTATTTAATAAAATCGAGAAGCCTATATAAAGAAAAAATAAAGCTTTTTCTACATAATATCTGAGTTCAGTCATAACATTAATACAAATTTGGAATTATTTAATCATAAATAAGCGGAAAAATAAAATTTATTGCAACCGCTTGGTCTAGTGATGGATTTTTTATTTATAACTATTGAATATTTATATTTTTTTTTTGAAATTACAACCCTATTTTATTGAAACCATATATATATATATATTATTTCTATTTTTTTAATAAATATATGTAATGCCAAGAGATTTCATAAGTTTTGATTATCGATTTCCATTCCCTGTTGCCTACTAGAGTAGAAGGCTGTCCACAAAGCAAATTTGTTTGCGAGTACAAATGGTATGACAAAACCCTCAAATTTGAGGAAATCCAAAATTCCGCTCAGAGCCCACATATATGTGCACTTTGACAGAAAATTGCAGCTATATATTTGTGATTGTAAGCAATGTCACGTGCATCTTTGCCAAACAATTGTTGAATGTTGAGCACTCATTCAAGTTCTCATATCTAATCAGCGACACATTCAAACTAAAATCCCAAAATCCAAGTGCAAATCCAATCCAGAAATAAAAATTTGAAGCATTGGGGACCTCCATTTTTTTGTGAAATTTGTATATATATTTTTTTCGTGAATGATGATTTTAGTTTTATATATTCTAATTTATCATGGAATTTCTTTTTGAAGGCTCTATTTTCAATATAATCTAACAAAAAAAAAAAACTATATTTCCTAAATACTAGTTCTCTTTTTATACGTGTGTAACACCCTCCTCCCACATCTACCCAAGTAACCGGCCAACTGGGGTAAACATGTGACAAGAGGCTACTATGATGGGATTCAACCTCCTATGTTACCTTAAGGAAGTGGAATCGATGGAAACACACCCTACAGACCTTCCACATCAGCAACAGAACTCCCAAGAGCCATCCCAACCACTCAGGTAGCCAGCCCTTGAGACCAACTAAAGTCTTAGACAATTAAACCCTTGGACGCTCCCTTGATATGGACAAGCATGCGTCCAAGAGGCTCTAGACACTTCCACAACATGGGTATGCATGCGTCTAGGGACTTTTCTCCTCATACTTGTGCCTGTGTCTCCGAGATTTGTGCCACTTTTTTAGGCCCATAGCCCAAGTCACTTCCCAGAACTCAATGACACTTTCGGAAATGAATTTACGCAACATCACAATGATGCATTTGCAAAAACAAGGACAAGGTCTACACTAGACCCCTACTAGCCATGACATGCATTTCGTTAAACATGTCACAAATATGTAATCTACAGGTTTAAACAACATATCTGAGCATATGTGTCTCATACTTATCTAAGAATCGCTAAGAAGTATTGTTCCCTTATATCATTAGTTGCATTATCATCTATTAGGTCATAGATACATTGTTCATTCATTTACAAATCAAAACATGAGGAGAGCCATACATCATCACTATCATAATACATGCTTATAACCAACATAATAACAATAGAAATATCAAGGATACATCAGCCATAGAATCCACATATAAACCAGTACATTTACACATAATATGTCAAGGAAAGAACCTCTTATTAATGAATGCAAAAGCCAACCCGGGATGGGACTACCACATTCCACCCGACCATAGAATGGTTGAGTCAATTCTCTCTTCATTCATTCACCCACATGCCATATTCCATGCATGAATGTGGGACTCAAACCAAAAGAACCAACTAGGGCATCTCGAGGCTAAACCACCTCACCCTCATCAATAGAAACTATGATTTACTGCAATCCACACTGAATCACTAGGCCAACACAATAAACATGTAATAACAAGATTTACCATGATCTCCACTAGATCACTAGGCCAAAACAAGCATGGATGCCACCAGATTTCTCCACCTACATTGTGAGGAATTTTCTTGTCTTCTAGTCTCTCAGGCTTTACCACGATCCACAATCCAATCCAGGAATCACTAGGCCCTAAACCGAGACTCCACCCCTTAGGGTTTACCATATATCCCGCCATTAACCAGCAAGGATTTCTAAGCCTAATCAAGAGCAACCACCTCTAGGCTTTACCACATATCCTGCCATTAACCGGTTGAGGATTCCTAGACCCACCGAGGCAACACAAAATATGGATTTACCGCAACCCACAGTCTGGTTTAGGGGTTATTGGGCCATGTGTTCTAGTATTCAGAGATCCATCTCACTCAACTTCGAATCCATCTGACAATCCAGCTCCACTGAAACATGAGAACCCCATCACACCATGGCTATTAAGAAATGGCGAGGCTAGGCTTAAAACATTGTCACATCTAGCAAAACCTATCCCATAACAACAAAGAACTAGATGCAACACCTTGCATGCCAAATCTAGCAAGGAAATAACACATGCAAATCGATACCTGCAAAGAATCCTATTGTAGCTGCTTGATCCTGCTCTTCCTTGCTTGCTCCTTCCTTTGTTTTGCCTTTTTTTCTTTCTTGATCCAATGCCAAAGTGCTCCAAGAAAACTCTAAGTGACCAAGAGAGAGAGAGAGAGAGAGAGCTCCAAAACGGAACTAACAAAAGTCTATGAACTGATCCTCATAAGCCTTTTTATCAATGAGGCCTCTATTTTCTTCATTTTCTATTATTTTCCTTTAATTTCCTCCTCACGTGCAACCTGTGACCTTTCACCTTCCTTTTCTCCTAATTTTCATTATTTTCATAAATAAATGTGCCAAAAATGCCATATTGTCTTTCCAAAGTCTTTGCCAATTTCCTTAGCATTAATAACCAAAATGAACACCCACTAGGATGGTTAGCCCACCATTCAG
This sequence comes from Pinus tabuliformis, assembly GCA_031772625.1. Taxonomy (NCBI): domain Eukaryota; kingdom Viridiplantae; phylum Streptophyta; class Pinopsida; order Pinales; family Pinaceae; genus Pinus; species Pinus tabuliformis. The sequence continues at coordinate 1,443,165,059 of CM062816.1, forward strand.
CTTAGAATATGTGTCCCATGACCTTGGTCTTATTTTTGCCTTTATTAACTTTTACATGGAATTTTGACCAGGCTCTTACAACGTGTTAGTAGGTGTCAATTTATATTTTTTTTCCAAGAGAGAAAAAAAGCATTTATATATATTTTAAATATAAAAATTATGATAATATACTTAGAATATGCATGCACACAATTGCATGTACACTAGAGGTATCTAAAGTTTATGTTTGATAGAATTATTTTAAATCAATATCATAATATTATGCAGATATATATATAATTATATAATATTTTAGAGTGTTAGTATACATATACCATGGAAGTAAGAAGTGTAAAATAATTTAAGTAAAGAAAATTTAAACTATTGTATTTATTTTTCAAATCTATTTTGATTATAAAAAAATTCACGTTTTTTAAGGGAAAATTATTAATAAATTTAATTAAGTATAGTTTTTATCAACTTTTACGTAGAGGTCCCATAAAGTCGAAACCTGCTCTGATACCATATGTAACAACCCCAAAATTAAAACATACAACTAATTATATCTATCATGCAGTTAATAATCAACACACAACTATTCAACTAATTAGCATAGAATTTCTCGAAAACACGAGTAGAGACGACTTACCTGTAACGACAATATTTCTTACTTGTGACTCTGAATTTGAACGCTAGTTGAATCCCACTAACCGCAACAAAGTTTTGGGGACAACTCTCCACCCAACCGTAGGCTCGGTCGCACATAATCTTTTTACAGTTGTCCACCCCCGAGCCCTCAATCAGCGTACTATTGTCAATGAATCATTTGTCTCACAACACTTTTATCCCAAGAGAATGGATAAAGGAATAGATGAATCCCATCTTCCATTAAATAGACCAAACAATGGAAGGGGTCCGCATGCACACATTCCATGTGTCAACATGCAACTTTTATTTCTTTATTTTAAGTTTTACTTAATTTAATATTTTTCTTCATTTAACTCTTTCTTATTTTATTCATTTTTACTTTTTGTTAACTTTATTTATTTTTACTATTTTATAGTTTATTTTTATATATATTTATTTATAGCTCCAGTTTATTATTTACTATTTTATTTATTTATTATTATTATATTATTTTCATTATTTATTATTTTTATTGTTATTATTTTTTTCTTTATTATTTCTTATTTATTATTTATTCACTATTATATATTTTCTTTATTGTTTATTATTTATTTACTTTTATTTTAATATTATTTTATTATTATTATGGGACATTACAACTTGTCCCAAGGACTAGTTATTACTTCTTTCCCACAAATGGTCTTTTTACATGGCATCAGAACACACATCTTGTTGAACTTGTCAACTACCACGAACAAGTTGTCATGTCTCTTCCTAGCTATTGGTAAACCTCCCACAAAATCCATGGAAATGCTCTCCCAAGGATGAGTGGGTATAGGTAAGGGATGATATAGACCATGTTTCTTGTTTCAAGGTTTGCTTGTATAAAAAAACATGCATTCTCTTATGAACCTAGCTACATGTTCTTGCATCTTGGGTCAATACACCTACATCTGCAAGTTGTCCACAATCTTCCCTACAACAAAGTGCCTTGCAACCTTGAAGGTGCGAGCCTTTCTAATTAACTGTAATCACTCACCTTTGGGAACACAGAGCTTATCCAACCTGTAGAGTAACCCATCCTAGAGATGGTAGTCAACAATGTTGTCGCCATCATGCACATGACTCTGACTCTGCAACTACTAAAACACCTCCTTGAATTCCTCATCCTCTGAATATGCTTCTCTATATGCACCATGGGTGAATAGCCATATTCATAAGACTCCACAAAACTATGATATTTGATGTTAGTGGCCTTGAGAGCATGTCAGCCAACTTGTTTGTGTTGCCCTTCTTGTACTTAATAACTAAATGAAATGGTTGTAGAAACCCCATCCATTTGTAATGTTTGGCCTATTATAGATTACTATGGGCCTGTAGGTACTGTAGTGTTTATTGATCTATGTGGATTACTATCTCCTTTCTCATCAAACAATGATTCCACTTCTTCATGGCTTGCACCAGGGCATAAATCTCCTTGTCGCAGGTAGGGTAGTTAAAAATTGCCCCATGAAATACTTCATAGTTATAACATACAAGACCTTCTCTCTAAATCAAGACAACTCCCACAACATACCCACTCACATTTGTTTCCACTTCAAATGGTTGTTGCAAGTTTGGTCTTGGATTGATCTTCATCTTTAGCTCCTCGAAGGCCCTCTGCTGACCCTTTCCCCACTAGAAACTCTTGCCACTTGCTATTATGGCATGGAGTGGTGTTGCTATAACTGAAAATGAGGTTATGAATTTCCTCAAGTACTGTGTCACCCCAATGAAACTCTTAACCTCATAAACATTAGTTGGCACTAGCCATTTCATGGTGGCCTCCATCTTGGAAGGATATATCTTCAACTCTCCTCCACCTATCACAATACACCAAAGGCTATTGCGAAAACTCACACTTCTTTAGATTTTCTGGCAGTTAGTGCTTCTTTAATGTCTCCAACACCTGTGTCAAATGTGATATGTGTTCCTCCTAGATAGCATTGTATACTAGTATATCACCCAAATAGACAATAACAAATGAACATATAAAATGGCACAATACATCATTCAGTAATCTCATAAACGTAGCTAGTGCATTGCATAGGCCAAATGGCATGAATAACCACTCATACAAACCTTGCCTGGTTTTGAAGGCAGTCTTCCCGGTAACTTCTTCTCTGAACCAAACCTGGTGATATCCAAACTTTAAGTCCAGCTTGGTGAAATATTTCACTTGCTGCAACTGATCCAACATATCATCTATCTTGAGCAGGGAGTACACGTTCTTGAGTGTGATATTGTTCAACGCCCTGTAATATATTCACATTTACCAAGTCCCATCCTTATTTTGCACAATGATGATGGGTGAGACACATGGTGATGCATTGTCAAATGACACCATGTTCCAATAGTTGTTGAAATTGTTTCTTCACATCACTTGCTTCTATAACAATTTGCCTTTACAATGCAATGTTTGGCAATAAGGAGTCTAACAATAGCTGGATCTCATGCTCCACTTCTCTCTTAGGTGGTAACCCTTTAGGCTCTCGAAACACATCCCTGTATGCCTATAACAACTCTTCCAGTTGTTGTTTTTATTTCTTAGTACACCCCTACAAGGATGAATTGCATATTATTGGCTCTTATACAAATTGATTTTCTCTTAAGAACAATAAAACATACTTCTTAGTGGAATTGATCAATTTCTTGGCTTGGTTAGCTTAACAACAAATTTTCTGTGTTTCATTTGTGTGCGTTGATGTTGAATGATTTTCCATCCTTTACGAGCTAATAATGGATAGCTCTCTGCATGAATATTTCATCTCACATGTACATGTAGGGACTCCCATACATGAATCCACATACATCAAGAGGAACCACATCTAGTTCAACCTCATCAATAAAATAAACACCGATGGAAAATCTAATTTTTCACTATTTTGTTACCTTCAACTCTACATATTTATTTACCCATCACAATGTATATGGGCTTGGATGATCATGAACTTCTAACCCCAACTTCTTGACCAACTTTGTTTCAATGAGATTCACCTACGATCCTGAGTCAAACAGAACATCAATCTTTGTCTTCTTGAAATGTATCTTTATATCGAGGAGTTTGGTCATTTATTTCTCTTATTGTTGTTGAAGGTTACTCAGATTCACCTCCTCCTACATTGATGTGCATATGATCTTCTCATCCACGTTCTAGTTGCTCTCAATTTGGTTGCTTGAATCAATGGTCATGAGATTATTCTTCTTATTATTTTTCTTTTTATTCTTCAGGTTAAGCTTTGGATGCAACTTCCATTACTTCTACTACGTATGGCCATCGATGTTGCTCTTTGTTCGAATATTTGCACTTATGTCTCAAGGATGTTGTCTTCTTATCTTTCCCCCTTTCTTCTTCTTCTTCCCCTCCTTAGAAGCATTGTGTTGCTCCTTCTGCTTCAATCCACTTAATTACGCTTTCTTCATGTCTATGTTCTTTAGGTATTGTGCCTATACACAAGCCTCATCCACTAATCTGGGCATGAACAACATCACTTTCTCTCGCAGATGGCGGTGTAGACCCCTCAAATATTTGAGGAGTATGTCTGATTTCTTTGGGGAAATACCCAACATTGTGGCCATCTTTCTACATGTTTTTTCCCTTCTTTTGCCTGAAGTAGTGGCACAGGTTCCATTGGTCCTCTTCATAGCCAATATGATAAAATTGTGACTTTATGAGGGTTTTGATGTCCTCCCACTTAGTCACTGGAGGTTCTCCCTCCAACCTCAAGGTTTTTGTGTGGCTTTCCCACCAAGTTAGGACATGGCCCTCTAATTTTAGTCGCTCAAATGAAATATTTTGTTCTTCCTTAATTTGATGGAACCTGAAATACACTTTGAGTTCTTGCAACTGGTGATTTAGTTTTAGAACATTGATCTCACTATGGTATAGCTTGATATCAACCTTTGATTCCATTTTGAATAGGGGTTGTGAATGATTCACAACACTCAAACTGGGTTGATCTTTTTTAGGTCCTTTCTTCAGTTGGTTATTTATTTCTTCGTGATCTCTTGGTCCCTCTTCTGATTTCTCATCTGCATTAAAACCCCCATATTCTCCAAATATCACAGGCTTATTGCTTAGGGCCTCAATGAGGAGATTTACATTAGGATTTATATCAACTACTTGTTGTTCTAGCCATGAAAACCTCTCCTCTGCAGGATCACGAGCGTTGTTCATAGATTCGTTGGCCACGATTATGGTTTTACCATTTTTGGCCCAGCAGATCTAGATCCCCTATAAATCTCCACAATACACCTAAAGAAACTTGCTCTGATATCAATATGATCCATAAACTATTGTGGATATTCCACTACACAGTTCGTTACAACAAATTTTATAAAATTATACTTAAAAGTTCCAAAATATACACTATCAGAATGTTATATCTCTTTAGATCTATAAATATGTGTATTATTGTTAATAACGTATGCATGTAAATTAAAATTATGCAAAAAATTGAGAACCAAAAAATAAAATCTCACACATGCATTAGACACAAGATATGACCTGGGAAACCCTTTTGGGAGAAAAACCCAATTGGAAGATGAGTTTTCTCCATTCTCTTTCTCAAAATGAAAATATGGCTGCGAATACAAAGAAGTATGTCCTATGGCCCATGGGCTGCTACAATGCACAAATCCTCTTTGTGCACTCTACCTCCTATCCCTCTTGCCTACTTTTACTCAACTATGGAACAAATGCACTCGATAGAAGGAACCACTATTCATCTTAGTGGCTCGGTTATAACACAACTCGTTAGCCTACTAGTGTTTAGGTTTGACTACCTCAACTCTTAACCAGAGTTACAATATAGACTCTTCGTGATCATAATCAGGTGGGTAGCCCCTTTTTCATGAATCATGGGGACTGATGTGGCATCCTCTCAAATTATGGTGGTGAAAACAGGAAGGTAAACTTTTGAGCGGCATAAATTTCACATACGGACTTTAATTGACGTGATTATTGTGACGTTAGAAAGGTCTCTATGTGTAGAATAAGAAGAAAAAATGTTGTGTTAAAGCAACAAAGGTTTACCCCCAAAAAACATCATTTGATGCCTCAAAATGTTTTAGGAAGGTTACCCCAATTTACCAAATTAGTTCCCACCAGTAAAAATGGTCTTGAGAGCTAATTCCTCCAATTTTTCCACTCTGAAAGCATCAAGGTGGATGATAAACAATATAATGATCCAATTTGGATCATGTGTCACTTTTGAAAAAATATGTTCATAACCCAACTCATGTTATTGATCAAAATGTTGTACATATCGAACTGAAAGGCGAGTTCCAAGTCGAGCCTTTGCAAATATTAGACTGGAGGGAATGTGTACTCCAAAATCATGCCATCTCCTAGGTTAAAGTGCAATGAAAGAACTTTGGGATTGAGGAGGCCACCTGGGAGATGGAAGAGGGAATGGAGGAAGCATTTCCTTTGCTTTTTCATAAATGAAGAATGAAGAGGAAACGTCAAGGACGATGTTTATTTAAGGGGAGGGAAAATGTAGTACCATTTATGTAACAGGGATGAAATTAAATTTAGACATTTTGATGACAAATACCATTTATTTTTATGAATGAAATATTGTTTATTTTACTTATTGTTTATTTGAAATTATAAAAGGAGCCAACATGTGAGTAGTCAGGCTCCCAACTGGCGGCAAATAGTTAAGAACCTATTGTAGTCCAAGAAAGGATAATTTTGAAGTGACAACTGTCACAGTTAAAATAATCCTCCATCTTTCTAAAATATTCCTAACCACTAGAATTGGCATGACGGGAGAGAGAGGTCATGTGGTGGAAGCAAGAAGAAAGATTGTGGGAGAGAAAGGCAATGTGAGAACAAAGGTTCTAATGGGAGAGAAAGACTCGACCAAGAATAAATTAGAATTTTGGAGCTTGAATTAACAGGGCATTGCTAGATTCTAACTAGGAAAATTTATAAAGAATACGGGTTCAATTCCTGATATGAGGGCTACTTGAGGCTTGCGGGGAATTTATAAGGTAGCAGTTCATTGGTTGGGTGGAGCGTGGTTGCTCTTATTATATTTTCAAAAAATAAGATAAGTCAATGGATTGGTTGTGTGTGATTTCTTCAAGAAATTGTGTTTCATAATTATTTATAATCACAGGAATAAGAATGGGTAGTGAATATCTAGTTTAGTACTTAGTCTACGAAGAAAAGGTCTAATATTTGTTATGAACTCATAGTATCACTCTATATAAGTATTATGGATAAAGTAGCAAATTGTTTCTTATTTATATTTTAGTAAAAAGGAAAAAATTACACACATAAATATATAAGTAGGGTTAACATGGCTACATGTTAGCACTGAAGAAAGGTCCTCAGGCTAACCCTTAACATCATGTAGTCCTTGCTTAAGGTAAATAGAACCCTTGAGGGATATAGATGCAGAAACTTGGAAACTAAAAACCATGCATTCTAGTTCCCTACGTAACAAGGATCTTTCTTAACCATATGTTATATGGTTAAATAAGTCAAAATAAATAAGTGTGTCAAGGCTTAGTAGTGCTATGTATAATATAACTAGAAAAATAAACATGTTAAGGCATGAACATGCAAAAATGTAAAAATAAGGTGTTGGAAATATAATCATGCATAGTTTTACAAAAAATACAAGGGTTAGAGATATTAACATGCATGATAGCATCTATTGTTTTCTTTATGAATATTGGGTTTGACTAAAAAATATTATCTACCAGTTTACATAGACACTTTTGAAAAGTAATCATAAACAAAAACCAAACAAGAGTGACACATTTCCAACATCTATTGTAACAAAGAATTCCTTTTATAACTCAAAATGTAGAATGTACACAGATATCGAGTTTGATATTGAACCTTACTCGATCTAAGCTGAGGGCTAAACAAATAAACATAAAATTTGAAGTATGGTATGAATTTAAAGTTACAGATACAAAAGACTTGTTCTAAGGAATATAGGTAATCAAATTTATGACCAAAATAGAATAGCCACAAACTCTCTCTCTCTCTCTCTCTCTCTCTCTCTCTCTCTCTCTCTCTCTCTCTCTCTCTCTATATATATATATATATATATATATATATGAATTCCTAGATGCAGGAGAAAATAAGCTAAAGCATGGGTTTGGTTGTAATCGACCTAAGTTTGACATATTTTAACAGTGGCCCTGCATTAAAGAATAATAATAATATTTAAAGTAAATAAATAAAAATTTGATGGGCACCTAGGGAGGACCAAAGCATAAAAAGATTAAGACTTTTCCTCTCAATAACCCCAAACATGGAAGTCTTATACTAACCTGTAGGCCAACAATATAGAGAACTACATTAGAATCCGAAATGAACAAGAGAAGAGAAAAAATAAAGCAAACCCTAGAATTAAATAAAAGGGTTTGGTTACAAAAATTATCTTAGAGAAAATTAGACAATGACCGAGAATATTGGCCCTAGGACAAAACACAATTTATGTTAGTAAAAGAGGGCTTTGCAATATAACCCTGATTTTTTTTAATCAAGTTATATGTAATGGAGAAAATTCATCTTTGAAACTACACATGCCACCTGAGCTCTGGTTCCCTTGGGCGTGAGCTGTCTACGGCCATGGCTATTATAGGGGGGGTCCCCCCTCCCCAAAATGAAGAGAGCATTGGCTTCCAAGTGATGATTTCTGTTATCGAAAAATGACCCCATAAAAGAGATTTGAATGCAAAGTTTATAAAAAAAATCAGAAGACATCCCTTCGGTAGAGTTTCCATCGAGTGTGAAAAGAACCTCTATTGCCTTCTCGGAGTGAGTCCTCATAGGGAAGTTCACTTGGATGTCACCATCTGCAAAATAAATGGAGGTATGGATAGAAAAAACCTGGAGATGAATCATGACTGGTAATATCAAGTTATATGGTGTTGGTAATTGCTTTTTTGCCTTCCTTTTAGAGAACAAAGAAGACAAAGATATTATTTTCAGAAACAAACCTTAATTTTTTGGAAATAGGGGGATGTATCTCAACAAGTGGACACTAGAATTTAATCCAGATGAAGACATCCCAACAACAATCCCAATTTGGGTAAAACTGCCTGGACTCCCCTTTTCCTGCTAGAGCAATGATTGCCTGAGGGAAATCGACAATGGATTTGGAAAATTTATTGACCAGGCAGAACCAAAAGGATCATAGTTTGCATGCGCAAAAATATGTGTGGAGGTTGATCTTGAAAAAGGGTTGCCATCAGATATCAACTTAACTCTAGGGGAATGGACCCATTGTCAGTCGTTGGACTATGAACAAATCCCTTTCAAATGTTGATACTGCCATGAGTATGGGCACTTTGCAAGGGACTGTAAAAATGCCCCTCCTAAAAATGTGCCAGATAAGTAAGTAGATCAATGGTATACTCAAAAGAAGGGTGGAAGCAAGAACAGAGTAGGGACCAACAAAGATAAAAGTTGTAAGGAAAAGAGTGGGACAACAACGTCTGAAAATTTCTTTGAAATAATCCAGAACCATGAAGGGAATGAAGACATAGATCCTGAAACAAATGTCCAAGAACCTTAGCCAAATGATAACCAGGGAGAAGAGGTGGGGGATGAGGAGAATAAAAGTCAATAGATTGAAGAGGACACAAAGCTTACTACTCAAGATCTAGACATGCTGCAAGATAGAGCAGAAGTTGAATCCAACATCTCAATAGGGGTATCAACTCAAATTAAAACCCACCAGGAAAGCAGTAAAAAAAACACCAGGAAATACCACTTAAGAAAGCAGCGAGAGAAAGGGAGGTTGAGTAAAATAAAAAAACCTTGGGGAAAAATGAAAGAGGGAGCATTTTTCGACCATTTAAGGATAGAATCCATGAATGGAAAAGTCGTTGTTCACTCAAAGAACTCATAAGTGCCTATTCCTTCGAACTTCACTTACAAAGTGATGGTTATCCCTTTTATAAGGGGGCGGGCTCGTATTTCCTAGAGTCAGTCTTTCCATCCAATAGAAGAGTCAATTTCTTAGGTTAATGGATAGTTAATCCTTTATTAATGGATAATGACTCATTGTTTTATGAGGTCAGGTTTAAATGATTCACTGATTTCCGTGGTTTAAATGCTCATATATGAGATATTCCTTGAGTTACCGAGGCGAATATAAGCACAAGAGTATTTTCTAACTCTCTCATTGTCGTTGTGTGTGCCCGAGAGCTAAGAGTGGTAAGTGGTGCAGGGACCGATGACTATCTGAGTGGAGACTTTAATGAGCGAGGCATCAGTTTCACTCATCGAACTGCAACTGCTATAGTCAACCTCCAGCTAAAACCTCACAAGCCAACTAGTTAAGCACCCGTCTTTGGAGCATCAATCTGTGCTTCTCGAAATCATCAAGTCAAAAACATTGGAAGGTGAAGAAGGGCAAAAAAAAGGTGGAGTGCCTCTCAAAACTCCCTTTCTGAAATGATAGTTTTATCTTCGAATTTAAGAGAATGGGAGGCCCCCAAAAACTCCTAGATTTGAAAAGGTTGATAGGAAAGGAAAGGCCTTTGGCTGTGTTATTGCAAGAGACAAAACTTGAGGCTGTAGTATCAATAAAAAACATAATTTTTTTTTGGAAAAACAGTATTGGAATTGCATTTGGACTCGAAGGGTGTGTCAGGAGGAATGGGAGTATTATGGGATGACACAAAGTTAAAAATAATGGATAGTTTAATCTCACAAAAATGGATAGAAGTTTTGTTGGAGAAAAAAATCAGTGGAGAAAGAACTCTAGTGTTATGTGTCTATGGACCTATTTTATATGGCGAAAAACTAGAATTCTGGAACTCCCTAGAAAGAATAAGGGAGAATTTTGGGCTTGAAAACTATTTCTGGGAGGATATTTCAACATAGTTCTGAAGGTCGTGGAGAAAAGAGGAGGATGCCCAGTTTGGGACCCTTTTTGAGAAATGATGGAAGATTTAATGTTGGGTTAGGACTTGGTGGATCTTCTACCAAAGACTGGAATGTTTACTTGGTCAAACAAACACAACGGAAATAGTCATATTGTAGCTTGATTGGATTGGTTCTTGATCCACTGTTGTTGGTTGGAAAAAGGTATGGAGTGTAACACTTATATTCTCTCTCGAGCTGAGTCATACCATAAACCAATTGGGATAGATTTATTCCCTGCTAAGAATCTAAGACTAATACCCTTTAGATTTAACCTGGCCTAGCTGAAAGAAAAAGGCGTTTTGGAGTTGATCACTCAGGCATGGAAAAGGTCGATCTCTGGTTCACCTTCTTATGTTTGGGAAAACAAACTTAAGGCAATAAAAAGAGAGTTGAAAAATCGGTTGAAGACAAAATATCAACTTCCAGGGTGAAAGAAACAAGAGTTGCAAAAGAGGCTAGAAGCTCATCAACGATAAATTGAAGATGAGGAGGTATCTCTAAACCATTTATAAGCAAAAGTGGCCCTTACAAAATAAATCTTTGCTGAAGGTAGAAAGGAAGAACAACAATGGATGCTGGAATCCTAAAGTATTTGGCTAAAGGATGAAGATCAAAACACAACTTACTTCCACAAAATGGTGAAGTATAGATAAGCTCAGAACAGGGTCAAAGAAACTACTCTGAAAGGAAAAGAGAACATTTCCTCCATGGAGGGTATCAAGTAAGAGGCTTGTAGCCACTTTTGTAGTCTATTTTAGGAAGAAGGAGGTTTGCATGAGGAGAAGGTTGTTGAATTCTTGAATCAAATTGAAGCATCCCTTTTGATGGAGGAAAATCACTCGATGGTAAGAGAGGTAGATGAAGAAGAGTTTGTTGAGGCGGTTTGGGGTCTGGCTCTAGATAAAGTGCCCGGCCTCGACGACTTCTCAGTCTTCTTCTACAGGGCATTATGGATCTTGATTAAAAATGATCTCCTCTGCATAGTTAACAACTCCATATCAAAGGAAATATTAGGTTCCTCCTTTCTTGCCCTCATCCCAAAAGAATCCAATCTGGTAAGCTTTTCCAGATAGATAGCGTTCTATTTCTTTGTGCAATTCTTCATTTAAGATAATCTCGAAAATTATAGCGACCAAGCTCAAAAATTTTCTTCCCTCTTTGATCTATGAAATCCAAGGGGGATTCACCGAGAAGAGACAGATAATAGACAACATAATTTTAGTGCAGGAGACTATCCATTCCAACAAATAATCAGGAGAAGCAGGTATGGCAATAAAGTTGAACATGGTGATCGCCTCTGATAAAGTGAGGTACATATTTCTTTTCAAAACTATTAGTAAAATGGGCTTCAATTAGAATGTAATCCGCTAGATTGCAACTTGCATAAGCTCCCCCTGGATAGCCTCATTGGTGAATGGAAGACCTATGGGCCTTTTCCAAGCAACGATAGGGTTTAGGCAAGGTTGCCCCATGTCCCCCTTATTATATATCATATTGGCAAAACCTTTTAGCAAAATTCTAGAAAGGGCTAGGCTGGAAGGAAAATTAGTGGGGCTAACCATCACTCGTAATGACAAAAATATTAATCACTCTCTCTTTGCAGATGACAACTCGTTAATGGGAGAGGCCTCTAAAATTGTAGCAGGTCGATTTCAGAAGATAATGCTCACTTACCATGAGTTATTTGGGGGAAAGCTTAATAAGGAGAAGTGTCACATCTATGGATGGAACAATAGTGAATAACTCTTGACTAAAATTACAAGGGATATTTCCTTCTCGATCTGAAAAGAGTGGAATTCATTTAAATTTCTTGGCTTATCAATATCCATAGGTGCAGCTCACAGTGACGATTGGGAAGGGGTGATCTAGGAAATTAAGAAAAGAATATTGAATTGGGGAACACAATGGATTAGTGTGGTTGGGAAAGTTGTTCTAATTAAAGTTGCGATTTCTGCCCTTCCCCTTTATTCGGGGATGTCACTTTTAGCTCCAAAGGGACTTTTGTCCAATATTGGGGGGCTTATAAGAATTTTTTTGTGGCAATGAGGTAAGTATAATGAAAATAGATTACACTTGTCAATTGGAAAACAATCAGGCTCCCTAACCTCTGTGGGGGCTTAGGTGTCAAGGATCCTGAACTAATGAACAATTTTATGGGTGAAAAGATAGTTTAGAGGATGACACCTCCTCCTTTGAACCTCTGAATGGTGGAAGTCAGCCCTCCTCCAAAAGTGATTTCACAAAAGCCAACTTCTGAGACATGGAAGTGAAAATTGGATTGAGAAGGGATCAAATATTTGGAAGCTCTGCAAGGGAGACACTCCCCTAATAATCGACTATTCAGGATGGAAAGATAGAAATGGAAAAAGATATAGTTATGGAAGGATCATCCTCCTTCGAAAGAGCTTCTTCATGAAAACTCCAAAATGTTGAAACTTGCAGATTCGATGAAAACCCAACAGTTAGATTTTATTGTTGATCTTTCATCCTGGGATGACAGTGGATACTGGAGAGGCTAGATTTGTCCAGATGTTCTAGAACATCTATCGTCTGAATGGAGCTTGATGATTCAACCTTTAAAAGGGTACACTTCCATTAGTACAAACCTGGTCTATGAAAGAGTCCAGATTGCCAACAAAAATCAGTCATACTCAGTTAAAAGGCGATATGAAATGTTGTTACAAAATCGTGGGACTCTGTCAACTGTAGGATTGTGGAAATCTATCTGGAATGCTGATGGATTGCCTAAGGTAAACATTTTCTGTTGGGAGCTTGTTTTGGGGAAAATCCTCACAGCAAAAAAATCTAAGGAAAAGATAAATTCAAGGACTGTCCAGATGCGTTCTATGCAAATAAGAGGAAGAGACAATTGAACATTTGTTCAAGAATTGCAGTTACGCTCAATATGTTTGGCAAGTAATTTTCAGAGAAGTAATGGAGTTAGACGCTTGCCCTGCGACTTGGGAAGCAAGGTATGTTACCTGGATTCAAAAAAATTCGTGGAAGTGCTTAAGAGAAGTTGCAATTGCTTGGTATTAGAGTGCCATCCCAAAATATATTTGTTGGCTAATCTGGATAGCGTGTAACAAAGCAATTTTATAGATTAAAGATGTTAAAAATAGCACTACAACTATCAAAGTAAAGCAATTAGCAACAGAGACAATAAAAGCTAATGGATTTGATTCAATGGATCTTTTAATCATCCCAGAAACAAAAAGGAGTTGTTGCAACTTGGATCTTCCTAACTCTCAAACTGTTCGTTGTATTAAGCCTATTTACAGTCCCAACTGGAAGCTTCAGATGGAGGAACTTGAATTAAAAGAATGGAGGAAGGGCAAGCATATCTTATTCTTGTATTTCGATGGGGAATCTAAAGGAAATCTGGGACATGTAGGAGGATGTGGGGTGTTTATAGACCCTGAAGAAGATGAAGAAATAAATTATGCATGGGGGCTTGGGTTATCTACAAATAATGAAGCCGAGTTCTTGGCCCTCTTTCAAGGATTGATATTGGCTAGGGAAAGAGAAATCAAAAGAGTGGTAGTCATCGATGACTCTCTCTTTGTTATTCAACAAATGAATAAGGCAATGTTTTGCAAGGATCCTCTTAGAGACTCAACGCAATTTCGAATCATCCATCAGTTGGAAACATTTGAAGAAGTAGAGCTATTTCACATTCTACGAGTACATAATAAAAAAGCAGATGAAATGGCTAATTTGGGTGCAACGCTTCCCCAAGGAAACCTGCTGATCAATGGGGAGCCCAGGGGCATTCTAACCATTCCATGACTATGGAAGAAATGAGTTACCTTCAGGTGGATATAGTGCGAGAAAATTTGTCATCTTTTGTGGTTACAAAATACATCTCAACTAATATGACAGAAGAGGACCTCCCTTGGATTCCTTCAGTGGGATTCTCTCTTGATGACAAAGATTTAGTAGGGGATACAAAGTGAAGTCCACCAAAGAAGGCAGATAAGTGCCCAACAAAGAAGAAGAAAGAAAGTGTTGGCTTCATCCAAACTATAAGCATCTAAATGAATTGAAAATATGCAATTTTTGGTAATGACTTTTGGAGAATTTATAATTTTAGTCAAAGCAAAATTTTATAGCTTAATAGAAAGGAAAGAAGGAAAAAATGTGTTGTAATAGGACTAGGAATAGAAGAAGTGGCAATTGATTTTTCTTGTAAAAGGTGCCAACCTTCAATCTAGATAGTGCCTCTATAAATCCAAATACCTGTTTCGTTGAAAAAAAATATAACCCTAAAAAGAAAAGTCCAACTCCAAATTTTTAAACTAAAATAGAGAAATAAAAATAAAAATATGTGAGTACATATTACTTAGGGCTAACTCGCCTTTGGACTTGCTGGAACACAGCCACAACCCTGAACCTATGGGAGGGAAGGGTTGAGGTTCAACAACATCATTATACAAGACATAAATTGAAGAAGAAGAAAGGTCACCCTCAGGGGTTAAGAAGAAAACAAGAGAAGTTATGTTTTAGTTTTGTACTTGGAAGGCTGTAAAACTCCGACCTTTAGAAGCAGTTCCTGAGAGTGCCAAGCTATGGCCCGTGCAAAGGAAAAACATGAACTAGTAAGTAGAAGGGTTTTCTTTTTTAGCAAACATAAATCCCTTGAGTATACGACATGGAATCACAAATATACTCAAGAATAAAACAAATAGAGGGACCCTATTGTTGATTGCCTAAGGAATTCTTGAAGGCTGAGCCTAGTTGTTTATTCTAGAAAAAAGGAATGATACCCATAGTTGAAAGCTCAACAACAGTGGCAGATAACCCTTATACTGTTAAAAGCATGAGCGATAGGTCCCTTGTGCAAACCCTAGATCTACAGTCATGTAAAATTTGTTAGTTACCAACCCAAGAAAATTATGGAAATGAAATTGCGAGAAGGAAGGAGGATAATGACATTTGTTACAACCCACGAAAGAAAAACAACAGATCAGTCGCACATGTAGCAAAGATGACCTTGGCACCACCTTGAAACACCTTAATTTTACACAATAGTATCCTCATAGAGGATGGAATCATAGTATGGACAAAGAATTGGCTATAAAACCCAATGGGTCTAGGAAATCAAGAGAAATACAAACCCTCATCCTCTCGTAGAGCGCAGAGCAACCAAAGCCTCATGTTGCAAATGGCAGCAGAGATGAAGTTGGAAGGGGCGAGGGGAAGGGTAGTTACCCTAATTTAACAACAAGAGAATCCCCATTGTTAGATCTCCGAGCTAAATCCCAATCGTTCCTCTCTAGCATATCACGTGACCAAGTGAGGTGGCGCACCCAAGCCAAGCCACATAGCATTAAGATGCATGCATGCCAAGGAGTACTGGAACCATGAACCATGGTTACGTGGCAACACATAGGTATGAAACATACATAACATTACAAAAGGAAACACAATGTCAAGGAATGCTAATGCCACGGTGAGATAGGTGTATACAAAGTAGAACTATAATAACAAAGTAGTGACAACATGTTGGTAAACTCATGGGTATTACAAGCGCCAAGTTATGGTATTGAATTATGAGAAAGGCATGTTGGTAATGTTTATATACATGTTTTATAACATTATGATTGTAATATCAAATACCACAAATGAAACCACGTTTTTATTATTTTGTAACCAAGGGGTTGATAGCCAAAGGGACCTAGTAAGCTAGGTAAAGTCAAATAGTGGCTTAAGGAAGTTAGGTGGTGAGTAAACTTCTTTATCATTAGCAAAAGTTACTTCTTATTCATTGGTACTAACATTACAAATGTGAGGATGGAGTCAGATGTTTTCTAATAAGTGAAAATATGATGATTATAAAGTGCAAATTGAGAGAACAAGAACTCTAGTAAATGATACATTTATTACCCTTGTTTCTCAACAACATAATGAGACTTATAAACTAGGAAAATAATATAGTGTTTTTTTTTTTGGGTATAAATTACTAGTATTATGTAATTGGTTTTTGAGGTATACAACAAAGGGAGTGGAAGGGTGTTTAGAATAAGTGTACATTCACCCCCTTTACACTACTCGCAGAGTGTTAATTACTCACAAATGCACACTCTCACTACATGCACAATTCACAAAGTATTGGTGGGGAGTTTATGGAGAGGGGTGTTAGAGTGTGCTTTTGTGCATGGTGGATGATATTGCTAGTGGAGGTGGGGGAGGGTAAGAGTGTGCATTTGTGCATGTTGGGTGATGTTTTAAGGTGGGTAGCCACACATTGTGCATGGTTTACAAAATGCATACTCTTATCCCTCACCACACACACATAGAATACACACTCTCACTCCCAACCAACTACCTTCATGAGCATAAAATTATGGATTTATGCATTAACACAATTTTTTTAGGAAGACTTGAAGTTAATTTTAATCACATTTTTTTTGTTGATGCACATTCTACGCTAATATGGATGTGATGTGTAATATAACTTAATACTCACAACTTAAAACAAGTGCTACATACTAGCTTCTCCTTGCCACTTCGTTTAAATATAGTTACATTAAAATAAAAATATTGAATTCAAGTTATTATTAAGGTTTGTAATATGGTCTATTTATATTTTACTGATTTGTGATATTTTGTTATTTTGGAATCTGTTCTATTTAGTTTTTACTTATTAGTAAATTAAGATATTTTGTTATTTGTGATTTCACATTATGGTAATGGAGAATCTAATCCTACGCAACAACCATAATAACGTTTTATTAGTTCATTATATGAAGTATAAAAGTCTATTTCCATGAACATTTTCAATAACTATAATTGTTTTTGAAAATATATTAGATATTTTATAGCTTATCATATTATTTTGCAAAAATAAATAATTATGAAAATATTTTAGTTAAAGAATTTTATTTTATTTTTAAAGAAAAAAGAAAAAAAGATAGAATTATAAATTTTTAATTGTTTAAACATATGAAAACATCAATAGTAGTTGAATATTATATGACAAAAAAAAATGTATGTTTCATTTGGAAACAAATTAAATAATTATGAAAATATTATAATTAAAAAAAAATAAAAATATTATAATTAAAAAAAATTAATTTAAGAAAATATAATTAGTAAAAACATACAAGTAATTATAATTTAACATAATAGAAACACTTAATATAGTGGTCAATAAGTCATAGGTCCATGCATGCATATGAATTTTGGGGTTTGCCACAACAAAATCTTTACGTAACTAAAGTACTATATATATTTTTTTAATATTTATTATAAGAGGTTATTAAGTTTTACTTATGTTAAATAATTAAATTTGATATAAATTTAAATATTTTATAATTGAATTTTTGACCTATGTAATTGGAATTTGTGTTAATAGATTTTTTAAATGGCTAATGATAAAAAAAAAAGGTCAAATAAGTTTAATGGTAGTATTTGGCTTGCTTCATTTTTTGAGTAAATTTGATTTTAAATTATATAAAAAATTGTGAATAAGAGTGTCATGTATATGCAAGGAACTTTACCATAAAAAATTGTTGAAGATATTAAATGAATTTTATATCACTTATGCAGAAAAATATTTGAAGTTTGATTAGGATATAAAAGATAAAGTGTATTTCACTTTTTTCTAAAATTTTGGATCAAATAAAAAATGGTGAAAACATATTAGAATATGTTGAAACTTTGTTGCAAGTGAAACTATTTTCAATACAAAAGCATAATCGTCACTGAATGGTGTTGGATTCCTCGCTAAAAATTCATATGTTTTATATAATTATTCGCTCCCTCATTAAAACTAAGCCAGAATCAAGGTTTGACGCGTATTTATTATGATAGAAGTTGCCCTAAGCTAACTTGTGGCAATAACTCAGAAAACAATATGCCTTTTTTAAACAGGAACAACAATAAATTAGCATTGACAGTTCCATTTTAATTATTCTCACATGAGTACGGTTGATTCACATTTTTTTTCAAATATTGCACATATATAATAAGCATTTGAACATGTACAAGTCTATGGTTCAATATTTACCAATGATGTCAGTGTTTGTTTAATAGATTTAGACGTTCAAAAAACTCGAATCTTCTATTTGGCAGAAGTATAATGATTTTGCGGTTTTCAGTGATTATAATCAATTTATGAACCATACGCAGTACAACTTTTAGTTAATAATTCATATCTATATGAATTTTCGACCATATAATTTATACCGAAAATATATGATATTTATTGGTAGGTATTGTTTTTTACTATGACAACCATTCAATTATGATGAGACCTCTGTACTTTTGGTTCTTTAATCTATAAAATGGGCAATAACATGTTTAATTTGAGACTCAATCATATTGCAATTAAATAAATTAAAATATTGTAAAAAAAATATTAAATTTCAACATCCAAAGTTAAACTATGGAAATTTTATAAATATTTTTTGTCAATCCCAAATTAATATGAGTTTGACCAAAAACTCAATGCAATATCCTATGCCTGCGACAAAAATAATAACACATAAATATCATTATATTTATTTAAATCGCAACCAAAGAAAAATAATAACACATAAATATCATTATATCTATTTAAATCACTTTCTTTTTTTATTGCAACACATAATTTAGATATAACTTAATCAATGCTCCCCCATCAATTTGTGTCCATGAGTTTATTATGACAACCAAATATGTTTTTATTATGATTATAAAATATAATAGGTTGCTATCTACTTGTTACTAAATTGCCATTTATATTTGAGAACTCTACTCATAAAATATAATAGGTTGCTATCTACTTGTTACTAAATTGTCATTTATATTTGAGAACTCTTCTCATAATTCCATTAGGCAAATGTTTCCTTTTTCATCTCCTCTCACAAATATTTACAAAATTTGTAAACTTGACGGAGCATACGGAGTGAGTTGGAGATGTAGTTTACTATAAGGTATCCAGTTGGTACTATCAGCGATAGACTGGAGGTTAGTAAAGAAATAATTGAGGAAATGCCAAACCTACTCGCGATTATAACAAGTAGTTTATTGCCAGGTTGGAATTTGAATTAATTTGATATGGGCAAAATCTGTGTAAAATGTTATTATTAGCAAATGGGAAAAAATTAATAGTAAACACTTCGCTAATATTAGTTGTACAAAAATATTTATTGGTAGATATTGTGTTTTATTATTACGACCATTCAGTTATGATGGGACTTATGTATTTTTGGCTCTTTAATTTATAAAATGAGCAATAACATGTTTAATTTGAGAGCTAATCAAAATGCAAATAAATCAATTAAAATATTGTAAAAAATATTAAAATTCAACATTCAAAGTTAAACTATGGAAATTTTATAAATATTTTTGGTCAATCCCAAAGTAATATGAGTTTGACCAAAAACTCAATGCAATATCCTATGTGTGCGGCAAGGATAACAAAGGAAAAGTTTAGATCATAATATAAAAATGAAAAAAAAGTGAGCCATAATGATTAAAAATACATCTTTAAAAGTAAGCATTACATAAAAAACTATTTAATAATAAAACCATCCTAGATTCATCTTAACTCCAGATCAACCAACCCAGAGAGATCAAATCTCTTTTCACTCTAAAAGATGTTTGCTCTCAAGAGATTTGATCCCTCTTGGCGCTTGGTAGATCGAGAGTTAAGATGGATTTAGGTTGGTTCGTTAAAACCTGACTATTATTTCATTTTTTTAATATATTGTCATATATTGGTGTCTTGCAAAAAATAATTTTAAACATAGTTTTAACGTGATTTAACTTGCATTTTTTCAAACAATTTATGGACTATACGTGACCAAAAACTAACATGTTCAGAAATATATTAATACTTGCACACGACGTTAGGTTTTTGTTAACAATTTATGTTGTTTGACTTTATATTAATAAAAATTGTTTTGTGTTTTTCTTTTAATAAAAAAATATTTTTATCCCGCGAGACGTAGAATATACGATGATGGGGTGTACTGTTAAGTCACTCTGTGATGTGAAGGTCATCGATTTGAAATTTCGTGCGAAAAAAATCCAGCGATGTTAAGGGTAGGTGTGGCCTAGGTTGGGTGCGATCCTTAGGTGATTTTGACGACTTAGATGCCACTCGATCACGGTTTCTCAAGGCAAAGGTTAATCCTGCAGTCATCTCAAGACTCAGACAACTTGACAAAAAAATAAATAGAAATTGTTTTTAAAATTGAATAAAACAAATATGGAAGTTAATTAAATATGTTGATGATGATGGTTGATATTATATCTAAATTTTATGATATAAAATTAAAATTAATAATAATTTTTATTTTTTTTAATTATTATTTATTAATTACTTTTTATTAAGCTTTAGTGAGTCCGAAACTTTTTGTGAGAGCATATGGAGATTAAAAAAGAAAAGACAAAAAATAGGATGAAAACTATTTTCTCTCAAAGAATGCCTAATTATTCATTAATTTAGAATAATTTATAATATTTTTCTCACGTAAATAAAAGATTAGAGTTAGGTCGCTATAATACTAGTGTATCCCCCTTATTGTTATTGTTAGTGTAACCCCCAATTGTTATTGTAGTGCCCATGTATCCCCCATGTTGTTATTGTTGTGCCCCGTATAATCCCACTATTGTTATTATTGTGCCCTTAATTATTATTGTTATGTACGCTCTGATTATATTGTGACCCCTTAGACTCCTATATATACCAAGGAGGTCTTATCATTTGTATCATCCAATAATTGTTTATTTATGTGATGTAAATGAGGTTTCCCCCTCGAAGAGGCTATTTCTCATCTCGTTGATCTATCTTTTCTTCTATTTTGTGAGTTGGTTGCATAACAATTGGTATCAAAGATTTGGATTATGGAGTTTCACTGCTACCCACAGGTCATCTTGGAATTTTCGCTATAACATTTTTTCTACGAAGGTTCAGAAGCTGAAATTGAGACCACACGGAGCCAAAATCTTGATGAACTTCCTGTAAAAAAAATTGATCTTAGTTCGCTACATTTTCTAAGATATGGTCCGAAGAAGTTAGGGTTTTGCATGCTCCAAAATTCAGTCTCAAACATGTGACCTTGGGAAAATCGTCATAACTTCCTCTATGAGCATCAGATTTGAATTTTGTAAAAAGTGAAAGTACACAGACTGTAGTTTTTTGTGTATCATTTTCAGGGCCGAAGGTTGAAACAATGACACATGGCGTTCTTTACAAATTTGCTCTATTGAACTAGTCCATAATCAAGTCATCATGTGAGATTGGGCATAACATGACCTTGAAGAAACTAATTTTGGTATGACTCGTGGCATTGGAAAGAAGACTTAGAGGGATACCACAGGACAATATTTCAGACCTTGGAGATCTGAAATTACAGAGTTACAGTAATTTCAATATAGAGCTCCTAAAAAGCAAGAAAAATGTGTGTATTTTTAAATTTTGCATAAATTTTGTTTGAAAAATAAGTTTGAAGTGATTCAAAGGGCATAGTGAAGCATATATATCATTGTTTGATTCCAAAATATGTCAAAACAAAAAAATAGACACACCTAGTAAGCAACCATAAAGCTCTTCTATGACGTGTGAAGAAGAGGGAGAAATATTTTGATCTTCATGATGTGCAACACACACAAATGGTACGCATTGCATATTTATATTTAGAGCCCAATTAGTTTGCATGGTATCAATGGCTTTGTTCTTGCAAACCATTTGTCACTTGGTCAATTTTTACGGAGTAAATGATAGCACATTATGAGGATACAAATAACAACAACTCCTTTAGCCAATTGATAAATCTCAAACAAAAGGGTTCAATGCCATAGCACATTGGGGACTTCCAAAAATTGAATATCGGGGTAACTGATATTCTAGAGGAGCATAAGATTGATGTTTTCTTAGGGACTTTAAAGGATAGCATACAACATGAGGTTCATTTTTTGGAACCTGATTCGTTGGAGAAGGCATCCAGGGTGGCAAGAAAATTTGAAAGAGAAATTACGGCAACAACGAAGTCTACCACTCATAATTATAAAGATGGAAGTGGTGTTGCTTCTAGCCTTCCACAACCTACAAGGTTGACACCACAACAATTGGAGGAAAAAAGAGTAAAATGGATTTGTTATAGTTGTGATAAAAAGTATATTAAAGGTCATAAGTATGTTGAGAATAAATTATTCTACATGGATTGTGAAGAGGAGGAAGAAAAGGAATAAGAAACATCAAAAGAGAAGAATATACACCATGAACCAACCCAAGAGAAAGAAGAAATGAATCTGACCATATCTTGTAATGCATTGGTAGGAAAAACCACTCCTCAAACTCTCAAGATAGAAGGATATATCAAGAAGAAAAGGGTAATATTGTTGATTGATTCATGTAGTACCCATAATTTTCTTCATTGTAAGATAGCCAAGGAATTGAATTGCTTCATATATCTAGCACCAGAGTGTCAAGTGATAGTTGCAAATTGGCGAACTATAAAATTCTTTGGAATGTTCCATAATATCAAGCCAACCATGGGGGAATATGTATTGAATAGTCCAATGTTTTCCATTCCAATGGGTGATGTTGATGTTGTACTAAGATTCCAATGGTTAAACCTTTGGGGATGATAGCTTTTAATTTTCAAGAATTTTTCTTGAATTTTTTTTTGGGAAGGAAAGGAAGTTGAATTAAGGGGTATCACAGGGAAACTAGTAAAGATAATAAACTCTAATGGAATGAAAAGTATTTTGAAGAAAGAACAACGAGGCGTAATTGCACAATTATGCTCACTAGAGATTCAAACATCGAAATCATCTATTTCTCCAAATCTCCAAAAAGCCTTGGACAATGATTCCAAGGTATTTGAGAATCCCAAAGGCCTCCCACCTATTCGTGATCATGATCATGTTATTCATTTGATTTGAGGAAGTGTTCATCCAAACATCAGACCTTACATGTATCCTTATTCCCAAAAGAGTGAAATTGAACGTATGGTTGCAAAAATGTTAGAGGCTGGTATAATTCAACCTAGTCAAAGTTCTTTATCTGCTCCATTAGTATTGGTGCATAAGAAGGATGGATCATGACCTCTGTGTCCAAATTACAGGGAGCTCAATAAGCTCACTATTAAAGATAAATTTCCCATTCCTGTCATTGATGAATTGTTGGATGAATTACACGGAACAATTTACTTCACCAAGTTGGATCTTCTTTTAGGATATCATCAAATTATAATGAAGATTGAAGACATTCATAACTCATGAGGGTCATTATGAATTTTTGGTCATGCCTTTTGGCCTTACTAATGCACCTTCCACATTTCAAGGTTTGATGAATTTCATTTTCAAACCCTTCCTTAGAAAATTAGTGTTAGTGTTTTTGATGATATACTAATCTACAACATGTCTTGGGAGGATCATGTTCAACATGTTGACAAGGTGCTCAAACCATTGGAGAAGAAACAATTATTTGCAAAAATCTCCAAATGTTTCTTTAGAGTACAAGAGGTGGAATATTTGGGTCATATTGTATCTCATGACGGTGTTAAGGTAGACTCTAACAAAACTAAAGCCATTAAGGAATGGAAAATCCCCACAACCCTAAAGTATCTTCGAGGATTCCTCGGGTTGGCAGGGTATTATCACAAGTTTGTTAAGAATTATGGGAGAATAACAACACTTCTAATAACATTACTAAAAAAGGATGCATTTTCTGAGAGTCCATAAGCAAGTAAGGCCTTTGAACATCTTAAGGAGGTAATGTACCAAGCACCGGTCTTAGCTATGCCAGACTTCACAAAAACCTTTATTGTGGAATACGATGCCCCAAGAAATGGAATTGGTGTTGTTTTAATGCAAGAAGGAAGATCCATTTCTTTTCAAAGTTGTCCAATCAAGGGAAAGTATTTACACTATTATCACCCCAAGAAACTCTCCTAGGTTGTATCTCCTAGATGCTCGGGAACATTACAAACTCAACAAAAATGTTGGAAATAGGTGGATGAATGGAAGGAATGATGCATATTCAAGCCAGATAACCACTTCTACTATGGTTAACCCCGGACATGGGTGAACACCCCCAAAATACAAGGCTTTAGACCACCAACTACTCACAGTTGAGGATTAGGTGAACATGAAGAACACTGACCACACTAGCAGATGCATAGGACCCTGTGATGGCTGGCTGCAACTAGTAAAGAGGTCTGTAAATCTATTTCCTATTGCACAGACAGGATGACAGTTCTTTGGCACTAAGTAAACAAAAACCTGCATAACGCATTCAATGATACATACTAGATTCTCACACAGAGGTGGGATGACAGCCCCTCTAATGCTAAACATCAAGAGCACATGAAAAATGTATAACATGCACAACCTAGAACATAGCAGAAATGGAAAGTGAGCAATTAACAACAAAAGAAGCTTGTATTAGTTGAAAATGAAGACCAGACGCTGCAGGTATCAGAGTAGTTACAGTCTCCAGAATTTGAACCTTACATCAAAACTACAACCATCAACCTCATTACATCTTGTTTCTGGGTTTATATAGAGATTGATTACAAAAAATGCTCTGCTATCCTATGCGTGGAGGGGTCATAATGGACCACCAACCACCTTAACTCTCTGATATGGGTTTCTGATACAATCTGCTGCTTCAATAAATTAATTTGACATTCTCTGTTGCTCGGTCGTCCTTCCTCCACAGGTGGAGTATAATATGAAACAGGCTCCATTACTGATAAGTGCGTTTAACCACTCGAGGCACGTCCTTCTTGCTTTTTGGCCATACTGCTCTTGAATTCAATTGTTGAAGAATAATTGCACAAAGTACTGGTAGATGGCCGCCATTGTCCTTCGGAAGCACAGCTCAGTCAAAGGTGGCGTAGACTTCATGGCTGGTGGACAGAGTAAACGGAGGAAATAGGCGGACCATCGGATTGCATAAATCAACGGCAGAGACAGCGCGACAGGGGTTATCGGGAGGTATGTGAGCGGGATAAACGAGGGCCGTCGGATCTTATACGGGCAGATCTAACAGTCGTCGGGGGTGGAAGATACACGGATGATAACGAGTGGGGGGAAGGTACAATGGGCGGTAAGCGATATTACCCGCACGGCTATCGGGGTCGGGCGGTAAACATACACAGCCGAGCGATCACAATAGGAGGACGACACGTGGCAGATGGGACCGGCGGGAAACCACTTTCCCCGCGAGTTAAAGCGCGGGCAACTCACGGCATCAAGAGGAGCGAATGTCGTCCGATCGCACGACAGATGATCAGACGACGGGAAAAACAACGAGCAAGTTATGAGCGGTGGGAACCGTTATATTAGGCAATTTGCGATCAACAGCTGCGATTGTAGCGAAGGGTTATATGGGCGCGGCTTCATGGGTTAAGCACTGGAGGCTTAAGGAAATATAGGTTTATAGTGAAATATAGGTTCGTGCCGATTTTTTGAAGGAAAACAGAGCTAGCGGGGGGGTATGGGAGTGTGGACGAAATGATGGGGTAGGGGAAGAATGACAAATGCGAGCCCTCTTAGAACAACAGCAACACAGCCAGGCTTGCTTATGACTTTCAAATATTAAAAATGTAGCAGAGCTAACACTGGCTCCTTCTAGGGATGAGATCCTCCCTGTGAGGTCTCAAGAACCTACAGATCAATGACTCCTGATGAAAACAAATTAACAAAATTCCTAGTGTTCCATTGGGCATGGAGTCTGACTGAACCTACACTAAGACTGATAGAACAACATATTTATAATTTTAAGGCCAAAAGACCTTAAATCACATATATTTTCAGAAAACGCCCATTAACTGGGCCATCAAAAACTGCCTCTCCTCCCATATTTTTCAGTATGAAGGTGTTGTTCCCTTGAATCTGTGAAATAATAAAAGGGCCTGTCTAGAAAGCATCAAATTTCCCATGATTGCCTTTCTTTTCCTTCAATGCATCCCACTTCAGAACCATATCTCCAACCTGAAAATTATCTGATTTTGTCTTCCTGTCAAAATCATCCTTGATCTTTTTCTGGTGTGCTGCAGCTTTTTCAACCAGTTGTTCCCTGATTTGATGTACCTTTGTTAAATCAGTGATCCTTTGTGTCATGTCTTCTTCCTCATTCTGTTCTGGTTGTAGGAACTTCGCCACATGGAGAGTTAACTGAATTGGGAATACAGCTTCAGTGCCATATACCAGCCTGAATGGAGAATTTCCTGTGGATTTCTTAATGGTCACTCTGTTAGTCACCAGTGCATACATGAGCTTAGAATCCCAATTCTTTTTGTTGTCTTCCAATAGTTTCTTAATTATCCTTATCAGGCTTTTGTCAGAGGATCCTGCTAGACCATTGCCTTAAAGATAATATGAGGTGGAATGAACCAGTTTAATACCCATTGAATCACACATATCCACCAATTCTTTTGCCCTGGAGGCTGTTTCATTGTTTGTGACTAATTTATGTGGACAACCAAATCTGGTAAAGATATTCTCTGTCAAAAACTTCATGACCACATTATGATCAGCCTTTCTGGTAGGAATTGCTTCAATCCACTTGGTAAAATAATCAGTGGCTACTAATATCCATATGTGCTGGCCACTGGAATGTGGATTGATTTCTCCAATGAAATCCAAGCCCCACTGCTGAAAAAGGTCCTTTTGCATGTATTGGTTTTAAGGGCAGGGACTTCAACTGTTGCTTTCCTTCAAATATTTGGCACTTGTCACAAGATTTAACAAATGAACACACATCAGAAAATAGGGTGGGCCAATAGTACCCAGCTCTGAGGATCTTATGGGCAGTGGTTTTCCAATAATGGTGTCCTCCACACATGCTGGAATGAAACTGCTGCATAACTTCTATTGATTGTTCTTTGTCCAGACACCTCAAAAGGACTCCAGATGGATCCCTCCAGTAGAGCAAATTTTCATTAATACAATATTTGGCTACTCTAAGCTTGATAGTTCTGGCTTGACTTGTGCTTAAGCCTGGAGAGATTTCTAGCTTCAGTAGGAATTTAACTATTGCAGAATACCAATCACAAGAAGCTAGATTTTCGGCCACTGACTGCTTTCTCTCTGGTTCAGCTGCTTCCTCTTCTTCATCTGTCTGACCAATTTCTGCAACTGTGCACAGGAAATCTATATCCAATGATCTGCAATTTTCTTCAGCTAACAATCTAGCAAGACCCTGACCTCTGACCAGCTTGGTGGGCTTTAATTCTATATTAAATTCAATCAACTTTGCAATCCATTTATCCCTTCTTCCATTAGCATCAGGTTGTGTTAAGACATTTTTTATTGTAGCAGAGGGCACATATGCAATTATCTTGGAATGCATAATGTAAACTCTGAAAGCTTTCAAGGATTTGATAAGAGCATATGCTTTTTTCAATAATGTCATACCTCAGTTCTGCATCCCTTAAGTTTTTGCTGAAAAATGCCACTGAATGCTCTGAACCTTCTTCATCTGCTTGCAATAAAACTGTTGCAATGGTGTCTTCAGAGGCAAATGAAAATATATGGAACTCCTTGCTGTAATCCAAACTTATTAAAGTGGGAGCTTCCATAATGGCTTTCTTGATGGACTCGAAAGATCTTCTTGCTGAATCAGTCCATTTTATCTCTGACCCCTTTCTCAACATGGAGGTAATATGCTTCATCAACTCTGCAAAATTTGGTATAAACCTCCTCACAAAATTAATCTTGCCCAGAAAGGACTGGATATCCTTCTTTGATCTCGGGACAGACAAAGTCTGTATTGCTTTTACTCTTTCTGGATCAATTCGGACACCTGTAGCAGAAACGACATGTCCCAACAACTTGCCTTCTTCTAAAGCAAATTGTGATTTTTTAGGATTGACTGAAATTCCTTTAAATGCTGCAAGTGATCTTGATGGCTGCTAGAGTATACTGTTATATCATCAAGGTAGATAAGGACAAATTTATCCTTCTCTCCCACAAATGTTATATCCATAGCTCTCTAAAAGGTGGCTCCAGCATTCATCAGTCCGAAAGGCATCTTGGCATACATAAACGTGCCCCAAGGAGTGGTGAATGCAGTCTTCTCTTGGTCATCTGGATGCACAGCAATCTGATTAAAGCCTGAAAATCCATCCAAGAAAGACATTACTTTGGCTCTTGATACCTTCTGCAGCAAATGCTCCATCTTGGGTAGAGGATAGTTGTCTTTTTTAGAGCACTTGTTCAAGTTTCTGAAATCAACACACAGTCTGATTTCTCCACTTTTCTTCCTTACTACCACCAAGTTGGCTACCCATTTTGAATATCTGAGAGGGACTATGATCTTGGCAGCCAGCAACTTTTTAATTTCTTTTTCACTCAGAGGAAGAAGTATAGGATTTATTGGTCTCAGCTTCTGTTTAAAAGATATGGTGTCTTTCTCCAGAGGGATTTTATGCTGAATAATCTTTTTGTCATAGGTTTTTAGGTCACTATACTCCCAGGCAAACACATCAACAAATTGCTTCACTAGAATGCAGTATTCAGCATTTTGGTCAGCAGACAGATGGGAAGACAGATTTATGTATCTAGGCTGACCTGGACTCCCTATGTCATGCTTACAGACTGCAGATTGGTCTTCTTTTTGGGCAGCCTTGTAAGGCACATCATTTTGGTCAAACAGTCTTTCTAAAGGAATTAAACCCTTAGGAATATGATTGTTGGGA
This sequence comes from Pinus tabuliformis, assembly GCA_031772625.1. Lineage (NCBI taxonomy): Eukaryota > Viridiplantae > Streptophyta > Pinopsida > Pinales > Pinaceae > Pinus > Pinus tabuliformis. The sequence continues at coordinate 1,443,194,255 of CM062816.1, forward strand.
AGCTGGACAATGCTATTTTTTCCAATTTTATTTCTAAGTTGGGACTGGGGTTTTTCTTCCAAAGCTTCATTTTCTTGGTCAATTTGCATTTCAGAAAATTCATCAATGACTTGGAGAAACCTATTTATTTCATCATCATCATCAAAAACTTTCCAGTGCTGGACATTATCAGGCAAGGATGGTTTGTATTTCATTTGCACTTCATAAACTAGTCTGGGAGGCATGGGAGGGATAAACATGCTAGCAGACACAACAAGGGAATAAGCAAGTTGATTTTTGGCTCTAGGGACATATGAGATACAAAAATTATCAAAAGAATCTCTGAGTCTCCATACCTCATCTCTGTACGCTTTCAGCCTTGGGTGCTTTGCCTGAAATGTTTTATTTACTTGCTGAATGATCAGATCAGCATCTCCAAACACCTTTATGTTCCTGATTCCTCTGTCTTTAGCTGCATTAAGGCCCAATATTAGAGCCTCATATTTTTCTATATTGTTGATGACTTTAAAATCCAGCTTGAAATACAGATGTGTGCTTTCTTGCTCTGGAGATACCAGCACCACCCCTGCTCCTGCAGTCTCCCTGGAACATGCTCCATAAAAGAACATCTCCCAAACCTGACCTCCTTGCTCTCCCTCGGCCTGATTCACTGGTTTCCTAAGCTACATTGAGGCCTTTTGGGATTCTTCTATTTGGAGGATACATGCTCCAAAATCAGTGTCCACAGCATAAATGGGATGATTAGTAGGATTCTTCTCATCACTGATGATGTATGCCAACTGTGCTTCTCAGTACAATCTCCTGATTTCTCCTCCAATAACTGGGACAGTGGCATAAGATAGATCATTCTGTAATGTCCCACCTAGTCTCTTAATCCACCCTCTGGACAACAGCATGCCAAAATTGGGAGGGACATCTGCTACCACAATATCCATCATCATACTCTTCATGGGCAGCTGAGTTAAGGTAATGGCCAAGTCTTTTATTAATCCTAGGCATTTCACCTTCCTTGAATCAAAAGAGAATAAATCATGATATGGTCTAGTGATGTCAAGGCCTAACTCTTCCATGACAGCTTTAGGCATCAAATTGTGTCTAGCAGACAATTGTGGAGGATTTTATCATGAGTGGTTAAGGAGACATAAAAAGATGGAGAATTATTATCAACAGGTTCAATCATGGGCCTAAGCACAACAACAAGCTTGTCATCTTGCAAATTGAAAGAGTTAGTGGAGGTTTGTGTGGCTTCCAGCTCAAGAGCTTCGAGGATAGGCTTTCTAAATACTTCACTCTTTACCAACTCTACCAGAGGCACAGATAGTTTCAACTTATGAACTTCTTACTCAACGCTGAAAGAGGAAGGTAACTTATCAAAACCTCTTACCTCTTGAACTTGAGCTTTGAGGATGGTTGGGTCAGCTGTTGGTCTTCTTTGTCTCATATTCTGTAACTATGTTTGGATAGCAGCTCTTTGGGCAGGATTCTCCTTGACATTTTTTGCATTTGACCTCAGATTATATCTTTGTTGTTCACCAGTCTGCAGAACAGCCTCTCGTCCCATTCTTGACTTATTTGGTCCTGTAGCAGGGATTCTTCGTATGCAGCCAATGTAAAAAATGCAGCACTGCCTTTATCTTCCATGCAATGAATTTCATCCTCATCTTCAAATTGTTCCTCCTCCATGACTACATTCTGGAAAGGAGCTTTAACCTTTTGTTCTTCATTTGTTTCTTTACCCCTCTGAATTATTTGTAACTGTTCATTTTCTCTTCTGAATGGATTTGGATTTCTTGGAGCAAATGTGTTTTGTTGCCTTGTCTTTCCTGAATTCTGCTCAACCTTCAGCTTAGATATTTCAGCAGCCAATGACTCTATCATCTTAGTCATTTTATCTAATTTGGGTTCTGAAGATGAAGCAGAGGAAGAAGAAGCCTCACCTCTCTGCCTCCGTCTATCAGCATGACTCTTTAGCTTTTCTGTAGCCATAATGTTGGATTCCACCTCTAGTGCTACATCCTGCATGTCAGCTAGAGTGGCACATCTTCTTTATCTCAATAATAGGCAAAAATCAAAGTCAAAAGCATTGGCATAAGTGAGTTTGGCAGAGGTGGGGGTAGGCTTTACCTCAGCTGGTATCTTACTAGACATACGATTAAATCTTTTATTAAAATTAGGCAATGATTCCCCATTTTCTCTCTTCAGGTTACCAAACTCAGTATGATAATATAGCAAGTCCTTTTTATCACCCCAGTGTTTCAAAAATGCTTCATCTAAGGCTTCAATATCAGCAATAGACCTAGGGGTTAGTTCTCTGAACCACTTTCTGGCATCTCCATCAAGGCTCTAGACAAAAACTCTCATCCACACATCATTTTCACTTATATCTAAGTTATCAACGTAACTGTAAAAAGCCTCAAGGTGTTCTTCAGCTGTTACTCCCTCTGTGCCAATGAATTTAGGAATATATTTTTGATATTCTCCTGTTGGCATAGCATTTAAAGGAACAGGCAGGACCAGGGGTCCATACCTGGCAGCTACAATTCTTTCTATCTTCGTAGGTGCTTGCTGTCCTGGCATGACTGGGATATGTGGAAGGACACTGGTAGATTGAGCAGTAGGAAACAATGAAATGGATGACAGAGACAAAGGGATGCTATGGACTGTATGGGAAGCTTTCTTTGGACTGAGATTCAATGCTCCTTTCTGTAATGTTTTCTTCGGTTTAACAATCTTCTCATGGTCAGGCATTGTTTAGCTGGTGATTTCTGAGGATTTCTTCGTGCATGTCTCATAAACTGAGCCAGAACTGCAATGTGGAGTAGCCAAAGGTTGGTCTTCCTCCAGTAGAGTCGCCAGATAAATGATTACAACCAGAAATGTGTCCAGACCTTGTCTATCATCAAAATCTGGAACTATGTCGTCTCCCAGGGAAGCTGAGCTTCAATCTCCTCTCCCTGGCAACGATGCCAATTAATGTTATCACCCCAAGAAACTCTCCAAGGTTGTATCTAAGAGATGCTCGGGAACATTACAAACTCAACAAAAATGTTGGAAATAAGTGGATGAATGGAAGGAATGATGCATATTCAAGCCAGATAGCCACTTCTACTATGCTTAACCCTAGACATGGGTGAACACCCCCAGACTACAAGGCTTTAGACCACCAACTACTCACAGTTTGAGGATTAGGTGAACATGAAGAATACTGACCACACCAGCAGACACAAGACCCTGTGATGGCCGGCTGCAACCAGTAAAGAGGTCTATAAATCTATTTCCTATTGCACAGACAGGATGACAGCTCTCTGGCACCAAGTGAACAAAAACCTGCATAACACATTCAATGATACATACTAGATTCTAACACAGAGGTGGGATGACAGCCCCTCTAATGCTAAACATCAAGAGCACATGAAAAATGTATAACAGGCACAACCTAGAACATAGCAGAAATGGAAAGTGAGCAATTAACAGCAAAAGAAGCTTGTATTAGCTGAAAATGAAGACCAGACGCTGCAGGTATCACAGTAATTACAATCTCCAGAAGTTGAACCTTACATCAAAACTACAACCATCAACCTCATTACATCTTGTTTCTGGGTTTATATAGAGATTGATTACAAAAAATGCTCTGCTATCCTATGCGTGGAGGGGTCATAATGGACCACCAACCACCTTAACTCTCTGATATGGGTCTCTGATACAATATGTTGCTTCAATAAATTAATTTGACATTCTCTGTTGATCGGCCGTCCTTCCTGCACAGGTGGAGTATAATATGAAACAGGCTCCATTACTGATAAATGCGTTTAACCGCTCGAGGCACGTCCTTCTTACTTTTTGGCCATAATACTCTTGAATTTAGTTGTTGAAGAATAACTGCACAGGATACTGGTAGATGGCCGCCATTGTCCTTCGGAAGCACAACTCAGTCAAAGGTGGTGTAGACTTCATGGCGGGTGGACAGAGTAAATGGAGGAAAGAGGCAGACCGTTGGATTGCGTAGATCAACAGCGGAGATAGCGCGACAGGGGTTATTAGGAGGTATGTGAGCGGGATAGACGAGGGCCGTCAGATCTTACATGGGTAGATCTAACAGTCGTCGGGGGTGGAAGATACGTGGATGATAACGAACGGGGGGGGGAAGGTACGATGGGCGGTAAGCCGTATTCCCCGCACCGCTATCGGGGTCGGGCGGTAAACGTACACAGCTGAGCGATCACAATAGGAGGACGACACGTGGCAGATGGGACCAACGGGAAACCGCTTTCCCCGCGAGTTAAAGCGCAGGCAACTCACGACATTGGGAGGAGCAAATGTCGTCCGATCGCGCAGTAGATGATCAGACAGCGGGAAAAACAACGGGCAAGTTATGAGCGGCGGGAACCGTTAGATTGGGCAATGTGCGATCAACGGCTGCAATTGCAGCAGAGGGTTATATGGGCGCGGGTTCGTGGGTTAAGCGCCCGAGGCTTAAGGAAATACAGGTTTATAGTGAAATATAGGTTCATGCCGATTTTTTGAAGGAAAACAGGGCTAGCGGGGGGGTATGGGAGTGTGGACGAAGTGATGGGGTAGGGGAAGAATGACAAATGCGAGCCCTCTTAGAACAGCAGCAACACGGCCACGCTTGCTTGCTTATGACTTCCAAATATTAAAAATGTAGCAGAGCTAGCATACACAAACCTACTTATGAGAAGGAAATGTTAGAAATACTACATGCACTAAAACAATGACAACCTTAACTAATGGGAAGACACTTCAAGGTAAAAACAAATCATGATAGTCTTAAATACTTTTTGGAACATAGATAATCTTCACAAGAGCAGCAAAAATGGGTCACAATGATGTTGGGTTGTGACTTTGAAATCATCTACAAAAAAAGGGAAGCAAAATGTTGTTGCATATGCACTCTCAAGAAAGGATGAGGATGTGAAAATATTGTTTTGTGCCATTTCTATTATCCAACCTGATTGGATAACCGAAGCAAGGGATGAATAAAAGAATGACGAAGAGGTGTGGACACTCATTCAAAAGTTACAACAAGATACCAACACATCTGATACATTTAGCTAGATAAATTATTCATTATGGTACAAAGATCACTTATATCTTTGTAAGAATTCGCAACTCAAGTAAAAAATTCTTTTGGAATTGTACACCTCCCCCTTATGATGGAATTTACAACTTTTAAAAACTTACCACATGGTCAAGAAGGAATTTTTTTGGGATGGCCTTAAATCTGATATTCAGAAGTTTGTGGCAGAATGCTTGGTTTGCCAACAAAATAAGTTGAGACAATTAAGACCCCAAGTTTGTTACAACCTTAAGCAATTCCAAGTCATCGTTGGGAGGAGGTCTCAATGGATTTTAACATAGGTTTACCCAATTCTGAAGTAAATAGTGTCATCATGGTGGTAGTTGATAGACTTACCAAGTATGCATAGTTTTGTGCATTATCTCATCCTTTTAAAGCCAATACAATGCTACTAGATTTATGGAAACAATTCAAAAACTACATGGAAACCCAATGATTATTGCAAGTGACAAAGATCCTGTTTTCACTGGAATTTTTTAGACAAAATTATTTTCTTGTCTTGGTACTCAATTAGCTCATAGCTCATCTTATCATCCTCAATCTGATGGGCAAACTGAGATAGTGAACAAATGTTTGGGAGGATATCTTCGTTGCTTTGTATATGATAATGGTTACCTCTAGCTGAATGACGGTATAACACTTTCTTCCATATTGCAACAAAAATGACCCCTTATGGATATCATCCACCATCTATCACATCATCTTTAAGAGAAAATTATAATGTTAAAGTAGTGGAAGATCACATCGAGCATCAACAACAAGTTCTCCAACTCTTAAAGAATAACCTCATTATGGCATAGAATTGAATGAAACAACAATGAAATGAGCATCGCAGTGAAAGAAGTTTTGATGTAAGTGACTGGGTATTTTTACGGCTACAACCATACAAACAAACATCTCTCAAGCAAACTAAGAAGGATAATAAATTATCACCTAAGTACAATGTTCCTTAAAAAGTGTTACAAAAGATTGGTACTATGACATACAAATTGGAGTTGTTTGCATCTTCTCGAGTACACCTAGTTTTCCATGTTTCATGCTTAAAGAAGGTTATCGGTGACAAGCTCCCAGTTCAAATAATTTTGCCAGAACTTGACGAAGAAGGAAAAATCATATTTGAGCCTGAAGTAGTCACAAAAACAAGAACCCAACAGCAACACAATTGATTAATTTATGAGTATCTCATTAAGTGGAAGAACTTACTCGTTGAAGATTCCACATGGGAGGATGAGAATTTTACACAGAAACATCTAGAATTACTCAAGCATTGAGGACAACACTGTTTGAAGGAGAGGGGCATGTTAGGTCACTATAATACTAGTGTATCCCCCTTTTTGTTATTGTTAGTGTAGCCCCCAGTTGTTATTGTTGTGCACATGTACCCCCCATGTTGTTATTGTTGTGCCCCATAGAAGCCCATTATTGTTATTGTTGTGCCCTTACATTATTATTGTTATGTAGGATCTGATTATATTGTGACCCCTTCAACTCCTATATACGCCAAGGAGGTTTTATCATTGGTATCATCAAAGAATTGTTCATTTATGTGATGGAAAGGAGGTTTCCCCCTCAAAGATGTTATTTCTCAAGTCGTTGATCTATCTTTTATTTTATTTTGTGCACTAATTGCATAACAATTAGAAAGACAAAGAATTAAAATACTCGAAAGACACATAAAATATTAAAAAAAAAATGTTTAAAATTAAGACTAACTAGATCATAACGTAAATAATTAATAATATTATTATCTAGCAGGAGACAAAGTCATTAAATCTACATTATTTAATAATATTATTATTTAGAGAGTAGCCTTGGGTTATTAAATACTATTATTTAAAAGGGAGGTAAAGGGAGATTGAGTTATTAAATATAATGTTAAATAACTATAAAAATATAACATAATTATTTATTAATATTTATTAAGAAAGTTATAATATTTTTTTAAGGTAAATTAGAAAGAATAATTTGAAGTAAAAGGAAAAGAAATAATAAAACTTGAAAAATTAATTATATTAATATAGAAAAAAATAAAATTAAGATTGAAAAGGTAAAGTTAAAAAATTAAATAGTTTGATTAAAATAGAGCCTACATTTTCTTCTCTAGGTTTGATTTTCCAAGGCAATTTTGGCATGGGGGACCATTTCTGCCAACAAGATGATATGACAAGGAGTTATGGAGGGGGTAGCATGGCCAACCCCATGCATGCTTAAGGATGTAGGTCCTTGATTTTGTCATGGTTCTCGACTTTAGAAGAAGGAAATCTTTGTACAAAACTAGGGAGAGGTGGAGCACTGATAGGAAAAAGCCAACTGCCCTTAGTGTGGAGGCTCCACCTGGTTTGAAGTTTTTTCGAGTGCATGAACACAATTGCTAGTATACTGTGTGGTGGGATTTAAATTGGCAGCTAGGCTTGGGAGAGTTGGCTTCTTTGTGCATCCTCAACTTGAGACTAAATTTGGGGAGGTTGTTTCGTAGGTGACATATTATTTGTTGTGTGCTTGGAGATAGTAAGATCGACATAGGGGCTAATTAGCAAGGATCCACAATCAATTGCGGTGTCAGGAATACATAGTTTGTGCTTTCATTGTTGGGAAGATTGGCGGGTTGTCTCTAGAAGGCCTGCAACAATTCGGTAATCTCGAACAACCATCCCCCTTTTTATTTTGAGAAATATGTTGTGTTAGAGGTAGGATTCTAGTCTTATAACTCTTTACTTGGGAGTTTTGTAGTTTAAGAGACTCTAGCATTATTTGGGTGTTCTTGTCCCTTGGGAATTGGGTGTGCCACCTCGCCCCAGGTGTGCGTGTTGGTGGTCAAGGTACTGTATTGTTCGTAGGTGGTTTCATTGGTGGTTGGTTTGTCAACTTGGCTTGTTTGAGTCTCGTGGCTAGAAGCAAGACAAATCCTTGGCTTTGTTTTCTTTGTTTGGTTCTATTGTGTATCGACCTGTTCACTTTCTCTGGTTCCCTGGGCTGCTGAAACTTTTGAAATTGTTGTACCCTTGGAAACTCGTGATGAAATCCGCCATATGGAAACCTCAATGGTAAGAGAGAGACTGGCTTTCTTTGACTCATAGATTTTTTGTGCTCTTGAACAATGGGTCCATGACCCAGGAAACACTAGGGGCAAAAGAAAATAGTACATCAATGCCCTCTCCTTGTACTAGAAAATGAAAATCTTGTTGGACAAGGTGTTGGATGAGAAATAAATGGAGAATTACAATATTTCTGCCAGACTGGAGGAATCTATAAAGGTGCAACAAAACCAACAATTTAGTTTGGAAAGGGTTGATGCAAGATTAGATCGTATCGAGCATCACATACCATGCATAGTTGTTGCTATAGCCTTGTTAGGTTCAAGTGCAAAGAACCTAACCCCGATCACCTCTTTAGAGTCCTAAGTAGTTCATGTTTGGTCTCTAGATGTAGTTTTGGGACTTGTCTGTTGCGAGTAATATTTGACTTCTCTTGCTCAAGATGTTTAAATTTTGGACAACATACTTGATAGGGAAGTGACAAAAAATACTTGGTTTCCCATTGGGCAGGTTGAGGCCACCCCTACAGTTTTGGTTGATGATGATGGGTTGAATAATGTAACTATTTCAAAGTCTATGTGAGGTAATACAAATCAATACACAAAAAGAAAATATAGTCTACATTTAAAAGATATTAATGCACAACCTTACCTTACACCTACACATATCCCCCATACTAGGCTTTAGAGCACCCCTTGGCACCATAAACCAACTTATATTCATCTTGGTTCTTTTTAAGTCTAATAAATTTGCACCTTACTTTCCTTTTATCCCTTTTGTTACTTAATATATTAAAAGTTAAAATGAATCTACAATTATAACTAATCTAAATGAGAATGTATTACTTAAATTAGTCCAACCACATCCACACAAAAAATACCATCCACCGTCATGCATAAATGCTCACCCTTATTCCTCACCAAAATAAAAAGTAAAAATGTGTGTGTGTGGGTCTATTTAAAAATAAAAATCTACATCTATGTATAAATCTATTTAAAAATAAAGATATGCATCTATATGTGGATCCCCTCTACAAATAAAGACATACATTTGTATCCCAAAATTCATAGAATTAATAATAATTATAAATCACAACCCTTTCAAAAAATAAATAAATGAAATTAATATTTATTCACACAAACAACCACACACCATTTTTCTACCATACATCCTGACCTGATATTCACCCTATGAGTGACATCAGTTAAAGATTTATTAAACTAAGGTATTATAGACTCATGTGCTGGTGTGTGTTCTATGTTATTGAAGAAACGGATCGATTAGATTGCCAATATACAGACAATAAAATGGAAAGACAACAGAGAAATACAGTAAGAAACACAAAGACACAGACAATTTTAATAAGGAGTTCACCCTATTCTCTAGGGCTACGTCTTCGGTCCAGCTCTCAATGGTGGCCTTGTTTTATTGTGTCTTTAAGCAGAGAAATTACAATACAGGGACTCAATGTGAGTTCTCCTGACACAGGTTTTTCTTGGCAGGGTGGTTTCTTGGATTCCCCAAGCCACTTGGAGTACACAGACTCTTCTTCTTCCTACCAGCTTTGACTTTCTGGTCTCCAGTGGAAAGAGCCAAATGTGACACTCAGTCCGGACAGATTCCTCTATGAGAAGGCTTGAATCTTCAAGCTCTTTGGTGCTCGACGCTGCCTTTGGTCAGCTCGTCCCTCAGTCTCTTCTGCTTTGCGTTACTGCTCTCTGTGTTCAATCCTCCTCTCCGCGTTCATTGTTCCACTTTGTCTCTCAACTTTTATCTCTCTCAACTCTACACTGACTAATTCGATTGTCTCTATTCATGGCTTTAGCCATTCGGGTCCTATGCCTATTCGGTTCCTCTTCCGCCTGTCGATTCACCTTCTCCAGCTGCACTTGGATTTCCCTGTGTTCGACGTCATCATGAACGCTCAGGGAGTGGCCACTTGTCCTCCTCTAAACGGCGCCATCAATGCTTCGTCGATTCGTTCCTTTAGTTACTCCGTGGATGCGTTCTTCCTCCACCGTGGCAGTCAAACGGATTCCAAATCCCTTTAAAACACGACTTAATTCCTTGTTGATTCCGCTTCCTCCATCAGGCGCGATCTCAGCCGTTCGATCTGGGCCCTCCAGATCCAACGCCATACGCATATTTCGTGCGATTGACTTGCTCGACCGATAGCACGTGATCAACGGCGGTTTTCTCTCACCTCCGCCTGCCACGCGTCGATCGGTGTATGGAATCGCTCCGCTTTCATCCAAAACCTCTTACCGTTCAAGGGCACCCCGATCAAAACTGTCGGTTTCCAGAGTGCGGGTCCCACCATTTGTGTTTAGAACTTTTTCCCTTTTCTGCTCGCGGTCCTCTGGTTCCCCCACGCGACCGAGTGCTCAGGCTTTTCCTTCGCAGCCCTGTTCACCTAGCAATGCACAATTGCGCTTATCAATCATCAAAAATCACTTCCTTTTCCCATTCCGGGGCTCCCAGGGGCTACTTTGGCCTCCTGTGCGGTCTCCATGGGCCTCGGTTAGCGCGCTTTGACCGAGGTCCTCGTCGTTCCAAGTTGGTTGCCATTGCCACTAGTTCAAGGTGTTTTTTGATCGCTATTTTGGATTTCTTTAGAGATTTGTTCGACCTGATACAGTCATGGTTCTTTGACAGTCTTTCACAGATATGATTCAGATCACAACCTGCCCACTGAAAAAGCTTTTGGACCACCAAAAGTTGGTTTTCAAGCATCGACTAAGTGAGGATACTGTTTCTTCACTTGTCCAATCTCAATCCACTTTGCGCTACTCGGCTTTGAACCTTTGAGCCCAATCCTGAGGTGCTCAACTTCTCCCTTGCGCGTTGTCCTCACCTTCCTGTCCAACACCGTGTCTTCCTGCAACTCATTGAGGTATTCCAGTAGCAGGTCATCAATAGAAGGCAATTGAATTTGCTCTTCAGGGTCCTCAATCATTGAAGGTTCAAACAATCTCAAGCAATCTGCATTTACGACTGAGTAGATGTGCATGTAAGCTGGTAAATCAAGGCAAAAAGCATTTTCACCAATCTTCTCAAGTATCCTAAAAGGTCCATACCTGATAGGCTTTAGCTTTTTACCTTCACCTTGCATCCTGTCTTTGCTGATATATAGCCAGACTTGGTCTCTAACTTGAAAACTATGCTCCATCCAATGCTTATCATGCTTAGCCTTATACTTGGCCTGGCTCTTTTCCAGATGTTCCTGTACTGCCTGATGGATCTCCTGGATCTGTTCAATGAACCTAGTTGCCTTATCCACATCACTGTGTCCATCAACCATGGTATTTTTACCAAAGACAAAATCCAAAGGAGACCTTGGTGTGAAACCAAAACAGGTCTCAAAAGGAGATCTCTATGTGGAAGAGTGTTTGGCTCTGTTGTAAGCATGCTGCACATAACACAAGTGTTCATCCCAAAGCTTAGGATGTTTACTGCAATATCCTCTCAGTAACTGGATCACGGTCCTGTTTACTACTTCTGTCTGGCCATCTGTCTGTGGATCAAAAGTTGTGCTTTTCTTCAACTTGGTGTCCATCAGTTCCCACAGACTAGACCAAAACTTTCCCACAAATCGGGTGTCTCGATCAGATACAATGGAAGTGGGTAATCCAAAATGAACCCATACATGTTCAAAGAACAATTTTTCAATCTGTTCAGCTGTGATCTGTTTACTACAAGGTATCAAAATACACATTTTGCTAAACCTATCCACAACAACATATAGATAATCATGACCTTTCCTAAATTTAGGCAGTCCTCCAACAAAATCCATGGAAACACTTTCCCTAGGGTGAGAAGGAACTGGCAATGGAGTGTACAAGCCTAGTTTTCTATTGCTGGGCTTGCTTTTAGCACACATGGCACACCCTCTTACATATCTAGAAACTGTCTCATTCATTTTTGGCCAATAGCAAAATCTCTGCAGCTGTGCAACTGTTTTACTTACCCCAAAGTGACCTAATATTAGAGAAGTGTGTGCTTCCCTAATTATCTTTATTCTCTCAGTTTATGGAATGCAGAGTTTCCCACAATGATATAAGAGTTGGTCCTTTATGTGATAGTCCAATTCTTCTATTCTTTTGCCTTGACTTAAAGTTGCATATACATCTTTAAAATCCATATCCTAAGCATATTGTTCTATGTAGCTTTCGTGTAGCACAAAATTATGCTTAAGTATGGTAGATGCATTTATAATGGGTCTAGATAACATGTCTGCAACCTTGTTATGTATGCCCTTTTTATATCTGATGACTAAGTGAAACTGTTGTAGAAAACCCATCCATTTGTAATGTCTTGATTGCTGCAACTTAGTTTGGGAGTGTAGATATTGAAGTGGCTGATGATCAGTTTGTATTACTGTCTCTTTGTCCATTAAATAATGTTTCCACTTTTTCACACTCTGAACTAATGCATACAATTCTTTGTCATATGTAGGATAGTTAACTACTGCAGGGTTAAAAAACTCAGAATGATAACATATGGGTTTGCCGTGCTGTGTCAACACTGCTCCCATGGCATAGTCACTGGCATCAATTTGGATCTCAAATGGTCTTTGCAGATCTGGCAGTGCTAGTACAGGTGTTGTACTTTTTTCTCTTTCAAGGTGTCAAAGGCTTTTTGATGTTTGCCTTCCCACTGAAACACCTTATTCAATCCTGTTAAAGCATGTAAGGGAGCTGCAATTGAGGAGAAGTTAGAAATGAACTTTCTCCAATATTGTGCTACTCCTAGGAAGCTTCTCACTTCTGTAGCAGACTTGGGTTTAGGCCAGTTCACAATGACTGCCACTTTAGAGGAATCTATTTTCAATTCACCTCCCCCTACTATATGACCCAAGTAATTTAGAGATCTTTTGCCAAATTCACATTTTGAGAGTTTAACATAAAGTTTTTCTCTTTTCAAAACATCTAATGTCTACTTAACATGCTTTAAGTGTTCTTCCCACGTTTTACTAAAAATTAGAATGTCATCCAGATACACAATAACAAAAATCAAGAAAAGGTCTGAGTACATCATCATTAATCTCATGAAAGCCGCAAGAGCATTAGTTAAGCCAAAAGGCATAACCAACCATTCATACAATCCCTGTTTTGTTTTGAAAGTAGTCTTCCATGCATCTTGCTCTGCAACTCTGACCTGATGGTATCCATTGTGCAAATCCAGCTTGGTGAAATAAACAACTTCTTTCAATTGATCTAGAAGATCATCTATGCGAGGAAGAGGATAACGATTTTTTATTGGTATCTTGTTTAGTGCTCGATAATGAATGCACATTCTCCACGATCCATCTTTCTTTCTCACCAAAACGATTGGTGACCCACATGGTGATGTGCTAGGCCTGATGAAGCCCTTCTTGAGCAACTCCTGCACCTGCTTCTTGATTTCAGCGTTCTCTAAAGCAGACAACATGTACATCCCAATGTTAGGCAATAGAACATCTTGCTGCAAAATAATATCATGTACTATTCCCTTTTTGGGTGGCAGACCTTTAGGTTCCTGAAATAAGACATCATACTCTGAAACAACCTTTTCTATATCAGCTTGTTGTTCAGCATTACAACCCTCAAATACATTGGTTTTATCAGGTTTCTTTTCCTTTACAACCATCAGTAAGAATTGTTTACATGAATTTATCATTCTTTTCATCTGTCCTGAATTTATGAGAGTATAATTATTCTTGAGCTTATGAGCTCTTACAAAGTATTCGATTCCATCTTTAACAAGTAGATACTTGTTCTCAGCTCTATAAAAAATAGCCTTTCTATCATACAAGTAAGGACTTCCTAAAACAATTCCACATATATCCAAACGAATTATGTCTAACTCAACCTCATCTACAAATGCTGACCCAAAAGAAAACTTGAGTTTGCACTATCTAGTCACTTGTAGTTGTTCTTTATCATTCAACCATCCTAATGGGTATGGTTTCTTGTGAGGTGTAGTTGTTAATCCCAAATTCTTTATAATTGCTTCAGAAATCAAATTTACTTGAGAGCCACTATCAAACAAAGTATCAATCTTTTGATTTTTGGAAATAACTTGAATATGGAAAAGCTCATGTCTTTTTCTCTCATTTTCTTCATCAATCACAGATTGAACATACTTACTAGTAGATGCTTCAGAATTCTTACCTTTTATACCTGTGGTTGCTATAGTTATTTCACCTCCTAAGTCTGACCCCAAATCTCTCTGAATAGTTGCAGCTGTCTTCTTCTTCTTGCACTCAGACTTCTTAGGTCTCAACTCTGGATGTAGAATCCAACAATGCTCATCATCATGCCCCTCCTTTTTACAGTGAGTGCATGAAGCTTTGGCTTTCTGTGCAGTGTTAGCCTTCCTTGCTTTCCACTTCTGTTTTCTTTTCTCCTTGCCCTTACTTACAGTGGGTTGGGATGGTCCCCCAACTTCTAGATTGCCATTCTTTCCTCTAACCTCTGGATGAATAGCTTGTACAGATACCTCATCTATACTAGTGGGGTTAAACATGAGGATGGTATGCCTCATGTAGCTGTGTAGACCACCAATGTACTTCAAAAGAGTCTCTGGTGAGTCTAATGAGATACCCAGCATCAATGCTGTCTTTCTGAACTCTTGAGTATACCCTTGCACACTTTGCCCTTTCAACTGTCGAAGAGTTTTCCAACTCATCACGGCTTGTTGCATGTAGGCCAATGGATAGAACTGCTTTTTTATTGCAGCAACAAATTCAATCCAGAAAGAGATGGTCCTGCCATGTCTTTTCATGTCAGCTTGGGTTTTGCCTTCCCACCAAACCAAGGCAGTGCCTCCTAGGCGTAGGCTTGCCAGTTGAATCTTACTCTTGTCTGAGTTTATGTTTTGTACCCTGCAATACACATCAATTTGTCTAATCCAGTTGTCCAACTTTTCAGCGTTTAGCTCTCCATCATATATAGGCAAATCAAATTTAACATCTAACTTAATCAAAGATGCTTTCTTATTATGCACAGGGCTATTAGGAGGTGTGAGAAAGTTTTCCTCTTTCCCCTTTCCTTTGGAGTTGTCATGGAAGTGAGACTCAGCTTCTTCTTTCTCTTGCTTGGAGCCTGATGCATCTTCCACCTTTTGCTTTCTAAAGTTTCTGTACATTTCTTCAACCATAGAATTTATGGCTAGGAAACTCTCTATGAATTGAGGGTCTGGCCCTACAGAACCTTCTTCTGACATGGTCTTTCGAGGATAGACTCTCCCAATTTCAAGATTAGTTTCCACCAACTCTCCTTCTCCTAATTTGAGCTTTGATCTTGTGAGCAATCACAGCTAAACCAACACAAGCTTGTCTAACCTTTCAACCTAGAGCTCTGATACCACTTGATCTAATATTCACCCTATGAGTGACATCAGTTAAAGATTTATTAAACTAAGGTATTACAGACTCATGTGATGGTGTGTGTTCTATGTTATTGAAGCAACGGATCGATCAGATTGCCAATACACATACAATAAAATGGAAAGACAACAGAGAAATACAGTAAGAAACACAAAGACACAAACAATTTTAATAAGGAGTTCACCCTATTCTCCAGGGCTACGTCTCAATCCAGCTTTCAGTGGTGGCCTTGTTTTATTGTGTCTTTAAGCAAAGAAATTACAATACAGGGACTTAATGTGAGTTCTCCTGAAGCAGGTTTTGCTTGGCAGGGTGGTTTCTTGTATTCCCTAAGCCACTAAGAGTACACAGACTCTTCTTCTTCCTACTAGCTCTGTGACCTTCTGGTCTATAGTGGAAAGAGCCAAATGTGACGCTCAGTCCGGACAGATTCCTCTATGGGAAGGCTTGAATCTTCAAGCTCTCTAGTGCTCGACGCTGCCTTTGGTCAACTTGGCCCTCTATCTCTTCTGCTTTGCTTTACTACTCTCTGTGTTCAGTCCTCCTCTCTGGGTTCACTGTTCCACTTCGTCTCTCGACTTCTGTCTCTCTCAACTCTACGCTGACTGATTCAACTGTCTCTGTTCATGGATTTAGCCATTCGGGTCCTATGCCTGTTCAGTTCCTCTTCCGCCTATCGATTCACCTTCTACAGTTGTGCTTGGAGTTCCCTATGTTCGGCGTCATCATGAACGCTCAGGGAGTGGCCACTTGTCCTCCTCTAAACGACGCCAACAATGCTTCGTCGGTTCGTATCTTCAGTTACTCCGTGGATGCGTTCTTCCTCCACCGTGACGGTCAAACAGATTCCAAATCCCTTTAAAACGCGGCTTGATTTCCTGTTGATTTCGCTTCCTCCATCGGGCGCGATGTCAGCCGTCTGATCTGGGCCCTCCAGATCCGACGCCATACACACGTTTCGCGCGGTTGGCTTGCTCGACCGATAACACGCGATCAACGACGGTTTTCTCTCACCTTCGTCTGCCACGCGTTGATCGTTGTATGGAATCGCTTCGCTTTCATCCAAAACCTCTTACTGTTCAAGGGCGCCCCGATCAAAACCGCCGGTTTCTAGAGCGCGGGTCTCGTCATTTGTGTTTAACACTTTTTTCCTTTTCCACCCGCGATCCTCCAGTTCCCCCACGCGACTGAGTGCTCGGGCTTTTCCTTTGCGGCCCTGTTCGCCTAGCGATGCGCGATTGCGCTAATCGCGCATCAAAAATCACTTCCTTTTCCCATTCCGGGGCTCCAAGGGGATACTTTGGCCTCCTGCGTGGTCTCCATGGGCCTCGGTCAGTGCGCTTTGACCGAGGTCCTCGTCGTTCCACGTTCGCTGCCATTGCCACTGGTTTAGGGTGTTTTTTGATTGTTGTTTTGGATTTCTTTAGAGATTTGTTCGACCTGATACAGTCATGGTTCTTTGACAGTCTTTCATGGATCCGATTCGGATCACAGCCTTCCCACTAAAAAAGCTTTTGGACCACCAAAAACTGGTTTTCAAGCATCGACTATGTGAGGATATTGTTTCTTCACTTGTCTAATCTCAATCCACTTTGTGCTGCTCGGATTTGAACCTTTGAGTCCAATCCTGAGGTACTCAACTTCTCCCCTGCACGTTGTCCTCAACTTCCTGTCCAGCACCGTGTCTTCTTGCAACTCATTGAGGTATTCCGGTAGCAGGTCAGGTCATCAATAGAAGGCAATTGAATTTGCTCTTCAAGGTCCTCAATCATTGAAGGTTCAAACAATCTCAAGCAATCTACATTTACGACTGAGTAGATGTGCATGTAAGCTGGTAAATCAAGGCGAAAATCATTTTCACCAATCTTCTCAAGTATCCTAAAAGGTCCATACTTGATAGGATTTAACTTTTTATCTTCACCTTGCATCTTGTCTTTGCTGATATACAGCCAGACTTGGTCTCCAACTTGAAAACTATGCTCCATCCGATGCTTATCATGCCTAGCTTGATACTTGGCCTAGCTTTTTTCCAGCTGTTCTTGTACTGCCTGATGGATCTCCTGGATCTGTTCAATGAACCTAGTTGCCTTGTCCACATCACTGTGTCCATCAACCATGTATCTTTACCAAAGACAAAATCCAAAGGAGACCTTGGTGTGAAACCAAAATAGGTCTCAAAAGGAGATCTCTGTGTAGAAGAGTGTTTGGCTTTGTTGTAAACATGCTGCACATAACACAAGTGTTCATCCCAAAGCTTAGGATGTTTACTGCAATATCCTCTCAGTAACTGGATCACGGTCCTGTTTACTACTTCTGTCTGGCCATCTATTTGTGGATCAAAAGCTGTGCTTTTCTTCAACTTGGTGTCCATCAGTTCCCACAGACTAGACCAAAACTTTCCCACAAATCGGGTGTCTTGATCAGATGCAATGGAAGTGGGTAATCCAAAATGAACCCATACATGTTCAATGAACAATTTTGCAGTCTGTTCAGCTGTGATCTTTTTACTACAAGGTATCAAAATACACATTTTGCTGAACCTATCCACAACAACATATAGATAATCATTACCTTTCCTAGATTTAGGCAGTCCTCCAACAAAATCCATATAAATACTATCCCAAGGGTGAGAAGGAATTGGCAATGGAGTGTACAAGCCTAGTTTTCTATTGCTGGCTTGCTTTTAGCACGCATGGCACACCCTCTTACATATCTAGAAACCGTCTCATTCATTTTCGGCCAATAGAAGAATCTTTGCAGCTGTGCAACTGTTTTACTTACCCCAAAGTGACCTGATATCAGAGAAGTGTGTGCTTCCCTAATTATCTTTATCCTCTCAGTTTGTGGAATGCAGAGTTTCCCACAATGATATAAGAGTCAGTCCTTTATGTGATAGTCCAATTCTTCTATTCTTTTGCCTTGACTTAAAGTTGCATATACATCTTTAAAATCCATATCCTGAGCATATTGTTCTATGTAGCTTTCATGTAGCACATAATTATGCTTAAGTATGGTAGATGCATTTATAATGGGTCTAGATAACATGTCTGCAACCTTGTTATGTATGCCCTTTTTATATCTGATGACTAAGTGAAACTGTTGTAGAAAACCCATCCATCTGTAATGTCTTGATTGCTGCAACTTAGTTTGGGAGTGTAGATATTGAAGTGGTTGATGATTAGTTTGTATTACTGTCTCTTTGCCCATTAAATAATGTTTCCACTTTTTTCACACTCTGAACTAATGCATACAATTCTTTATCATATGTAGGATAATTAACTACTGCAGGATTAAAAATCTCATAATGATAATATATGGGTTTGCCGTGCTGTGTCAACACTGCTCCCATGGCATAGTCACTGGCATCAGTTTGGATCTCCAATGGTCTTTGCAGATCTGGCAGTGCTAGTACAGGTGCTGTACTTATTTTCTCTTTCAAGGTGTCGAAGGCTTTCTGATGTTTGTCTCCCCACTGAAACACCTTATTCAATCATGTTAAAGCATGTAAGGAAGCTGCAATTGAGGAGAAGTTAGAAATGAACTTCCTCCAATATTGCACTGGTCCTAGGAAGCTTCTCACTTTCGTAGCAGACCTGGATTTAGGCCAGTTCACAATGACTGCCACTTTAGAGGGATCTATTTTCAATTCACCTCCCCCTACTATATGACCCAAGTAGTTTAGAGATCTTTTGCCAAATTCACATTTTGAGAGTTTAACATAATTTTTTTCTTATTTTCAAAACATCTAATGTCTGCTTAAAATGCATTAAGTGTTCTTCCCACGTTTTACTAAAAATCAGAATGTCATCTAGATACACAATAACAAAAATCAAGAAAAGGTCTGAGTACATCATTCATTAATCTCATGAAAGTAGCAAGAGCATTAGTTAAGCCAAAGGGCATAACGAGCCATTCATACAATCCCTGCTTTGTTTTGAAAGCAGTCTTCCATGCATCTTGCTCTGCAACTCTGACCTGATGGTATCCACTGTGAAAATCCAGCTTGGTGAAATAAATAGCTTCTTTCAATTGATCTAGAAGATCATCTCTGCGAGGAAGGGGATAACGATTTTTTATTGTTATCTTGTTTAGTGCTCGATAATCAATGCACATTCTCCACGAGCCATCTTTCTTTCTCACCAAAACGATTGGTGACCCACATGGTGATGTGCTAAGCCTAATGAAGCCCTTCTCGAGCAACTCCTGCACCTGCTTCTTGATTTCAGCATTCTCTAAAGCAGACAACCTGTACATTCCAATGTTAGGCAATGGAACATCTTGCTGCAAAATAATATCATGTACTATTCCCTTTTTGGGTGGCAGACCTTTAGGTTCCTGAAATAAAACATCATACTCTAAAACAACCTTTTCTATATCAGCTTGCTGTTCAAGATTACAACCCTCAAATACATTGGTTTTATCAGGTTTCTTTTCCTTTACAACCATCAGTAAGGTTTGTTTACATGAATTTATCATTCTTTTCATCTGTCCTGAATTTATGAGAGTATAATTATTCTTGAGCTTATGAGCTCTTACAAAGTATTCGATTCCATCTTTAACAAGTAGATACTTGTTCTCAGCTCTATAGAAAATAGCCTTTCTATCATACAGGTAAGGACTTCCTAAAACAATTCCACATATATCCAAAGGAATTATGTCTAACTCAACCTCATTAGATCGATTAGATTACCAATACATAGACAATAAAATGGAAAGAGAGCAGAGAAATACAGTAAGCAACACAAAGACACAAACAATTTTAATAAGGAGTTCACCCTATTCTCCAGGGCTACGTCTCCGGTCCAACTTTCAGTGGTGGCCTTGTTTTATTGTGTCTTTAAGCAGAGAAATTATAATACAGGGACTCAATGTGAGTTCTCCTGAAGCAGGTTTTGCTTGGCAGGGTGGTTTCTTGGATTCCCCAAGCCACTTGGAGTACACAGACTCTTCTTCTTCCTACTAGCTCTGTGACCTTCTGGTCTACAGTGGAAAGAGCCAAATGTGATGCTCAGTCCGGATAGATTCCTCTATGGGAAGGCTTGAATCTTCAAGCTCTCTGGTGCTCGACGCTGCCTTTGGTTAGCTCGGCCCTCTGTCTCTTCTGCTTTGCTTTACTGCTCTTTGTGTTCAGTCCTCATCTCCGGATTCACTGTTCCACTTCGCCTCTCGACTTCTGTTTCTGTCAACTCTACGCGTACTGATTTGATTGTCTCTATTCATGGCTTTAGCCATTCGGGTCCTATGCATGTTCGGTTCCTCTTCCGCCTGTTGATTCACCTTCTGCATCTGCGCTTGGAGTTCCTTTTGTTCGACGTCATCATGAACGTTTAGGGAGTGGCCACTTTCCCTCCTTTAAATGGCGCCAGCAATGTTTCGTCGATTCGTTTCTTCAGTTACTTCGTGGATGCGTTTTTCCTCCACCGTGGCAGTCAAACGGATTCCAAATCCCTTTAAAACGCAGCTTAATTCCCTATCGATTCCGCTTCCTCCATTGGGCGCGAACTCAACGGTCCGATTTGGGCCCTCCAGATCCGACGCCATATTCACGTTTCGCGCGGTTGACTTGCTCGACCGATAGCGCGCAATCAACAACGGTTTTCTCTCACCTCCGCCTGCCACGCGTCGATCGTTGTATGAAATCGCTCCGCTTTCGTCCAAAACCTTTTACCGTTCAAGGGCACCCCAATCAAAACAGCCGGTTTCCAGAGCGCGGGTCTCGCCATTTGTGTTTAGTGCTTTTTCCCTTTTCCGCCCGTGGTCCTTCAGTTCCCCCATGTGACCGAGTGCTCGGGTTTTTCCTTCGCGGCCTTGTTCGCCTAGCGATGCGCGATTGCACTAATCGCACATCAAAAATCACTTCTTTTTCCCATTTTGGGGCTCCCAGGAGCTACTTTGGCCTCCTGCGCAGTCTCCATGGGCCTCGGTCAACGTGCTTTGACCGAGGTCTTCGTCGTTCCACGTTGGCTGCCATTGTCACCGATTCAGGGTGTTTTTTGATCATTGTTTTGGATTTCTTTAGTGATTTGTTTGACCTGATACAGTCATGGTTCTTCGACAATGTTTCATGGATCCGATTCAGATCACATCCTCACACTCCAAAACCCATCCTTCAAACAAAAAAAGACTTGAATACGCCAAAACAAAACTTTTTCGATCATTGGATGATGAGAGTTTTAATCCTCCGTCTAAACTAACATAAAAAGAACTAAAAAATTGACACTAAAAAATTTGAAAATATTAAATATCTTTAAAAAATTAAAAAAAAAAGCAAATTAAAAAGTCAATATCACTCTAACTAATAATATATATACATACTCAATGGAAATGAAGATACTTTTCTCCGTCCTCCTCCTTAATAATTAATATAATATGTATTTTTAACCAAATAACTACTATAAAATCCAACGGTTCTTCCCTCTTGATTTCTTAATCACCCCAACACTGCAGTTCTTTCCTTTTTATTTCCCATCACCCCACCTGCTCCTACGGGCCTGGGTTACCTTAGGAGGGACCCTCGAAAGTTCTATTTTAGCCTTCCTATGTTGGAGATTGGCACGATTGGACCTGTTGATTGGCTCTTATGATCTGTAAATGGATGGAATAGTGAAATTTAATGTGTGCTGGTTTGCCCCAAACATAACATGTGTAGACAGCCCTTTTATACGCGTTTCTTACTTCTTTGCTTTACGCTTCCACGGACCTGCATTACCACTGGGCACTTTTTGTCGTGTTTCCAAGTGAAATAGTAGGATGCAAAATTTCACGGCGTCACTTTCACACTGATCATAAATTCCGTCCAGTTTGAAATCCAGAGAATTTACAGAGCGTTCATAGTGCGTGGGCTTTCTTCTTCTGCCTTATTCTGTGCACGCGGGCAGTTGAGAAAATTGCTTTTGGAGTTGTTGTGGAGGATTGATGCTACACGTTCTACAACAAGATCTACAGTTTATATGTACATTTCGTATTCCAGCTGTGGACAGAGATTAACTGCTTTTGGTTGAAGCGACCAGCTAATTTGTAAGAGGAATAGCAAGTTCGGATGGATTGTGCTTTGGACTGAAGAAGACCACAGTGGTTTTTTTAAAGCAAAATGGGTCGTATGAAATTGGCAGAGTCATCTGGTGGGTCTTCGATAATCCCAATGGCCATATCTTCTGATAATGTAAATGGGCTTGTGCTTGCCTTGTCTTCAAGCCTTTTCATTGGTGCCAGCTTCATTATCAAGAAAAAGGGCCTTAAGAGGGCAGGTGCTTCTGGGGTTAGGGCAGGTATGTATGTTTTTGTTTCTCGTTCTCTCGATACCTTCAACTCGTTTTATGCATTTTTGACCCTCTAAATTGATGTAAATGCGTCTGAACCCCATTTCCATGGTTGCAGTGATTTTGTTATGTCAGGCGGCAAATTGTTTTCTTTTCTGAAAAAATTATGATTTCTAATTTTTGAATTTTTTGGTTATGGTGATTCGAATTGTATGCACTATGGTTTCAATTTGCCCATGTGGAATCCATTGTGAAAGTCCTCCTTGTTAGCAGATGGATTCAAACTGTTGGAAACTTTGTGAGATTCGTCTTACTAATTAGACAGATGGACAACCCCCAAACGCTGTGGGAGGAGATGTAAAAAAACAATTTACCGATCTGTTCGCTTAGGAAAATAATTAAAAGAACCACAAATCCGTCATTGTACTGAAAGAAGTGGAATTCGGAATTCCGTAACTCAGTGCAGTCAAGGGATTAGTGATTTAGGATTTTCTATCACACAGATCCTAAAACACAGGCCTTTCTTGTCCAGTGAAAAAGTTATGATAAGAATTAACTTGCTGGCACAGCTATACCGAAGAATTGTCAGCGGATAGACTGTCATGATTAGAATTTGTAAGATGCCAGTTCAGACCTCCTCTCCGAAAACGGTGAGAATGTGGGTGCCTGATAAGCATGGAGTGACCTTTGAACAACGCAGTTCAAAACCATCTCAAATTTCATACTTTAAATTTTCTTATTTATTGAGCTGAGATAAGCAAGGTGCATCGTTAAATCCGTGTCGGGGGGAGATCTTCAACACTTTACAAAGAAAAATCTGGCTGACCTAATACATGAGCAGACCTTAGTTAAAAAATGACCGCACATGATCAAAGAGGACTAAAAATATGTCATTCTACTGAAAGAAGACAAATTCAGAATTCCATAACTTAGTGCATTTAAGGGATCAGTGATTTTAGGATTTTATATCACACAGATATTAAAAGACAGGCGCCCATTGTCCAATGAAATCAGATAATAAAATTATGATAAGAATTAACTTGCTGGGACAGCTGCACCGAAAAATTGTCAGAGGATGGACTCTGGTGATCGGACGTTTGTAAGTGGCCAGTTCCGACCTCCACTAACCATGTTCAGAATGTGGGTGCCTGATAAGCATGGAGGTACCTTTCAACCCCGCAGTTCAAAACCATTTCAAATTTCATACCTGTATTTTCTTATTGATTGAGCTGAGGTAAGCAAGCTGTATCCTTAAATCCAGGTCGAGGGGAGATATTCAACACTGTGTGCATATAGCTATGTATCGCTCAAAGAAACAACAAAAAATATGGCTGAACTAATACATGAGCAGACCTGGGTTAAAAAACGAGTGCACATGATCAGAGAGAATTATCATAGAATTATCATAGGTCGATGATTGTTTTCTGGGTTGGTGAAAGCGGGGTGCTGTTATTGCCCCAATGGGGTTCAAGTCTCTCCAATGACATGCTCGTGCTTGTTTGCGTCACTTATTGTGAATAGCAGGTGTTGCTGGGTGCAAGCCTTGGGCGACTTTGCTGGATTAGATACACCCCCACTCACAGCCTTTTAGCCAAAGGTGAGTAATGTAGCATGCTGAGATGTTTTTGTCCAATGAATATCTCATGTAAAATAATTGTCACTTGCTCATGTGGATTGGAAGAATTTGGTAAACACAAAACTACCATAAATCCATTTTAAACCTAGATATTCAACGTGTTGAGAGAGAAAAAAATTCAAGTTGCTAACCTCAATGCTTTCACACCCTTAAATACTAACCACATTGAGGTTTGCACCTTGAGTTTTTTTGATCCCTTGCCATACTTAATAAATCCAAGGTTGTGATGGATTTATTATATTTTTAGTTAGTTTCCCTCTAATGTGATCCTTGTGTTGCTCAAATGTTCAATCTCATTGGACATCTCCAACCATGGTAAGAATATGGGTCCTTGATAAGCATGGAGTTACCTTTGAGCCCTTCACTCTGCACTTCACATCTACATCCATTTTTATACTTTTGATTTTCTTATTTATTGCTTGGAGAGATGAAAGTGCATTCTTTCGTTAGGAAGGGGGATATTTTCAACACTTCGTCTGTGTGTGTATGTAGTTGAGTAACACTAAATCAAACAAAAAGAATAGCTGACCTAAAACACAAGTGGGCTTGGATAAAAAAATGAGTAGATATGTTGCAATAAAATTAGCATACATCCATCTTAACTAGAAAACTCGAGTGCAAGCCTCAATGCTTGGGCACCCTAAAATACTATTACACAACATTGAGGTTTGCACCTTGAGTTTCTTGATCCTTCTCTATGTTAGTATATCTGGGGCACCCTTGTTTTTAGTATATGCTTGGGCACCTAAGTCACCTGACACGGGGATTCGGGACACGTAGGATTCGGGATTCGTGGTGTCGGATTCGGGACACGCTGACCCCCCGGAACAGGACACGTTATATATTATTTTATTATATATATATATTAAAAATTAGATATTATCATATTTCTTACACAAATTTTAATTAATGATACAAATTTATTGATTTCAAACATAGATCTTGATTCTTCATCTATAGCTATGCCTATTAGCAATTACTAATTAGCATGCATAGTACATACAAAATTCAAATAAATGTCAGTGGTACTGGTCACATAAATGATAAATTTATTAAAAATTTAAATCATGATTCATAATTCATAACTGAAAGACAACTTACAACTAGATTTCACCATTTTTTTTAAATGGTGCAACCCTTTCAAAAGAACCAGATAAAAACTGAATCAATCAAGGTGGCACATCATGCTTGTTTGACCTCTAAATATCAACAATAATATTTGACCACTTTTTTCTCTGTAAATAACGCTGTTCCCTCCAAGCAAACCAGATTCAAGATGAAAAGATATAATGTTGTCCAGACTCCAAACCTTAGGGTTATATATCTCACATCTATACTCAGGAAAAACTGAAAGCAACCACTTCGTCAAATGCTTGCTTTGATATTAAAATATTGAACTCCATGCCAATCTCAAGCAAGGAATCTCAGTGAACCAAATCCCATTTATTACAGCAGCATTCCTTTAGCAGCATTTAGCATCTCAGTGAAGCAAGGGTTGTTCAAATTTGGCTCTTGAATATGCAACTACATTCAAGACAGAGGCCATATTTCATTAGAAAATCATCCAATCAATCAAAGAATAAAACCACCATTTCACACAGTTAGGATATGGAAGATACTAGAATAGGCCTTTCTTTTCTGGCAACTTATAATCGATTCATTAATCGCCAATCTTATGAACAGTACAAAAGAATGCTGAAAACTCTGGCTTGACACGTCCCAAAAACAGGACACGTCCCAAAAATCGCGACACGCACTGCAAATTCAGGACACGTTATAGGACACGACGTGTCCTGAAGTTTGGACACGAATCCGCAGAGAATCGTGTCGGATTCACTGGATTTGCGATTCGACAGGGCTTTTGGACGAATCCGGTATCTTAGTTGGGCACCCTTAAATTCTATTACACAACATTGAGGTTTGCACCTTGAATTTCTTGATCCTTCTCTATGTTAGTATATTTGGGGTTAAGATGGATCTATGATAGTTTTAGTGAGTTTCCCTCTAATGTAATCCATATGTTGCTTGAATATTCAATCTCATTGGTCATCCCTCTGTGGATAGTCAGCAAAATTTCCCAGTTTTTATTTTGTTTTATATCCTGTGGTCATTATCACAATTATAGACATTATAATTGTAGTTCCATTCACAGGAGTTGTTGGCCAAAGACCTAGATGCACTACTAAAATATTTTTTTTTTGGTGAGTAAAAATCCTTATAACAAGGGATTTAAACATCTCTAGTGAGTGTACACAATGATGAAATTGATTGTTGCTCACAATTTAACAACACTAATATCATACCATGAAATTAGGAAATTGAGAAGCAATGCTTGATTTTCCATTTATTGATTTCCCAAAAATACTTGATTACCCATTTATTGACAAGTTTGGAGGTTTTTTTGTTTATACTGCTCCTCCAAATTGGTTTTGGGTCAGTGTGGCACTAACTTAACTTGCAGTCCTAGAAATGGAAAAGAAACAAACAAAAACAAGCCTAGTGAAAGTACAAGAGTGTTTCTAAACCCTAAACCTACCTTATTTAAATATGAATCCCCCATTTCATGCTTCTCATTGAGTGTTTGTGAGCATTTGAACATTTATGATTTGTAGTGAGACTTGAGTTGATTTGGAGTTTCTTGTGCCTTCCTTTCAGTAGAGAAAGAATCTACATCAATGATCTACATATTATACAAGCAAAAAGTTTCAAGTCCTCATTGTCTTTCTATATAAACTTCTTGTTTTTTACAAATAAATAAAAGGAGTTTTTATTGTTAGACATTCTCATGGCTCCCAAGAAAGATAAATAAGAAAACTAGAAATAATTACCCTTAATAGATAGAGTAACCATATAGTAATATGTCATAAAGAAATTCATTAGTTGGGTCATTAGTGCTTTTAACTCCACGACAAAGCTCGAACCCACAAGGACTGAATATTTAGATTGATTAGAGGCCTTCCATGCATTTAATTGCCCCTCCTTTGTAAGATAGAAGTGCCAAAAGATTGAATAAGAACTATTTATAGGTGTGGGTTAAAATTGAGAAGGCATGTGGGGGAAAAGGGTGAGTGAAAAAAAGGTCAGTTAAAAGAAAGGAAGGCCAAGAGTTGAAGGTGGAAAGCAAGCCTTACCCATCATCATACGTGAGGATTCAAATTGATCCATCATGGTGGGGGTTCAAATTGATTAATGATAGTGGGGGTTCAAGCCTAGCCTAGTCAGGAGTGGTGATTCAAAGCTAACTTTACTAAGCATAATGGGGGGTCCATAATAGCTACCCTTTTGGGGGTTGGTTCATAGTTAACCTTAGTGGGGGTTCAAGGGCAGCTTAATCATACGAGTTAAAAGCCAATCTTTATGTGCATCTTTTCTCATCAGCTTAGTTCTTGGCTAGCTTTTGTCTTTCCTTGCTTGCCTGAAGTTGGTTAAAATCGAGGTGGTGTAATTTCTTAGGGTAAATTTTAATTGTAATAACCCGGGGATTTTTTTCCTTATTCTGCCTAGGGTTTCCAACAAAGCTTAATACATTACAACAAACATTACTTCATAAAATACATAGTTTATTTCAATAACAACAAAGGACAATAATTTTCCAAGATTCACACTGAAGAGAATGATGATCCAATGCACCAATATTCAACCAATACTTTGTAGATCCACACGTATGAACCCTACTAATAATGTATGAAATTCTTGCTAATTCTACTGACAGAGGAAATGCTCTTAATATGCCTTCTCTCAGTAATTTAGAACAAAACCCTTATAATATCACCATACTGAGTCTTGCCTGCCTTAGGGTGGATCAACTTGCTTGAAAAGATTCTACTGCTTCCAAGGTTACTTAGCAAGTCTCCAAACAAACACACATCTCAGAAAGGGTTCTATCTGCCTTGCACCCAAAGAATCTCGGTCTATTTAGGAGTTAACGTTGGTCAGGAACTGTCTCAACCTTGCCTCAGGAAATGGTTCGAAAATCCTTCAGAAAAGTACAAACTTGTGCTTCAGGAGGTCGAGCTTCCTCAGAGATGTTATAGGGATAGCCCTTAGGGTGATTTCCTGCTACAAATATGGGTGACAAATTGATACCCTAGTAACGCTGAATGCACAATAGATCCACCCCATCGAATTTACGAGGGTGCCGCACAATCCTGTTATGGAGAAACAAACTGCCACAGAGTGATCTTGCAGAGATTTTCCCTAAGAGACTTCAATTGTTGGATGGTGTTGTCATTGATGTCAACCCATGGAGTTGACTGGATTTGACTTTGACCAAAAACACCAACCATTGATGTCAAATCGTTAATGAACGCTTCTCAGTAATTGTCGAATTACATCAAGATGGCAGCTATACCATTGGATGGTTGAAAACCCCAGTCCTAGGGTTTGGGTTCCTTGGATTGAGGATGTACCACGACTTTGTTGAGGGTTTTTGGTAGGTCAAATAATTGATTTTGGGTCGGAGATCTATGTCATTAGTTTCTCCTTGAAAAGATGTTTTTGTTGACTTGTGGTATGCCCTAAGAGGCCTCCTGGTTTGAGAGATATTCACAATTGAAGTTGGTGACCTCAGTTTCTAGTCTAAAGCCTAAAACCCCAGGGGTAGTGACATGACACCTCCTCCTACGATTGTCAATATATGACATTGTTTATCACCATGATCTCACCATGTATAAGTTACATAACTTCAAGAACCAAAGACAATAAATCAATCATTGACTTCATGCACCCATGTGTCACCTACAAAACACACCAAGAAAGGGTTAGTGTACAAAATCCTTAGTATTTAAACAAACAAATAATGATTACTAAATTAAATTAAATTTATTAATAATAAGAAGTTTTTAAAACATCCTAAAAGGATGTACCTAATGAAGCCCCTAAAATTTCCTCCAACGTTCATCTAAAGAGCCCCTCACTTACTATAAAAGGGTGACCAAATGAACTCTTAATTGGCATCAATTTCTTAACAAACACTCTCTAAAAATTTATGTCTAGCTAAGGAACATTCTCTATGATTTTCGGCCTTCTGTGGTAGGAAAATCTCGACACCTTTGAAGCATAGTGCAATGAACATGTTTGGGAGCTAAGGCTTGTTGTTTTGCGGTCTTTTGAAGAGCGAAGGGACTAGTATATCCCTCTTGTGGCCGAGTGCAGGAGGAGCTCTCTAGGTAGTGAAGACCACTCATTTAAGGTATGTTTTCTTGTGTTTAGTGTGGGAAAACACCCTATGGCTAGGGCTTCCACAACAACCACAGTTAGGGCACATGAAGCATGAGTTTGTTTCATGTTTGGTTGATGACTTGATGCACAAAAGTGATGAAGTAGGTCTATTCCTTTAGGTCTCATCATGACATAGTAACAACAATGAAACAATCTTGCTAAAAGACAGATGCATCCTTTATCTTTTGATGAAATTATGCTACAATGAAAACCTTGATGATTAATGCCACATCATGTGGAAAGACGATCTCCTTCCATAAGTAACTCGTTGTTTTTATTGACATTAACAATGACTTTAATTTGAATTTGTTGACCTTGACATGATACAATGACAAGTATTTATATGTTCTTGCAAAAATAGTGACATAGATTTAACAAGCATTATTGAGATGATTAGTTGATACATTGACGTTGGATGTATTTGTTGTCTTCAACATTACTTTCAGAAGTTGATTTCTTGATAATAGGTTGGCAACTAAGGTTTGACAGATTGGAGGAAGAGATGAAGTATAATACATCAACTTATGATTGTTTACATGCATTCCACATAGTGTGGCCTTGTTTGAGTTTAGACTTATTAAATAAAATTGACATTTCAAGCAAGCATCTATGAATGTTTGACCTTGACCCTACTTGACTGTGACATCATATCACTGACATATCAACTATACCTTGGCCTTGATCTTTACTCTTGATGACAAGTACCTTTACTTTGACAATAAAATTTACATGCAAGTATCTTAACCATTGACCATGATGTTTGACTTTTGCAGTAACAATGTTTGACTTCTGCAGTGATAGTGAATCTTGAGACAATGATGATGGGATATCAATCCTTAAAGAAATGTTTGAGTTGACCTAACTTAACTCACTTCATAGTTAGCAGTTCATTCATGACAGTTGACAGGATCCTAATAATTCATCATTGACTTGATTTGAATTGATGACAATTGGTTGACTTATGACAATTGACTGTGAATTGGTTTGGTTTGTATGATGACACTTTGACTTGACTTTGACTTTTTGAAAGCTAAATAGACATAAAACACATGACCTCTCAACTTGATCTCGGATTGCAATAGTGACCATACATTTAGTGATGTGTCTTTATATCTATTTGACATGTACTTGACACCTGAACATTGATATGACAATGTTGTAGTACTATTGAGGACATTAACATTTGTGTTAACACCTGAACATTAGAATGAAAATATTTGATGTTAAAATTGGCAACTAGGGCCAAATTCCACCTTAGGACAACTCATTTGGAGATGATGATTGCATTAAATTCCTCTTTTCGAGAGAACCAAAATTGATAAAAAGATCATCCAATTTGGACAAGCGAAAATGTGTTTTTGAATTTATGCCCACACATGTGCAAATTGTTTAGGTCAGCCACATCATGACGTAGGCTGAAGCCCAATGGACGTGACTCTTCACCCACAACGAATTGTATAAATACAAGTGACCTCTCACCTCATTTGGCATCATCATCACTCACACATTCTCTCTCCATCCCTCATTGGTTCGTACAACTATTGGGCTCTTCTTTTCTCTCACACGTATGGATTAAGAAGGACGAATTTCAAAAGCTAAATTATAGGGCTGAAATTACAGAGTTGATTGTAGTTTGACCAACATTGACTTTGACCTTCCAAGGAGAGTTTGACTTTAATTTTTTTGGGAGATTACCTGTTTGGGTAGGTCGCATCTTTTGGCATACAAACCGAGGTATTTTGAGCACTTTGACCGCAAACCAAAATTGCATGTTGACCGTAGATTTCAAGACAATAGTTTGACTGTTGAATTTGTCACTGTTTTGCGCTGACTTTGACCTCCTAATCAGGCCGAGTTTGACTGGGGAAGACTGAGCTGTTTTGAGGACATTTTATTCCTTCTTTGACCAACGTTGACTTTCTAGTTAGGGCTGTTGACTGCTGCAGAAAATTGCGGATTTGACAGGGTTGTTTTAACAATGATTTGGCAAGTCAATTTGACTTTTGTACTCTCTCTCTGAGTCTTTGCTGAAGATTTTGATATAATAATAAGAAGAATTGATCAAAGGGTTTTCCCCACATTGGGGTTTTTCCCTAGCATCCGCCAAATCTGGTTTCCTCTTGTCTTGGGTTGTCTTCTGCATTTTGTTTCATGTTCTATCTACTTTTATTGTCAATGTGATTAATGGTTAATATGATTGCTACAAGAAATCTAAATTGGAAATTGTCATTTGGTTGTTAAAGGAACATTGAAGTAATTGTGCTAAGCATAGAACATACCATTATTAACTAAAATTAACATGGTATCAGAGCACAGGTGAAGACAAAGCCCAAGCAAGAGAGAGAAAAACAATCACTAAGAAAGTGCTGTTGGACAAGAATATTGGTCTAGCTTCAATGGCGACTACATCATACTTCAAATCTGAGGATAAGCTCAAGGACAAATTTGACTATCATGCATGGAAGATGACTTTGGACTTGAATTTGGAAGAGAATGATGCTATGGACTATGTGCAAGGAAAAGTGGTGGAGCCTCCTTCAAATGCACCTGCTGCTGCAAAGACAAAGTACAAGAAAGGTGAGGTCAAAGCTAAAAGAATTATCATTGATTCCATTCAAAAGCATTTAGTTGCCTATATTTATGATTTGGGAACATCTAAGGAGATGTATGATAAGTTGATTGGGATGTTCAAAGTAAACAATGCAAACCAAATCCTCTTTCTCAAGAACAAGTTGAAGGACATCAAGATGGATAGATTGGAGTCTATCCAGTCCTACTTCATGAGGATTACAGAAATTAAGAATGATCTTCTATCTATTGGTGAAGTTGTTGCTGACAGGGAGCTCACTCTCATCGCTCTTGGAGGTCTCACAAGAGCATGTGATGTCTTTAACACCACCATTCTTAACAGTGACAGGATTCTTAGTTTCGATGAATTATTGGCTAGATGCACTCAAGAAGAGATGATGATGATGGAGAGAGGCAAGCCTTCAAATGGAAATGAACCTATTGCTTTCTCCACTCATGCAAAAAAGAAGAACAATGTTGGTCTAAAGAGACAAGGTCAAGGATTCAAGTAGGGATTCAAAGAAGGAAGAAAAGGAAGGTGCGACAATTGCAATAGGTTTGGTCACTATGCTAGAGAGTGTCCTCACAAGAAGGATACTCCACGGGATGGCGACAACAACAACAACAATCACAACAATTTCAAAGGCAATGACAATCAAAGGAACAATAGGTTCAACAATAAAGGAAAGAGGAATGCTCCTGCTGCCCCATATGGTAATGGTCGAGCCCCCAAAAGGACGAGAAATTCAGGTATGAGGAAACTAATGTTGTAGAAAAACAAAAAGAATTTTATCTTATTTCTGCCCTTACTATTGCCTCTCCTCTGGATAGTTTGGATGATTGGTTGATTGATAGTGGTGCCTCAAGGCACTTCACTGGGTAGAAGGAGGCCCTCTCAATTTTAATCGAAAAGAAGACTAATTTGGAGATCATACTTGGAGATAATGCCACCTATCCCGTGAAAGGAATAGATACTATCATCCTTCACTTAAATCAAGGTCAAACCCTTCATCCACAAGAAGTATTGTATGTAACCGATTTGAAGAAGAACCTAGTGTCTATTTCTGCAATGGAAGACAAGGGCTTCAAGGTAGCTTTCATTGATGGAAAGGTACGTATTTGGCAAAGAAACTTGAAAGATGCATTTACACTTGGATTTAGGGTTGAAGGTCTCTATCAAGTTGGAGGAAGTCCTTTGGGAGCCTTAACCTGTGATACTTCTCTTCAATCTAAATTATGGTACCGAAAGTTTGCTCACCTTCATTACAAAGCCTTACCTAGGTATGCCCAAGTTCAACATAAATCATGAAGGTTTTTGTTAGGGTTGTGCAACTGGGAAACTTACAAGGGGACCATTCCCTTCAAGTGAAAGTCAAACAACCAACATTCTTCAATTGGTCCATTCTGATCTATTTGGTATGTTCCCTGTAACATAATTGGGCGGATACTTATACTATGCAATTTTTGTGGATGACTTCTCTTGCAAAACATGGATCTATTTCTTGAAGAAGAATGATGAAGTGTTCAAATGGTTATGTCCTTTCAAAGCCTTGGTTGAAAATTATCAAACAGGGAAGAAGATCAAAATATTGAGGAATGATAATGGAACCGAATATGAATCAAATGAATTCAATGACTTTATTAAAGAGGCTGGCATTAAGAGGGAGACCACCACTCCATATACTCCTGAGCAAAATGGAGTTGTTGAAAGGAACAATCGAACAATCATAAAAGCCACTCGTGCCATGCTTCATGACCAAACCAAGGCCTACCAAAGTTCTTACGGGGTGACGCTGCCAACACTGTTGTATATGTTCAAAATAGAAGCCCAAATCAAGCATTAGATTTCAAGACACTTGAAGAAGTTTTCACTGGTAAGAAACTTGATGTTTCTCATTTTAGAATATTTGGATGTCCCGTGTATTTTCATGTGCCTAAAGAGAAAATAAACAAGTTAGAAGCATCTGGGAAGAAAGGAACATTTGTGGGCTACAGTGAAAATTCGAAGGCATATAGAATCTATGTGCCTGGTCAAAGAGAAGTGGAAATAAGCCATGATGTCACTTTTGATGAATATTTTGCCCATGGGAAAGCCAAAGATCTCCCTTTCCCAAGAAAGGACAATGATAATGTTGTAGGAAAGCAGGATGAATCTTCGACATATGACTGATGCCTGATGTTGAAGGCCCGATGGATCCCATTGATCCACCTCTTGATGATCCCTCTACCTCAAGGAAAAGATCTTTGTTGCTCAAAGACACTCTCGAAGATGATGAAAGACATATTGTTCCAAGAGGGAAATTTTGTGAAAGTAAGAAGCCGAATAAGTATCAAGGTTACTTAGCTGCTATGAGTACAATTGTTCAATCTGAGCCATGTACGTTTGAAGAAACCGTAAAACACCAAGTATGGAAGGATGTGATGAATGAGGAATACGAATCAATCATGAAGAATGATGTCTGGGACGTGGTTCCTAGAGCCAAGGACAAGTCTATGGTCACTTCTAAATGGCTATATAAATTCAAACATGGAGTTGATGGGAGTGTTGAAAAATTCAAGGCTAGGTTCGTTACTCGAGGCTTCTCTCAAAAGGAAGGAGTGGACTATGATGAGATATTTGGATCGGTTGTCCAATATACCACTATCTGATCTGTTATGGCTCTCGCTGCCTCTCAAGGATGGCTTACACCAAATGGACGTTAAGACTGCTTTCTTGCATGGCTCGCTTAAGGAGGAAGTCTACTTGAATTTCAATCGATAGTAAGTTTTCTCAATCCTTAGGCCAATAATGTGATTGGCATTTTGAGGCCACCAAAACTTTTGTGCCTCTATAACACCTTGCTTACTTTTGTAAATACTCCTAACCTCAATGAGGTCAGACCAAACACATCTACAACCACGAGTCATGACTAGCAAACTATAAGAAAAATACCAAACTGCACAATGTTGAAGACAATGTTGAAGACAATGATGATGACCTCCTCTGTAAAGGTAGAGAAAGAATAATTGCAAACATAAACCCCTAGGCTGACACCTCCATTGCAAAGGGAGTTCAATGCACAAATAGAATTTGTTGAAATTGGCACCTTCGGTCAAAATTTTCATTGGAAAATCATGAAGAAAAGTCCAAATTTTAACTCTTGACCAAGTTAGCCTAAGGAAGACAAGTCGACTACACAAGTGGAAAGGCACCTCCAAACACTCATATAAATAAGACCTCAAATGGACCTCATTTGGACACACATCTCATCATCTCATCTGATCTGAAATAACAAAAGTGAGTTCACACGTGTGAAGGAATCTGAAGGAGAATCTAATCTGTGTTGACCAACATATCTTTGACTTGGGATGGTTGTTTCTATTTTGACCGAGATTTTGATTGAGGAAAGAGGCTAGATATTTTGTGGAATATTCTTCTGCGTTGACCGAAATTCTGATTGTCTTTTTGGGTGTTCACTGTAGGATTTGACTGGATTTTCCGAGGCAAATTTCAGGATCGAATTTTGGCCCCTTTGTTCAACTACCACAGGCCGAAATTTGGCCCTATGTTGTAGATTGTAATCTTTGACTAATGTTGACTTTTCTCTCTCCTCGTTGACTGGTTTTGGCTGGATATTGTTAAGGTCAGATTTGGAATTTTGTTGGAACATTCTTGATGAACAAATTGGATATTGTATCTCAGCTGAACATTGAATGAATATCTCCTAAGAAGAAGATTGATTTGGGTTTTCCCCCTTGTGGGGTTTTGCCTTGGTGTTTGACCAAAAATCTTTGTGCATGGCTGTCTTCTATTGTTCATTGCTATTACTATTCTCTCTATATTTGCTTCACTGTTTTGGGGTGAATGTAATTGAATGAAATATTGCTTTAAGTAACTATAATAACAAAGAACATGTGGAAATTAACAGAATCAGGCTGCACTGATAGCACCAACAAACCACATGCTATTAAGAACCATAAAGCACATTCATTGAAGAGTTGAACCATCTTGATGTTGAAATGTCTTAGTGTAAAGGAAGAGAGGCATCTAGAGTTTAGGGGAGTGATGAGCCATAAATCATTGCCCCAACGAGTTTGTGTGACAAAACTAGTGTAGAGCACTCGTCAATTTTTAAATGCAGGGAATTATCATGGGAGAGGAGACAAGATAGGCACCCCCTTATTCTTAGAGTACCTTCATGCACGCCTATACTAACTTTAGACACGAGACCTACATCACTCTTATGGGAGTGCAAGACTTTGAAGAATTCAAGTGTAGTCAAGTTCGTGGCCTATGCTTTTAGCAATAAAAGAGTCTTGATATATAGGGGTTTTGAGATTACACTTGTTGGTGAAGGAGCTTGATAATTATTTATAAGTATCCCACCATTACTGCATGTCTCACTCCATGCTCCTTGAGAATCTAGAGGTCTTTGTAAACAACGAATGCCTCTACCTCATTGTTGGTAGTGACTCTTATTCCCCATGCAAAGTTTGCATTCACATTTCCTCTAGGATCATAAATGATTCCTCTTGCACCTGCCACTGCTTAATTTCCTTATTTCCTACCCATGTGAAGATATGTTGATTAAATGAGTAAATGCACTCAATCTTGTGAAGGATGCATAGTTATTATTTCAACTCTTGGATGGATTAGTTTTGGAGGTTTGGGGGCAAATTTTGTACATGTCCTCCTTATGATACCTCTAACTATGTTCTTGCTAGTAAGTTGTTTGAGGAGAAATACCTCACTATTTTTTGGGCCCCATGTGTTGTGCATTACCTGGACTTGATGCTTAAGGATATAGGCAAATTTTGATTGGGTGAATATAGTTGTAGAGCAACCTGAAAGCACTACCAAATACATCTACAACCACACGTGGGTCTTGAATTGTTTGAAAAAAACACAAGGGTTAGGGAGCTTGTTAGCAAATTGTCATTCAATTTGCAATGGACTTCCTCATGTCACAATTTTTCATTCCCTAGAAAAATAACTTAAGATATTTACTTGTGATGAATGGAATACATCTTTGTGCAACCACATGCTTGATGGGCAAGACATTGGTGATAGTTTGTGAAATCTTATAAGATCTCTTTTTGGCCTTTAAAATAGAAGAGATTGCTAGAATCATCAAGCTAATTGCTCAAGTTTTGTGGATGGTGGATAGGGATATACCCACCATGGTTATATTTATGGGGCCATGTATCATGCTAAAGAGAAAATAGAGGCAACATACAAAGGTAAAAGGCAAAAGTATATCATTATTTGGTAGATCATTGATTAGAGATGGAACAGGTGACTCCATCAACCTACACATGTTGTTGGATATTACCTATATCTAAGACACTGTTATATAAGACTTTGAAGCATATGCATGGTCCATCCGAGTGACTAGAATGTTATACACAATAAGCTCCTAGAGTACAATGAAAACAAAAGTACCTTCGGCAAAACAATGGCTATTAGGAGTAGAAGGAAAGGCAACTAGGTAGACAATTTTAAGTTTATAAACTATATTATCCATTATTCTAGACATTATAAAATTATTGTCAAAGTTTGAATCTCATTTCTTGAATTTTATAGCTTTATCTTTGACTCTTATCACATCTTATTAGGGGAGTTAGTTTGGCAACCAATGCCGTAATTTGCAAGGGTTTGCAGTGAGGAGCTTGACCTAGACATGTAGTGCTTCTAGGTGTGAGCACAATTGGAGTGTGTTTGAGTGCACACACATGAAGACGAGAATTGAGAACATCAATTAAATGATTTAGTCTTCATGTAGTACAACCTAAGATACCGGATTCATCCAAAAGCCCTGTCGAGTCGCGAATCCGACACGATTCTCTGCAGATTCGTGTCCAAACTTCAGGACACGTCGTGTCCTTTTATGACACGTCGTGTCCTATAACGTGTCCTGAATTTGCAGTGCGTGTCACGATTTTTGGGACGTGTCAAGCCAGAGTTTTCAACATTCTTTTGTACTGTTCATAAGATTGGCGATTAATGAATCGATTATAAGTTGCCAGAAAAGAAAGGCCTATTCTAGTATCTTCCATATCCTAA
Organism: Pinus tabuliformis; assembly: GCA_031772625.1. NCBI lineage: Eukaryota > Viridiplantae > Streptophyta > Pinopsida > Pinales > Pinaceae > Pinus > Pinus tabuliformis. The sequence continues at coordinate 1,443,232,483 of CM062816.1, forward strand.
CTATGTGAAATGGTGGTTTTATTCTTTGATTGATTGGATGATTTTCTAATGAAATATGGTCTCTGTCTTGAATGTAGTTGCATATTCAAGAGCCAAATTTGAACAACCATTGCTTCACTGAGATGCTAAATGCTGCTGTAATAAATGGGATTTGGTTTACTGAGATTCCTTGCTTGAGATTGGCATGGAGTTCAATATTTTAATATCAAAGCAAGCATTTGACGAAGTGGTTGCTTTCAGTTTTTCCTGAGTATAGATGTGAGATATATAACCCTAAGGTTTGGAGTCTGGACAACATTATATCTTTTCATCTTGAATCTGGTTTGCTTGGAGGGAACAACGTTATTTACAGAGAAAAAAGTGGTCAAATATTATTGTTGATATTTAGAGGTCAAACAAGCATGATGTGCCACCTTGATTGATTCAGTTTTTATCTGGTTCTTTTGAAAGGGTTGCACCATTTAAAAAAAATGGTGAAATCTAGTTGTAAGTTGTCTTTCAGTTATGAATTATGAATCATGATTTAAATTTTTAATAAATTTATCATTTATGTGACCAGTACCACTGACATTTATTTGAATTTTGTATGTACTATGCATGCTAATTAGTAATTACTAATAGGCATAGCTATAGATGAAGAATCAAGATCTATGTTTGAAATCAATAAATTTGTATCATTAATTAAAATTTGTGTAAGAAATATGATAATATCTAATTTTTAATATATATATATATATATATTTTTTTTTGTGTAAGTCAGCATTTGATATTAACAAAAGAAAATATAGTACAAAACCTCTGCAACTGCAGATTACGGGCCGCTTAACAGCAGGCCTATCTTCAGGAGACTAAAAAGAGTAGGCAGAGAAACTGAAAACTAAGATCAGCACACCGCGCAGGGCGGCAGATAACCAGAACTATCAGAAGGACATAATCATCAAAATACTTGACAGAGAAGACACTAGACACCAAAAGAAACATCTTCAGAATCCCGAAGAGACCGGGCAGCCGGAAAGGATAGACTATCCACCTCGGCCCCGAAGAGAAGTTAAGAAGAGAGCAGTGCTAGGCAAGAAGAAACCAGAAGAACAGAGAAACAAGAGCAGCACCACGGATTCTACTCAACGTGGGTAGAATCAATTGTTCGGCCTTTTTTTCCTTTCTTTTTACCAACCTTGACCCAACCAAGATTACTCTGCTGGGCTGGCATGATTTGTAAACTGAGCTGGGCTGAAGGAGAGATCTCCTTGTCTGAATCCGAAGGAGATGATTCATGAGTTCTTTTCTGAGAATTAGGAGGGACAGTGGATTCCTCAGGACCAAACGAGGGCGCATCCTGTGCCAGCGTTGCGTCCATATCTTCCTCAACTTCCTCATCCTCATCCTCTTCATCTGAGCTAGACTCAAAAACATCCAATGGGGGAGGATCATGAGGTTTCCAGCTTTTGGATTTTGGCTTAGAATTGGCTTTCTTTTTTTGGGTAGGCATCGAAGGACACGAGCTCTGAAGGTGCCCTGTGAGATGGCAAATTCGGCAGCGAAAGGCTGTGTTCTCGAAATCCAGGGTCTGAGTCCAATGGAAGTCTCCAATTTTGAGAATAATCTGATCAGGTAGACCTTTGCTTATATCTATTTCTGCACAGATTCTGGCGTAGGTGTATATGCCCTTTTCCCCTCTAGAGGTATCTGTATCAAGAAAACGTCCTAGAGAATTGCCTATTCCTTGAAACACAGCAAAGTGCCATAAATGCGCCGGGAGGTTAGGGAGTCTGACCCAGATGGGGAGTTTGGTGATAATTGCTGTGGAAGGATCAAAATCTGGGAACCAAGGGGTTAGGAATAAACCCGCTGAGTCCCAAAACCATGGGCCTTCAGTTAATGCTTTTTGGTAGTCCTTACTGCAAGCAAACACTACAATGAAGAAACCTTTTGAGCAGAAAAGAACCCTGCAATTTTTGGTCCAGTTAGAGTGAATCCATTGGTAAAGATCTGCTGTGCGTGGCCATAGCCCATTGAACCTGCAAATAATGCCAAGCTCTGCAAACAGTTGGTATTGCCTGTCCATCGTAGGATGCATTATTTCAATGGAGGGGGTTTCCTCCAGTTTGTCCACCAAAAAAGGTTTTGGAGCCTGATCTGGTGGAGCTGTTTTCTTGGGCATCTGAGCATGGACAACATCTTTGTAAGAAGAAGCTGCAGCTGAAGATGATTGTCCTACAGCTCCCCCTCTCAAATGAAGGGAAAAAATAATGGATGCATTTCTTTGAATGTTGTAAAAAGAAAGGGGATAGAGATCCTCCAGTTGTTTACCTTTGTAGAGGAGTCGTTGAGATGTTGAGGGAATCCCCATCTTAAGTTCCAGGATCTGCTTGAGGTCCTGCACAAGATCTAAAGAGCTCACCCACTGTAGCAGAGTTTTGCCAGAGAGGAGCACAATCAAGATCTGGAAAGATGCAGAGAAATCTACTTTCTGCTTTCCTCTGTAAATCTGAGACGAGAGGACGCTGGTACATGCACAGCTTGCTGAGGGCCCTAACTGTGCCTGTTTTTTATTTTCCTTCACAGGGCAGCAAGCGATTTTAATCGCTAAGTTAGGCTTGCCTGGAGTCAAGGCCCCACTGAAACCCACGGCTCCATTTTCTGCAAGGTCGAGCAGAGGCCATACGGCAGTGGAACACTGCATCTCACGCAGGTTTCTCAAGACCTCTTTCGAAAAACCATTCTGTGCAAAGAATGAGATCAGGCCCCTCCAGGAGACCAAATCTCGGTAAGGCATTTCTTCAAACACTTGCCTCGCATCCTCTTTGGATTTGATATATGAAGACATCCGTTGCTGGTCCAGGAAATCCACGAACCGATTCTCCAGAACCTTTAAGTTCAGTTCCTCTGCTTCACCATAGATTTGCAACAACTTAATGACCCTCATCAGAAGCCGCTGCTCCACTAAATTCAACGTTCTGTCCTGGAAAATACTCGCATGGGGATCCGGCACCGGCATTAACCCTTGGCAGAGCGACGAGTATCTTATCGATATTAATTTCTGGGTTTGGCCTACAACGCGGACAGAGGACTTGCTTTCTTGCACAGCCACAGAAAGCTTGGCTTCGAGGCGTAGTGCCAAGTCTTCAAGGCTTGCAGACCGAGTTGAACTTCGAGGCTTAGGCCGAGCCTTGTTTGCCAACCACTCATGAAATTGCTGGCGCCTGAGGCCGGCTTCTTTGAGCTTAGCTTCAATTTCTTCAAGACTGGATGGCGTCCTGGGCTTGTTTTCAGGCTCCTCCAAAAGGTGGCGTCTGACCCTCTTCGGCAAACTTTGAGGCGTCCCATAAGAGTCCGTCACGTCTACTTCACAGGCCATCCCGGCAGCAGGGCTTTCGCCGCCAATACCCACAATATCCAGGCTTGAAGAACCGGCCATTTTTTTTCCTCTCTCGGCTCTCGCTCTCGTACAATTCGTTATTATTCAACTATATTTAACTTCTTTTGAAATATATATATATATATATATATATATATATTTTTTTTTTTAATAAAATAATATATAACGTGTCCTAACGTGTCCTGTTCCGAGGGGTCAGGGTGTCCCGAATCCGACACCACGAATCCCGAATCCTACGTGTCCCGAATCCCCGTGTCAGGTGACTTAGAGTACAACCTTTGGTTGATCCATGACTGATTGTTGAACAAAACACATGATGTAGATCACATTGCCTAGAAAGTTATTGATCCTTCCTTGGAATGCGTCGTGGAGAGTTAGCCTAGTGAGTTCAAATGATGACTTTAGTTGGAGGGTCATGCAACCAATTCCATCATGAGAGGTTCTAGCCACTAGTGTTGTATAAGGATTGAATTGAGAGGATGATAGTGATACCTAAGTAGAGGTTGTTGATGATGATCTGGATCAAAGGAATGATCTTAGATATGAAAGTGATTAAAAAAAAATTAGTTGCTTCATATTCACAGGAAAATACAAGTTGATTGAGTGTTAGGTTGTGTTGTCGCACAAAGTGTCTAGGCACCGCGACAATGCTCATAGTAAGGGCTGTCACTCTAATCCTTACTCCGTTTAAACTCTCTCCTAGACAAGTCAAGGGGGCTAGTCCCTAGGTGAAAATGAATGAAGGAAACCTGTGGAACACAGGCTCTAGAAGACTAAAGGATGAACAACTTGACGAATATAAAATAAGTCTAGGTTAACCAAGATGGATAGATCTAACAATTAAAACAAATAGGACAACCACAAGATGGAAATGATTTTCAGACCAGTGCATTAATATTCAATTAACCATAAACTAAATGAAAACAAGTTATCCAGGGCAATTTATAAATGAGATGAAAGTGACGATTATGAACGATTAAATGTAAATGTTCAAAAATTTATTATGCAAGATATTCTAGCAATTAAATACCATGAAGAGCTATGAAATTTAACTGCTAAGCAATATATGATTTTAGAAAAACAATTTTCTTCAATAACTCAGATCTAGAATTTATCTTTTTCCTATAGTCAATTTGTAGATAGGATTCTAAAACATAAATCGTGCTTGACAATAGAGAAATCAATACCACAAAATTTTACACTTGAAATTTTACACTTAACACAAAAATGACACCAAGGAACTTTAGATTAGAATTTAGTTATCACTTAGATAAATTTTTAATGTACTAAGCTTATGAAGCAAATATGATGTGGCAAATGTTTAATTAATTTTTTTTAATGTGACCAAAGATAAAAATCAAAAGACCTTAATTAAATTTAAATTTGTTATAGGCGATAGGCCACATAAAAATTTAATTGTTTAACTGTGAAAGTGTTGGTCCTCTTTTGATTTAATTCCTTAGTAATCTCATAGTTACAAAAATGTTTTGTTTTGTTTTTTAGTTTTTTAGATGTTTTTAAATGTTTCGAAAAAAGGCAATCAAAACATAAATCAAAGTCATGGGTTAAAGAAAAAAATGTAAAACAAAAACAAAATTAAAGTCAAATCAAAATAAAATAAATCAAAAAGTAAAAAAATAAAAAAATAAATTTTGATTTAATCGTGAAACCTAAACCTAACTCAAACCCAAACAATAAAGCAAATAAAACCAAAGTCGAATTTTTGTGAGTGTTGTGCAGGTCGAGAGCTGAGCAACGATGACAGAGGCAGTGTTTGGAGGAGAGCGAGGATGAGGAGAAGGAAGCCGTAGAGTGTAGCGAGGAAGGGAAGGAAGGGCTTGAGGGAGGTAAGACGGGCTGCAAACAAGGAGGGATTGGACTATGCGAGTCTATTTGACGGCAGAAGGCTCAGGCGTTAGGGAGAATGGCGACAGAGGAGAAGAGAGACAACAATGAGGAGCTACAGGTAAGGGAGAAGGAGTTGCGAGGGTGCAAGTTGAGATGGGAGTAAGGCAGTTTTAGAAGACCACGGGGATAACAGCGAGTTTGAGCAACACACAAGAATGTTAGAGAAAATGTAGGTTATGGCAGCTGCGAGGGGGAAGTGCTTGAGTAGCGAGGAAGAGGGAAAGGTTGGGAGAATGGAGGAGTAAGGGGTTTTTGAAAAGAAATTTTGAAATTTGCAGCAGATCAAAAACCTCAGGTAGTATTTTTTTTTTTCGAAATTTTCCAGAGGAAGAAAAACGCAGCCAAAAGCTGGTAGTTCAAACCCTTAAAAAAATTTCTCAAAAATTTGTGATTAAAGGGAATTCTTTTGCTTCAAATTTATCCTTGAAACTCTTATAAAATCTTCAGATTTAAATTTTAAAACCCTCAGACTGCAAACTTTTCTAAAAAAAATGTCCCTGCAAAATGATACTAAGGCTAGATCTTACCCTCAAGGGCCTAGATTTGGCTTCAAACAAGAATTTTCCTTAAGATCTGTACCTGCAAATGACAATAACACCAAAAAACGATATATACAATGATAAAAAACCCTAAAAAAACCAGTTAAATAATTACAATAATGACAAGCTAAAAGCTCTAAGTAGCAAGATCTATCAGTGTGCCACACACATATATATATATTTTAAATTTTAAAGGAGGTGCTAACTCGAAACCCTCATGCATCAATAAAACAAAAAATCTTATGATAAGCCCGAGATTAATTTAGTTGGCCTCTTTAGGAAACATAGATCGGGAGTTGGTCGGTTCAACTAAAAACTTCCCCTAACGCCCGAGGATTTAAATAAAGATTTCCATGCAAAACTCAATCCAACCCTTAAAAAAAGGGTGAGAAAATAATAATAAAAGTTAGACAAATAGAGATACTTGCTATTACGTTCAAAATTTAGATTATTATTCAAACCACAACGACTGAGTAAGATACTTGTACTCAAATCACTCGTCATAAGCTATCATCAATGGCTTTAGAAAAAATCAAGCATGAAAATAAAACATCTTACAATATTCCCATGAAGATTAACATTAGTAGAATTTAATCCCAAAGTTTTTGTTTTTTTGTTTTTTGTTTTTTTTGTTTTTGTTTTTGTTTTTAATTACACCAGAGCCTCTTGTTAAGCACACGACTCAGACATTGGATGGATCGACTGACAAATGACCTCCTATTTAAAGATAAATCCTCCAACGGCTAGTTTGAGTGATTCTCATCAAACCAATCTCGACCGTTGATGAAGATCAAAATTTCTTTTAATCTCATCCGTCGAAATATTTAATTTTTGAGGAAATTCGAAATTTTCATTTAAATGTATTTTAATTAACTCAAAAATTAAATTTTTGAATTAATTTTCCCAAAAAACTGACTTTCACTTAACCCCAGGGATCAAAGGTTTAAAATTTATCAAAATAATCAATTTACTTTAGTCCCTAGACCTCTTAAAATTTAATTTTTTAAGAGGCTAGAGCTTACCCTCAAGGGCCTAGATCTGGCTTCAAACAAGAATTTTCCTTAAGATCTGTACCTGCAAATGACAATAACACCAAAAAACGATATATACAATGATAAAAACCCCTAAAAAAACTAGTTAAATAATTACAATAATGACAAGCTGAAAGCTCTAAGTAGCAAGATCTATCAGTGTGCCACACATATATATATATATATATATTTTTAAATTTTAAAGGAGGTGCTAACTCGAAACCCTCATGCATCAATAAAACAAAAAATCTTATCATAAGCCCGAGATTAATTTAGCTGGGCTCTTTAGGAAACATAGATCGGGAGTTGGCCGGTTCAACTGAAAACTTCCCCTAACGCCCTAGGATCTAAATCAAGATTTCCATGCAAAACTCGATCCAACCATTAAAAAAAGGGTGAGAAAATAATAATAAAAGCTAGACAAATAGAGATACAATGCTATTACGTTCAAAATTTAGATTATTATTCAAACCCCAGTGACTGAGCAAGATACTTGTACTCAAATCACTCGTCATAAGCTATCATCAATGGCTTTAGAAAAAATCAAGCATGAAAATAAAACATCTTACAGTATTCCCATGAAGAGTAACATCAGTAGAATTTAATCCCAAAGTTTTTTTTTTTTTGTTTATCCAAAAAAAGATTACACCAGAGCCTTTTGTTATGCACACGACTCAGAGATTGGATGGATCGACTAACGAATGACCTCCTATTTAAAAATAAATCCTCCAATGGCTAGTTTGAGTGATCCTCATCAAAGCAATCTCGACTGTTGATGAAGATCAAAATTTCTTTTAATCTCATCCGTCGAAATATTTAATTTTTGAGGAAATTCGAAATTTTCATTTAAATGTATTTTAATTAACTCAAAAATTAAAATTTCGAATTAATTTTCTCAAGAAATTGACTTTCACTTAACCCCAGGGATCAAAGGTTTAAAATTTATCAAAATAATTAATTTACCTTAGTCCCTGGACTTCTTAAAATTTAATTTTTTAGGACCGACGAATTTTGCCTTTGGAGAATTTAAATTTACCTAGGACCTAGAATTAATTAAATTTTTTGCTTAGGATTTTAATTTTTGGGCCAGGAAATTTAATTAATTAACTTATGAGGGGATAAATTATTTTTTCAACCCTCAAGACACTATATCATGATTTTCATATTTTTTACATCATAAGGGGAAAACCCATTTGTAATAGACCCTCACAGATTATCCATTTCCGCGACACAAGAATAATCCGGCCGACCAAGTAATTTGTAATTAAATAATCTAACCAAATAGTTAGGAATAATCCCAAACTACTTTTACATAGACTGGATCTAGAACACTAGGACTCGCGTAAGATCCTAGCGATTAAATCCATTCCAGCTTTGGGGTAAGATTGGAGGGAAAAACTATGCCGATCATCTGAAAATGAATCGATGAGACAAAAAACCTCCCAGAATGGAAATTGTCACTAGAAAGGTAGGTTTACCTAGGTCGTTACATACATGATATGGGTTTGCTAAGATTATTTACATTATACACATGCACAATGGGTTTACATAACATCTTGGAAGTTAGGTTGATGATAATAGCTTGGACAACACGGACACATTCATTAGGCGCTATCCCTTTTGCGAAAAAAGCGGGTGTGTTGCTATGGGTTGTTGACACGTAGTGGTCTACATCTGGCTCTACTTGGGTACACGTTGCTGCATCAGAGGAATGTGAGAATTCATAATTTGCATCCACGCAACAAACAATATAATGTAAGTAACGTCCATCCAAAAATCATCATACAAAATTAAGCATAGGAAAGATATGAACTCTTCATTTATTAACTATCCTAATAACATGAAAAACACAAATCTAACTACAAAATGAAACACTGAAATAATAGGGTATAAAGTTAGAAATACAATACAAAGATGCTCCATGGCATCAAATGTGTTCAATATTAGTGCATCCTGAGCATTTGCCTGCTTTTAGGCAAATATGTTTGTTGTTTCTCGGATGTGCCATGTCTAATCCTGCACACGGTAGGACTTTTTCCTATCCGAAAATCAAGTTGCTCATGGCCATCAGATGGATCAAACAGCTTTCTCATTCTCTTGCACATTTTCTTTGTGGCAGGGTGTATCACTGATGATGTGGAACAATTTGCTTGAAAACTCTCAGATGAAGAATGAAAGATATGCGTGACATGTCTTTCTTCATTCTGCATCTGCTCTGTCAAGAATGATGGATTAGTCTCACAGGTGTTATGAGTTATAACTTGGTCCTTTTCAATTTCTTCTTTGATCATGTCATCTTCAGCGAAATCTTCATTAACGGGGTCAACCACTTTCTCAGGATATTCACGACAAGACGGGACTTGCTTTAATGGATCGGGAGAGTTATGATCTGTTGAAAGCTCCTTGATTTTCTGACATCTATCATCTGGATCAGATTGAAACTTCTGTACTTGTGATTTCGCTTCTTCCAACCTCTTATGTATGGAATTCATTTCTCTGGCATGCCTTACCATTAATTTCGCTTGATTGAGCTCAATTTTCACAAATCTGTCTTGCAGAGTGATATGATTGACCTCCATATTTTTCATTTCATGAGTGTGCTTCTCTTCCATTGCAATTATATGATTCTGAATAATGGACATCTAATTAGAATGATTAACTTCCATTATCTTTAATCTGTTTTCGATGGTATCCATTTCTCCCATATTTATATCACATGGTGCTTGTTTTTTTCTCTATGGCCAATAATTTATTCTGAAGAGATATTTGACCAACTTCCATGTCCTTTATAATTTTATCATTCTTCGCTTTCATGCCCATGAAGCAATTTTGCATATAGTTTATTTCTTTCTCATGATGATTCTGCATGTTGGTCCTCATGGCCCATCTTTAGAACACACTTTTCTACTATGGTGGCTATGCGATCGGAGTGATTAATTTCCATGATCTTCATTTCCTTAATGTGTTTTTCTTCTATAGCCAACAACTTATTTTACATAAAACTCATTTCCTTGGCGTGATCTTCTGTTAATCTAGCTTGGTTAAGGTCCATGCTCTTGATGAGCTGAGCTTGGTTGTCTTCCATATTCTTGATTACCTGCGCTTGATTTAGTTGCATATCCTTCTCATGGCCAAAATTATTGATACTATAGGAAGATGTAAAAGGTCCAACTTTTTGACTATGCTTTTTAACTTCTGACCAATTTTCTTGAGACAAATGATATTCTTTACCAACAACATTGACTTGATTATTTGTCCTTGCCATTCTATTATCTATGATTCTTTTGACAACATGGCAAGTAGCCTCTTCATGAAAAGCATCGCATGCCCTGCAATAAGGCGGAGCCTCATTTACTTGATTTGCAGATTCAAGCGGATTGGGAGGTCTTTGCTCACTAGATTGGCCTTTTCTCTGCCAAGTATTATTACTTCGATTATTATCATGATTCCTAGGCTGAAAATTCTGTGCTTGAGCCATTTCCATTTGAACCAACCTAGACTGCAAAGTACTTATCTCCTTAGCATGGTTATAGATTAATTTCGCTTGGTTAAGTTCCATGCTTTCAAGTTTTTGCAGTAATTTTTGCATAGGGTCGTCATCAGATTCTTTAACCTCTTTTTCTTTAGGCTCTTTCAATTTGGTCGAAGCCTTATCAAAATCTGGGATTTTAGACTTCCCAGATGCTTTCTTATATTTTTTAAGCTCTATAGTTAAAGTCTGAGCAACTTTATAATCACAATTCTTAGCTCGTCTCAATTCATAAGATGTATTAGGATTAAAAGCATCGATATAAAAATCTAGAAGAGATTTATCAGGAGGCTTATAATCTGTATATTTCTTTAATAATACCATTAAATCTCTTGTTGAACTCTTCAACCGTCTTGTTTTCTCTCTTTTTTATGACACTGATAGCTTTTACGAGATGTTTCTCTTCTCTCTTCTCTCCATACTTTTCCTTAAAGGCATTAATAATCGATTGCAAAGAATCAAATGAATTATCAGGCTTTTCCGTAAACCAATCCAAAGCATCTTTCTCCAAGGTAAAAACAAAGAGGCTCATTTTAATCAACAACCCTTGCATACTTACCTACCCAAGAACCAACAACTTTCAGATGAGCATCAACACTAATTGTATTATTGCCTTGAAAAGAAGGCAATTTATCAATCCCATTCTCTGGAAGATCATTAGGATAACCTTGAATATTAGCAAAGTTACAAGGGGCGAAGTTGCGAACACATCCATGATGACTTGCTTAAAGGGAAATGGAGGGGCCAAATAGATGCTAGAGAGAGAGATCCTTGCTAAAAAAAACAAGAGATCCACAAGAAGGGAGCTTCTTGCAGAAATTCTTGTAAGAAATGAAAGAAGTGGAGTCGCCATTTGAACATGAATCTATCTTCAAGATCCAAAAGGCAAAAACTGAAATGTTAGTCGAGGAGAAGCAAATGGATATCAGGGAGGGTTTCTTGTCTGAAAAATAATGGATGAATAAGTGGAGTCGCCACTCAAACAAGAAACCAACCGAAATGTCCAGGTGCTAAATGTGCAGATAGAGAAGATGAAAGGATTAGTGAGAGGAAAAAGATAAGGCGATGAAAAGATGAAGAGATGAAATGGCATCATAAATTATTGTGCCGCTTGACGGGCTAATGAATGGCGGAAAAGATTAGATGATTAGAAAAATGTCGTGAGGATCAAGGTCAGAAAAACTCTATCTCTGGCAATGACACCAAAAAATGTTGTCGCACAAAGTGTCCAGGCACCGCGACAACGCTTAGAGTAAGGGCTGTCACTCTAATCCTTACTCACTCCATTTAGAATCTCTCTTAGACAAGTCAAGGGGGTAGTCCCTAGGGGTAAATGAATGAAGGAAACCTGTGGAACACAGGCTTTAGGAGACTTAAGGATGAACAACTTGACGAATATAAAAAAAGGTCCAGGTTAACCGAGATGGATAGATCTAACAATTAAGACAAATAAAACAATCACAAGATAGAAACGATTTTCAGACTAGAGCCTTAATATTCAATTAACCATAAACTAAATGAAAGCAAGTTATCCAGAGCAATTTATAAATGAGATAAAAGTGACGATCATGAATGATTAAATGTAAATGTTCAAAACTTTACCATGCAAGATATTCTAGCAGCTAAGCAATATATGATTCTAGAAAAACGATTTTCTTCAATAACCCAGATCTAGAATTTATCTTTTTCCTATAGTCAATTTTTAGATATGGTTCTAAAACATTATTCGCGCTTGACAATAGAGAAATCAATACCACAAATTTTTACACTTAACACAAAAAGACACCAAGGAACTTTAGATTAGAATTTAGTTATCCCTTAGGTAAATTTTTAATGTACGAAGCTTATGAAGCAAATTTGATGTGGCAAATGTTTAATTAAAATATTTTAATGTGACCAAAGATAAAAATCAAAAGATCTTAATTAAATTTAAAATTTTAATGGGCCATAGGGCACATAAAAATTTAATTTTTTAAATGTGAAAGTGTAGGTCCTCTTTTGATTTAATTCAGTGTTACTTGGGAGCGGGAGCGAGAGCGAAAACAGGTGTAGTAGTGACATTTTCAAAAGCTCTTGGTTTGGGAGCAAACCCTAGAGTGTTATATATATATATATATATTATATTTTGATACAAATATGTCAACAAAAACATGTAGAATGATGAATTAGATATAAAAAACATAAAAAAAACATAGATTGATCATTGAACCATATAACAACAATCATCTAGAAGTTATAATCTTCATCAACCACGTCCACAAGTTAGTAACATACAACATATTGAGTCTCATGAATCATGATTCATCAATTATAAAGTTTCAACTTCAAGCTTTCAAAATTGAAAATTGAAAATTTCAATATATAACATTTATAATCATTGATCACCAAAGTTGTACTTGTAAGCTAAGTTTAACCATTACAACAAATAATATCTAACATGAAATGAAATGAAACAACTTTCACAAAGCATCATATTCATAATCCATTACCAATGAGTTATAATTGCCAACTTCAAATTTCAAACTTAAATTGTCATATATTGTGTACAAAAAATATCATAATAAATATGAAAGAGTCAACTGTCAACAGTTATGAAAACTACTAGAAACTAGAAAAGACAAGCAAATCTATTATCTAATACTTCATGGTGGCCCTTGCCACGAGAAATGTCTGATGTATGAGCAGGTCGTGGTGGTTTTCTAGGAGTCTCCTCCCGCACAGACTGACGACTAGAACCAGAAGGCACATGCCCTCCACGTGAGGGTAGATGGAGGCGGCGACAGCAAAGGAACAAGACTCGGAACTTGAGCACTGCTACTGGATGGTGGAGGTGGCATGGTTGTCGCTTCATCTTCCTCTCTCATAAGTTTCTTTTCCAGTTCTTCAAGATGTATAGTGCCATCCTCCAAATTATCATCCTCTGGGTGGTTGTCCCAAATTTTATATGTTGGATTCTCATAAGTCCAATCACAGTAATGACTCAACAACCTCAAGTTGTAGTGCACATAAACCAAGCGTTCTGCCCGATTTTCATTGAGTCTGTTTCTTTTCACATTATGTATGAAGCTGTAGGTGCTCCAACACCTCTCTGTAGAAGAAGTATTTACAACCTATGAGAGAACTTTTTTTTGCCAATTTTGGCAAAAGTCCTTGGCCGCCATATGCTTCCCACCATGTGAGAGCATCAAATCTGTCTCTATCTTCCATTGCATGGAAGGTACCAAACAAACCAGTGCAACTGAAGTATCTGCCTAATTCAAGACGCAGACTAGCATATTCCTCCCTGTCAGGTATCAACATGACTAATGCTTGCAAATATCTTGTAGATGCCTCTTCATCTATATGGGGTTTGACCCTAACCCCACCCTTGGTGCAGGTTGGCCCAACCAAGATGCAGAGAAGTATTTTGGCGTAAGGATATACGCCAAGGCATGTAGTTGAACATTATGTTTATCCCACCGTATACACACACAATTGTGAATCAGTGTATACAAGTTGCGATCATTTTTATGAACAAGATTTTTTATTTGCCCCAACCTGGTATCCATCTGCTCATACACCTCCCCAATCACTAGTTTATTTGTATCTGCAAATCGAATCTTGTGATAAACGGACTTGGTGAAATCCAATACTTGCCTCACAGGTGCCCAAAACAGACTCTCAAGAGCGGTCTCCTCCACCTGTTCAAAAATTTGCCTGTCAGCTGCATTTGTAGCCTTTTCCTTTAATACCTGCCAGTGTGGACTTGATACCATGTTAGCCAATGACTCTCTTACCTTCAAAAGGCGCCTGAAGGTGAGGTAATAGCTACCAAATCTAGTCCTCGCAATCTTCAACAACTCCAATCTTGAGTGACTGCGGAAAAGGCCATGGGTATTGCTATGATTTGTAATAAATTTTATCATTTCTTTGCCTCTCTTGTACAAATAACCAATCCATTTGTGTTGTTGGTTTTTGTTCTTAACAATATCATGCATCAAAAGGGTTCATTGTGTGAACCAAACACCCAGACCAAAATATGTTGGGGTATTTATCCTCAATAATTGCTCCTGCTGCCTTACAATTAGGAGCATTATCAGCGATGACTTGGATGACATTGTATGGCCCAATGCGGTCAATTGTTTCAAGTAATGGTTCTGCAATGTTGATGCCGGTTTTGAACTTGTTTGAGTAATCATATGCTGAAAGAAAGATGGCACCACTAACAGACATAGCAAGAACACTTATCAATGACTTGCCTTTTACATTTGTCCATCCATCAGATATAATGGACACCCCATGGTTAGTCCAAAAACTTGTCATTCTACTCAAAGAATGTGATATTTTTGCTTTTTCATGATCAAGTCCAATGGTTCTAGCCTTGTCATACCTAGGGCTCTTGTATCCTTTAGGGGCATCATTTATGGTAGAAACCGTTTTGTGCGAATAAGTTGAGCGAAGAACATTGAATGGTATCCCACATGCATAGAGAAACTTGTAAACTTTTGAATACACATCATTCTTACACCCTTTATCAAGGAAACCTGATATGCTTCTACGCCTTAAATTTGGTGACCCTGTGCCTCCATATCCACTGCCACGGGAGGATGATGAAGGAGTTCTTTGTGCATGTGATTGTGAGCTTGGTTCAAAGAAACCCTTTGATCTTTTAGATTTTTATTGGGCTTCCTTCTCTTCCCTTATGTATTGGCTCTATCTGCTGCTGACACACATGTACAAGTTTAGATTCCTATTTGTTTATCTCCATCCCATGGCCTTTTCCCGCAGAGGTGCTTTTTGGCACGGGTGTATGAACCTGTGTAATTATTGTTGCAATGGCGGCAATGAAATTTAGTGGTTCCACCCCCTTTCCTTGCTTCAGGCCTATTAACATATTTCCACAATGGGGTTTGGTCTTGTTTAGTTTTTTGACCTAACTCATGTTCACTCTCCTCCAGCTCCTCCTCACCAAGGTACTCCTCTTCGGGGTTTTCATCAAATCCACTATGACCCACTTCTTCATCCCCTTCGTCATTTTCAACCCTCCTTTTTCTACTCTCCAACACCATAATAACCAAAAAAGGAACCAAGAAGAAGAAAATGCCAAGAAATATAACCATGATGTTTGAAATTTGAAGCTTTGAATTTGCAAAAAAATGGAATGGGAAATAGAGAAAAAAATTTATTTATTTATTTAGGAATGAACATTAAAAAAAAAATTGCTAGAATAGAGTGTAGAGCTGTTAAGTTTAGGTATGTTCTATGCTTAGAGCAATTTATTTCAATTTTCACAGTTAGCTCAATATCTTCTCTAGATTAGCAATCACATCAGCATTAAAGTAAAGTGCAGATAGAACATAGACATAATTCACAGAAGATAAGCCAAGACAAGAGGACACAAGATGTGGCGCTAGCTAGGGACAAACCCCAATGTGGGGAAACCCTTGATCAATTCTTCTTATACGTTCTTTAATAGTTACAGCAGAGAGAGAGAGAGATAGTACATTTACAACAGAAGTCAACACTTTGACTTATCTAGATAAGAGCATAGATCATCTCTAAGAAGATGATACATGAGATCAGTTGAAGACATGTTGCTTCAACTGATTCTCCAAGGTGACTCCTTCACCTATCATCGTGCTGCATCTTGTCATCATGCTGCACCATGCTGCACCCATCATCACAATGCTGCATCTTATCATGCTTCATCAATCATGACAATACCCATCACTGTACTACATCATGTACCCTCATGTGCCATTGCTGCACCTTGTTTTGCCACCATGTGCTTGCTGCACCTTGCTTACCATACTGCTGTCCCAATTGCTATTGCAGCACCATGTCTTGCTGTTGTCCCAATTGCTATTGCAACACTATGTCTTGCTACTGCCCCAATGCTTACTGCTGTCCATGTGCCTTTGCTTCCATGTCACAGCTCTCCCATGTATCTATACAACACTATGTACCTTGCTGTCCCATATATCTTGACAACACTATGTACCTTGCTGTCCCATATATCTTGACAACACTGTGTACCTTGCTGTCCCATATATCTTGATAGCACTATGTACCTTGTCCCATATATCTTGATAGCACTATGTACCTTGCTGTCCCATATATCTTGACAACACTATGTACCTTGCTGTCCCATATATTAGCACTGCTGTACGAGTTGCCTTGCTGTCCCATGCATCTAATTATCAGTCCACAAACAAACCTCAATTCGCTGCATGCTATTGCTGAATTCTGCCTAGGGTTCTGTGCATGTACTTGACTGGTTAAGGCACACCAACAAGCCTAACGTCTAGGGATAATACCCTTGTTTGCCTTGCTGTCCTTAGAGATGACTGCCGTCTAGTTAGGAGGTCCTTTCTCTTCCAACAACTACTGTATTAGTCCCTTACTGCGTCCCTATAAATAGAGATATACACCCCAATATCATGCATAAAACCATCATGAAACTCACCACTAGTCTGCGTCCTGATTTGCATGGTAAGACTGCTCCAATGTGTCACCTCAAGCCATCCTTCTTGCCTCATGCAATGACTAAGAGCTGCAGCGCTTCTTTGCTCCAAATTCGCACTATATTTCAGACCTTAGGATTGCATTAGGGCATCCAACGTTAGCGCTGTTTTAGGTCTGTGTTAGGGCAGCCTTCCATGTGTGTCTAGGGCAGCCTTCCATTTGCGTCTAGGGCAACCTCTCTTTCTCCAATGTCTAGGGCAACCTCTCTTTCTCCAATGTCTAGGGCTTCCACTCTTAGATTTCTCTTCCACTAAAACCCAAGACAAGTGGAGAGAAATCAAGATAGAAGTGTGTATGAAATGACTCTCAAGACATCTCCTTTTATACTAAAACGTTGAACACATGAGGGGTTTATTTGGTTGCTGGCCGACCTTGACGAATTGTCTTATAACACAAATAAATTCATAACTCCATGAATACTAATTGGAATCGAATAATCTTTAGATCAATCCTACACCTCTCGATGAGAGGGATCCAAGAAAAATATCAGCTGCCATAAATAAGATGACCCACATGGAGTTTGGCCCTAGTTGCCAATTTTAACAAGTGCCTACCTCTTTGGCCTCCAATCTCCCTTGGAAAGCTCTTCAATCTCCCCTTGCTCCTTGCTTTCTCTTTCTCCTTGCTCCTTGCTCTCTCCTTGCTCCTTGGTCTCCTTTGCTCTCACTCTCACTTGCTTTCTCTTGCCCCTCACTCTCTCTTGCTCCTCACTCTCTCTTGCTCTCTCTTGCTCTCACTCTCACTCTCTCAATTTCTCAAATAATGAAATTCATTTGAGGGAGGGTTTAATTATATTCCTTCCCTCCCTCCCTTTTGTTGTTGGTTTTTTTTTGCTCTTGTTGTGTTAATTTGTTTAATCCGGTGTAATTTTTTTTCCACGAATTTATTTATTTATTTATTTTTCGTACGTTTTTTTTTTGGGTGTCGCGCTCCTTAAAACGATTTGGAAATAAGCAGGGAGCACAATTTTTTTTTTTCGAGAGCACACTCCCGACCCGCTCCCGCTCGGAGCACGCATTGGGAGCAGGATCAAGGGGGGTGGCGCTCCCCCGCAACACTGATTTAATTCCTCAGTAATCTCATAGTCACAAAAATGATTTTTTTTTTTTTATTTTTTATTTTTTAATAGTTTTTTAGATGTTATTAAATGTCTTTTTTAAATGTTTTGAAAAAAAAGGCAATCAAAACATAAATCAAAGTCATGGGTTAAAAAAAAATGCAAAACAAAAACAAAATTAAAATCAAATCAAAATAAAATAAATTGAAAAGTAAAAAGAATAAAAAAATAAAATTTGATTTAATCGTGAAACCTAACCTAACTCATACCCAAACAATAAAGCAAATAAAACCAAAGTCGAATTTTTGTGAGTGCTGTGCAGGTCAAGAGCTAAGCAGCGACTACAGAGGCAATGTTTGAAGGAGAGCGAGGATGAGGAGAAGGGAGTCGTAGAACGCAACGAGGAAGGGAAGGAAGGGCTCGAGGGAGGTAAGACGGGTTGCAGGCAAGGAGAGACTGGACTACGCAGGTCTACTCAATGGCGGAAGGCTCGAGCGCTAGGGAGAATGGCGATAGAGTAGAAGAGAGACGACATTGAGGAGCTACATGTAAGGGAGGAGCTGCGACGGTGTATGTCACACCCCTACACCTGCGGTAGTCTCCCAACCGCTTGTAGCAAGGTGCGACACCACCGAACGCTTTCTTTTCACCAATACTAACATTCGTGGACTACGCCTACTTTCACATTAACATTACTTAGCTTGTGTTTCGCAACCAAGTAAACATGCAATTATCCTTTATACTTAATGAAGCCCATACTCATTCATTATCATCATGCAATTATAACAAGAACATCAACAATTGCAACAAGTATAAAGGGGAGGGGCAACTCCCCATAATGTGAGTCTGCTCGATAATATATTAAGAATATCAGATTACAATACACAAGCGTGTCTTGGCCGAACCAAGTCTCACACTTAACCAAATAATACAAAGAGAGGCAAACCTGCCTTTTACAACAGTCTTGTGCACCTCTTGCACGAAGGACGGTGCTCACCCGAGCCACCTAAAATTCCAAGCCAAGTCTTACACCAAAACCGCACCTCAGAATCCACCCCGGGCACACTTGCCCAACCTTCGACTTAATTACAAGACTCCACCCAAGCGTACAGTCCTCTTAGAGCAATGCGCATGAGATATGTGCAACTCCCTCTTTAACTGCGCACTTCCTTCTTGCTCCTTGCGAAGATGTAAGAGTGAATGAGATGATGAGTTATGAGCTCTCATGCTCCGCTCATATATATGCTTCTTTGTGGGTTTACATGGGGTGTGCAGCCCCTTGGCCGACCCCCAAAGCCACTAACATGCGGCCACATAAGGGTCTTTACCAAGTCGGCTTGCCCTCACCGCAAGCTCCTTCCAAGGCGTTATATAAAGGTTCAACACTTAGTCGCATTCTTAAAGTGTCGCTGGTTTCGTCGCACATGACTCTTGTAAACGTCGCATTTCTTCTGCACTCCCGTCGCACTTCCGTTCGTCGCGCGCCCGTCGTGCGCCCGCCCACGCCCTCGTGCACGGCGACTTCGCCCAGCGCCCATCGCACAATCGCCCGGAGGCCTTACATCCTCCTCCACCTGAAATCGTTGTCGTCCTCGACAACATACCATCCCGGTAGCCATCCACCAAGATCATCATCATCCACGATGTTGACTTCTCCACACAAATCAAACATCCTTGCAACATATGTAGAGCCTCATCTCCATCATGCCTCGACTTAGTGACCAACTGCCACCAAGCTCACCATACCAAGGTATGCACCTCAACGGTATGCTCTCCATCAGATGTCATCTCGATCCATGATTACCTGACCCTCTTGTCTTCATCATGTGTCCCCATGTGAACCTCTGTCATGATACTCCAACATAATGCTAACACATCTCTGCCCACTGCATGCCCTCATGTCTCGAACTAGTCGGGTGATCAGTCCAACTATCACGCTCAAACCATGAGAGTGAACATCCTCATGCCATCATCAGTTGTTCCTCAAACATCTGCCACATCCTCGACTCATCAAGAATCTATCTCCATAATCCATGCTCAGGTCCATGGAACTCCATCCATCTCATCTGCAACATGCTGTCCATGATGTTTGGTGTCAATGTGCTACAAGAAATCAGCCACATCTATCCCAACATCATCATCTATGTGTGTGTCTCCTCCATATGAAGAGACCATCTCCTCAAACATCGACTCTTGATGTGCCACATCCAGGTCCATGAAGCAACCTCCATCATATCCGCAATGTGCCATCCCTCAAGTCATCCATAGAAACAAGTATGCACTTGTCTCATCTATCCATGTGCCAAAAGTAGTTGAGTCTCGGCTCAACCCATGCCCAAGCCAAGGAATCATCATCATCATTGTAACTCCATCACTCCAAAGTGTCTCATATTGATCCTCCACATCAAGTCACTCTTCCAAGCCATGCCCATACATGTACTTCGAAAGTATGCATCCCATACTGCATCAAAGTCTCTTGACCTCAGCTCCTCAATGCAACATATCCTCTTAAGTCCACCATATATGAAGTCCCTAAAAGTCACAACAATCTCATGTCATCACGAGCTCCATAATCTGCTCACAAATCCATCCAAGTCCATGGCCTTGTTGTACATAAGTGCACAACCTCTCCATCGGCTCATAAGTAATAAGTCTCCATGTCACACTAGCAAATCCATCTGCACAACACCTCTGCCTTGGCACTCCTCATTGGATGCCCATAAGTGACACCTCTACAAGTGCTCCTGCATCATGTCCCTGCATAAGACTGCCATGCTTCATGTCTCCAACCTGATGTCCATGACTATGTTGTCCATGTAGTCCAACCAAGTAGACTCATCACAACAATCGGTCATCCTCATCCAAGCTGCAATCTTCGGTTTAGTGAACTCGATCACTCAACCATGTCATCATGTCATGAGTCCCTCCATCATAGCTCCTCCACCAAAGTGTCCACCAAGACTATCTCTTGGTCTCGGCCATGAGAAGTCCACCCAAGAGTGTGCCCTCCAATCTGTCCATGAGTCATGCCGGGCACTTAGCCAATCTTCCATATGGCTAAAGCATGACCCAATCCTCCACAACGATCATCATGTTCCTCCCTTGTCAAGGGCCTTTGCACCTTCTATCATAAGGTCACAAATAACCCCAACAAGTTTTGCAACAATCAACAATCCTTGCTTCTACATACAAGGTCTCATCCTAGTCATCCATGGCAAGATCCTCCATAGCATAGGCAAACTGGCTTTGCCTCTCCCTGCATATGGTCCATCCACCAAATGCCCAAATGAAACACAAGTATCAATACTTACTTCATCATCATGAGGCTCCTCCATGTGAGTGTCCTCATCCATCCATGTTTGCAAATTGCACGATCTTGGTCCAACTTGATCAATCTCAAGTTCACCAACCATCGTTGTCATGTCTGCAACATCTTCAACTATCATCACTTCCTCTTCCTTGTCAGCACAATCTGCAACTTCATCTTGCTCCATTGTCCAACCAAGTTGAAGAAGCTCTTCTTCAACATTCTTTTCCAAGACTTCAAGTTCCTTTTGGATCCGGGGCTTCTCTTCCTTCAACCTCTTCAACCTGTATAAGGTAAGCAAGAGCTTCCCTTCACCTTCTCCCAAACTTGCCATGCCTTGTCGTTCAGCTTGGTCCAAGCACTAAGCTTCACCTCTGCTAAACCTGCTTCCACTGTCACGAGCAACCCTGCTCAAACCGAGTCTTGAAACTACCTTCAAATGCTTCAACACCTGAACCTTGTTCAAGCCTCAATATCACCTGTCATCAACTGTCATACACTTGGAAGTTCACTTACTTCACCCAGCTTCCTGCAAGACTTCTCCAAGTCTTCAGACCTGCTCTGATACCAACTGTCACGCCCCTACACCTGCGGTAGTCTTCCAACCGCTTGTAGCAAGGTGCGGCACCACCGAACGCTTTCTTTTCACCAATACTAACATTCGTGGACTACGCCTACTTTCACATTAACATTACTTAGCTTGTGTTTCGCAACCAAGTAAACATGCAATTATCCTTTATACTTAATGAAGCCCATACTCATTCATTATCATCATGCAATTATAACAAGAACATCAACAATTGCAACAAGTATAAAGGGGAGGGGCAACTCCCCGTAATGTGAGTATGCCCGATAATATATTAAGAATATCAGATTACAATACACAAGCGTGTCTTGGCCGAACCAAGTCTCACACTTAACCAAATAATACAAAGAGAGGCAAACCTGCCTTTTACAACAGTGTTGTGCACCTCTTGCACGAAGGACGGTGCTCACCCGAGCCACCTAAAATCCCAAGCCAAGTCTTACACCAAAATCGCACCTCAGAATCCACCCCGGGCACACTTGCCCAACCTTCGACTTAATTACAAGACTCCACCCAAGCGTACAGTCCTCTTAGAGTAATGCGCATGAGATATGCGCAGCTCCCTCTTTAACTGCGCACTTCCTTCTTGCTCCTTGCGAAGATGTAAGAGTGAATGAGATGATGAGTTATGAGCTCTCATGCTCCACTCATATATATGCTTCTTTGTGGGTTTACATGGGGTGTGCAGCCCCTTGGCCGACCCCCAAAGCCACTAACATGCGCCCACATAAGGGCCTTTACCAAGTCGGCTTGCCCTCACCGCAAGCTCCTTCCAAGGCGTTATATAAAGGTTCAACACTTAGTCGCATTCTTAAAGTGTCGCTGGTTTCGTCGCACATGACTCTTGTAAACGTCGCATTTCTTCCGCACTCCCGTCGCACTTCCGTTCGTCGTGCGCCCGCTCGCGGCCTCGTGCACGGCGACTTCGCCCGGCGCCTGTCGCACAATCGCTCGGAGGCCTTACAATGTAGGTCGAGATGGGAGTAAGGTAGTTTTAGAAGACCGTGGGGATAACAGGGAGTTCGAGTAGCACGCAGGAATGATAGAGAAAACGCAGGTTATGGTAGTCTCGAGGGGGAAGAGCTTGAGCAGCGAGGAAGAGGGAAAGGCTAGCAGAATGGAGGAGTAGGGGTTTTTGATTTGTTTTTCTTTTCGAAATTTGCAGCAGATCGAAAACCCCAGGTAGTAAAAAAAATTTCGAAATTTTCCAAAGAAGGAACAACGCAGCCAAAAGCTAGTAGTTCAAACCCTTAAAAAATTTCTCAGAAATTTGTGATTAATGTGATATTATTTTGCTTCAGATTTATCCTTGAAACCCTTATAAAATCTTCAGATTTAAATTTTAAAACCCTTGGACTGTAAAATTTTCTAAAAAAAGTGTCCCTGCAAAATGATACTGAAGCCAAATCTTACCCTCCAGGGCCTAGATATGGCTTCAAACAAGGATTTTTCTTCAGATCTGTACCTGCAAATGACAATAACGCCCAAAAACGATATATACGATATATACATCAAATGAAATATTTAGTCTATTAGTGGTGAGGTAGATAAGACTTCCTACAAGTTGTCTATACTTGGTTGCATCCTCAAATTCATTCCTTTCTTTTGAAGTGAGCTTCAAATTCTGTTCCATTGGAGTATATGAATGATTGCATTCAACTATGCCAAACCTATTAAACAATTCTCCAATGTAGTTCTTTTTGAGAGAGGAATATATAGTTTGGATGTGGAGTCACTTCAATGCCCAAGTAGTAGTGAAGATTTCCCAAATTCATCATCTCAAATCCTTTTTCCAACTCTTTCTTTATGGATGCAATAGAATTTTCATTGTTCCTTGTTATCAACATATCATCTACATATACCACATGGTAGACAACAATTTTGTCATTTTGATAGAAAAACAAAGTTGCATCATCAATATTAAAGTGTTTGAAATATAATTTTAGAGGATGCTCAGTCAACTTTTCATACCAGGCTTGTGGTGCTTGTTTTAGGTCATATAAGGATTTGATGAGTTTGCATACTTTTTGTTCTTGTCCTTCACAATAAAACTTTCTGGCTGAGACATGAAAACATTTTCTTTCAAGTCTCCATTCAAGAAAACAATGTTCACATCCATTTGATGAATTGTTCATCCATTCTGAGTTGCTAAGGGCAAGAGAGTCTGTATGGTGGCCCATTTTGTTGTAAAAGTCTCCTCATAATCAACACCTTTTTGTGCAAATCCTTTTGACATGAGCCTTGCTTTGTTCTTGTCAAGTGAGCCATTTCATTTGTACTTGTTCTTGTAGACCCACATGCATTCAATTGATTTTGTTTCAAATGGAGGGTCAATCAACTTCCATGGTCTATTCTTTATGAGAGCATCATACTCTTTTTGCATTGCTTCTTTCCATTCCTCACGAGAAACATCTTTAAAGGAAGTTGGTTCAAAGTTTGTAGATAAATTCAATTCACAATGTTATGAAACATCTATATTATGAATTGAAACATTCATATTATTAACTGAATCAAAATTATCTACGTCACCTTCATCTTGTTTGGTTGAACTTCTGGTTCTTGTCTTCTCAACCTCATCAGAATGAACACTTTCAAGTGTTTTGGTGAGCCATTTTTGGGGAGCTTTCTAAGATGGGGCTGCATCAAGGTTTAGCTTTCCATTCCTCTCAATCACATCACTCAAAGGGTCTTCCTGATATGAAGAAGTGGCCAAAACTTCATGAGGGGGAGACAATGCTTCAGAAGGAGATTCCATAAATTGATCCAAGATAGGGATCTCCCCTTCAAGATGTGGAATCTCATTATCAAATTCATAATAAGGTTTTGTATGATTGAATCTATCCAAATGATCACGCTGCTGTTGAACAATTTTGTCAGTCTTGGAAGAGTCCAGAAAAATCACATCTTTAGATAAAACAAACTTCTTATTTACCTCATTGTAAAGACGATATGCCTTGGTGGTATCTGAATACTCCAAGAAGATGCATTTCAAACTCCTTGCATCAAGCTTGCTTCTTTGTTACTTGGGAATCAATGTGATATTCACAATGTCAGGCCAAGTTGATTTTTGTATTGGTGTGAATAAACTTATATTGCATTACAAAGCGACCCTTCATCTTCCAAGGTTGGTTCCTATTCTAACCATTCATATTTCTCCTATTTACATATTTACAAAATATACACCAAATCCCCAAGGATTAGGTGTCTAACAATATCATTGTCCATATCCATTAACAAATAATTTTGCATCCTCTTGCCATGTGATCATTGTCCTTGTTCGCTCCTTTAACACCCCATTCAAGGGTTTGGAGTCCTCCTTAATGATGGTTAGACAATCCCTTTAGAGATGACCAACCTCTAGATCCTCCCAGCTTGTGTTTAGGTCTTTCTCTTCCCTTTTGACCTATTCATTGGTTAGCCTATCCATTGAACGGTGTCTAACACTGGAGGGGGAGGGGGATTTTAAGGATGGAAACTTATGTTAAAGTTTAGAAACCTTAGCGAATGTTACTAGTCCTTAATATTCAAATTGTAAAATGCTTGTCCATATTTTTTTGAAAATATTCAAGTTTATAATGATTTTATATAGTATCTATAAAATTTTGGTGGTATTTAAATTAAAATAATTTTATACAACAAAATTTGGGCAAACCATTTCTAGAAAAAAATGGAAATTGGCAAATCTTTTTTTTTTCTTTTTTTCTTTTTTTGAAAAAGCATGGAAAATTAGCAAACCTGCAAATATTCGCCTCTAAAATTTTCCTTAGTCTAACATGGGAGGGCATGATCCTCAATATTTGTTTTATGGTATCAATGATGTCTATGTCAGTAATTAGAGGCTAGTTTATGGTGTTTTTCTCTCGCTTGGTCCCATTTTGTTTCCTAGTAAGAGAGTTTATTAGGATTTGAGAGCCCTCTTCCACCTCCACTTTGCCATTTTGCAATTTACAACTATTCAAAGGCCTTTTCTGAATCTTTTTATTTTGTTGAATTGTTGGTGTCTTGACCTCTAGACCATGTATAGATTGTGGGAATGGCTCTTTTTTCATCTCTACAATCGTCGTGGATCTTTGAAAGTCTCGGGTTAGCTTTAGACCCTTTGTCGAAGTCAAATTTTATGAATCCAATGAGTGGTGCGTACCATTCCATTGGGAAGTTAATCTTAGGGCTGATTTGCTCACCTCTGCTTTTGATGCTTGTTAGGTTCAATCACCAGGCTGCTAAAATTCCTTTTTCTCTACCCGACATTTCTTGTTGTTCGCAAGCCAATTTGCTATGTAGATTGTTTCTTGAAAGTTTCCCAATGGTGCCCCATAGCTCTCCCACCTCTATCTTGAGTCTTGAATATGCTTCTGTTTCTTTGCAAATTGTTGACAAAAGAAATCTTGGAAACAATTGCAAAGTATTGCTCAAATTTTGGTTTGCAAATGGAGTAGGTCACCATTTTCCCAAGATAATTATAGTATAATTTATGTTCCTATTGGATTGTCAAAAGAGTTATGCTCCCATGGATTGTAAGGCTACAAAGATACTACATTGTTAAATAGGTATGCTACATTTTCCTCCTTACCTATACACATCTAATTGGTAAATGACCCTTTAAAGGCTCTTCTTTTCGGTGTGCCCCATGCAGGGAATTTTCTTCTTGCTGAGAACCAAAGAAACATAATGATATTGACCAAAGTGGTAGAATTTAAATTTTCTTTCAAACTTTTCCTCGTTCCTCTCCTTGATTAATTGAGCCTAGAGAGGTAAGCTTTCTTGACTAAGTAAATTCCTCCTTTTTGCTATCCCCATCTAAGTATATCCTCCCCATCGTGATGGTGGATCTTCCCTTTTTTAGAATGTTCCATGTGATCTATGTGTTTCCTCGAGTTATATCTATTGACCAAGCATTTAATGGTTTCCATGTTTGCCACCAATTCTCCTATCCTTCCTTCATGTTTATCTTGTTTTGATTGAGGCAACCCTAGTGGTCTACTAGGAGTATATTCCTTGCTTTTAAAAGGCTACGATTCATGTTCAACAGAGGGTTTTGTTGCCAACAATCATCCCAAAAGTGTATAGAATTCCCTTGTTGAACTTCCCAAAAGCATCGTTACTAGGCCTAGTTTTGGGTTTTCCAAGCATTGTTCCAAATCATTGATACTAGACACACTTTGCTCATTCTAATGATATTAAAGCTTCAATGTTTATTTATTTTCATTTAGAACTCTAGTTATATGTATCACACAATGGCATTTTCCTATATTCACACTTGCATGCCATATATATGAACAAACATTGCATATTTGGTTTCTAATGGTTTGTATTACATTGAAGTATACACACACATATACATACATACACATATGTGTGTGTACACATACATACATACACAAATATAAATACATGTGTGTGTGTGTGTACTGGATACTGTGTGCAAACATTGCATATGTGGTGTCTAATGGTTTGTATAACATTGAAGTAGACACACACACACATACATAACACACATAAACATACACGTACATACATACACGTGTGTGTATGTATTGTATACTATGTGTGTATTTGATATTTGAATATTTGATGCCATTTGATTGGTTTATACATTGTTTTTTTGGCTGGTTAAGACTAGTTAAGGTTTTAGTTAGTATTTTTGTTGGTTCCAATTTGGTTCTAGTTTTGACAAGCTTGGTTGGGACCCCAAATATCTGAGTACTGCCCTAAAATTTGTAAAGAGAGAGCTCTTGATTTCTTATTGTTATTCTTCTAGTGAAACATCTTGGGAGGTTTGTGTTCCATGAATTTGGCCCTAATTAGATCTTAGGACTCACTTATGGTGATCCTCCTATATTATTGTTTTTTGACATCCCTTGGTCTTGATCCTCTATCGGAGGAGGAGAATGTGTTGTTGAAGCTTGTTCCATTGTCATCTTTTCTTGCAGAGGGGGATCTATCTTTATACAAGGCTGAGTCAAGTATGGAGAGTAAAGCCTCTTTGTAGTTTGGTGTTGGGGAAGATTCACCATTGAGATAGGTTCCTTAGAAACCTCTATGACTTAGGTTGATTTCATTTAGGCTTCTTAGGAGCTTGAAAATGGTTCATATTTGCTACAATCGAATCAATGTTTACCTTTCCTTTTGTTTCATATTTTGAACTCTATTAAGTCTTCTTTTTGATTGTTCACAAACTGAAAGGGCTTTTAAACTATGTGCATGGGAGAGGAGATTGGGGAGCACCTAGTTCAAAGGATTTTTCACTATATTTTTGTCTGCTTTGGTTAATATTGGCATACATGGTGCCAACTATCTATTCTTGAAGCATACCCTATAGTTGAAGGGAATATTTTTCATATTTCAATTGTTGTTATAATCCAACAATAACTATTTGATTGCGTCAAATTATGTAACTCCTACTTGTCTATCATTACAAAGAACTAAACGCGGTATCTTTTGACTGTATTTGTGAAGAATTCCCTTATACTTATCCCCCACAGGATGATTTTCCTATTACATAGGGTATTTATATAATTAAATTGGCTTGTTAGAATTTGGGTAGCTCTGAAAGTATTTATGAAAGGCGAAAACCCACCAAAAGGAGTTGGTTGGGCAAGTTACCCAAGTAGTTGGGGTTTTGACCTAAAGATGTGGGGTTGGACCCAAGACAATTAATTTTTTATTTTTATCTTAAAGGGTAAGTGACAAAACCCTAAAGGATCTAGGGTTTTTCCCTAAGTTGCATGAAGTGGTGAAATGTTTTGGAGTTTCCGAAATGGGTACATTTGGAAATGTCACCTCCCAAAAATGGAGACGTCAACTGAAACATCACACACACACACATATATCTTGCAAGGAAAAAAAGGGAATAAGACCCATAGATGACAAGTTAGAAGGAAAACCAAGTCTGTATTAACTCTAATAGATGATTACTTGATGGTCGAGTTTCCATCGAGTTTCAGAGTTTTGGGTAGGCGTATGACCTGAAATGCTGGGTTCCTAGAAGTTTCATGCAACATAGGTTTTGCCTAAGAAGTTCTAAGAGAAAAATGTAAATAAGAGCCAAAGGAGAGGCTCATTGTACACAAGTGGAAAGACTCATTTGTGTGCAAGGAGTGCCTTAGAGGAAGGCTGAGTTCTGCTCATGGAGGCCGAGATCTGCCCTTGAAAGAAGACTGCAGCAAGAATACCTTCTGTTCTATGAAGCCGAGTGAAGGATTAGATAAGCAGCAAGAGAGCCAAGATTTTGGAGGGCTGGTTAAAGTCTGTTTAGGCTACAAGGGAGGTCTGTTTAGGGCTAGGTTATGCCCTAGTCTTGGCTGCAGCCATAAAGGTGACCATCCTTGCTGAACAGATCAGGCTGAGCTTGGTTCAGGGCCTGGTCAAGGCCAATGAAGTGATCCATGCCATGCTGCTATGTCTAGAGGGGCTGGTCGCAAGCAGCCGTAGTCTTTGAATGAGGCTGAGTGCCTCAGCCATTGTGAACAGAAGTACTGTGGTGGGCCGAGGGCTAGTTAGAGGGCATCCATGAAGTCTGAACAGAGCTAAGATATGGCAATCCATTCTTGTGAAGAACATTAGCCTAAGGAAGGAGCAGCAGAATCTCAAGGAGAAGCCGAGCTCGAAGAGGACAAAAGGAAGTCTTTTCTGTGCATGTGAAGAGGCCGAAGTCTGTCCAGAAGCAAGGCCAAAGTTCTGTTTCTTTTCTGAGCTCTAGAAGGATTTGTTTATAGGCAGAAATAAGCCCACTGAAATTCTGCCTGAGGTGTATTTTGTTCTGAGTCAAAAGGGGTGGGCCGAAGCCCTAGAAAGAGGCCTAACAGCCTCATATCTGCCCACTGTAGGAAGCCAAAAGGCCTCAGGACTTGTGCAAGAGTTTGTGGGGGGCCGAAGCCCTAGAGGAGGCCAAAAAATATCTCAGCCCTTGACCAGTGGTAGGTGAAGTGCCTTAAATAGAGATCATGCCAGAGAGATTGCAGGGAGGGGGGCACGGTGTGCTGAGATGTTGGTGTAGTTGGATTCCCGAGTGTGTATGTTTGGTAATGGAGATGTGAACAGCATCTATAGCAGCTTATTATGCAGTGAATTTGAAGGACCAAATTGGCTGAGTAGCTGTTGGCACAGAGGAAGAAAAGAGACTTTCTTTGTGATTTTTGTTAGGCAGATTATGGATCTGATGGAATAGAAGCCCCAATTGTGTATACTAGTTGTATCAGGGTTTTATGAAGGGCAATGATCCCTAGTACAGGAGCCCCATGATTCTTTTATTAATGGACCAATAAAGATAGAGTGTTGGGCTCATAAAATATGTGTACTTAATTGCAATGTTCCACCAAGACTCTGGGACAGGGAGACGCGGGTGCGGGGAGACTCACAAAGGGGACGCGTGGGAGTACCCTCAAATTTTAGGGAAATTTAGGGGGGATGGGGGACGTCGGGGTATATAGTTTTTTTCCTTATATATATATATATCAAATTCATATTCTATAATGAAAGCATAAATACAATAATACATACATACTTGAATTAAATAATGAAATACATTGATCCATACTCATCATCCTTACTAATACATACATGATTCATCCATAGACCATGAGATTCAATAATGAAATACTCTGATCCATATTCATTATTCATTATTCACCATTCTAGAATCTACATTGATTTAAAAATTAAATTCAGCATTCTAGATTCTAAATTGATTTAAAATTTAAATTCATTATTCATTGTTCTAGAATCTAATTAGTACTAGGAAAAATAGACTATAATAGATACTGAAATCTGAAGTCTGGAATAGTAAATTGATATAGCTAAAACTCAAAAACAATGGACTCTGGAGTGATGAGTCTAAAAGTCACTTTAAAATACACAAAGGGATTGGTGCTCTTGATTAAATACTAATTCCATACCCTTGTACATGACAAAATGCAATGGAAACATTGCAATCCATCGAATCCTGAATTCCTGAAAAAGTGTTAAGTCTGCTAGATTTTGAGTGAGATCTAAAATTCTACTTTCTCCATATGAATTGAATAGCATTAGTAGGGAAATATGGTCAAATACTAGGTTTTCCCTGTCATAAATCATTGTTTACAAGCAAATTTAAGGGGGGGGACGCATAGCCCATTTTGAGGGGGGACGCCCAGGCGTTCCCCTTTTGGGGAGTCGCGTCCCCCACACTGGGGAAACGCCCCCCTTGCGTCTCCCCGCGTCTCCCCAAAAGGGGGACGTGGGGAAATGTTTCCCCAGACGTTTCCCCATCCCAGGTTCGTGGGGTGCGAGGGGTGCGCGCACCCGACCCTGGGGGACGCGTCCCTGTGGAACACTTCTTAATTGATTTCACTACTGTTATATTTCCGCTGTGCAAAGTATGTGTTGGGGTTCCTAGTGTGTTTATGTGCTAAGATCTAGTCATAGACCAGATCTAGGGCCTAAGGAAAATTCAACATGGCCTTAAAGCTGGATTGCTTCCAGGTCAGCAGCCAGCCCAGATGAACCTTCTAGTACTGATTTTGTTGAAAATAGTTTGCTTTGTGGAACAGAAAATCTTGGATTAACAAATTAAATTTTGTTAACTATATTGAGTAATAAGCATCAAATGATAAATCTCCAGATGGAGACAAAGCATCTTTAATAGCCCCGAGTACTTCTCTAGGGATTATCATTTTCTTTGATGACCATAATGGGGTTGTTGAGAAGTCTTTATATGAATGTGGAAGGCAGATAATATTCCACATCCATTAGCAGTGAATGCATACATGCTTTAGAATCTAGATAGCCATCATAATAAGTTTAAACATAACTATAGTAGTTTACCGTTTATTGCATGAAGAGTGCATACTGTTAGCTAGTAGAAAACTATTTGAAGGTTATAATTTTATTTTTACCCTCCCCTTCAACTAATTTCATGTTTTCGCCCTTTTTGGAAAATCTTCAATTTGTTGTTTAGCAACTTACTCACCACATTTCATTGTATCAATTGTCACTTTTCTCTTTAGCATTTCTGTTTGCTGGTTGTAAAAATTATGATTAAACTTTTGAATCATAGTCTTGTGTATTTGTTAACTACAACTGTGGCAATTAATTTCATGTTCCCCACATTTTGGCAAATCTTCGAATTACTGTTTTCCATTTCATCATTTCCTGTTCTTGTTTCTAGCAACATTCTTACTATGTTTAAGTTGCCACTTCTCCATTTTGCATTCTGTTTGTTACCTGGGTACATATTATATTTGAACATTTGACTTTGAAGTTTGAACCATAGTCCTGTACATTTGATAACCACTACTGTAGCTTTTCTTTGCAAAACGTGGCTGCTTTTTTAAGGCTTACTGCTGCATTTATCATATGGTAGATATGTAATTATATAGATGGATATGGATTAAGATAGTTCATTGCTGTGAGAGTTACTAGCTTCTTTATCCAGAAACTAAGCAAGTAAATGATTCTTGCAGGAGTAGGAGGCTACTCATATTTGTATGAGCCACTTTGGTGGGCAGGCATGATTACCAGTAAGTTTTACATGCATCTACACCTACAATTTATTTCTCCTGAATGGACTTCTTCAGATTTATATTATGAGGCTGATGTTCCATCAATACTGTAATATGTGGCCTTTGTGTTGTTTGTGAAACTGCTAGCCATTCAAGAAAATGATGGTACAGAAGGGGAAATAATAGCATCCAACAATTTATTTATAAAAATGTCCAATAAATGTCATCATAATAATGATAAATTTCAAGACTGAACCTCCATGAATTGATGTATTCTGTAATCATTTAGAACTTTAAAAGCTTAAGAGAGTTGATTTTGCCAGTCCGTTAGTTGCATTTATTGAGTCCATTTGTTACATCTTGTTTTTGGCCTGTTCATGCCCCAGATATTGATATTCGCTTATGCTGCTGTCATCACCACTTTGCTGTCAAGCTTATAATGCATTACCATACATGTTCACAGAAAAATCTTTCAGTGCTATTGTTTGTAGTATTTTTTATGGGCCAATCCTTTATATTATCAGATTCCAGCTTTATATCATCTGTAGCTAATAATTCCTGCTTTATATCATCTGTAGGTAATAAATCCTGCTTTATTTTTAATGCTTCTCACCTTTCTGAATCCTCTAGATCCACTTCTTCCCTGATACCATGGACTTCTGATAAGCAGACTGTCCTACCTGATATTGTCATCATTCCAATGATGGTATTGTTTCCAGCTGTAGACCCATTAGAAGGATGGGACTTTGTTACCGGGCTAAGTGACCACTTGAGAAGATTTATTTGAGGAATTACACAAAATCTCTCTAGAAGGATGGGACTTTGTTACCGGGCTAAGTGACCACTTGAGAAGATTTATTTGAGAAATTACACAAAATCTCTCTAGCACTTGCCTTATCAAACTTCTAGTTGTTGAATATTGTTGATATGAGTAATGTATGCATTTTGAAATTTTTGAATGTTCCATATGTTCTGAGGTTGAATAAGCAGGTTATCTCTTTTCTCTTGCTGGTTATCTGCATGGCTCAGGCTACCATCCATCCCTTCAAATGATGTCGGGTTGAGTATGACTCACTATTGAGAATTATGATGTTCTTTTCAACAATGGTTAGATAGGAGCATCAAATGAAAACCTAAAACAAATCTTCCAGTCTTCACAGGTTGAATACATATGAATGCACTAATTTGGATGCTTACCTCAATATTAAATTAGTTACGTGGGGCAGCAGCCTTTTTCACAGCATACTACATCTGGTGGAGCCTTGATATGTTGGGTGACATGCTCTCAGAAAATTGAAGTCATTGGCCATGAATAAATGCTTGAGGTGGACTATGTTCTCTAAGGTTTATTTGTGACATCTATGGGGTTTATTTGACATTGAATCTGGATTTATTAAATATGAATGCACTAATTTGGATGCTTACGTCAATTTTAAATTAGTTATGAGGGGCAGAAGCCTTTTTCGCTGCATCCTACATTTGGTGGAGCTTTGATATGTTGGGTGACATGCTCTCAGAAAACTGAAGTCATTGGCTATGAATATACACTTGAGGTGGACTAAGTGCTCTAAGGTTTATTTGTGACATCTATGGGGTTTATTTGACATTGAATCTGGTTTATTAGTTGCTGTTAGGTGCTATTTTAATTGAAAATCAGAAAATCAACTTGTGAAATTGTTTGGGCAGTGTCACAGCAAAATAGAGCACCTCGTGCATACTTGCAAAGCCTCACTAGGTGACCTAGAAAATGTGCGACACACAGGAGTGTTACCACTGTCACCTCAGCAACTACTCCCTTCGCTAGGTGACCTAGAAAATGTGCAACACACAGGAGTGTTACCACTGTCACCTCAACAACTACTCTCCTCCCTTTAGTGAACGACACAATCCAACACAAAGGAGGCTTCCTTGGTAGGGCTTAGGAATCAAGTAACCCAAGGATTTTATGCGAAGTGCCCCGTAAGGATCCTACAACATAAATCCACTGAATGAAGGTATAGTGAATTAGGGTTGAAGAAAATACTCAAGGCTGTTATAAACTAGGGTTTTAGGCCAGCAAATTGCAGCAAAACAATAGCTTATAATAGCAGCAAATTTATCTGCGAATAATGATCACACTATCAGAGCTAAATTAGAGTAAGCTAAGGACAATTACAAAAAATTTTGATGGTTGACAAGACATTTAACAACAAATAAAACCTTGATGTCAACCCTAGAAATCACTGAAAAATGTTTGAAATTTTTTAATTTTTCTTCTATAATGAATGTCTAACCCTATGGCACACATTAGCAAGCCATTAAATGCTGAAAAGATAAGATTTTGCTGTAGTTTAACCCTAACTTACCATTAAAAAACGATTTTTATATTTTAAAAGAATGCCAAAAGTGAGAAAGACAAGTGCCTTCTCAAGCTAGGGCATATGGAGTCTAGGTTACAAACTATTTTAGGGATTATTTGAAGTGATTTAAATCTGAACAAAACTAGGGCAAATAAACTAATTTACCCTGGAGTTTGACATTTAGGTTCTCAATTTTTGGATGATTAATGAAAAGAAAAACCTATCCCTATTCCTCAAATACTTGGAGAAAGGGTTTAGCTCAACAAAGGACAATGAAGAAAATACCAAATAAACTAACCTAGTGCAAGAACATTAATCTTGTGGAACATGATACCTAGATAAAGCAAATGAACTAACTTCACCATGCAACATCCTAGATCCACAATAAGCATCCGATCACATCAAATCACAAGATCCACCCAAGACAGTCCCTAAACTAGTCCTTCTACACAAGAGAGAGAAATCACTAATGAATAGAAGTTGTAATTCAAGTGTTGCAATGAATTCAAGAGGTAAATTGACCCTCTAGTTATATGAGAGCAACTAGGTTGATTTATCCTCAAATGAGCCTAAAATCCCTAAAAATTGCTAAATACAAGGTGGATTGTTCATTAAGCTGATGCCCAAAGATAGCCAAAATAATGAAATAACATGAAAACAAGCCTCAATCAACCCACCATGCAAGTATCGAAGCCTCTAAGGGTGACATCATCATCGAAAATACATCTCTCTCCACGAAAAGGTGCAAGGGTTGACCAAAGAGTATATACCTTAAGTCATGTTTCCTCATCCAAATGGTGCCACATCACCAAATAAAACCATGTCAAGCCCAACATCATCCTCAAGAAAGCCCCACATCATCATGAAATGCATCCCAAGCGTGACATCATCATGCTAGGCCATGTTGTCACTATGGTAGGTGTAAAGTACCTTCCAATTGGATCTTGAGTCATCATCACCGTCGAAAGAAGAGCAATGCACATCAAGAAGGTACAATGCCATTCTAGGGGCATCTTATCATCACTTGGGCACATCTAAGGCTCTAAGGCTAAGGGAGGGTCTCATCAACTGTGCCAAGTCACCCTCAAGGTCAACGTCCCTCAAAAGGTGCCCAACATCCTCCGTTAGAGTGCTCCGTGTCACCATCAAAGTGGTTGGGCATTGTCTATGTAAAGTTGGAGAGGCATCACATCATTCCTCAAGGGATCTTAGCTACACTTAGAAGAATCATCTAACACATACTCAAAGAATCAAGTGACATCAACATCATGGGTACAAAATCCATAAGAGCATCAAGGTGGACCATATTTAATGTTTGATCAACTTTGATTGAAAGGTTGCACCAACACAATGCAAGCATCGGCTTGCCCTGGCACCACTTGCCACCTTGAAGTGTTCTCTGGCACCAACTTGAAGGTGACCTCAATCTTCGCATTGCACTACCTGCCACCTTGAAGATAGAAGATGTTCTCAGGCACCTAATTGAAGAAGTCTTCGGTCTCCTCCGTGCACCACCCAACCACCCTTAAGAAGGAAAGATAAATGAATTTGATATTTTACAATAAATACGTTGCACAACCACTTGATCACTGCATTACATAATCACTACTCTGATAACTATCTAATCACTGCTCTAGTTCCTTTGCTATTGTCCAATAGTCACTTATTGGTACACTATCATAACACTGCCACTCTCTTTTGTTGGTTGTTATACCGATGTCCCAAAAACTCTATTTCAACTAGAACTTCATTTTGGTCATTTAACCTTTCCTCGGAACCTATTGACTTCATGTGTTTGATACACTCGCAATAAGCTCATAGACCTTTCAAACATACACAAGAGGTTTTGGTCATCAATCATGAGCAAAAACACTATCAATCATGTCTAGTTGCATCTGTCTCTGAGCTACGATTGCCCAACTTCTTCCGGATTTCAATTTAGATTAATAATGACTTCTAGAACCCAAAATAATGATATAGAACCATGTATTAAATTAAATGTTCTACAATTTGATTCTTTCTAGGCATTTTCCGGCACTGGCGCTACAAAACGCACACCGTCAGTTTTCTTAATTATTCGACAAAATGGAATTTATAACCCAAAAATAAAATGATAAAATTTTGGCCTTACTGCAAGGGGCCTCGAACTTGTGACCTTGGGTGCAAGGTTGCGTGGGAGCGAGAGTGGGGAGCAACATTTTCAAAAGCTCTCGGTTTGTGAGCGAATCAGGAGCGATTTTTTTTTTTATATTTTATATAATTTTATATATTTTGATGCATATATGTCAAAAAAGTCATATAGAATGATGAATTAGATATAAAAAGCATAAAAACATGGATTGAACCATAACATCAATCATCTAGAAGTTATAATCTTCATCAACCATGTCCACAAATTAGTAATATACAACATATCGAGTCTCATGATTCATCAATCTTAAAGTTTCAAGCTTTCAAAATTTGATATATAACATTTATCATCATTGATCACTATAGTTGTAACTTGTACTTGTAACCATTACCATTACGAAGTAACCAAACGATAACAAAGAATATCTAACATGAAATGAAACATTTCAACTTTCAACTTTCAAGAAGCATCATATCCATAATTCATTACCAATGAGTTATAATTGCCAACTTCAAACTTAAATTGTCATATATTGTTTACAAAAATATCATAATAAATATGAAAGAGTCAACAATTATGAAAACTACTAGAATCTAGAAAAGACAAGTAAATCTATTATCTATTGCTAATGCTTGGGCTCCTTGCCACGAGAAATGTCTAATTTCTAAGAAGGTCATGGTGGTCTACTGGGAGTCTCCTCTCGCATAGACGGACGACCAGAACGAGAAGGCACATGACCCGCACATGAGGATGTAGATGGAGGTGGTGACAACAAAAGCAATGATTATGGAACTCGAGCACTACAAACTGATGATGGGGGTGGCATGGCTGTTGTTCCTTGATCAACATCTTTCAAAAGTTTTGTTTCCAATTTTTCTAGATGTAGAGCGCCATCCTCCAAAGTATCTTCCTCTGGGTTGATGTATCATCACAAGCCTGCTCACAATAATGTTTCAACGACCTCAAGTTGTAGTGCACATAAACCAAGTTTTCTACACGGTTTTTAGAGCTGTTTCTTCTCACATCATGGATGAAGCTATAGGTGCTCCAACACCTCTCTGTAGAAGAAGTATTTGCAACCTGTGAAAGCACTTTTTTTGCCAATTTTGCCAAAATTCCTTGGCCGCCATACGTGTCCCACCATGTGTCAACGTCAGATCTTTCCCTATCTTCCATTGCATGCAAAGAACCAAACACTCAAGTTGTAGTGCACATAAACCAAGTTGTAGTGAACCAAACACTCAAGTTGTAGTGCACATAAACCAAGTTTTCTACACGGTTTTTAGAGCTGTTTCTTCTCACATCATGGATGAAGCTATAGGTGCTCCAACACCTCTCTGCAGAAGAAGTATTTGCAACCTGTGAAAGCACTTTTTTTGCCAATTTTGCCAAAAGTCCTTGGCCGCCATACGCGTCCCACCATGTGTCAACGTCAAATCTTTCCCTATCTTCCATTGCATGCAAAGAACCAAACACTCCACTTCTAGTGAAGTATCTGCCTAATTTAAGACACAATCTAGCACATTCCTCTCTATCAGGGACCAACTTGTCTAATGCTGTCATATACCCATTTTGTACCTTTAATCTGTATGGGGTTTGGCCCTAACCCCACCCCATGTGCAGGTTTTCCCAACCAAGATCGAGAGTAGTATTTTGGTGTAAGGATAAACGCCAAGGCATGTAGTGGAACATTAAGTTTATCCCACCACGCACACACAAAATTGTGAATAATATCATACAAGTTGGGATCTTTTTCTTGAATAATATCTTTAATTTGCTCCAACATGTTATCCATATGCCCATACACCTCCCCAATCACTAGTGCATTCATATCTGCAAAATGAAACATGTTTTAAATGGGCTTGGTGTATTGCAAAACTTCCTTCACACGTGCCCAAAATAGACCATCAAGAGTGGTCTCCTCCACCTCTTCAAAACTTTGCGTGTCAACTGCGGTTCGAGCCCTATCCTTTAATACCTGCTAGTGTCAACTTGATACCCTGCTAGCGAATGACTCTATTAACTTCAAAAGGCACCTGGAGGTGAGGTAATAGCTAGCAAATCTAGTCTTCACAATCTTCAACAACTCCAAACTTGAGTGATTGCGGAAAAGCCCATGGGTATTGCTATGATTGGTAATAAATTTTAACGTTCTCTTGCCTCTCTTGTACAAATCACCAACCCATTTGTATTGAGGGTGTTTGCTCTTAATAATATCATGCTTCAAAAGGTTCATTGTGTGAACCAAACACCTAGAACAAAATATGTTGGCCTATCCTCAATAATTGCTCCCGCTGTCTTACAATTAGAAGCATTATCAGTGATGACTTGGATGACACTATATGGCCCAATACTTTCAATTGTTTGAAGTAATAGTTTTGCAATATTGATGGTAGTCTTGAACTTTTCTGAGTAATCATATGTTGAAAGGAAGACTGCATCACTAGTACCAAGAACACTTATTAATGAGTCGCCTTTCACATTTGTCTAGCCATAAGATATAGTGGATACCCCATGGTCATTCCAAGAATTTATCATTTTACCCAAAGCATGTGCCATTTTTTCTTTTTCATGATCAAGTCCCATGGTTCTAGCCTTGTCATACCCAGGGCTCTTGTATCCTTTGGGGGCATCATTAATGGCAGAAACTATTTCATGCCAATAAGGTGAGCGAAGAACATTGAATGGTACCCCACATGCATAGAGAAACTGGTGAACTTTAGCATACACATCATTCCTACTCCCTTCGTCAAGGAAATCTGATATGGTTCTACGCCTTAAAGGAATATTTGTTCCTATGCCTTTATATCCACTACCATGGGAGGATGTTGATGGAGTTCTTAGTCTATGTGATTGTGGGCTAGTTGTGTCATGTTCAAAGTTACACTTGATCTTTTAGATTTGTATTGGGCTTCCTCCTCTTCCCTTATGTATTTGGATCTTTGATTTTGTGACACACCTCCACAAGTTTTGATTCCTATTTGTTTATTTCCATCCCATGGCATTTTCCCATAGAGATGCTTTCTGGCGTAGGTGTATGAACTTGTGTAAGTGTTTTTGCAATGGAGGCATGTAAATTTAGTGGTTCCACCCCCTTGCCCTCATGTAGGCCTAGAAACATATTTCCATCATGGGGTGTTGATTTGGGGTAGCATCGGATGTGCTCTAGCCACGAAAATTGGTGGAGAGGCTAAGGCACATGAGATCTCCAATACCCAGAAAGGGTTTGGGCAGATTCTAAACAGTTTGGGAGATGTTAAAATAATTAATATTTTTAATGGAGTCCCTAAGTCGAAACTTTTAGGGAAAATAAAATATTAATTTGAATTAATATAAAACAATGTTAGAATGGTCCAAAAGGCATGGATCAAGCCAGATATAATCTTAGCTGTTGATTAGGGAACTGATCTCGGCCGTTGATTTGTCAACGAGAAAAGTATAAGAGGAGGCTTGAGGGTCACTTGGAGAACACACCAAGAGATCAAAATTTCGACTT
Source organism: Pinus tabuliformis (assembly GCA_031772625.1). Taxonomy (NCBI): domain Eukaryota; kingdom Viridiplantae; phylum Streptophyta; class Pinopsida; order Pinales; family Pinaceae; genus Pinus; species Pinus tabuliformis. The sequence goes on from CM062816.1 coordinate 1,443,272,767, forward strand.
TCTGGTGTTGGGTTCGCTGAGAAAGTTGAGAGAGTGATCAGAGTTGCAGCTAAGGGGCAATGAATACAAAAGCAAAAAGGTAGAGATGGCACTGGGAGGATCAGTGCAGTAGCTGGAGAGAGGGACACAAAAATAGCTAGGGTTAGCCAGTCTTGTGCCGGAACTGTCGAAATAGCAGGGAAAGTTGACGCAGAGGGCAGAAGCTGGAACTGCCGGGAACGCTGACGCAGAGGGCAGAAGCCGGAACTATCGTGAAAGCTGACGCAGAGGGTAGAAGCCAGAACTGCCAGGAACAACCGGAACTGCCGGGAGAGCTGATGCAGTCCTTAGAGGCTGACGTTGGGGTTTCGTGGGGCAGATTGGAGCTGTGGAGCTGTCGGAGTGTTTATCCAGGGTTTCGGCTGGAATATCTGCTTCCGAGTAGAGAGGTGCTACTGCCGAGATTTTTCTTTGTTGGGTGAGCCGGATTTGGCACCCAGATTGTATTCTAAAACTGCTTAATAAATCAAACCCTTAGATAGCTGCACCGGTTTTCTTGCATTGGGTTTTTTCGGGGACATTAGTCTAAAAATAACGATGTCATTTGTGTGCTTGTTTTTGTTTCCTTCAGTTGATGATCTGTAATGTGTTGAGCATGTACTTGTATTTATTTCCAGTATTTACATGGTAAATAACTTGTTAATTAACAGAACAAGTAGGTAGGAATAAATCAGTAAAGTGCATGAAGGGTTTCTATCGTGTCAGACTTAGAAATTCCAACATGGGGTTTGGTCTAGTTTGGTTTTTGTGCCGTCATCATCTCCATTGTCATTATCCTCCTCCTTCTCACCAAGGTACTCCTCTTCTCCAGGGTTTCTTATTCCAACACTCCCCACTTCTTCATCATTTTCATCATTCCTCCTTCTTTTGCTCCCCAACATTATCATAACCAAAATAGCAACCAACAAGAGAATGCCAAGCCACATACCCATCATGTTTGAAGTTTTGAACTTTGGTGGAGTTATAGTTTTTTTTCCTGCAATAAAATGGAGGAATGGGAATGGGAAAGAGAGAAGAGAACATTTTCATTTAACAATGAACATATAAAAAACACAAATGCTAGATTAGAGTCTAGATCCTACCTCTTTGGCCTTCAATCACAAGTTCCAATCTCCCTTGCAAGCTCCTCAAGCTCCCAAGATACCTTCTCAATCTTCCTCCTCAACTCAAGCTCCAATTCGAAAAGTCCTCTCTTGCTCTCTCAATATGCGAATGGTGAATTGTGGTAGGGGAGGAGGGCCTTTTATTTCTTTTGGCCCCTCCCCTCCCCTCCCCTCCCTCTAAAAATTCGTCGTGCCTTTTTGCCCACGGGGAGCGAACGGGAGTAGTTAGGGAGTGAATGCTCCTTGATCGAACCCTCGTTCGCTCCTGATAAACCAGGGAGCAATTTTTTTTAAGTGAGCGTGCTCTATATATTTGTTTCCTGCTAGAGCGAATTTCGGGAGTGTGCTCTCGTTGTTTCTCCTGATCTGCTCCTGCCCCCACAACACTGCTCAATCTCACTTGAAATTATATCCACACAAATTGATTTTTGTTACGATTCTGAAATGGGAGAGAATGAGATTCTATCCTGTATCCAAACCACATCTAGTCTAGCACTAGGTGTAATCTTACATAGTTAGAGTTAATACTAAACATATGTCAACATGTCTGCCGAAAATTGCATGTCATATTTGGAAAACAAAGGTGATGCCCACCATCGAGGCGGATCCAAACTTCAATCTCTACTCTGACCAAAACTTCAACTCTACCTTAGCTAAAGTCGTGGAATTTTGCCATTATAACCGATCTTTTGCTACATATATGACTTGTGCTATATTTATTGCCAGAATAGCATACTATGATATAAATATATTCCCTAACCAACAACCTTCGCTACATATGGCCTCCTCTACTAGATTTGCAACCTCTGGTATGGGACTTTTTATATATATGATCAAATATTTAGGCTCCATGAAACTCGAACCACAATTGAGAATCCCACCTTTCGCGATGGTAAGATCATAACAACATAGCAACCAAATGAAACAACTTCCGTAGTGAAATTCCTTAGCAAGTCAGGTTCCATTCTTTCCATTGGCACCTTGTTAAAGTTGCAACCAAGACACTGTGTTCAAAAGGAGACCAATCACAAGTGTTGCAAGATATGTGGTATATCAATCAAAAGGAAATGCTCCTCGTCGCATGGCATGAAACAACCCTGCCTAGAGAGCTTCTACATAATAAACTTTATCTCCGCCACAATAACTGGTTCGAGGATTCTGCTACAGGAGATAAACCTAGCCTCTGCTAAAACCAAAAACACGGCTTCCAGTTATTTGAAATCTCCGCCATTGTACCCAATCTTTTGATCTTTGCTAAAACAAATCTTTAGGCTCGACTACCAATCATTCGTCCTCGGTTAAAGATAATGGAGTTGTTTCATTATTGTTGAAAATGTAACTAGTATTGGTCTTCATAATTTGGCTCATTCTCATGTATTTGTCAAAAGAAAGAAAAAGAAAATTTATTGTAAAAGAAAATTATTTATTTTTATAAGCATGGGTTTCATGCTCTATTTATTATGTTTCTAAGTCAAGGCAACCATTGTGTGCTTATAGGGTTGAGTCATGAGTCATTGTCATAGTCATCATGTAAAAGACCATTCTTATTTGTAATCATCTTACATCAATTCTTCATACAATATACAGTTTACAATTACTATCCTACGATGGATGTCTTTGTCTACGAAGTATTTTAAATATTTCTGCTACGTATACGACTTTTGGTTGTTACATTGGTATTTGAAGATGAACATAGAAACTATGGATTCTATACACAACTCTACATTTTGGACCAGATGTGCATTTTGTGGAGCGAGAGATCAATATTTATCGATATATAAAAATCGCACAATACCTTGTCCCAAATGTTGAAGATTGTTTACTTTAGAAGAATATCAAGATAGCGCCCAGACACAAATTAAAAAATTAAAAGAAGAAATCACCAAACTCCAAAAAAAGAATGAAGCATTTGAAAAGTAATATAAAGATCTCCAAGATCGGTTTCATGAAAAATCAACAGAAAGCAATGAAGAAATTTTGCATCTAAGGAACCACAATGAGAAACTTCTTACACAAGTCAAAAAGTGTAAAACTAAGAAGCACAAGTTAAAACAAGAAAAAGAAAGCTGTGACAAAAAATTCAACGAAAGTCTATCAAAGAAAGAAGAGGAAAATTTATGCTTAAAAGACATTAACAAAAAATTATTACAACAAATCAAGTGTTTAAAAGACGAGAAGCTTGAAGGTCAAAATAAAGTTGACTCAGAAAATGAGGAATGCTTACGTCACAAAAATCATAACCAAAATCTGCTCAAGCAAATTAAAAAGCTTAAGAATGATAAGAAACCATTGACGAATAGGTTCGAAGAAATTGTCGCAAAAGAAACACTAAAGTTGCTAGATGTAGTAGTCCAAGTTGGGGAAGAAGAAACAAACATTGATTCCACTAATCTAACAGTTTAGGCAAATCTGAACCCAACTGAAGTAAAGACGTACACAAAGGTTGCCGTTCAAACAACGAACATTCCAAGTGATGATTCATTCGCCAACTCAACAACAATAATGCCTGAAGAAAATCAGGAATCAAGCACTAACATGATAAGGGGAAGTCCAACCAAAAGAACTATGTATCAACATTCGAATCAGAAGAGTAGACTTTCCCATCAATCTACGTACCAGTATCATGTGAAAATTCTATCACTGCAGCAACTGATTTACTTCTCCTACTTATTTCATCATAAGTTGTTCATGAAATTACTTCAACAAACATTGAAATAAATACTGCTGCAAATATCACACTGTAATACAGAAACAAACATATGCACACATTGACACAGTTATTTTGGACTAATCTCCCCGGAAAAACCCAATGTGAGAAAACCGATGTAGCAAGGGAGGATTTTATTATTCAACAATTTTCTTGTACAAGAGGGTGCCAAATTGGCTTATTCATAGATAGACAAACTTCCAGCGCTTTTCTAAACCTAGCGTAGGCCCTATTGGCCTTTGCTACAACCTGAAACCCTCTGCGTCAGCCTATTGAGGCTCTGCGCAGCCTCCTTGGGCTTTTGCTTCACTCCTGTAGCCTCTGCGTGGATGACGTAGGCCCTTCTGGCTTTGCGCAATCTTTGCTGCCTCTGTGTGGCTTCCTTTGACTCTGCGTCTGCCTCTTCTGCGCTAATCTGCCATCTCTCTGTTCCGTACTTGCTGCCTCCTAACTGCTCTCCAGACCACTGGTTCAATTTCTTAGCAAACCCCGCTCCAGAAATTGAACTGATTGGTCTCCCTTAGTGTGTTCTCTTAGCTCTAAGTGCCCCTCAAGCCTCCTCTTATAATTTTTTTGTTGACATCTCAACGGCCGAGATTAAGTCTGTAATCAACGACTAAGATTAGATCTGGTTTGATCCATGTCTTTTGGACCATTTTAACATAGATTCATATTAATACACATTAATATTTTATTTTCCCTAAGTTTAGACTTAGGGACTCCATTAAAAATATTAATTATTTTAATATCTCCTGATCTGTTTAGAATCTGCCCAAACCCTTTCTGGGTATTGGAGATCTCATGCGCCTTAACTTCTCCATGAAATTTCGTGGCTAGAGCACGTCCGATGCTACCCCAAATCAACACTCCCTCTTAGCTAGGACTGTGTTCTAGCAATACTCCTCACTGAGTATTACTCTGATCATCTGGCATCGGTACCTGTGCTGATGCTAGGTCTTCCTGCCCAACATCCTCTGCACTATTGCCTCCTGTACTGCTGCCTATGACTTTGCTACTGCCATTGCTGGTCCTTTCTCCCAACATTGCATCCGCACTGCAACTTCCTCTGCATCTGTGCTGCTGTTGGTCCTTTATCCCAACACTACATTTGCACTGCAACTCCCTCTGCATTTGTGTTGTTGTTGGTCCTTTCTCCCAACACTGCATCTGCATTGCAACTCCCTCTTTATCCGTGCTGCTAACACACTACTTTTGAAAGGGGTTCTTTACCATCCCCATCTTTTCCCTAAAGTAGTCAAATTTTGACTTTCCAAGGGCCTTGGTGAGGATATTTGCCACTTGTTCCCCCATAGAAGTGTAGCTCAACTGTATAGCTCCTCGTTGGACACAATCTCTGACAAAGTGACACCGGATATCAATGTACTTTGATCTATCATGAAATACTGGATTCTTAGAGAGTTTGATGCAACTTTGTTTATCACACATGGTCTTAGTCGCCTCCATATTTCTTCTGAATAGGTTTACCAATAGTTTTCTAAGCCATATGGCCTCAAACGAAGCTGTGCTTGCTGCCATATATTCTGCCTCAGACAAGCTCCGAGCCATAGGCTTTTGTTTCCTATTGCACCAGGAGGTTATCCCTGATCCAATGTTGAAACAATAGCCAGAGATACCTTTCCGATCCATTGAACTTTTTGCCCAATCTGCATCAATAAATCCACTCAACCTGATATCCTTCCCCTTGTTGTACAAGAGCCCATAATCAACTGTTCCCTGTAAATACCTGAGAACATGCTTGGTTGCTGCCCAGTGAGCCCTCTTTGGTTCCACCATGAATTGACTGAGGGTGTTGACAGCGTAGCAAATATTTGGCCTGGTATTGACTAGATACATCAGGGACCCTATGAGCTGTCGGTATAGGGTGGGATTGACTAGATGCATCAATCTTCTTCCAGTTGGTGATCATTGGCATAGCCATAGGTCTACAGTCTCCCATCCAAAACCTTTTAAGGATTTTTGTAACATACCTTCCTTGCCCAAGGAAGATTTCTCCTTTCTGCTGCCAAACTTCCAACCCTAGGAAATAGTGCATTCGTCCCAGATCCTTCATATCGAACTCTATGGCTAGATTCTTCTTGCAGTCTTCAATGAGTCTGGATGATCCTGTCAGGAAGAGATCACATATAATACTAAGATAAGTGGCTCACTCTCTACGACCAGATTGTAGAGATTCGGATCTGCGTCACTCTTGACAAACCCCATCTTCTGCAAGTAGCCATCTATTCAACCATACCACGCTCTTGGTGCCTGCTTTAGCCCATACAAGGCTTTCTTCAGTCTGCATACATGAGACTTCTTCTCATGAGGTTCAAAGCCCTTTGGTTGTTCAATGTTTACTTCTATTACCCCATTCAGAAATGCCGTCTTGACATCCGTTTGATGGATCTCCCATCCCATCTAGGCTACAAGAGATATCATGGTCCTAATAGATGTATACCTGGCTACCGAGGCGAAGGTTTCCTCATAGTCAATCCCTTCCTTTTGAGCATACCCCTTAGCCACAAACCTGGCCTTGTATTTTTCAATACTGCCGTCCGCAACATATTTGATCTTGTAGATCCATCTTGAACCTACCACAGATCTGTCTTGAGGCCTTGACACGACCTCCCATACATCGTTTACCATTATGGAGTTATACTCCTCCACCATCGCATCTAGCCAGACCTAATGCTAAGCTGCCTCCTTGAAGCTGGCAGGTTCTCCATCCTAAGCTACTAACGCCTGATACCTGTCTTGCTGTTTTCGCTCCCTTTTACTGTTCCTTGGCTCTTCGATGAAGTTATCTGCATCACGCAGAATTTGAAGAAGTTCCCTGCTGGTTCTTCCTCTGCCAACAAGTGCTTTTGTTCGCTCCTCTTCCTCATCCTGAGAATCTTCCTGATTTGAGGAAGGATTCTTCACTTGCGTTGGTTGAAGAGGCATGACCAACGGATCCTCTTTTGACTGCTCCTTGGAAGGCATTTCGCAAGATCTTCTGAAAGCTCTGTCCTCCATGAACTTTACATTTCGTCATACAACTACCTTCCTGCTTCCTGGAAGATAGATCCTGTATGCCTTAGAGCTCTCGCTATATCTTGCCAGATACCTCTTTTCTGCAGTCTGATCCAGCTTCTTCCTCTTTTCTTCAGGTATGCGACAATATGCCAAACTCCCAAATATCCTGAAATCACTGACTTCAGGTGTCTTCACTGACTTTTTCTAGAGTATTCTTGCCCAATGCCCGATGAGGAGTCCTGGTTAGAACGTAGACAACTGTGTTGCATGCTTCTGCCCACAAGAATTTTGGCATATCCTGATCATACAACATGGCCCTAGCTGCTTCTACAATAGTCTTGTTTTTCCTTTTTGCCACCCCATTCTGCTATGGATTGTAGGGAGCTGTCCACTCTCTTTTGATGCCCTCCTTAGCGCAATAATCAGTGAAGTCCTTATCGACATATTCTCCACCATTATCTGAGCGCAAGACTTTTATTTTCTTACCTATCAGATTCTCCACTAGAGCCTTGAACTCCTTGAATCGACATAAAACTTCATCCTTGGTTTTCAGAAAATAGATCCAAGTTTTCCTTGAGTGGTAATCAATGAAGGTAAGGAAATACTCGACACTGCTGAGAGCTTTGACGGACATAGGTCCGAAGATATCTGAGTGTATCAATCCTAGTACACTCTTGGCCCTATGGTTGCTCCTAGGAAATGTCGCCTTGGCATACTTTCCTAGAGCGCATCCCCTACATACATCTTCTCGTTTCGTACTTAGATCCGAAACTCCTGTTACAGTGCTCCTGAGAATTCTCAGAGCTCCATGGTGCAAGTGACCCATCCTTTTGTGCCATAGTTCGTTCAAGTCTTTGTTCCCATGACTGCTTATTAGTGCCATTGGAGATTCTAGTTGTAATCTGTAGAACCGATTACTTTTGATCTCGATCTGCACTTTCTTTTTCCAGTTCGGGTGTTTGACGTATACCTTTTCCTTGATGAAGTAGACGTCATAGTCCTTGCCTTGTAGTTGTGACATGGAAAGTAAGTTCATCCCCAATCCTGGCACATGCAACACATTTGTGGCACGAAACCGCTCTCCCGATTTTGTCTGAAAAACTATGGTACCTTTTCCTACTCTAGTACACTTTGCCTTGTTCCCCATGGTGATCCGAAAGTTCATCTTCTCTTCTTGATATTCTGAGAAACACTTCCTGATTCCCATCAGATGCCACGAGGCTCCACTGTCTATATACCATATATTTGATGATGCAACACTAGTCATGCACGCCACTTCTTCTTCCAACTTGGAAGCCAACATAGAGAAGTCAGAATCTCTCTCTCTTGTGCAATCTTCTGAAAATCTGCGTGAGTCCCCTGAGGTGGATGCCTTTGCATCGTGGTCTCGCCCCATAACTGATTTTCCCTTTTTGTCTCTGATTACTTGTTCTGATACCGTGTGAAAATTCTATCACTGTAGCAACTGTTTTACTTCTACTTATTTCATCATAAGTTATTCACGAAATTACTTCAACAAACATTAAAATAAATACTGCTGCAGATATCGCACCGTAATACAGAAACAAACATATACACACATTGACACAATTATTTTGGACTAATGTCCCCGGAAAAACCCAATGTGGGAAAACCGGTGCAGCGAGGGAGGATTTTATTATTCACTAATTTTTCTTGTACAACAGGTTGCCAAAATGGCTTACCCACAGATAGACAAACTTCCAGCCCTTTTCTAAACCCAACGTAGGCCCTACTGACCTTTGCTACAACTTGAAACCCTTTGCGTCAGCCTGAAACCCTCTACGTCAGCCTATTGAGGCTCTGCGCAGCCTCCCTGGGCTTTTGCGTCACTCCTGCAGCGTCTGCGTGGATGACGCAGGCCCTTTTGGCTCTACGCAATCTCTGCTGCCTCTGCGTGGCTTCCTCTGGCTCTGCGTCTGCCTCTTCTGCGCTAATCTCCCGTCTCTCTGTTCCGTACTTGTTGCCTCCTGACTGCTCTCCAGACCACTGGTTCAATTTCTTAGCAAACCTCGCTCCAAAAATTGAACTGATTGATCTCCCTCAGTGTGTTCTCCAAGTGCCCCTCAAGTCTCTTCTTATACTTTTCCTGTTGACATCTCAAAGGCCGAGATTAAGTCCCTAATCAATGGCTAAGATTAGATTTGGCTTGATCCATGTCTTTTGGACCATTCTAACACAGATTCATATTAATACACGTTAATATTTTATTTTCCCTAAGTTTAGACCTAGGGACTCCATTAAAAAAATTAATTATTTTAATATCTCCTAATCTGTTTAGAGTCTGCCCAAACTCTTTCTGGGTATTGGTGTTCTTATGTGCCCCAACCTCTCCACCAAATTTCGTGGTTAGAGCACATACGATGCTTCCCCAAATCAACATATCACTCAGAAAATAAACGACAAGTTTATGTTTCCAGGAATATTGAAGTTTGCAGAATCTACTCCCACGATAACGATTCATCACAAAATTTGATTCTGCAGAAGATCAATCTAGGATTGTTCGATTTGTTCTCAGTACGACAATTTTATATATCACCGGAATGAGCATATCAACATGTATCAACAAAGATGACTGTCTTGAGGAGAGAAGACATTCGCAGCAGATAAGAGTTCAAGTCCTTTCATCAACAAGCTTTGAGGACAAAGCTTTTTGAAGGGGAAGGCAGTGTTATGAACATAAATTATGTAAAAATAGATAATAAATAATAATCATAATAATATACAAATAATAATAAATAATATAAATTAACTAATGTTTAGTTAGTTAATAATGAAAAGGCATGTCTTAAAGACATGCCTGTTCGTGAAAGGGTACTTACCTGGCTATATATATAGGACCCTCTTTCTCATTTGTAATCATCCTACATCAATTCTTTATACAATATACAATTTACAATTACTATACTACGATGGATGTCTTCGTCTACGAAGTATTTTAAATATTTCCGCTGCGTATATGACTTTTGGTTGTTACATTGTCCTATATATTTTCATGTGCCAAAAGAGAAAAGAAACAAACTAGATGCATATGGGAAGAAAGGAACATTTGCGGGCTATAGTGAAACTTCTAAGACATATAGAATCTATCTGCCTGGTCAAAGGGAAGTGGAAGTGGAATTAAGTCATGATGTCACTTTCGATGAAGATTTTGCTCTTAGGAAAGTCCGAGAACTTTCTATCCCTAGGAAGGACAATGATGATTTTGATGCAGAAAAGCAGGATGAACCTTCGTCTGATGAACTGATGCCCGATGTGGAAGGTTCGATGGATCTCATTGATCCACCTCCTAGTGAGCCCTCTACTTCAAGAAAAAGACCTTTGTGGCTCAAAGATACTCTTGAAGATGCTGAGAAACATATTGCATCGATGGGGACATTTCGTGAAAACAAGAAGCCAAATAGGTACCAAGGGTACTTAGCTGCCATCAATACAATTGTACAATCTGAGCCTTGCACATTTGAAGACGCCGTGAAACACCAAGTTTGGAAGGATGCAATGAACGAGGAATATGAGTCAATCATGAAGAATGATGTCTGGGATGTGGTTCCTAGACCTAAGGATAAGTCAGTGGTCACTTCAAAATGGCTCTACAAGATCAAACATGGAGCTGATGGGAGTGCTGAGAAGTTCAAGGCCAGATTTGTTGCTCGAGGCTTCTCTCAAAAGGAAGGAGTAGACTATGATGAGATATTTGCACCGGTTGCCAGATATACCACCATCCGTTCGATCATAGCCCTTGCTGTTTCGCAAGGATGGTGCCTACACCAGATGGATGTCAAAAGTGGAAGTCTATGTGGAACAACACGAGGGGTTCAAAGTATAAGATCGTGAGACACATGTATGCAGGTCGAAGAAATCCCTCTATGGGTTGAAGCAAGCCCCTAGGGCTTGGTATGAGAGGATTGATAACTATCTTATGAAGCTGGGATTTACAAGGAGTGATGTTGACCTGAACCTATACTTCAAGGTTGAAGAGGACAAGCCCCTCACTCTGGTCATTTATGTGGATGATCTCTTTCTGAAAGGTGATGACCCTCTCATTCATCAATGCAAGAGGGAGTTAGCTTGTGAATTCGAGATGAAGGACCTAGGATTGATGCATTACTTCCTAGGGTTGGAGGTTTGGCAAAAGTAGGTGAGGTTTTCCTTTCTCAATGAAAATATATTGTGAAGCTCCTTGAGAGATGTGAGATGGTGGATTGTAAGTCGGTGACTACTTCGATGGAACTCAACTTTAAGAAGCTATGTGGAAGTGTTGTTGGGCCTGAATTAGCGAACCCTTCCAAGTGTCGTCAACTTGTGGAGGCCCTGATGTTCTTGGTCAACTCTTGTCCTGACATATGCTTCGCTGTGAACACGTTGAGTCAATTTATGGTTGAGCCTCATCACATTCATTGGATTGCTGCCAAGAATCTCTTGAGATATCTTTGGGGCACATTCCACTATGGAATGAGATACATTACTGGGAACTTGAGACTTCATGGATATTCAGATGCTGACTGGGTTGGCAGTGTGGTGGATCGTAAGAGCATATTTGGTTGCTGCTTCTCTTTGGGGTCTGCTTCAATATATTGGATGAGCAGGAAGCAAAAATTGGTTGCCTTAAGCACCACCGAGGCCGAATACATTACTGTGAGTATGGTCTGTTGTGAAGCTGTTTGGTTGAGGAAGCTCTTCAGTGAGCTATTTGAGCACGTGATGGATACCACTGTGGTCTTCTGTGATATGGTACAATGGGGAGCAATAAGGCTCCAACACATTAGAACAGATGAGCAGGTCGCAAACATTCTCACGAAACCTTTGGGGACGGTCAAATTCTTAACCTTCCGAGAGAGACTTGGAGTTGTGGAACGACCCTCCTATAAGCGTCCCATATGAGTTGGACATTGAGCTCTGGGAGCCCCTGGGGGCTTGGGGTACTTCTTGGAGCTATGAGCGAAGATAGGGTGAGTTTTTCACCTTCCTTAGTGGTGTGCTAGATACAGGGTGAGTGGTTCACCTTCCCTTGTGATACCCCATTATGGTTGACAATGGACATGTGTGTAGGGTGAGTCGTTCACCATCCCCTACCCGGACACATGCATGTAGGGTGAGTGGTTCACCTTCTCCTACGATTGACATATGCATAGGACGAGTGTTTCACCTTCTCCTATGGCATATGAGCAAGATGAGTGGTTCACCTTCTCCTGTCGATGCCCAACACACATCCTACCGATGGATTCCGGGACTCATGGGAAGTACCTCTCATCTGGGCAATGAGTTGGTAAAAGATGGTTAGGGACCATAGCACTACCGATGGATGCATTGTGTACTAATGTACTCCCTGTGACTAGAATGCATGGTGTTCAACAACTTGATCTGGGATCAAGCACTGACTTTTGTTGGTGGAGAATGGTATGATCATATGACTCACTCTTGATCACTTCTTCTTCATTATTATTTCATGGTTCAGCAGAATAGAGCAGGGCAGTGATGGTACAGGGTGGAAGATGGGATGATGATGACAGATGGATTGGCAGGTGGAATTCTCCCTATTTGAGAAGGAGTGTTAAAATTGAAAACTAGTGCCCAATTCCACCTTAGGACAGCTCATATACTTGAGATTATTATTGCATTGGATTCCTCTTTTCCTCTTTTTAGGAGGTCCAATTTTGATATAAAGATCATCTCATTCTGACAAGAAGAAGTGGAATTTTGAATTTATTCTCTCTCATGCCCATGTCAAGGTCGGCTCTGCTTTGACTGGTTTGACCAAAATATTTTGGGCTAACTTTGACCCTTTTGGAAGGTCGAATTGATCTTCTCTTGACCGAGCTGCTTGGTGGACATTTTGGAGCTGCTTTGACCACTGTTGACTTTCTGGATAGGGCTGCAGTTGACTGCTGATTTGACAGGACTGCTTTGGGCAAGTTAATTTGATATTTGTACTCTCTATCTCTCTGCTGAACTGTTGAAGAATAATAAGAAGATTTGATCAAAAGGTTTCCACACATTAGTGTTTTTCCCTGGCGTCCGCCACATCTTGTGTCTTCTTGCCTTGACTTGTCTTCTGCACATGTTTTTATGTTCTATCTGCATTTACTATCAATGTGTTTAAATTAATGTGATTGCTACTGGAAATAATTGGAAATTGTCATTGGGCTGATAAGGAACATTGAAGTAATTTGTGCTAAAGCATAAAACATACCATTGTTATCTAAAATTAACAGGTTGGAAAAAATGACATAAATTTGCGATGGGTTATCCATCCCCAAAGGCTACGTTCACTCTCTCCATCGTTATTTTCAAAACAAGATGAAATTATTTTCTTATTTGGATCGAGTTGCATTTCATTGTATTTTATGAAATGAGTTCTAACTTCTGATCTTTGAATAGCTCAAATCAAAAGAAACACCATTACTTTTGAGTTTTATTATAGGTACTAGAACACTGGGCAGATATATAATTTCAGTTGCATCTTCCCTTGCTACCAACATATTGTAAAAGTGAACAAAGAAATCAATCTCTCAATTTGCATACGAATGCCCAATACAAACTGCATCTATATCATATTCAAGACTGCTTACATTTAATGCAAATGATCCAAGAACATATACTTTTGCACGAGCTTTACTTAAAATAGTATCTTTCTGTGCATACCTTTTAGGAACTTTTAGTAACCATTCCTCAACAATCTGCTTGAGAATTTGAAGCACATTATTCTTCCTGGCTGTGTCATTTTTGGTGTCAAAAACCTGTTGACTCTCCAAATAATTTATCAATGAATTGTTTCTTTCTCTGTCATCTGGAGTTGGAGGGCATAATGACAATGGCGGAGACAGACCACAAGAAAGGGCTGGGAACAACTCATCACTAGTAATTTGCCTCTCTGGCATGTGGGCCATGGTTGTCTTCAGTGTGAAGGGAAGCATGCTCCTTAATATTCTGTCTAACACGATTGGGCAATCTAGATTATAATGATTATTAGAATTAATAAAACCAAAATGATTCTCACGAGGAAAGGAATTCCCTTTGATACCAAACACGACATCATTTACATTGTGGGAATAAATGGCAGGTAAAGAATTAACAGCGAAATTTGATTGTAGGGACAGTGATCAAACATCACTACTCTCAGTGTTCACACTGGGTTTTAATGGCGGATAAGATATCAACGACGAAATTGTATTCATTAAATGCTGGTACGTTGAAGAAACCAACATCGTCCTTAGATTCAGTCTCATGTATAGCTTCTACATCTTCAGATGCTGTATTTTCAATAATTTCATCATTGACGTTAAGGTCAGCTTCTTTTGTACATGCTGGATATGTTTCAAAAAGATTTATTGATTTTGCAAGTATTTCTCTCATTTCCAGTAATAATTCTCAGGTAGTCATATGGTCATACAATGAATGATCTTGGGAATATGTTTCCATGATTTCCAGACTTAAAACTTATGGTTGGACTGTGCAGTGGTTAACGGCCAGAAGATCGAACTACTCTGATACCACTTAAGTAACTAAACTTAGAGTCGCTGTGCCTTTAAAATGTAAAATACACAAATGTATTGTAAATAATATTTTATTAATAAGATGAATGTACAAGGATGATTGAATGTTACAATGAGGGCCTGCCCTTTCATGAATGGACATGTCCTTTAAGCATGCCTTTCCATTTAACTAATGACTATTTAATTATTTATGATTTACATTTGTTTATATTTATTTTATTTTTATATAGCAGTACTGACCAAGGATAAGAGAGAAAGAAATAAAGCTATATTTTGGGAGGAGGCATGGCTGGTGGACAGTATTGTGAGAAGAGAGTCAATAGACAGTGTCATGGAGAATTGACTTTGTGGATGGTGTCTGTCATTTAGGTTGGAGTTCACGAATCCTTTCTTAGAAATTATTGTTTCAAATGATTTAATGAATGCCATAGTAAACTGCAATTATTGCCAGTAAAACACATACAATGTTCAGCATGTCTGATAAAAAGGCATATAGTGCCATGTAGGTATTAACTTTTAAGGATCATTCTATTATTAAATATTTTGGGTTTTATCTGCGTGTGAATTTTTAGGCTCAAAATTCTCAGGCAGATGAACTAAAAATCCTTAGGATTAAGTTGGCAATTTGATTGCAACCAGAACATGATGTCTATTTGACTAGCATCTGCCATCTGTACTTTCTTGTCTCTTGTTGGAGATTTGGCTTTGTACATGTGGCATGTTTACCCTTCTGTCTGGTCTACTGTATTGGCTGTCTGGCAGATTTGTGTATTTTCAGTGCTTTTTGCATTATCTCTTTTTATAAATTTATAGTTCAGTGTTGATGAGCAATACGATATGTCTATTTTAGAACTCTATCAGCAAGCGTTCAATATGATTTCAGTTCCCATGCTATGCAAAAGTGGAGTCTTGTAGCTGCTCTGCTGAGCACTAGTTCAGTTTGGTTTGATGTTCAGTGCTGTGATTGTTTACTACAGTGATTGTTGGAGAGGTAGCCAACTTTGCAGCTTATGCTTTTGCTCCAGCTATTCTTGTGACTCCCTTGGGAGCACTCAGCATCATTGTCAGGTATGGCATGAGATTTTCCATCCGAGGATGGCCTAGAAATTTGCTTTGTACAGGGCACTGTTGAAGAAATCTGAGAAAATCTCATTATAAGTGTAAGTGGAATTTTGAATGACTGACAATTCTGAATGTTTGTATTGTACAGTGCAGTTCTTGCACATATTATTTTAAGGGAGAAATTGCATATATTTGGAATTTTAGGTTGTGTTCTTTGTGTTGTCGGCTCGACCACAATTGTTCTACATGCTCCTCAGGAAAGGGATATTGAGTCTGTCAAGGAAGTGTGGAACCTTGCTACTGAGCCAGGTAATATAGCTTCTTGTAGGGGTCGAATTACCTGCATCCATTTTCTGTTTACTTTTCACACATTCCATAACTTTTGTAGTGACAAGAAATGAGTTGAAGTTATATAGTCTAATTGTGACAGCGATGTTTCTTGTAATATTTGAGAAGAATATGCATTTCTTGAAATATTTTGATATACAACTTGTATTCTGATGGGTTTAGTGGGTTGTTATGTGCTTTGGACAGCCTTTTTGTTTTACGCATCTCTTGTGATAGCAGTGGCTCTTGTTCTTATTTTCCACTTTGTGCCACTTTATGGCCATACACATGTTTTGGTCTACATCGGCATTTGTTCTCTTATGGGATCTCTTTCGGTAGGTAATACTGACATTTCCAGAAGGTGTTTGTGATATCACCCAATGTGTTAATGCTCATCTTCCATATTATGATATTGTTTTTTCACTTTTCTTTTACTGATTCTGATGTCCATTATCTATTGACAGGTTATGAGTGTCAAAGCACTAGGTATTGCTTTGAAGCTGACTTTTTCAGGGATGAACCAGCTAATATATCCACAAACTTGGTTCTTTGCCATGGTTGTTAGTACCTGTATTATTACACAGATGAATTATTTAAATAAGGTGATTGTCTTTTCCTTGAGTGTTGCTTATCAATGCACTTGTTGATTCGCTTTGTGCATTCCAGTACAAGAAGCTAGTTTTAAAACATATTATTGACTATTGTTTCTACATAATATGCATCCATATAGTGGTAAACTTGCTGCATGAACCCAATAATTGTTTAAACTGATTGTAGGCATGTGTTCTGAATGATGTAAAATGTTTTTGAAGTGTTTGAGACAGATAAGGGAACTACAACCTTATATAAATGTTGTGGGTAAAGGGGGATGTTTGAGGACTGGTGTCCTTGATGTTTGAAGTAGTCCTTAAGAGATCTGGTGTGCGTATAGTTTCAGTGTTGATCAGTAGGGTGTGTGTGGACAGTGTGCACTTGGAAAGAATGCCAAGGTTGCTTTTCCAACCAGTGAGAGCAGGTACAAGGGAATCTTGAATCTTGTTCATTTAGATGTGTATCGACTAATGCCAGTGGCATCAATACATGGCTCACTATACTATGTTTGTTATACTATTCCAGGAAAATTGGGTTCTTCTTCATGAAGACCAAGGATGAGGTCTTTAGCTGGTTTCGGTAGTTCAAGACCTAGGTGGAGATCCAAACAGAGAGGAGGATGAAGGTCTTGATGTTAGATAATGGAGGAGAGTATACGTCCAACGACTTAAAGGATTTTTGCAAAGAGGCAGGGATCAAGAGGGAGATGATTGTCTCGCACAACCCTCAATAGAATGGGGTTGCAAAGAGAAGTAACCAATCCATCTTAGGTTTTGCCAAGGCCATGATACTTGACTAGGATCTGCCTATGCCCCTTTGGGTAGAGGCATGTAACACATCAGTGTATGTGAAGAATAGGAGTCCTCATAGGATATAAGGGGAGAAGATTCCCGAGGAAGCATTTACAGGGGTAAAGACAAACATAGGACACTTGAGGATTTTTAGTTGTCCGATGTATGCCCATGTTCCTATGGAGAAGAGGATGAAGTTGTAGCCCTCAGGAGGGAAGGGCATATTCGTGGGATATAGTGAGACTTTGAAGGCATACAAGATTTTCATTCCAACAAGGATGAAGACGATGGTTAGTAGGGATGTGAAATTTGAGGAGGACCTAGCATCTATGAAGTCTTATGAACCACTTCCAGTGCAAGAGGATGAGGAACAAGGGGCTCCAAACAATGAGTAGAGTTCATTAGCTACTTGTAGTTTAGGAAGTTATGTTTCAGGTGGGGAGGAGTCAACAATACCTCCTACCAATTTTGTTAGGAGACCTCGATGGTTTACGTAGACATTAAGGGATGCTTAGGAGCACGTGGAGGCTTCTAGAAGCACATTTAGGTTGAGTAGGTATTTGAGGAAATTTCTAAACTACATGTCACTTATGAGCAACGTTTTTTATTCAGAGCCTCCTTTTTTAAAGGAGGTAGCAAATCCATAGCTTTGGAGGATGCCATGTTTGAAGAGTATAACTCCATTATGAGGATTGATGTATGGGATATAGTGCCAAAACTGGAGTGCAAGTCAGTGGTGAGTTCCAGGTGGTGAGTTACAGGCGGGTTTTCAAGATCAAGCATGCTGCAGATGGTAACTTAGAGAAGTATATCACGAGGTTTGTGGCGAGAGGGTTCTCCCAGAAAGAGGGAGTGGACGATAAAGAGACATTTGCTCCAATCACCAGATATACTTCCATTAGATTTGTCTTAACTATTGCTTCAATTATGAGGTGGAGGATACATCAAAATGATGTCAAGACAATGTTCCTTGATAAGGTGATTAAGGAGGAGTTGTATATAGAGCAACCTCAAGGCTTTGAGGTACATGGGAGGGATTCTCATGTGTGTAGATTGAAGAAATATTTATATAGACTCAAGCAGGTACCTAGGGCGTGGTATTCCAAGATTGATGGGTATTTACTGAGCATGGGATTCACCAAGAGTGAGGCAAATTCAAACTTTTACTTCATACTTGTTGGAGATGATCCACTCATCTTGGTGTTATATATGGTTGATTTGTTTCTCACAAGTGCAAAGAGACTCATAGTAGTGTGTAAGGTAGACTTGGCTACATAGTTTGAGATGAAGGAAATCAAGTTGATACATTACTTCTTGGGATTAGAGGTATGGAAAAGATCAGGTGAGATCTTCCTTGGTCAGGGGAAACATGTAGTGGAGATGGAGGATTGTAGACCTATGGCTAAACTTATGATCACCAACTTGTAGAAAGTTTTGGCTTCAAATTCTGAGTTTATGGATTCCACGTTGTATAGACAACTGATAGGGTCCTTGATGTATTTGGTCAACTCCAGGCTAGATTTTTGTTTTGTTGTGAATAGCTTGGGCTAGTTCATGGTGGAGTCATGGCAGGTGTATTGGATGGTAACGAAGGATGTGTTGAGGTACTTGGATAGTAGTGAATGATGAGATTTTCCTTGGTCAGGGGAAGTATGCAATGGAGATGCTAAAGAGATTTAAGATAGAGGAATGTAGACCTATGGCCAAACTTATGATCACCAATAAGAAGAAAGTTTTGGCTTCAAATTCAGAGTTGGTGGATCCCACGTTATATAGACAACTGATAGTGTCCTTGATGTATTTGGTCAACAATATGCTAGATTTTTGTTTTGTTCTGAATAGCTTGAGCCAGTTCATGGTGGAGTTGAGGCAGGTGCATTGGATAGTAGTGAATGATGTGTGGAGATACTTGAGAGGAATAATGGAGTGTGGTTTGAGGTATCTTGGAGGTGATGGAGTGAGGTTGCAAGGATATATGGACTTAAATTGGGTAGGGCGTACAACGGATAGGAAGAGCACCTTAGGGTGTTGCTTTAGTCTTGGATCAACGATGATTTCCTGGTTCAGTAGGTATTAGGAAGCAAACTTTTCGTGGCACTCAATTTAGTAGAGGCGAAGTATATGGCCACGAGTATGGTGAATTGTGAGACCATTTGGCTTCACAAGTTATTTGTAGGATTATTTTGTAGCTTACGATGATACATTGTGATAATCAAAGTTGTATCAAATTCTCTGAGATTCCACTGTGTTGCATGCATTTCTCTCCTTAATGGCATGAGTTACACTCCCTAATTGGCATATGTAACTCTTCCTCAAGGCATGCGAGTTACTCCTCCTTTATGATTCAAACTCCTTGCTCCTCTTATATATATGTGCCTCTCATCCTCTCTTCTCACTATTTGTGCATTATGAAACAAGGATTCAAACTTGAGAGAGAGTTGGAGAGACTTGAAGAAGATTGTGAGAGAGAGAGACTTGGGGAGTAAGAGCACAAACTTGAAGATTGATTCAGTGTTTGCATTAGCTGCTGCTACCAGTGACCTTCATGCTACAACTTGTTCAAAATTGGGTGAACTTACTCATTTTCTTGATCTCTCATTGTACTTTATATCTATACTGAACAATTGATATCTTATAGAAGAAGAATCTGGTTGGGTTTTCCCCTTGTGGGTTTTGCCCTGGTCATTGGACCTAAATTCTCTGTCTTACACTGTTCTTGGCTGTCTTCTATTGTGTATTTGGTTTATGTTCTATCTACAATTCTTTAACTAATATTGAAACATAAAGAAGTTTTGTAATGAGTGATTGTTATAGCATAGAACTTCATAATTTCAACATGGTATCAAAGCTTTGGTGAAGACCAGCTCAAGAAGACAAGTGCTGCTCCAACCCATTTTTTGCTAAAATATCCCTTTTCGTCCACTCTATTTGCAACCCATTTTTTGCTAAATATCAATTGTTGTCCACTCTATTTGTAGCCCATTTTCTGCTAAAATATCTCTCGCTGTCCACTCTATTTACAACCCATTTTCTATTGAAATATCAAGTGCTATCCACACTATTTGCAGCCAATTTCCCTTTGAAATATCACTTGTTCCTTCTACTTCCTGTTCACTTTCTGCTGAAATATCTCCTCTTTAGCTCATTTACCACTGAAACATTTTTTGCTTTCCTTTTCTATTTGTCGCTGAAATTTTGAGCAGATCAAAATGTTTTTCTCTTACTTTAGGAATGAAGAGAATCTGGTCGATGCTTCAAACTTCTTCCCTTGGATATTACTCTTAAGACCAAATTGGATATTACTCTTGAGGAACATGATGTTTTGGAGTACGTTGAAGGAGAGGTAGAAAAACCAATTGAAAACTCCCTTGCTGCTATCAAGGCTAGATACAAGAAAGGGGAAGTCAAGGTTAAATAAATTATACTTGACTTTCTTGGAGACCACCTCATCACTTATGTCTCTAATTTGAAGAAAGCCAAAGAAATGTATGACACACTGATTGGAATGTATCAAGTTAACAACTTGAGTCAGATTATTACTCTAAAGAATAAACTCTATTAAGATGAATAGAGGAGAGACCACTCAAGCCTACTTCATGAGGATATCAAAAATCAAAGATCAATTGTCAACTTTTGGTGAAGTCGTTTCTGATAAAGATTTAGTGCTAATTATGCTTGGAGGTCTTCCTTTTTCTTGGGAAACTTTATTACTACAATCAATAATAATGACAAGTTTCCTACCTTTGATGAGATCCTGGGAAAGCGCAATCAAGAGGAGGCCAAAATGATTTCTAGAGGAAGAATTCCCAAGCATGAGGAAGGAGAACCTATTGTCTTTGGCTTCTAAGGCAAGAAGAAGAAAGGAAGAAGAAGCAATCGCTATTCGAAAAAGCCTGCTTCCAACAGTTCCTCTAAATGGAATAGAGACTTGTCAAAAGTCAAATGCTACAACTGCCATAAGAATGGCCACTATGCCCGTGATTGTCTAGAAATTAGAAGAGCTCCAAGATCCAACTTCAACAATCATTCCAACAAATCTAATTATAAAAGAAGAGAAGCTCCTTCTACTCATACATGTTAGTTTTTGTAGCATCGAATGTGTTCTGGCCACGAAATTTGGTGGAGAGGCTAGAATACATGAGATCCCCAAGACCTAGAAATCATTTTTTGGAAATTCCACCTAAAGATAGCTTAATTAGATTATTAACCAATTTGTAAATATTTCCCAAGTCTAAACATAGGGAATATGGTTAATTAATCATAATTAATTAAACGAAGGTGAGAGTATTCAAGAAGCTCACGCAGATCAACTTTAAGATGGTCCTAGCCTTTGATTAAGATTTAATCTTGGTCGCTAGAGTCCCAAGAGAGGATAATAAGAAGAAGTCCATGGGCACTTGGAGAATACACACTAGCAGTTCGATTTCCTTGGCAGATCGATTTCTAGAGAGCAGCAGCGGTTGCTGGAGAGCCAGAGATTGAAGCAGAGTTAGTAAGGGGCAGAGATAGTGATCCGGAGGAATCTCTCGAGATCCGGAGAGGTAGCAACAATAGGTTGAGTTATTCCCAGTGGGGCAGTGCAAAGGACTGTGTAGTTGCTTCAGAAGAGTAGCTCGATTTAGCTGGAGGAAAAATCGTTTTCAGTTCTAGAGGCCAAACAGAGGTTCTAGAGGGCCGGAGAAGCGATTTCCTCATCAGAGACTGGCAGAACAACTTCATCAGAGGCAGTTCAGAGGCTAAACGTCATAGGGTTTGCGCAAGCACTGCGCAGAGGCTGACACAGAGGGTCCAGGAGGACAAGTTTCTAAAGGAAAGTTGTGCTGGGGCTGCTTGTGGAAAAATGGTAATTCGCTTAGATAATTTTTGGCCTGATTTTCTTGTTGTTTGGATTGCCAGTTGGGTATCCATAGATTGTACTCAGAATTCACTGCTGCATGATAATAAAATCCGTAGCTGCTGCACTAGTTTTCCCAAGTTGGGTTTTTTTCCGGGGACATTTGTCCAAAAATAACAGTGTCATTTTTATGTGTGCGCTAGTATTTTCTCAGTTTCCAGTGCTATTATTCCCACAGTTTTATTTGTGAAGATTGCATTGTGATTTATTTGATATTTGCTGTAGCAGATAAATTGTTAAAATAATTAACAATTAGAAAAATAAATTCCAGTTGCTGCAATAGGATTTCAGTCTTGAAATTTTCACATGGTATCAGAGCGTGAGTGATCAGCTCGGAAGCTCAAAAGTGGAAGAGAGAATTTTGCTGCTCGGAGGAAGCAGTAGGCCGAAATTCTTAGAGGAAGCATAATTCCTTGACAGGCAGGGTGAATTATTGAGGAAAAAATTCGATTTTTAGTTGCAGGGTTGGAAGAAAGTCGAATTGCCCGAGAGAGTGATTCCAATAGTCAAGAGGGAGAAACAACAACACAGATTTTCGCTGAGCAGATTTTTGGCTGGATGTAGAGGGTTTTGCATCAACAGAACCAGCGGTAGGCTGAAATTCTTAGAGGAAGTGTAATTCCTTGACAGGCAGGGTGAATTACTAAGGAAAAAATTCGATTTTTAGTTGCAGGGTTGCAAAAACGTCGAATTGCCCGAGAGAGTGATTCCAACAGTCAAGAGGGAGAAACAACAACACAGATTTTCGCTGAGCAGATTTTTGGTTGGATGTAGAGGGTTTTGCATCAACAGAACCAACGTCGGGTGGAAGAGAAAAGCACACACAAGAGAGGCAAAATTTATCTCAGGGGACTTCGAATCTCAGAAGTTCGATTTTTCTAGGCATATTGGCAGTAGCAGCTAGCAGATTTGCGCTTTCCAAAAGGGAGTCCAAGTAGCCGAGCAACAACCAAGTAGAGGGAAAGAGGGAGTTTTCGACTTGATCAGAGATGGCCACAGCTAGGCTTAGAGATCAGGATAGGTTGGATGGATCTTCCGACTATGTCATCTGGAAGGCTCGGATCAGTGTTGTGAAAATCGCTATAAATTCAAATTATCCGGATTTTTTTGTTATGCCGATTTTATCGTGATTATTATAGGAAATTATCGCCGAAATTTTTTTTTTCGCTGATTTTTATGAAATTATCGTGATAAAAATTGAAATAATCGTGGGGCTTCGCGGCAGCGAGGTTTTATAATGTTTTTTTGGTTTTTTATGAGTTCATTTGGACAGTCGCGCACGGAGGGCAAAGGAGAGCTAGGAGACCAAGCTGGAGAGGGTTTGACGCTAATTCTAAGTGCTTAGAGGAGAAAATCAAGAGGAGACCACCGATTTCTCTATAGAAACGGTATGTGGATTAATTTTTTTTGTTTTCATTGTTTAAAAACATTGTTTTTGCATTTTTTTCATTGTTTTTGGTTGGGTAACTTGGTATGGACACCATTTTTTTTTTTGTTTTCATTGTTTTTAAAGATTGTTTTTGTATTTTTTCATTGTTTTTGGTTGGGTAACTTGGTATGACTATGGGGACCATTTTTTTTTTTTTGTTTGTTGTTTTCATTGTTTTTAAACATTGTTTATGTTTTTTTCATTGTTTTTGCCATTTGGTTGGGTAACGTGGGTTTGGAATGGTTGGGTAACTTGTGTTTGAACTTTGGAATGGTTGTTTTAGGTTGGGTAACTTGGGTTTTCATTGTACAATGTAAAAATTAAAAATTAAAATACTAAATTGTAAATTTGTAACTTGTAATTTTGTAAATACTAAATTGTAATCCTTATCTTCCCATAGGTTCACAACTGCACCAAAACACCATTCAAGACTTAAAGTTTGCAACTTCAAAGTTCAAAAACAAACATGCCAAGGAAATTAGATCCTTTCTGGGAATATGGTGAACCTGATGCTCCGAATGATAGACTAAACTTGAGTTGCAAGTTGTGTGGCCACCCTATGTCTGGGGGGTGTACAGGTTGAAGTTTCACCTTGCACAAATCCCTGGAAAAGATGTGGGGCCTTGTACAAATACAAATCCTGAACTCATCTAAAGAGCCATGAGAGCATTGGAAAATTTAGAGCAGATTAGAGAGGCCAAAGAAGAAATCAAAAGGCAACTAAAAAGGTCAGTTGAAGCAAGTGGCACTGGTTCTACTGCAGCATCAACCAATCCGATAGCTGCAACATCATTTTTTGTTCCTCGAACCACACATGGTTCACAGCCATCTATCACTTCAATGATAAAAAGAACTGAGGAAGAACAAGCTGACAACTTGCTGGCAAAATTTCTCCTCTGGAGTGATATTCCTTTCAGCATTGTAAGGAATAATCCATTTTTCCAAAATCCCTTCTTATCATGATTTCAGAGGCCAGATTCTTCAAAATGAAAAGCGTGACTGCACCCAAAGATTGGAGGATTTTAGGGCATCATGGGCACAAACAGGATGCACTGTTATGTCAGATGGTTGGACTGACCAAAAGGGGAGAACTCTTATAAACTTCTTGGTTAGTTGTCCCAAGGGGACTATGTTTATCAAATCTGTTGATGCATCTGCACAAATCAAAGATGCAAGAACTTTATGTGATTTGCTAGATGTGTTTATTTTGGAGGTGGGTGCAGATAATGTTGTCCAAGTCATAACAAACAATGCTGCAAATTATGTTGCTGCTAGCAGGATGCTTATGGACAGGCATCCTAGTTTATTTTGGACCCTTGTGCTGCACACTGTATTGATTTGATGTTGGAGGACATAGGGAAAATTCCCTTTGTTAAAGATATTGTTGATTCATCCAAAAACATTACAAAATTTATATATAACCATACATCTGTGCTTAGCTTGATGAGAAGATTCACCAACAACAAAGAGTTGGTGCGCCCCGCCATTACACGGTTTGCCATTAGTTTCATATCTCTTCAATCCCTCTTGAATTCTATGTGGGATGTGAAGAGAATGTTTCTTTCAGAGGAGTGGCGTGCTTTGCTAATGAGTCGCAAACCAGAGAGAGAGGCCGTATGCAGACTAGTTTCATACCAGGAAGACTTCTGGGCGCGAGCGCAGGAGGTGTGCGCCGTTACTGAACCTTTGGTAAAGGTTCTTCGGTTGGTTGATGGTGAGAAGCCCGCAATGGGCTATTTGTATGAGGCCATGGACAGGGCCAAACAAGCCATTCGGGCCTACTATGATGGTAAGGGAGATGATGGGTTTCAGAGACAACTCCTCCTATGGGGAGTGATTGATGAGCGTTGGAACAACACACTCCATCGTCCCATTCATGCTGCTGGGCTTTTCCTGAACCCTGCATTTTCTTACACGTGGGTTTGATTTTGATGCTGAGATCATGGATGGATTCTTATCATGTGTCCAGAAGATGGTGCGATCTCCAGAACAACGTATAGAGATCTCTAAACAAATTGAGACATATAGGATGGCAGGTGGCACATTTGGCTTTGACATGGCTGTCACTGATAGGACGATTAAAATGCCAGGTATTTTTTAGTTTGTAACTTTGTTTCAAATTTCATTGTCTCTTCAAATTCCATTTTTTTCTTATGTTTATTTAAAATTTTATTTGTAATTTTGTTGTAGATGCATGGTGGAAAATGTATGGTGGCAGGGTACCCCTTCTGCAAAAGCTTGCCATTCGCATCCTCAGCCAAACATGTAGCTCCTCAGGATGTGAGCGCAACTGGAGTGTATTTGAAAAAATACACAACAAGAAGCGCAACAGGTTAACACTTAAACATTTAAAATATTGCAAATTTCCAAATAAATTTTTGAATTCATTAAACAATATTTTTTTTATAATTATTAATTATTATTTCATGGTCTTTGTACAGGTTGGAGTCCTAGCGCCTTAATGACATGGTCTATGTCTACTACAATCTTCGATTGTGGGTGAGGCAACTTGAGAAGACACCTGATGTGGAGGCCATCTCATTGGATGGGATTGACACCACTGCTGCATGGAGGGTTGAGATCGAGAGGCCTCTCATGGAGTCTGCTGATGATTGGTTAGTGCAGGATGTAGTGGAGGGGGAGGAGGGGGGGAGGAGCAGGAGGAGGAGGAGGAGGAACAGGAGGAGGAGGTGACACCACCTGCCCGGGCTACCACTGCCACCAGTAGAGGACGTGGTCTACCTCCTATAGCTCCTACTTCTAGTTCTTCAGCTTCTAGAGCACATCAGACTCCACTGCGATCTCCACCAGCACGGGCACCAGCATCTACATCTAGAGGGAAAGGGAAAGCTGTGGCATTTTCTCGCAAGAGGGGCAGAGGAAATCACTAGGATTAGACTTTAGTTATTTTCTTCATTTTATTGTATATGACATTATGAGACGATGAGATACATTATCATATTTTTTGTTGATATTTTGAGGCTGAGTTTGGGACTCAGCAGTCGGGACTTACTATTCAGGACATGATTCAATGTTATGCTTGATTTTAGCACTAGAAATGATATTAAACATCTTATATATTAGTTCTTTTATCATATTTATGTGTCAATGTATTTATTTTATGTTGTAGATGGTTTAGATATTAAAAAAATTGAAAAAAATGAAAAAAAATGAAAAAAAAATGAATATTTTTGTACCAAACGATTATTTCCTGATTATTTCCCGATAATTACGATTTTTTCCGATTTTTCCCTCGCGCCGATAGTATCCCTATAATGATTAATGCAACATTGGCTCGGATGTCCTTCTAAATGAATATGGCTTGAAAGCCTACATAGATAATGTGGTGGCAGTTCCCCAGGATGCGGATCAACAGAAAGAATATAGGAAGGAAATGGCGAAGGCGAGGTGGTTGATCCTGGATGGAGTTTGAGACCATATAGTCTCACATATAGCGGCCATGGGAATGGCCAAAGAAATGTGGGATGCTCTCTCCACGCTATATCATGCTACTTCCGAGCAATAGAAGATGTTCCTGCAAGAAAAGTTGAGATGCATCAAGATGCAGAAGGGGGAAGGCATAAATCCCTTTCTCACCAAGATTCAGGAGGTCCGAGACCAGCTTGAATTTGTTGGGGCATCGCCTCAACCATCAAAGCTAGTGAGGTTGGCATTGAACAATGTCTCAGATGATTGGTAAGTATTCGTCCAAAGTATATTGAGAAGAGACAAGCTACCAGAATGGAACAGGATGTGGTCCAACTTGCAGCAGGAGGAGTTGAGGTGAGCTCTGCTAAAGAGATCCATTAGTGGTAGCAGTAGTAGCGGATCGAAGGGGTTGAAGGAGGAAGATAATGTGGCCCTCGCATCAAAGGGTTCCAGTGAAGGGCAAGGGGAGCAGAGAAAGAAGAAGGACCTATCTAAGGTCAAGTGCTTTAGGTGTGGCGAGTTTGGCCACTATAGTACCTAGTGTCCTCTTAGAAAGAAGGACAAGCAAGAGAAGCAGGACTAGGCAGCAACACATGCTGAGATAGATAGGCTATCCTTCAGGATGGAGGAAGACTTCGGGTGTTCGTTGATATACCTCCAGGAGTGAGGTGGGGTGAGTTGGAGTTGTAGCCCCAGAGAGCTAGAGAGCTACAAACTTTGGCAGGGTTCATTGAGGAGTCCGCCTCATGGATCATTACCTGGCTACAGGGGTCCACAATATTCAATAGCAGGATGAATCAATGACTGAAGTGCAGTCAGAATTCCAGAGTGACAGTTGCAGATTAGTAGCAGTCAGATGTTGGGGATCGCAGTGCAGAGTGGCATAGTGCAGAGTCAGCAACAACGCAGATTCTTCAGTTACAGTGCAGAGGGTAGTAGTAGTCAGGACTCAGGAGACAGATGCAACAGGCACAAATGATTCAGTATTTTAGATGCTTCTCAGTTGTAGTAGTTGTAGTTACAACAACAACAGATGAGAGGGAGTTGCAGTGTTGGCAGCAATACAACAATGTCAGCAGGAACACGAATGCAACGTCAAAATTGTGCAGTGGTTGGTGGGCAGTGGCAGGCAGTCACAGAGGCTAGACATCAACAACATGATAGAGGATGATACATAGATAGAGCGTTGTGGCAGGGTGTGCAACAATGGAACACAACCTTGCTAAGAGGGAGTGTTAGTTTTTTAGCATTATATGTGTTCTAGCCATGAAATTTCGTGGAGAGGCTAGAATACATGAGATCCCCAAGACCCATAAATTGTTTATGGAAATTCCACCTAAATATGGCTTAATTAGATTATTAGCCAATTTTTAAGTATTTCTTAAGTCTAAACTTAGGGAATATGGTTAATTAATTAGAATTAATTAAATCAATGTGAGAATAGTCTAGAAGCTCACATGGATCGACGTTAAGATGATCCTAGCTCTTGATTAAGATTTAATCTTGGCAGTTGGAGTCCCAACAAAGGATTATAAGGAGAAGTCGATGGGCACTTGCAGAATACACACGAACAATTCGATTTCCTTTGCATATCGATTTCCAGAGAGCAACAACAGTTGGAGGAGAGCCAGAGATCGAAGCAGAGTTAGTGAGGAGTGAAGACAATGATCGAGAGGAAGTTTTCCAGATCCGAAGAGGCAGTAGCAAGGGGCTGAGTTATTCCCAGTGGAGCAGCGTAAAGGATTGTGTAGTTGCTTCAGAAGAGCAACTCGATTTAGCTGGAGGAAAATTCGTTTTTAGTTCTAGAGGCCGGATAGAGGTTCCAGAGTGCTGGAGAAGCAATTTCTTCAACAGAGACTGGTAGAACGACTTCATCAGAGGCAGTTAAGAGGCTAGATGTCATAGGGCCTGCGTAGGCACTACACAGAGGGTTTAGGAGGACGAGTTTTTGAAGGAAAGTTGTGCCGAGGTTGCTTATGGAAGAAGGGTAACTCCCTTAGATAATTTTTGGCCAAATTTTCTTGCCGTTTGGATAGCCAGTTGGGCATCCATCGATTGTACTCAAAATTCACTGCTGCATAATAATAAAATCCTCAGCTGTTGCACCGATTTTCTCAAGTTGGGTTTCTCCGAGGACATTTGTCCCAAAATAACGGTGTCATTTTTGTGTATGTGTGTTAGTATTTTCTTAGTTTCAAGCGCTATTATTTCCACAGTTTTATTTGTGAAGATTGTAGTGTGATTCATTTCATATTTGCTGTAGCAGATAAATTGCTAAAATAATTAACAATTAGGAAAATAAATTCCAATTACTGTAATAGGATTTTAGTATTGAGATTTTCACAGTAAAGAGAGCTTCCGTTCTTCAAGGAATCCAAGGTGTGATAACAATGTAGTTGAAACTCAATCATAATACTTTCTTGTTTTTGCTCTTTTTAGTTCCTCTCTTGCAGATTCTTGTGACAACTTGTTGGTTGATAGTGGTGCCTTAAGGCACTTTACTAACTATAAAGAAGCACTTTCTAATTTGGTTGAGAGGGAGACTAATTTGAAAATCATTCTTGGAGACAACTCTACATATCTTATAAAGGGATCTAGTTCTGTTTCATTCCATCTGGATCATGGTAAAACACTCTCTTCAAGAAGTTTCGTACCTACTTGGTTTGAAAAAGAATCTTATTTCTATTTTTGCTTTAGAAGATAAAAGAATGAAAGTTTCTTTTATAAAGGATAAAGTTCTCTCTTGGCCGATGAGATCTAACATGAGAGATGCCTTCACTCTGGGATCAAGATGTGAAGGTCTGTATAAAGTCAATGGTAGAACTATTTATGCATTGATCCGTGAGAACAATCATCAAAGTGAACTTTGACACCGAAGGTTCGCTCATTTGCACTATAAAGCATTACCTCATGCGAGAAAGATGGTTTCCAGAATGCCTGAGATTAGATCTGATCATGAGGGAGCTTGCCAAGGGTGTGCTAGTGGGAAGCAAGTAAAGGGACCATTCCCTTCGAGCAAAAGTAGAAATTGTCAGGTACTTCATCTTGTACATTCTGATTTATGTGGACCAATGCCTTTAACTTCTCTTAGTGGCTGCTTGTATTATATAACCTTGTGGATGATTTTTCTCGCAAGACATGGATCTATTTAAAAAAAATAAAAGTCAAGCATTTAACATGTTTAAAGATTACAAAGCTTTGGTAGAAAACAAATCAAAATCTTTAGATTTGATAATGGAGGAGAGTTCACTTCAAATGATTTCATTGACCTTTGCAAAGAAGCTGGAATCAGGACCAGAACAAAATGGTGTGGCCGAGCGAAATAATGGAACTATCATGGAAGCAGTCAAAGCTATGTTGCATGATCAAAAACTACCAAAGTTTCTATGGGAGAAGTTGGTAACACCACTGCCTTTGTTCAAAATAGATATCCTCATCGTGCCCTAAACAACAAGACTCCAGAATAAGTCTTCTTTGGTGAAAAACCCGAGGTTGGGCACTTGAGGAAATTTGGCTGCCCTGTCTACTTCCATGTGCCAAAAGAAAAGAGGAATAAGCTAGAAGCTTCAGGTAAGAAAGGTATGTTTGTTGGCTATTGTGAAAAGCAAGAGACTGTCCTCTTCCTCTTGCTAATGATGATAGTCAAGATGATGCATTTGAGAAACAAGAAAATCTAGAGCCTAAAATTGATCCTGTTGATGAACCCATGAAGCCCATGGATTCTCCTGCTAACAGGAAACCCTTTATGGCTTCGTGACACCCTTCAAGATGCTAATAAACATGCTGCTCCCAGAGAAACCTTCAGGGAAAGCAAGAAACCATGCCGGTTCCAAAGATATGTTGTAGCCATGAGCAACATTATTCAAGTTGAGCCATTCACTTTTGAAGAAGTTGCGAAGGCTCAAGTGTGGAAAGATGCAATGGCTGAAGAATATGAATCCATCATTCATAATGATGTGAGAAGTGGTTCCAAGACCCCAAGGTAAATCTGTTATTTCTTCTAAATGGCTGTATAAAGTTAAACATGGTGCTGATAGTAGTATCAAAAAATATAGAGCTAGATTTGTGGCTAGAGGGTTCTCTCAGAAAGAGGAAATAGACTATGATGAAATCTTTGCACCTATTGCCAATTATACAACCATCCGATCTATTATGGCTCTAATTGCTAGTCAAGGATGGTTCCTTCACCAAATGGATGTGAAGACTGCATTTTTGCATGGCTTCCTCAAGGAGGAAGTATTTGTGGAGCAACCACAAGGCTTTGAAGTACATGATCGAAAAACTCATGTGTAGATTGAAGAAAGCCCTCTATGGTTTGAAGTAAGCTCCAAGAGCTTGGCATGCCCGCATTGATAGCTTCTTGATGAAACTTGGTTTTATTAGAAGTAATGTCGATCCAAATATTTACTTCAAGATAGTCCAAGGTATGCCTTTGATTTTGGTATTATATGTTGATGATTTATTTCTGACCAGTGACAAACCTCTTATCCTTCGGTGTAATAGGGAGTTAGCTTCTAAATTTGAAATGAAAGATCTTCATTGATGCACTACTTTATGGGTCTTGAATTATGGCAAAAACCTAGTGAGATTTTCCTTTCTCAAGGAAAATATGTTGTCAAGCTGCTAGAAAGATTTGGTTTGATAGAATGTAAATCCATGAATACTCCAATGGAGATGAACTTCAAGAAGCTGTGTGGTGAAGCTACAAGTTTTGATTTGGGAAATCCTTTAGAGTATTGACAACTGATTGGGGCACTGGTGTTCTTAGTGAACACTAGACCGAGCATATGTTATGTCCTCAATACTTTGAGCCAATATATGATTAAACCAACTCATGCACACTGGATTGCTGCAAAGCATGTGCTGAGATACTTGCATGGGACTGTCAATCTTGGATTGAAATATACTGCCATAGATGTAAAGACTACTTGGGTACTCTGATGCTGATTGGGCTAGTTACTCTACTGACAGAGAAAACACATTTGGGCACTGCTTCAGCTTTAGGATTTGCCCTGATATCTTGGATGAGTAGGAAGCAAAAGTCTGTAGCCCTCAGCGCAACTGAAGCTGAGTATGTTGCTGCTAGCATGGCTAGCTGTGAGGAAGTATGGTTGAGGAAGCTCTTTGGAGCGCTGTTTGAGCATGTCTTGGACACAACAATAATTTACTATGACACTAAGAGTGAGATCCGACTTGCAGAGAATCTCATGTTCCATGACAAGTCCAAGCATATTGAGATCAAATATCACTATATTCGGGATATGGTGCAAAGCGGAGCAGTAAGACTCCATCATATAGCAATTGATGACCAAATCACCGACATTCTTACCAAGCCTTTGCCGAAAGGAAAGTTCTTGGTTTCTAGAGAGCTACTTGGACTGACGGATGTGACCCTTCCTAGAAAGGGTGGTCATGGCTGATGAGCCTTGGTTGTGCAAGATCCTTGTCACGTGTTGACAAGTGGATCCCCCCAAGCAGAGATGAGCCTTGATTATGTGAGATCCTTGTCATGTGTTGACAAGTGGATCCACCCAAGCAGAGATGAAACTTGGTTGTGCGAGATCCTTGTCATGTGTTGACAAGTGGATCCCCCAAGCAGAGATGAGACTTGGTTGTGCGAGATCCTTGTCATGAGTTGACAAGTGGATCCACCTAAGCAGAGATGAGACTTGGTTGTGCAAGATCCTTGTCATATGTTGGCAAGTGGCAATGGCCCCAAGTGAATATAAGGTGATGGATGAATATCCCATATGATGATTCTTCTTCATTAGATTGTAACATCATTGTTCCAAAGCAGAGATCGCGGAGATCCTTGTGTCAGAAAGAAATTCCTCCCTAGCCGAGAGGGAGTGTTGAAAATTGGCAGCTAAGGGATGAATTTCCTTGCAAAAAATCTCCTTTTTCTAACTATTCTAGAGTGACTTTTTAAAAATAGAAAGTCATGTCTATCATCTCAAGCATGACTTTCCAAGAATAGTAAAACACTTTGCTTCAATTGGTAACCAAGTATGGATGATGGAAAATCACTTGCTTATTCTTAATCAATCTTAATTGTTCAATTTTTACTTAATTATTATTATTATTAAAAAGAAATTCAAGTCACTCATTCATCGGACCCAATCATGTGATATGTAACTCCCCTCAATCAATGCATATGTTACTCTCTCTGTCGCTTAATGGATATGTTACACTCTCTCTTATGCGCTCATTAAAAGCATGGCATATTCCTCTTACACACTCATTAAAGCATGTCATAAAAGATTCCTCTTACACACTCTTTAATGCATATGTTACATTCTCTCCTTTATGCAATAAGTTACGAAGGCATGCATTTCTCTCATTAATGGCATGAGTTACACTCCCTAATTGGCATATGTAACTCTTCCTCAAGGCATGCGAGTTACTCCTTTATGATTCAAAGTCCTTGCTCCTATATATATGTGCCTCTCACCCTCTCTTCTCACTACTTTGTGCATTATGAAATAAGGATTCAAATTTGAGAGAGAGAGTTGGAGAGACTTGAAAAAGAGTGTGTGAGAGAGAGACTTGGAGAGTAAGAGCAGAACTTGAAGGTTGATTCAGTTTTTGCATCAGTTGCTGCTACCAGTGACTTTCATGCTACAACTTATTCAGATTTGGGTGAACTTACTCATTCTCTTGATCTCTTATTGTACTTTGTATCTCTGCTGAACAATTGATATATAATAAAAGAAGAATCTGGTTGTGTTTTCCCCTTGTGGGTTTTGCCCAGGTCAGTGGATCTAAATTTTGTGTCTCATTCTGTTCTTGGCTGTCTTCTATTGTGCATTTGGTTTATGTTCTATCTACAATTGCTTAACTAATATTGCAACATAAAGAAGTTTTGTAATAAGTGATTGTTATAGCATAGAACTTCAGAATTTCAACAGTCATAACTCAAACTTATAAAAAAACAGCCAGGCTAAGGGAGAAGATATATTACTGCGCACAAGACAAAGCGGGACAATGAGATCCCAATGATTAGGTGAAGGACATTCATCCAAGTGTGCAACAACTAGAAGAAGATAAGGGCAGTGTGTGGCAGCAAGAGAAATCATCCAATTGTGGAGGCTGTGGCTGTACATGGGCAGATTGAGCAAGTTGAGGTGTAGATCAGGCCATATGATGGCTGTGGAATAGACGAGATCACAGATTCAACTAGCTGTGTGATTGTATAGCAGTCTAGAGAGGCTGTACAGGCCGTACAAGTCACATCAGCAGTCAGCAAGAGGTTTGTGGGTGATTCAGAAAATTTGGGAGGGCCATAAAACTTGTATAGGTGCCCCGTTTATTTCCAAAAATTTACTGTGGTTAATATTGTTTTCTGATTGGGCTATTTTCCCAGTAAGGGAGCCCTTGGATGCTTAGAAATTCATTAAATGAAAGATAGATTTTGAAGGGTATATATTTGTGTATTTTTTATGGAAATTTGCTGTAAATTCTGCTTCCACTAAATTATTTTTATTTGCTACATAAAATCCCAGTGGTACTTTTTATTCAGTAAAGCTGAAATTTAATTTAAGTCAGCAAGGAAAATTTACTAGGAAAATATTTAACATATTCTATTAGATACCCTCTTCAGCTCCAACGTTTGACTTGGTCTTTATGGTGATCAACTCCACTCCATTGCATGAGGACACTCTTTATGTCCATCTTCTATGGCCATGTGCCTCACATTGCTTGTTACTGTCATGGATTTGACTGATGAGATATTGTCTGTTCTTTCCCCGTGGCCACTTTCCAGCCCACCATGTGGGTATTAGAGGCCTTTTATGGGTTGACTTGTGGGTTGTTCCACCCATTATTGCATTTTATTGTATTTTATTGTATTTCAAGGTAAGTTTGTCCTAGTGTCCTCCTTGGGGCTAGTGCCTCAACCTTAGTGGAGTGGTATAAATACCAGTGTTGCACACATCGCGATCGGGATTTAATCGGCGCCGGGAAAAAAGCGGAAAAAATCGTTAAAATCGGGAAAAAATCGGAAAAAAGCGGGAAAAAATCGTTTGGCACAAAAATATTCATTTTTTAAAAAAAAATTGAAAAAAAATGAATATTTTTGTGCCAAACGATTTTTTCCCGCTTTTTTCCGATTTTTTCCCGATTTTAACGATTTTTTCCCGATTTTAACGATTTTTTCCCGCTTTTTTCCGATTTTTTCAAAAAATCGCGATTTTTTCGATAAAAATCGTTATAAAAAAAGTGGCGATTTTTATGTATAAAAATCGCGATTTGAATCGGCTAAATGAAAAAATCGCGCTTTTATGATAAAATCGCGATTTTATCGCGATTTTAACAACACTGATAAATACACAACCTCCTTCATTTGTAAGATCATCTCTTTCAAGTGAGTGCCTCAACCTTAGTGGTGTGGTATAAATACACAACCTCCTTCATTTGTAAGATCATCTCTTTCAAGTGAGTTTATTCATCCTTTTGCCCAAAGGCATCTACACTATTTCAATCTTCTTTTGTTGCACAATGCACTCGTTTGAAGTATTATATGTTCATCAATAAGGCGCTGTTATATTACAGCTTGATTAACTTATTGAATTAGAGTTTGGTGGATAATTCACCATAGATCCTCCACTTCATGATTTTTGTACATGGTGTCAAAGCTGGTGTGTATTTTCTCTCTATCCAGTGTTACCCCCAATTCACGGGTGCCACTAGATATGGTCATGTAGGTAGGAGACACGATCTGATAGTGTCAGAGGTTTGGGGGGGTTGCTTGTCTTGTACAAGGGTCGGGTTACTATGATGTCATTGCACAAACACACTAGATATTTGTGGGTCTGGGTCCATCAGAAGAGTTCCTTGCTATGAGACAACTATGCCATGGTTTGCCACTTTCCCCCTACTTTGTCAAACTTTGGGGAATCCATTGTGGTGGGGCGGGGGGGGGGGGGGGGGGGGGGAATTTTCTTAATATTTATGCAGACATCTCCCACTATTCCACTCTTGAGGATATCATCCTTCTAGGTGACTTAAATGCTCGCACAAAAAGCCTTTAGGTATCCCTCCATGATCGAGCTGAGGATGTAGTCTACCTCTAGGAGACGGAGCCAGAGTCCATGGGTCTCCATAGGTGCCCACAAGACAGGAATGGGCCCCTTACAAGTTATTGGAAGCTTCTTTTGCAACTAGGGGAATCCATAGTCTATTGATTTTGAATGGGCTCGCTTACTTCCCAGGTTTAGGTGACTTCACCTGCTTACCCATAGTGGGGGGGGGGGGGGGGGGGGGCGCTATTATGGTGGATTATGTTCTAACCAAGCATGATTTCCTCCCACATATCTAATACTTCTCCATATCTTGTCTCTCCTTGGAAGACCATCCCCTCCTCGCTTTCTCCCTCTCTATATCCCCACCCCCACCCCCCCAACACATAAAATACCCCCCAACCCCCTCTAATACCACCTTCCTTTTTGACTGAGACTACACCAACCACCTTAAGGAGCTTCTTCCCCCCATTTCCCACTTTAGATCAATGGGCACACCCACAACCAAGTGCGAGGTCCTCTCCACAATCCTTAAAGAGGCTACCCTTGATTCCTACCCCATTCGATCTTATCAGTATGTCCATAACCTACTACGGGATCCTGACCCATGAATTTTTGGTTTGATGATGAATGCAAATCCTTCCACAAATGGCTCTGCTTTACTCTCATGCATGACCCCCAATCCTCTTCTCACTTCCGTATTGCCTATTGTCAATTTCCTCGCTGTAAAAAATGAGCATTTCTTCCCCAACGAAGATGCAAACTTTGTGCAATCGTTTGCCACTCTCCAAAAGCATTATGGCGTGTCCTCCTTCCTAGACGCCATAATACCCCATTTGACCTTGACCCTCAGTTTATCCTCTTCCATACCACCTCCCTTTATGCAATTTTCTGACAAACCCCAACACATATTCCCTCTCTCCCCTCCTCATGTAATCTTTTCTTTGAGTGGGATATCAAGAGAGCAGTGAAAGTTATGAGCACGAACAAAATAGAAGATGAGGAAGGTTTTTAGGAAAA
The DNA here is from genome assembly GCA_031772625.1 of Pinus tabuliformis. NCBI lineage: Eukaryota > Viridiplantae > Streptophyta > Pinopsida > Pinales > Pinaceae > Pinus > Pinus tabuliformis. The sequence goes on from CM062816.1 coordinate 1,443,309,702, forward strand.
ATTCTTGAAGCATGGCATCCAGTGTCTTGAGTCCTCTATTGCTGATATATTCAACCATGTGTTGATTTGGGGTAGCATCGGATGTGCTCTAGCCACAAAATTTGGTGGAGAGGTTGGGGCACATGAGATCTCCAATACCCAGAAAGGGTTTGGGCAGATTCTAAACAGATCAGGATTTTTAATGGAGTCCCTAAGTCTAAACTTAGGGAAAATAAAATATTAATGTGTATTAATATGAATTTGTGTTAGAATGGTCCAAAAGACATGGATCAAGCCAGATCTAATGTTAGCCGTTGATTAAGGACTTAATCTCAGCTGTTGAGATGTCAACAGGAAAAGTATAAGAGGAGGCTTGAGGGTCACTTGGAGAGAACACTAGAGTGATAAGTCATTCTATTCTTTAGAGCGGGGTTTGCTAAGAGAGATAGAATCAGTGATCAGTTGCAACGAGGGGCAGTGAGTACGAGGTAGAGAGGTAGGGACAGTGTCGAGAGACCAGCATAGAAGCAGAGAGAGGTAGACACAAAGCTAGGGGGAGCCACGTAGAGGGCAGAAGTCGAAAGAGACCAGCATAGAAGCAGAGAGAGGTAGACACAAAGCCAGGGGGAGCCACGTAGAGGGCAAAAGTCGGAACTACCGGGAACAGTCGAAACTGCTGGGAACTACCAGAACAGTTGGGAAAGTTGATGTAGAGGGCAGAAGTCGAAACTGCCGGGAACAACCAGAACTATCGGAACAGTTGACGCAGAGGGCAGAAGTTGGAATTGCTAGGAACTGTCGGGAATGGCTGAAACAGCTAGGAACGCTGATGCAGAGGCAGAAGCTGGAACTATCAGGAACAACCGAAACTGCCGGGAAAGCTGACGCAAAGGGCAGAAGAGGCTGACGCAGTCCCTAGAGGCTGACGCTGGGGTTTCTCATGGGGCAGATTGGAGTTGAGGAGCTGCCAGAGTTTTTATCTGGGGTTTCAGCCGAAGCATCTGTCTCTGAAGGAGAGGTAATACTGCCGAGATTATTCTCTGTTGGGTGAGCCGGTTTTGGCACCGGTTTTCCCGCATTGGGTTTTTCTGGGGACATTGGTCCAAAAACAACGGTGTCACTTGTGTGCTTGTTTTGTTTACTTTAGATGATGATCTGTAATGTGTTGAGCATGTACTTGTATTTATTTCCAGTATTTACATGGTAAATAACTCGTTAATTAACAGAACAAGTAGGTAGAAATAAATCAGAAAGTACATGAAGGGTCTCTAACGGGTTAGACTTAGAAATTCCAACACCATGTAGTTTGTCTCGACTTCTGCCCTACTTGGGAAATACATGTTATCCATCTGATCCAAAAATCAGGGAGTAGTTGTGAGATGAAAAACTATAGGACTATCATGGTTGGCCACACCTTCTCTAAGCTTTACGCCACGGTCTTACATTAGTAGCTTTCGGAGAAGCTAGAGAGTCGATATCTTAGAGCTAGAGGACAGACAACCTTTCACTTGGGTTACCAAACAATTGACCACATCTTCACATTGAGTCATCATTGAGGAGGCTCGTCACCGCTCTTCAAAAATGTACAGTTGCTTTGTTGACTTTTGGAAAGCATTTGTTATTGTGCGTAGGGAGGCGTTATTCCAGAGGCTTCGAGAGATTGGCATATTTTAGACTCTTCCGATAGCTATTATGAGACTATATGAGTTAGTTTTGGGTCGACTCAGGGTGGCACATGGCCTTTCTGACTTTATCCAGACTACCGATGAGGTAAAACAATGGTGCTGCCTCTCACTGACCCTCTTCGTGATTTAAGTTGATGAGCTAGAATCTTTCCCTCAGGAGCACATCTAGGAGGGGGATGGTTGTCTTCTACATCAAGAATTGATCTCCTTGTTTGTTTTTGCAAATGACTTGTTCTTTTTGGCATCTGCTCCCAAGGGCTTGCAGAGAGATATCGATGCCCTGGCCAACTTTTGTGACCTTCGACAATTGGCGATCAACCTAGGTAAAGCCCAATGTTACTTGGGAGCGGGAGCGGAAGCGGGGAGCGGGAGCGGAAGCGGGAGCGGGAGCGACCATTTTCAGAAGCTCCCGGTTTGGGAGCGAATCCCGGAGCGATTTTTTAAAAATATATATATTTTTTATATTTTTTAATTTTTGATACATATATGTCAACAAAAACATGTAGAATGATGAATTAGATATAAAAAAACATAAAAAAGCATAGTTTGAACCATATAACAACAATCATCTAGAAGTTATAATCTTCATCAACCACGTCCGCAAGTTAGTAACATAGTAACATACAACATATTGAGTCTCATGATTCATCAATCTTAAAGTTTCAAGCTTTCAAAATTCAATATATAACATTTATCATCATTGATCACCAAAGTTGTACTTGTAAGCTAAGTGTAACCATTACAACAAATAATATCTAACATGAAATGAAATGTTATAAAATGAAACGAAATGAAACAACTTTCAACTTTCATGAAGCATCATATTCATAATTCATTACTAATGAGTTATAATTGCCAACTTCAAACTTAAATTGTCATATATTGTTTAAAAAAATATCATAATAAATATGAAAGAGTCAATAGTTATAAAAGCTACTAGAAACTAGAGAAGAGAAGTAAATCTATTATCTATTTCTTATGCTTGGGCCTCTTGCCACCACGAGAAATGTCTAATTTTTTAGTCTTGTTGCAAAATCAGGATCTTTGTCATTAATATCACCCTCCAAGCATTAATATCCAGAGGTATCTTTGTCATTACCTTTGTATCTGTATAGGGATCTTTGTCATTAATATCACCCTCTAAGCATTAACATAAGATAGAAAAAGCATAGCATGTCAAGTCAAGATTTTGTTTGAGTGATGCGTACATTTTTAGAAGGGTCATGATAGAGGAGTTCGACAACCAATGTCACTAACATCAAGGTACATAGAGGGATTGGTACTCTTGATTAAATATGAGTTCCATACCCTAATACATGACAAAATTCAATGAAAACATTGCAATCCCCCAATCCTGAAATCCTGAAAAACTGATAAGTCTGCTGGATTTTGAATGAAATCTAAAATTCTACTTTCTCCATATGAAATCCAATGAGGACGAAACCACTCTCAAACATCCTGAGTCATTTCATGGTAATGTTAAAAATTTAAGTAAAAGGATGAAAATGAAAATTAAAGAAAATGTCACTTTTACTTTAAGAATTTAACATTACCATGAATAGCATATCAATACTAGGGCCTAGACTTGATCATTAAGTTGCCCCACTCAAAAACTATTTGTTTCTTTCAAAAAAAATTGCATTTCGAACATTACTACAAAAAAAAAAATGCAAAAAAGGCAAAACGCTCCCGAAAACGCTCCCGAAAAGGCAGGGAGCGAAATTTTTTTTAGGGAGCGCGCTCCTGAAATCGGGAGCGATTTCGGGAGCGCGCTCCCGACCCGCTCCCGCCCGGAGCGCGGATCGGGAGCGGGAGCGAGGGGGGGGGGGGCGCTCCCCCGCAACAGTGGTAAAGCCAATGTTATGATCTTAAATGCTTTGAAGAAAACTCTTACAAACATGCATTTATACTTCTGGGAAGAAGAGATTGAAATCACCAGATCATACATCTACTTGGAAGTATAGTTCACGAGACCTTGTTTTGGTATGCGATAAGTCCTCCAGCCTCGAATTAGCAAAGGGTATGGTTCCTTGGCCCTTATTGAGAGACAATGCTTCTAGAGTCAGTTTTAGGACATCTTGTCCAAGATCTACCTCATGGACACGATTATTAGGCCCACAATCCTCTATGGGTTCGAGATCTGGGAGCATAGCTTGGTATAGAGAAAATGGGCCTAGATGGAGAGAGTCTAGACCTTGCTTCTCAGGTGCCTCATCCATTGCAAACGTACAATTTCACAACCCATTATTCAGGTAGAGTTTGGTGCTAACCTCTTTTGCCTCAATGTCATCTTTTGCTTGGTTTCTTTCCTCCACAATGTTAGATCTTTCAGAGATTCAGCTGCCAGGAGAGACCGATACGCCTACCTTGCTCTTTGTTCCTCGAAGGCCCTTACTTCAGCCCACCACTAATGTTGGACACGATGTTGGTTCTTAGATGTTTCATGACTTCTCTAGACACTGACCATCTCTCGAGAGCATCTCCCCCCCTTCAGGTTCTCCCTTGTTGCATCGAGCCATCTCACACTGCCCAGACAAGTACTGAATCAATCCATTAGAGAGCATCTTCCCTTCCCCCCAAAACGATCAACTTGTTCCCGAAGATGTCCTTCTACCTTGAGCATTTCCTGGAGTTATAGGACGGTTTCATCATCCGCCCCCCATACACACGTAGACATTGGATGCTCTCGCTCAGGATCCCTTTCGGCCAATTTTGGGTTGGTTCTCATTGACTCTAGGTGGAGACTGACCACCATATACCAGGATTTGATGGGATATGTCAGGTATGCCACCTTCAAGAGCCAGATACAAAGCAACACTTCATTTTTAGGTGCCCCCTATCCTACGAGTTCAGAAGGGTGCTACCACTGCCTCTATAGAAGGAAAATCCCTCTTTGCCTTCTTTCAATATCCTGACCAAAGATGCCCAACCCTCTTCACTAGGTAGATATTCAAACATAGATATCAAATCCTACATACCTTGCCTCACTCAAGGATGATCCAAATGATCACGCCATACTTCCAAGTTGATCTGGCTGATCAGAGCAACAAGCAACAAGTTGAGTTTCAGAGTATTTCAAGTAGTAGAACAATGAGACCTTGGTCTCCCCTCCACCCCCCCCTTTAGGAGGCCAACTGGTTTCCTTTAGATAGTTGCAGAGGTGTCAAACAACACATTAGATCACTCACACCCAGAGCATCGGAGAGATTAGTTCCTGACGGTTCTTGAGTGGGGTGCGGCCCCTCGACGGACTCCTCCCAACCCCAGTTAAACAACCAAAGATTTATCTAGAGATTCATTCCGTCAACCTTGGATCCTAGGAATATCCCTCGTTCTTATATCGTCCATAAGATTGTGCAAACAAACACCTCGTTGGATCCAAAGGACTCTGATAGCGAGCTAGCGCTATTGTCGCCTCCATTGTCGTCGACTATCAGATTAGAGCATTCTTGACATCATTGACCTCTAGCCTTGGACTTATTCACTTAGGCTTCGACATCACGAGGGGCCTTTGATTTGGTTATATACATGTTCTTGAGGTTGTGCTATTGTTGTATCCTTCTTTAGTTCATTTATCCCAGTTTTAGCTTTGGCATCTTCTAGGAGTTGCCTTTGCACTCTCACATTGTACTTGTACTGGATGTACCTGTTACACACCATTTTGTGGGTGATATCCCTAGGAGAAATTTTCTCTCCAAGATGGTCCTCAGGTGATGGCCAACAACACCTTGCAGCCACCAACTAGCTTGTTGTGCCATTGCTCTGCCACCTAAGCCAGCCATGTGTTCCCTCACCCATCTGTCATGATCGTATGTTTGAAGGTGGGCCTTCCAAACCTAAAGGTATGCCTTGTCATTTGGTAATTGAGTATTGTAGTTTACTTATCATGGAGACTCTTGGGCATGGATTAATGGGGGGATTCAGTGGAAAGAGTGCGCTAGGTCTGTGCTCCTATCCCCTAGACCTCTTTTGGATGTTACTCTTGGATCCTAGTCCCGTGGGATCTCTTTTATTGACCTTTGGGCTTTAGGGATGGTACAACATGGGAAACCCTAATTTTGGTTGCGTGGTCTCGCTCCCTGCACATATATCACTCCACTTCTGTTCATTACAACCCCATTCATCATTCTTCTCACCTGAGTCCACACACCTCCATTGGGTCCACATAGGGTTAGCCTCCCCTTCCCCTTGCCCACTCCTTGGGTTGGGTCTAAAATGATGCCCCAGAGGTTGATGCAGCTGAAAAGAAAAGCATAATTGGCCACATTCAATAGGGAAATGTACCACAAAATGCAAAAGATGGCAGGGACAAACACATTTAGCGTGTGGGCAAAAGCCAATGCATTAGATATAGCCCATCCCCATGGCCATCACCCTGGTTCCTATAGGCCCTAGATGAGGCTCCTTATCATTTAGGAACCCATGATTGGCCCAACCGTTGGTGGGCAATGAACCAGCCTACCTTAACACTGGGATATCCACTGTTGTACCTTACACATCATGCTCTTATCCCTTGATCCCCGAGCAGTTAATCAAAGAAAAATCATAAAATTTAAAAGGCATATGAAGAAGGGTGGAAAAATCGTGGCCGGGGTAACTCATGTACCATGTTTGCTCCCTCCTATACGTTATATACCCCAGCGTGGGCTTCCCTTCATTAGCTACCCTTGTGCCTCGACATGTGGCCCAAAATTGCCCCTTTTCATCCCCTATTTCGTTCATCACTTTATCACATGCCACCACCATTTGAAGGATGTACCTTGGGTATATTATCGCCTTTAAAGGTAGAAACCACCTAATAGGGTACTTGGTTAACCCCCCATGGAGCTTGGAGACATTAGCACATACCAGAGCCCAGTGTGGAAGGGTATGCCATTATGAAGTGCCCACTTGTTGTCCATTGTTTGTAAGCTCTTTATCTCGATTTCTTTATATGACCTGTTGTACTAGAAGGCAAGGGGACACATTAGATCTTATGCAGTATTGTAGATGGTCTCCATTTTGGGTTTGGTCTCCCTATACGGGGTCCTAACCCTCCAGAGGGATACATTGACACATGTAGGGTGTGTGTAGACAGCCATGGGCCTCCACAACAGTAGGCAACATTCCATGGATCCCCAGAGACATTCAAAGATTGCTCAAGATTCACCTATTGGACGAAGAAGATGCACTTGGTTCACCATGCCTAGCGAGCCCCACAGTTACACCGTGAACTTGGCAGATGACCTGAGACTTGTATGATGATGTGACATCACTTATACCATCATTTGAGCTCTTGCAGATGATCTACAAGCATCTTCGATCTATTTGGAGACCCATGAGGTTACTTGTGTGCCCTCACACCCATTGGGAGCACCACAAGTTTATTATTTGGAGAACAAGGGGCCAAACCCTTGTCCACTACTTTTTGGAGTTTTGTCTTACATTATGGCACATATGGACTTCATCAAGCCTCTTAGAAGGCCCAACGACATGTACTATTGATCATTCGACCTCTTGAGAGGCTTATTCTTTCATTTATGAGAAGTTAGTTTTGTGGGCTTGTCACCAAAAGCTAGTTATTTTGCACATTATTTTATTATAGGGGCTAATGTAGGCCTAATTAGCTAAATCGAACTCATTAGAAGTGTATAAATACAAGCGATGTGAATTTATTTTAACATCATCACTGGGTTGGACTTGTATCTCTTTAGAGAACTTCGCTAGCCTTCTTGGAGGACGAATTTTTGGAGCATGGAATGAATTTTGATGTTTGGATATTTTTCTCTTGTCTTGGAGCTTCTTGATTGGCAAAGTTTTGATGGTTGGATATACTTCTTATACATGTAAGTGCAATTTATTGTTATTCTTTCTTTCTATTTTGTCACGTACATTGTTGTTGGGATTTCGCTATACTAGGGTTAATTTACTGCATCCATTTATGCAAAGTTGTGGAAATTCTATTTCTAGATAGTGGTGCTTCATGTATGGGCCATGTGTAATGAGTGAATGTTCCTATAGATGTTTCATCGTTAAAATTCATCTTGATAAGCCTTCTATTTTCAAAACAAAGTATAAAGTCTTTGGAGTTGCTTTTGTTGCTGCCCTAATGCTAAGCGAAGTTGTCTTTGAGGCCTCCTTGACATAGAAAATCCAAAGTCCATAGTCATAATTCATCTTGACTCAAATCTCCCCAAAGGATTAGGCACTAGTCCACCATAAGGTGATCACCTTAAACCTATTTTTCCTCTCCACCACTTCTTTTCTAGGACTAGTCGCATAGGTCACCTAGGGCATTAATTATCTCACAATCAAGCCATCCAAACACTTCGATTTTTGGTCCACAACTGCACTAGTGTGTCCTTAAGAAGCCCTCCAAATTTCATGAGATTTCGATAGTGGGATCTTGAGATATCGCAAGCCCTAGCTTGAAGATGGATTCTTTCCCCTAGTTTCCTTAGGCTAGAAGCCTCATTGGGATCATTGCATTAACTTTCATTGAAAATTCCTTCCTTGATCCCCTTCTCTTCCCTGATTAGGTCAAATATATCATTGGTTGCTAAACCCTACCCCCTTGGCCTAACCCAAGTCCACTTGGTCCCGTGTGGTTCCACACACTAATAAGGATAATTCTTCAAAGATCACTTGGAAGCCAAGTTTCCACAAGGATTTTAGGAGCTAAGAATATTCTTGACAAAATATATGCTCAAACCCTAGCTCTTAGAATTTCCCTTGACCATTCCTAGAGAGCCTTTCATCTTGCTTTCAAGGCAAGCAAGCCATATATCTGAGCCTCTCTTGTGAATAGGATTTTAGAATCACCTCTCATTCTATCATTGATCCATTGAATTCGTGATCCTTATTATAGTGGGTCTCCTCCCATCGGTGAAAGTCCGTAAAGAGTAGGGAGCCATAGCCGAGGTGGCAGTGGGCTATTGCTCCATTGTTGCCCTTAATCTGGTAGTAGCGCTCAAAAGATCCCATTTAGGACCCCTGCTAGTTTGAGCGATAACAATACACTTCAGTCCCATTGCTCTACTTTTGTGGCCATGTGTTGGACATTAATAAATTTATCTTATCTTAACTTATCTTAATCTAGCACTCTTCAAGGATTTTGTTAATCATATTTGAAATCAGGTTTGTTTAACACCCTAATTTTTGGACAGCAATCCCTTTTTAAGGGTTTTACCTTTATCTTCACCAATGTGCCTGAACTTGGCTGTTTTTTCTTGGTTTCTGGGTGAATTTAAGAAAGTTTCTGCAATTTGGGTCCCTCCTTAAGGGAAGTATACAATTTTTGCTCATTATTTCAGCCACAAGCCATTGTAGATTTGCACTAGTATTTTCACATCCATGGATGGAAGGTTAATTTTTCCACACCTTAGTGAGGCTTGTTATGAGAAAATCTTGCACCTTAGTGCAAAGCTTCATTGGGTGACTATGACAATGAGTAACATGGGAGAGACACCATTATCACCATAGGCTTCCATAATAGATCATAGGGATCAAATGATTTCGTCAAACCACATCAAGAGCTCCCTAAGGCTTCTACTTCTATCACCACTACACAAGAATTAACGATTAGGGTCTATGGAGGTTTTGGAAGGTGATTTCCAGATTTGAGTTCAAAGGGTCCTATGGATGTGCTAAGGGCTTACGTCAACCAATATAAGCCAAGAAAGGTCCCCAATGTCATGTCCCTTCCTAAATCATTTTGGAACAAGATTTATTTTTGTATTATGGGGCCAATTTTGGAGTTAGTGGAGGTTAGACTAGGAGAAGATGTTTTGTTTTGTAGTTAAGATACACATGGGTGCCACCCTCACTAGGGAATTACGCACTCCCTAGTTCGATATGCATGGAGGGGGGTAATTTTTGCATGGTGTTGGTTAAGTGGGGCCCACGATGGAGGACGAAATGGAGGGAAAGGTACCCCACGAAAACTATATAAGGAGGGCAACTCTCCTCTTCTTATTCATTCATGAGTGTATATTGATTTCTCTTGGTTGCTCGAGCTACTTAGCCGAGTCACTAGCTGTTTAACACGAGTTCTTCAGGCGAAGAGCTCACCCTTTCTTCGGGAGACTTCGAGTGCCACCCTAGGAAGGTTTCCTTCATTTCTTCCGGAGGAGAATCACATTGTGGTTTCCAGCAGTATCATTTCCTTCTTGGTGGTGTGTATTTCTGGAGGACGCAGTGAGAGAGGAGGCCGAGTTGTTTGTGGAGCTGAGTAGTGGAGTTTTGTTGTGAGATTTTCAGAGGAGAGGCTAAGGAGGATTGTCAGCCTTTGGGGGAGTTTGGGAGCTGATTGAGCTGCTTGTTTGATAGTGTGACTTTCACATTACCTGGGCCAGCACAGAGGTAGTGTTTAGGAGCTCATTTGGTGGGTAGAGTATCAATCCTTGAGGCTGAGATTTGCCGTGGAGGTTGGAGGACTTATTCGGGGTGAAGTTTGCTCCCTTTCCAGAGCTTGGAGGAAGACTTTGTGGCCATTTCTTGCAGGCCGTATTTCTGGAGCTATTTGGAGGGCGTAGGCCATAAAGGAGGTTGAATTTGGGAGGTTCGGTTCATGCCAAACCCTTTTCGGGTTTTTGTGGGTTTTGGCCAAGGAGCCTGTGGCTGAAGTTTTATCATTTTCTGAGCAATGGAGGCAGTGTTTCTTGCAGCTCCTTTTCAACCAGCAATCTCTGTTACTAGGAGACAACACAGAGCTTTAGAGGAGCAATTGCTTTCTAGCATTTGGGATTTCTGTTGACACCTGGGTCCTGTCTAGCTTGCCCTTGAGGCAAGCTCAGGTGCTTTTCCCACACTATTGTACTTGCTCCATTCATAAATAAAATGGCTCAGTCGGTTCTCATTTTTGTTGTGTATTGAGTATTTGCTGATTGTTTAATTTTTCTGTGCATAAATTGAATTTGCTTTTGTATATCACTGTTTGTTTAAGTTTGGAACATTATAATGGTAACAAAGCTTAGATTCTAGCTCAATCATGGGGAAACTTTTCTATGAGTGAAGAAGATTGACAAAATAATACTTATAGAAGGCAAAGGTATCGGAGCAGGGAAAGGGAGTTGGAGATTACTCCAGACACAGAGGATCATGGGAAGACTGCAGTAGCAGAAGATATGGGTGAGCCCAAGAGCAGAGAGGAGATGGCCTTTGATAGCCTCTTGAAGGCTTCGAGTGATTTGGGAAAGGGGTAGAAGGAGATGCTGGAAGAGATCAAAATGCAGAACCGGGAGCGAAGCACTCACCAGGGTTTCGTAGTTGGAGAGACTTCCGGGGCCTCTCAATGGTTCGCTCATCTTTCTCCCACTGCGCTGCGGCCATCCTCGAGTGAGCCAACTCGAGCTACTTTACCCTATTTTATACCTTTGGCGCAGGGGGAGACTGGAGGAGGTGAGGATCCATCGTTGATATGGGAGCATTTGCGGGAGTGGCAGTCCATGGGGGCAGACTTCAGAGAGGCTTTGACCTCCAGAGACTTTTGCAAGCTCAGGTAGAACGAGAAGGGGAAAGGCTACGGTACACAGAACTATGAGCTAGATCGTTCTGTTTTGAAAATGTATTTCCCTACATATGATTGCACTTCCAAGTGCACAACACGTGCTTGGGTGGAGAAGCTGGATACATACTTCCAGCTAAAGCGAATGACAGAGGTAGAGGCCATCAAGATGGCCACATTGCCCCTGGAGGGGGAGGCACACGATTGGTGGTTTCATGGCTCCTATGAGGATTTCACACGGAGAGTAGTGGAGCGCTTTGATCAAAAGTATCCTATGGCTCACTTCAGAGAGTTGACCCAACTCCGACAGAAGGGCATCCAGAGAATTATATCTCAGAGTTTTTGATGGTCTCAGTCATGGTGCCTGATTTGTCAGATGTGAGGAGTATACACATTTGTGGAGGGTTTGATAGAGCCATTGCGAGGATCGGTGAAGTCTCGCAAACTACTATCTACTCTTTTGGAGGCAGTATCTTGCACTTGAGATTCGCAGGTGGCCATCACCAAGGTTCGAGCTCCATTTCCTGCACGCACTGCCTACCCTTAGAATGGAAGTGACACTCGAGCACGCACAGTGCAAAGGGAAGCCCAAGGGCATGGTCAGTTGGATGACGAGACCAGGAGAGACCTCAGGAGGAAGAAGGTATGCTTTACATGCCGAGATCCTTGGGCACTTGGTCATCGGTGCATAGTAGGCAAGGCCCATTACATTGAGGTATACTCAAACAATGATCAAGAGGATGATGAGGAGTTCGAGTTTGGTGGCGAAGACTATGAAGAGCTAATGGGGAAGGACCACCACTACCACCTCAGGGAGGAGCATCCTTCGCACCAGTAGGTGGAGACCTAGCTTCTCTGTGCGGGATTCCCAAATTCTTGACTTTGAGGATCAAAGGTACGGTATAAGGGCAGCGTGTCTTAGTCTTGGTAGATAGTGGGGCCACCCACAATTTTATTGATGCTTAGATGGTCCAGAAGAGGGGCATCACCACTACAGAGTTTGAGGGGTTTTCAGTCCTAATACCATGGGACAAGACTATGTAGTGCACTCGATATGTTCTTGCTCTGACAATGACTATGGGGAACTATTCGATGACAAACCACTTTTTTGTGGTGGATGTACCAGACACCAATGTGGTGCTGGGTGTCCAATGGTTGTATTCCCTTGGTTGGGTTGCCACCGATTGGAAACTGTTATGAAACCAACTCACAAAAAGATAGAAAAGATAGATCAATGACTTCAAAATCAACCTCTTCGAGGGGGCAACCTCCTTTACATTACACAAATGAATAGTTCTTGGATGATACAAATGACAAGACCTCCTTTCTATATATAGGAGTCTAAGGGGCCCAATACAATCAGAGCCTACATAACAATAATATTGTCGAGGCACAACAATAACAATAGTGGGCTTCTGTGGGGCATAATAATAACAACATGGGGACTATATGGGCACAATAATACAATAAGGGGTTGCACTAATAACAATAAGGGGTTACACTAGTAGTATAGGGACTTAACATGCCCCTTTCCTTAAAAAAGTGTTGTCCTCAACGCTTGAGTAGTTCTGGATGCTTCTGTATAAAATTCGCATCCTCCCATGTGGAATCTTCAGCGGGGAAGTTCTTCCACTTGATGAGATTCTCTGAAATTGATCGATTTTGTAGCTGTCAATTTCTTGTTTTTGTGAGTGCTTTAGGTTCCAATATAGTTTTTCCTTCCTCGTCAAGTTCTGGCAATATTTTTTGAACTGGGATCTTCTCACCTATAACCTTCTTTAAGCATGAAACATGGAAAACTGGGCGCACTCGGGAAGATGCAGGAAGATCCAATTTGTATGCCATAGTACCAATCTTTTGTAACACCTTGTACGGACCATAATACTTTGGTGATAATTTGTTGTCCTTCTTAACTTGCTTGAGGGACATTTGTTTGTATGGTTGTAGTCGTAGAAATACCTAGTCACCTACATCAAAACTTCTTTCGCTGCGATGTTGATTTGCCTGTTGTTTCATTCTATTATGCGCCAAAGTGCGGTTATCCTTTAAGAGTTTGAGAACTTGTTGTTGATGCTCAATGTTATCTTCCATTTCTTGAACCTTGGAATTTTCTTTTAAAGATGATGTGATAGAAGGTGGATGATGTCCATAAAGTTCCATAAATGGGGTCATTTTTGTTGTGGTATGGAGGGAAGTGTTATACCACCATTTAGCCAAAGGCCACCACTTGACCCATTGTGTCTGTTTATCAGATACAAAGCAACGAAGATATCCTTCCAAACATTTGTTTGCTATCTCAGTTTTCCCATCAGGTTGAAGATGATAAGGTGAGTTATGAGCTAACTGATTAACCAAATATTCCACCTCTTGTAGTCCAAAGAAACATTTGGAGCTTTTTGCATATAATTGTTTCTCCGCCAAAAGTTTGAGCACCCTATCAACATGTTGAACATGATCCTTCCAAGACTTTCTATAGATTAGTATATCATCAAAAAATACTAACACAAATTTTCTAAGGAAGGTTTGAAAATGGAATTCATCAAACCTTGAAATGTAAAAGGTGCATTGGTAAGGCCAAAAGGCATGACCAAAGATTCATAATGATCCTCATGAGTTCTAAATGTTTTTTTTGGAATGTCTTCAGTCTTCATTATGATGATATCCTGAACGAATATCGAACTTGGTGAAGTAAATTGCTCCATGTAATTCATCAAATAAATCATCAATGACAAGAATGGGAAATTTATTTTCAATACTAAGTTTCTTGAGCTCCCTATAATTTAGACCAGTGTTGCACGAAGCGCCCCCCCCGGATCGAAGCTCTGAAGCGCGCCCCGTACGAAAGCGCCTAGGAAGCGCCGTACGAAGCGTGCTTCGGAATTTTGGAAGCGCGCTTCGTGAAATTTTTAGCGCTTCCTGGAATTTCCGAAGCGCCGGCTCCGAAGCGCGCTTCGTACGGTGCTTCGGAGCAGGAAGCGTGCGCACGCTTCGGCGGAAAGGGGCGCGCCCAAGGGAGAAAAACACATTTTTTTTAATTTTTTTTTTAAGTTATGTTCACTCAACCTTAAGGGGGTGGGTTAGGGTGAGGTTAGAGTGAGGTTAAGGTGAGGAATGAAAAGAATAAAGCCCCCATTCATTCCTCATTTTCTCACTTTGAGTTTATGAGAGTTGGAGAAGAGAAGAGAGGAGAGGAGAAGAGAAGAGAGGAAAGGAGAGGAGAAGAGAGGAGAGCTTGGAGGAGTGAAGAAGGAGGAGCTAGGAGAAGGAGGAGGAGCTTGGAGCAAGAGCTTGGAGGACTTCATCTACAAGAGCTAAAGAGGTAAGTTCAAACCCCAAACTCCCTTGTTTTTTTGAAATTTTTTTTTGTATTTTTCTCCTCCCTCTCCTACTCTTTCCCATTGTTTCTACTTGCTCCTTTATTTACAGGTTGCCGTTGTCCACCACCTATATCCATATTCCAAGATGGTGTTCTTTTGGCTTCTATGTATCATTCCACTCTTGGTTTTAATGATGGCAAGGGTGAGGAATAGAAGGGAAGAAACAGAAGAGGACATTGGTGATGGTCCTAATAGTAGTGACCCAATGTATGATGAGGAGGAAGGGTTTGAAGAGGAAGGGGATGAACTTGAAGGGGACACTGAAACACAAGATGGGAAAGCTACATCAACACCCTTGTGGAACTATGTGACCAAACTTGATGGGGGAAAGGGTGGTGGATCTTACAAATTTGTGTGCCCTCATGGTTGTTATGGAGGAAAACCATATTGTGGTTCATATACCCGTCTGAGGAGGCATCTTTGTGGGGTGCTGGACAGTGATGAAAAAAAGGGTTCTGTGGGGGTACAAATTTGCCCAAACATTTCAACTGAAGAAAGAAGAAAATACATCCAAATAGAGATGGCTGCACAACAAAAAAACAAGAAACAAAAAACTCATTCTGAATCAAGTGCAACCTCTAAATTTGGTAGTTGCTCATCTCCTCATGGTACTTCTGCAAGCTCTGGAGGTAGAAGAACAATAGGGGATTTCCTTAATGTTGCTGGGAGGGATGATGTGGATGGAAAGATAGTCCGTTTTCTTTGTGCTTGCGGTGTACCATTCAATGTGCTTCGCTCTCCCTATTGGCATGAAATGGTAAAGGCCATCAATGAAGCCCCAAAAGGATACAAGGCCCCCAACTATGAGAAAGCTAGAACAGTGTTATTAGAAAGAGAAAAAGCTAAGGTTCAAAGAGCTTTGACACGTTTTACAAATGAGTGGGTAGATTCTGGGGTATCCATTGTATCAGATGGGTGGACAAATATTAGAAACCAACATTTGATAAATGTTCTTGGTGTTTCTTCTAGTGGTGCAGTATTTATTGCATGTCATGACTCCTCCTCCATCACTGCATCTGCACAAAACATTGCAGATCTCCTATTGAAATCAATCAAAGATGTTGGTCCGAATAATGTGGTTCAAGTGATCACAGATAATGCAGCAAATTGTAAGGCAGCAGGAAAAATTATTGAGCGTACTCATCCACACATCTTTTGGTCTGGGTGCCTGGTTCACACATTGAACCTTTTGATGCATGATATTGTGAAACACAAAGAATGTGGGTGGATTGCTGAGGTTTACAGGAGAGGGAAGCAGCTCATTAAATTCATCACAGGGCATACAAGGGTAAACTACTTCTATGGCACTTACTCCAAGTTGCAATTGCTTAAAATTGCAAAGACAAGATTTGCTAGTTATTACCTCACCTTTAGGCGGCTAGTGAAGGTGAGACAAGCTTTAACTAATCTGGTGTGTGCTGAAACATGGGATGAAATTAACACTGACATAGATGGTGCTAATGCAGTCAAGGACACTGTTCTTGACAGTTACTTTTGGGGACAGGTTAAATATGTTTTGCAATTCACCAAACCAATTTATTACATGATCAAGTTTGCAGATTCAGATCGACCAGTAATTGGGGAGGTGTATGAGCAAATGGATAGCATGTTGGGGCAGATTAAAGACATTGTTGAGCCTAGAGATATCAACTTGTACAATTATATTCGTGTAGAGGTGCAAAACCGATGGGAAATGCTAAATGTTCCATTGCATGCATTAGCATATGTTTTGACACCTAAATACTATCATCCATCATGGCTTTCAACACCAGCACCTGGGGGGGGAAGCAGGAGAAAACCACACCAAGATCAAGAGGTTCACCAAAAATATATGGCTGCATTGAGTAAATTAATCCCTGATGAGGAGGAGGCTGCATTGGTACGGAGACAGGTGAGCAACTATACGCTCAACACTGGTCCATTTGGGAGCATGCATGCAATTAAAGATCGAGAGACTTTTTCTGCTCTTGAGTGGTGGAACATGCATGGAGGGGGTACTCCACTTCTACAGAGTTTGGCATTGCGGGTGCTATCACAGGTGGTAAACACTTTTTCTGCAGAGAGGTGTTGGAGCTCTTATTCTTTCATCCACAGTGTTAAAAGGAACAGGTTGAATTTAGACCGGGCAGAGAGCTTGGTTTATGTTCATTACAACTTGCGATTGTTGTCCCATTACTGTGAAGATGCAAAGTCTAATAAAGACTTGTTGATTTGGGACAAGAATCCAGAGGAGCCCAATTTGGAGGATGGAGTGTTGCGACTAGAGCAATTAGAGGATGCTCTTATCTAGGTATGTCCATTGTGGTATGAATTTTCCAATTTTCCCTTATAAAGCATTTCTCTAATTCATGTTTTTAATTTTTTTGTTAACTAGTGTTTTTTTTTTTGCATGAATTTTTTGAGCGATTCTAGGATGATGATGACCGTGTTGATATGCCACCACCCCCACCCCCATCTGGTCCCTTAGTTCCTAGGTTCCATGGTTCAACACCAACAGCAGGGGGTTCTTCTTCATCAGTGTCAGTGCCACGACTTCCACAAGCACCATCTTCTTCATTGCCACCACGTGGAGGCCCGCCACCACGTTCTATTCGTGGTGGAAGGAGGAGAGATTAGTAGATATATTCACAATCTACTACTTTTTGTCATAGATTACTCATTAGACTTGTAGACTTGTGAATTTGAATTTTGAACCTTTTTGGCTTGGCGGTGACCAAGTGACATATTTTGTAAACATTATTATTTGAATTTTGGACATGACAAATGTTGACAGTTGCTCACTTGCTAGATAAATCATAATATGCTCTATGTTTTATGTTTTATAATATGCTTAAATGTTTTATGTTTTATAATATGCTTAAAAATTTGATGTATGTTTGTAATAGCTAGAATATAGATGATTGTTGTACATACTAGTAACTACAATGGAATCATGGATGCCATATCTATCTTGATTTATGCAAAAATATGCATGTTTTCATGTCTTCTACAATTAATTTGGTATTTGGGATGTTTGTTTTGAGTATAAATGCAAAAAAATATAAAATATATATATATATATATATATATATATATATAGCAGACGCTTCCGCGGACGCTTCGCTTCCTAGATTTTTGGAAAATGACGCTTCGGCGTCCCCGCTTCCAAAAAACGCTTCCGCTTTGCTCCCGCTTCGTGCAACATTGATTTAGACACATGCGCCATGATCCATCCTTATTGTGCAACAATACTACTGGAGCAGAGAAAAAACTTTGACTAGGTTGAATTATACCAGCCTCTAGCATTTTTGCAACCATATGTTCAATTTCACTCTTTTGGACATAGGGATATTTGTTAGGCCTGATGTTTGGAGAGAACACTTCCTGGAATCAAATGCATAGCATGATCATGATCATGAATAGGTGGGAGGCCTTTGGGGGTCTCAAATACCTTGAAATGATTGTCCAAGACTTTTTGGAGATTTGGAGAAATAGATGATTTTGATGTAGGAACCTCTAGCGAACATGATTGTGCAATTACGCCTTGTTGTTCTTTCTTTATAAGCTTTGCCATTCCATTATAGCTGATTATCTTTCTCGGTCTCCTTGCAATACCCCTTAATTCAACTTCCTTTCCTTCTAAAAAAATTCATGAAAAGTTCTTGAAAATTAAAAGCTATTGTACCCAAGGATTGTAGCCATTGGACTCCTAGTACAACATCAACACCACCCATTGGAATGGAAAGCATTGGGCTATTCAATACATATTCTCCAATGGATAGCTTGATATTATGGCACTTTCCAGAGCAATTTATGGTTCCTCCACTTGCAACCATCACTTGACACTCTGGTTCTGGATATAGGAAGCAATTCAATTCCTTGGCTATCTTACAATGAATAAAATTATGGGTACTGCCCGAATCAATCAACACTATTACCTTTTTCTCCTTGATATGCCCTTCTATCTTAATAGTTTGAGGAGTGGTAATTCCAGCCAATGCATTACAAGATATGGTCTGATTTATTTCTTCTTTCTCTAGGGTTTGTTCCTGGTGTTATCCTCTTCTTTTGACGTTTCTTGTTCCTTTTCTTCTGCCTCTTCACAATCTATGTAAAATAATTTATTCTCAGCACACTTACGACCTTTAGTGTATTTTCTATCACGAATGTAACAAAGCCATTTTGCTCTTTTTTCTTCAATTGTTGTGGTGTCAACTTTGTAGGTTGTGGAAGGCTAGGAGTAACAACACTTCCATCTTAATAGTTGTGAGTGGTAAGCTTCTTTGTTGCCATAATTTTGCTTTCCATTTTTCTTGCCAACTTGAATGCCTTCTCCAATGAATCAGGTTCCCAAATGCGAACCTCATGTTAGATGTTATCCTTTAAAGTCCCTATGAACACATCAATCTTATGCTCCTCTTGAATATCTTTTACCCTTATATTCAATTTTTAGAAGTCCTCAATGTGCTCCATCATTGAACCCTTTTGTTTGAGATTTATTAATTGGCTAAAAAAGGTGTTGCCTTTTGTATCCTCATAATGTGCTATAATTTATTTCGTAAAAATTGCCCAAGTGACAATTTGTTTACGAGAGCAAAGCCATCGATACAATACAAACTGATTTGGTTCCAAATATAAAGTTGCAATGCGTACCTTTTGTGTGTTTTGCACATTATGGAGATCGAAATATTGTTCCATCTGTAGTATCCATGTTATGGGATCCTTGCCATCAAACTTCCTCAACTTTGTAGGTTGTGGAAGACCACGGGCAACAACACTTCCATCTTTATAGCTGTGAGTGGTAG
The DNA here is from genome assembly GCA_031772625.1 of Pinus tabuliformis. NCBI lineage: Eukaryota > Viridiplantae > Streptophyta > Pinopsida > Pinales > Pinaceae > Pinus > Pinus tabuliformis. Next base: position 1,443,329,011 of record CM062816.1, read on the forward strand.
GCTTCTTTGTTGCCATAATTTTGCTTTCCATTTTCTTTGCCAACCTGAATGCCTTCTCCAATGAATCAGGTTCCCAAATGCGAACCTCATGTTGGATGTTATCATTTAAAGTCCCTATGAACACATCAATCCTATGCTCCTCTGGAATATCTTTTACCTTTATATTTGGTTTTTAGAAGTCCTCAATGTGCTCCATCATTGAACCCTTTTGTTTGAGATTTATTAATTGGGTAAAAAAGGTGTTGCCTTTTGTATCCTCATAATGTGCTATTATTTATTCCGTAAAAATTGCCCAAGTGACAATTTGTTTACGAGAGCAAAGCCATCGATACCATACAAACTGATTTGGTTCCAAATATAAAGTTGCTATGTGTATCTTTTGTGTGTTTTGCACATTATGGAGATCAAATTATTGCTCCATATGTGGTATCCATGTTATGGGATCCTTGCCATCAAACTTCCTCAACTTTGTAGGTCGTAGAAGACTACGGGCAACAACACTTCCATCTTTATAGTTATGAGTGGTAGGCTTCTTTGTTGCCATAATTTTGCTTTCCATTTTTTTGCCAACTTGAATGCCTTCTCCAATGAATCAGGTTCCCAAACGCGAACCTCATGTTGGATGTTATCCTTTAAAGTCCCTATGAACACATCAATCCTATGCTCCTCTGGAATATCTTTTACCCTTATATTCAATTTTTAGAAGTCCTCATTGTGCTCCATCATTAAACCCTTTTGTTTGAGATCTATCAACTGGCTAAAAAAGGTATTGCCGTTGTATCTTCATAATGTGCTATCATTTATTCCGTAAAAATTTCCCAAGTGACAATTTGTTTATGAGAACAAAGCCATCGATACCATACAAACTGATTTGGTTTCAAATATAAAGTTGCAATGCGTACCTTTTGTGTGTTTTGCATATTATGGAGATCGAAATATTGCTCCATTTGTAGTATCCATGTTATGGGATCTTTGCCATCAAATTTCCTCATATCGACCTTTGGAACATGGTGGATCTTCAATCCAATGTTAGAGTCTATGAAATCATGATTAACATTTCTTTTGTTCTCATCATGAGTTTCCTTTACTACCTTTTCCCCATTAGTAAGCATTTCTTGTAGCAACTTTGTCAAATTTGTTTTCAAATCTTTCATGTTGCCTTTAAGTTTTTCTTCTATACCATCTATCTTAGCTTCCACGCCTTTCTTTAAACCATCCATCTTAGCTTCTGTTACTTTTTGTGAGAGTGAATTTTGTTGCACTTGGTCTTGTAATTTTGATATATCATGTTGCATTTCTTCCTCTTCTTCATGAGTCATGCTAGAGCTTTCAAGTTGCTTACTAGGTGTTTCCATCTTCTTTCTTCGGGGCATCAACTAATGATAATAATGCTTCACTATGCCCTTTGAATTCCTTCAAACTGTGTTTTCAAACCAAACTTATGCAAAATTTAAAAAACTACACACCCTTTTTCACTTTGTAGGAGCTTGATATTGAATCTTTTATATCTCTGTAATTTCGGATCCCCAAGGCTGAATTTGCGTCCTGTGGTAGCCCTCTAAGTCCTCTTTCCAACCCCGCAAGTCTGATCAAGATTAGATTCTCCAAGGAAGAGTTATGCCAAATCTCCCACGATGACCTGATTATAGACTGGTTCAGTAGAGCGAACTTGTACGAAGTGCCACGTGTCACTGTTTCGACCTTAGGACCTGAGGCCGATACACAGAAAACTATAGGCCGCCCTCTTTTTGTAACATCTTACGAAATTTCAATCTAATGCTCAGAGAGAAAGTTATGATGTTTTTCCCCATGTCACTTGTTTGAGATATAATTCGTGAACTTGCAAAAACCCTAATTTCCTTGGATCCTATCTCCGAAAATATAGCGAGAAAGGATCTGAAATTCGGACCCGAGGTTCATCGAGATTTCGTTCAAATGAGTTTTAATTTCAGCTTCCGAAACGTCGTAGAAAAAAGTTATAGCGAAAATGCCACGATGACATATTTGGAGCAGTGAAACCTTAGAATCCAAAGGCTTTGATATCAAATGTTATAAAACCAACTGACAAAAAGATTTAAAAGATAGATCAACGACTTCAAAATCAGCCTCTTCGAGGGAGCAACCTCCTTTACATTACACAAATGAACAATTCTTGGATGACACAAATGACAACACCTCCTTTCTATATATAGGAGTCTAAGGGGTACCAATACAATCAGAGTCTACATAACAATAATATTGTAGGGGCACAACAATAACAATAGCGAGCTTCTATGGGGCATAATAATAACAACATGGGGACTATATGGGCAGAATAATATTATAAGGGAGTTGCACTAATAACAATAAGGGGTTATGCTAGTAGTCTAGGGATCTAACAAAACTGTTGGTGATGGAGTTTACTGGGCCAGATGGCGAGCCATTGGTTCTTAGGGGCATGCATCCATACCCCGCTTAGATAGTTTCGACTCATCGGATGGAGGCCAATTTGAGGCATGGAGACATAGCATGGGCAGTAGAGCTGAGGATTTCAGACGTTGGGGTAAAGATCACACCACCACATCCGGACATAAAGGTAGTACTGGATAGATATCCGGTAGTTTTTGGAGATATACCACCAGGGCAACCACCTGACAGAGGATTTGAGCACACTATAGAGTTGGAGCCTGGTGTGCAGGCGATCATCACCACACCCTATAGGCATCCCAAGGCCTATAAGGATGAGATCGAGAGAGCCATCTGGGAGTTGTTGGCATTGGGTCACATCAGACCGAGTTCTAGTCCGTTATTTTCTTTGTTTGTGCTAGTGAAGAAGAAGGACGAGACTCTTTGCATGTGTATTGAGTACAGGGCCCTCAATAAGAAGACACTGAAGAACAATTATCCCATTCCGCGCATTGATGAGTTGATGGACGAGCTTAGAGGGGCCAAGTACTTCTCTCAGATAGATTTGCAGTCATTGGGGTATCATCAGATTTGGGTGAGAGAGGACATTCTGAAGACAACTTTCAGGTGTCATTATGAGCATTTCGAGTTCCTGGTCATGCCTTTTGGGTTGACCAATGCATCGACTACTTTTTAGTCATGCATGAACCATGTGTTCCGAGGCTAGCTGAGAAGGTTTGTAGTGGTATTCTTTGATGACATCTTGATCTACAGCAGGACATGGGAGGGGCACCTGCAGCACTTGGAGACAATCTTTTGCATATATTGGAGGAGCAACAGTTCTACGCAAAAATGTAAGTGAGAGTTTGGGTTGACAGAGATGTTTTACTTGGGACACATCATCGGTGCAGATGGGGTCAAGGTGCATGATGAGAAGATTCTGGCTATTCGAGACTGGCCAGAGCCCCAAGATGTGACAACATTGAGAGGAATTTTGGGCATTTGTACCTATTATCGGAAATTCATGAAGGGCTTCTCACACTTGGCAGCACCCCTTACTGATCTGACTAAGAAAGGGGCCTTTGCATGGATAGAGGGAGCTCATAGAACATTTGATCGCCTTAAGGAGGTGATGAGTAGTTGTCCGGTTTTAGCACTCCCAGATTTTTCACAACCTTTCACATTGGAGTGCGATGCATTCGGTGTAGGGATCGGGGCAGTCTTGTCCCAAGGTAGGCACCCCATTGCTTTTGAGAGTAGGAAGCTTCTACCTCATGAGCTGTCGTATTCCATTTACGACAAGGAGATGTTGGCCATAATGCATGCATTGGCCAAATTTAGACAGTATTTGGTGGGGAATCAATTTCGGGTGAAGACGGATCACAACAGTCTTCGCCATTTCATGGGGCAGCAGGGCCTCAATGACAGACAACAGAGATGGGTCAACAAAGTGCAGGCCTACAATTTTGATATTGAGTATGTGCGGGGGAAGCACAACGTAGTGGCAGATGCACTATCCAGGAGACCAACTGGGCTTTCACTCATGAGCATTTGTCATGACTGGAAGGCTCAGTTATTGGTAGAGTACTCCAAGGATCGTTGGGCATGTGAGATCTTGGAGGGTAGCTATGCAAATGAGCACTACAGGGTGATGGATGAGGCCTTTAATTATAAGGGGCACATATTTTTGGTTTTAGGATCACAGTTGAGGGAGCGCGTCCTTCGAGCAACTCATGATTCTCCTTTGTCTGGGCACCAGGGGTTTAGGAAGACATATATGGTCGTGAGAGAGCGCTTCACTTGGAAGGGCGTCAAGGGAAATGTGTTGAGGCATGTACAGGAGTGTGAAGTTTGCCAGAGGAATAAGGGAGAGTGGACCCATCTAGCAGGATTGTTGCAACCTCTTCCTATCCCTTAGGGGAAATGGGAGAGCATCTCTATGGATTTCATTACTCGACTTCCCTCATTGCAAGGGAAGGATTGTATTTTTATAGTGGTCGACCGACTGACCAAGTTTGCACGCTCCTTTGCCATACCGACACGATATTCAATCTCACAGGTGGCAAAGTTGTTCTTCAGGGATGTCTTTCATCTGCACGGACTCCCTAAGACCATAGTCAACGACAGGGATAGCCGATTCATTGGAGGATTTTGGCAGGAGCTCCTTAGACTAATCAGCACTGAGCCCACCTCGAGCACTAGCTATCATCCGCAGACCGATGGTCAGACAAAGAGGGTGAACCAATGGTTAGAGGGTTATCTTAGGAATTATGTGACAGGGCAGCAAAGGGCTTGGATTCGATGGTTGCGCCTGGGAGAGTATTGTTACAATACCACCCATCATATGTCCATTGGTATGACTCCTTTTCGTGCTTTATATGGTTATGATTCTTTATCATTTGCTGATATTGTTTTTGGAGACAGCTAGGCCCAAACAAGATATCCTCAAGGCTCTTAAGGATAACTTACAGGCAGCCCAGAACCAACAGAAGATGTATGTTGATCCGCATTGAGTAGAGAGACATTTTGAGGAGTGTGACTTGGTCTACCTTTGATTGTAGCCGTACTAACAATCCACACTCAAGCAGAAGGGGGTCGAAAAGCTGCAACTAAGATTCTTTGGGCTATAAAGAATGAGAAGGAGAGTTGGAGAGGTGGCTTACGAGTTGGAGCTACCACCAGGGAGCAGGATTCATAACATCTTTCATGTGTCATGCCTCAAGAGGGTGTTGGGGCAGCAAGTTACAACAATCATGGAGTTGCCTCCACTTGATGATGAGGGGCATTTGATCTTAGAGCCAGAAGCCATCTTTCAAACCAGAGAGAGAAAGCTCAGAAACAGGATAATCAGAGAATATTTGGTATGATGGAAAAATCTACCGAATGAGGATGCCACTTGGGAGGGAGAGCACATTCTGGAGCATCCGACATTGAAGTTGCTTGGGGACAAGGAACATTTGGGAGGGGAGGACTGTCATGTCCCTTCCTAAATCATTTTGGAACAAGATTTAATTTTGTATTATGGGGTCAATTTTGGAGATAGTGGACCCCATTCGATGCTATTAGGAGATTAGACTAGGAGAAGATGTTTTGTTTAGTAGTTAAGCTACATATGGGGGCCACCCTCACTAGGGAATTATGCACTCCCTAGTTCGATATGCATGAAGGGGGATAACTTTTGCATGGTGTTGGTTAAGTGGGGCCCACGATGGAGGACGAAATGGAGGGAAAAGTGCCCCATGAAAACTATATAAGGAGGGAAGCTCTTCTCTTCTCATTTAGTCATGAGTGTATATCGATTTCTCTTGGTTGCTCAAGCTACTTAGCCGAGTCACTGGCTGTTTAACATGAGTTCTTCAGGCGAAGAGCTCACCCTTTCTTCTGGGGACTTTGAGTGCCACCCTAGGAAGGTTTCCTTCATTTCTTTGGGAGAAGAATCACATTGTGGTTTCCAGCAGTAGCATTTACTTCCAAGTGGTGCGTATTTCTGGAGGACGCAGTGAGAGAGGAGGACGAGTTGTTTGTGGAGCTGAGCAGTGGAGTTTTGTTGTGAGATTTTCCGGAGGAGAGGCTAAGGAGGATTGTTAGCCTTTGGGGGAGTTTGGGCGCTGATTGAGTTGTTGGTTTGATAGTGTGACTTTTGCACTACCTAGGCCAGCACAGAGGCAGTGTTTGGGAGCTCATTTGGTGGGTAGAGTATCAGCCCTTGAGGCTGAGCTTTGCCGTGGAGGTTGGAGAACTTATTCGGGGTGAAGCTTGTTCCCTTTCCAGAGCTTGGAGGAAGACTTTTGTGGCAGCATGGTGCAACAATGGCATATGGGACAGCATAAGGTCCAACATTGTGATGATGGGTGCAGCATGGTGTAGCACGGTGAGGTGCAGCGTGATGACTAGATGCAACACAATGATAGGTGAAGTAGTCACCTTGGAGAATCAGTTGAAGCAGCATGTCTTCAACTGATCTCATGTATCATCTTCTTAGAGATGATCTATGCTCTTATCTAGATAAGTTAAAGTGTTGACTTCTATTGTAAATGTACTATCTCTCTCTCTCTCTCTATCTGCTGAACTATTGAAGAACATATAAGAAGAATTGATCAAGGGTTTCCCCACATTGAGGTTTGTCCTTGGCTATTGCCACATCTTGTGTCCTCTTGTCTTGGCTTGTCTTCTGCGATTTATGTTTATATTCTATCTGCAGTTTACTTTAATGCTGATGTGATTGCTAATCTGGAAAAGATATTGAGCTAACTGTGAAAATTGAAATAAATTGCTCTAAGCATAGAACATACCTAAAATTAACAGTAGGCTTAATCTACTACAGCTGTTTCTTGCTTGTCAGAAAACAACTCAAGCAAGAAAACAACTTGCCATTGCATTTCCGAATTAATGAAAGAGAGTATATTAGTTATGGACTTGTGTTTCTGGTGCCTATAATATACTGGATTTTCTTTCTTTGGTTGCTCTCCCAGCATCTCAATTAATAGTAATTACAGCATGTCAATTAATAGTAATTACTCAACCCTCCATTGACATGCGTGACACTTTTGAGAACATATCCCAAGGTTTCAACTTTTTCTATCTCTATGGAAGCAAGGGATGTTAACCTCTAGACGGGATTTTCATTCTATGACTATAAGCAATTGCTTGAAGTTAGTTGGTCCATAGGTCTGTATCTCTCAGTTTCCTTTCCCCCTGATGGTGTATTCATTACTGAAAAATAGCAGCTTTTCAGCCTACAGTGCAGAGTGTTTGGAATCTTAATTTGAAATTTATGCTGGAAGACGTTTTAATGGATGATCTGCGTTCTGCCCTCTTTCTCTTTCTGTCAGACCTAGGCTTGGGTTTGCAGGTGTCTGGTGCTGTGTGGATTTGTTTATATCATTTTTAAAGTTCAGTTATGGGTTCATGGTGCAATAAACCTTTGATAGTTAATATACATGTGCCAATGTAGGGAAGCACTCAACATAAGCATAATACTGTAGACGACAACATAGAAATAATCAATAGATAATAGATATAGATTTTGACTTGTACATCACGATTTCATGGCCATACAAAAACTAGAGCATATATGTATATGGCTGGCAAAAAATATTCATATTGTCTCCTTTTTCATTTATATCTTTTTGTTTTTCTGCTTTTAGGAGTGATGTTTGTACATGGACTATAATAATTGTGTGAGGTTAGTTCTTTCTGAAGTGATTTTATTTTTTCTTTTGGTTTTCTGCCGGAGGATCCCTGTGATCTGCAGGGTTCTCTGTGAGATTCTTACAAGATTGGTCTTGAGGAATCTTTAGTATTTGCGTCAGATCTAAAAGAATTAGAACCCAGATGGTACCTTGTTGGATGGATCCAAGAACCCAGCTATGTAGATTATTTCATTTTGGTAGTATATCATTTTTGTGAAAAGGAACTATTGTCAACAGAAAAATGTTTATGGTCATCACTTCAATTAGTATATATTATTTAAATTTTAAATTGTTTTTGACATTGATATCATGGATGGTGTATGGGTTGAGATCTTCTGACATGATCTGTTACCATGTAATGCAGGCACTGGATACATTTAACACTGCAGTTGTATCACCTATTTACTATGTGATGTTCACGTCACTTACCATCCTAGCAAGTATAATCATGTTCAAGGTAACTTGTGAAGTTCAATCCATAGTGAGCATACTTGTCAACAAGGCTAGAGTGCTACAAATGTCTTGATTGTTGAGCAATTGCGTGTTGTTATAAACAAATAAAATGTTGACACTGTTATGTTCTAACTAAGACATAAAATTGAGTTTCCACACTGACATGCAAGATTATGTTTTCAAGCTGTTTTTAAGGCTATGCTTATAATTTTCAAATGTTAAACATCCTATTCTAGTTGACATTTGGAGGCTTTGATAAATTTGAATCTGCTATTTAATGCCAGTGAAAGTTCCTTGTTTTGTGGCCTAAATGATCTTCAGCCTCAGTTGTCATACATAGCCAAGAAATGCCTTATGTTCAAAAATCTTTTGGTCCTTTATATTTAGCTATATGAAGTATCCTTTTGGAACTGTCACTTCCTGCTTAAGAATGGCTGAAAAAAACAATGCTTGAGGTTAATTTTGAATCTATAAATATGCCAACCTCGTAACCTTGAGTTCTGGAAAATAAATCTCAAGCGAAAAAACAAAGTATGGAGTGGAGTACCTTGTTTTAGTCATGGGAGAAAGTGAGACACAATCTGGCCAATATAGCCAAGACGAGTAATCCACAAGAAGAAATCCCTTGTGTCGAATATCTGGCAGAGGTCAATCTGCCTATAGTGGTATGCTCATCAAGAATAGTCTAGATCCATAGATGACTCATTGGAGACCATATCAATGCATTTTTCTTATATACCATTAATACCTAACAGTTATGGCATCTGAATGTTAATTTTCCATAAGCCCTAGACCTGGTCTATGACTAGACTTAGCACATAAACACACTAGGAACTTTTAATCAGCAACTTTGTACAGCAGAACATATCAGTAGTGAAATCAACAACAGTACACAAGAATATTGGCCCAAAACTTGTCTTATCAGTCCTTCAATAAACAATCTTAGGGCTCCCATACCAGGGATCATGGCCCTTCAGAAAACCCTAATACAGATACAATAAAGTACAATACAGTCTGTCCTTTGACTGAAACCTAGGGCTTGAGGTCTAATCCTTCAGATACTCAATCTGCCCTCTGAAAACAATGACAAAACCCTCAACTTGCTGGTTGACACTCCTTTTCCCTCCTTTCAGTGCTGTTGTCCTCAGTTGACCAGCTCCCTCTGATCTCTGTCCTGGCAGTCCTTTGCCTCCTAATCACACAGGGAACTTCTCCTTTAGTCCACTACATCTAAACACTGCTGTTTGGACTTTCTTCTCCAAGCAGAGTTTACCCTACAGCTCAACGACCCACTGACAACAAACAACAACCTCCTTACTAACATATCAGCAGGTCTCCTTGCATCCTGAGGCTCCTCGACCCTCTGTTCACAGTGCTGAGGCTTCTTGGTCTCCTCTGCCTGTGGCCTAGTCTCAGACCACCTTCTCTGCCTGTGGACTTAACATAGAGCTGATGTGACCCTCCTAGACACTTCGACTGACCTCCTTAAGGCTTCGACTTCCTTGCGACATGCATACAAATCAGCCAAGCAGACTCGTCCCTTCTTCTTTTGCAGCCTGAACAGGGGTCTATCGCATCCAGCCCTCTTCTAGGGCTTGGATTACCCTCAAAGATACATAGAAAAATCAGTATCTTAGGCTTGAACTCTCCGCCTTCTTGAGGCGAGATACTCGGCCTCTTTCAAACATAAAACGAGCCTCTCAATTCGTCCTCAACTAGATGCGGCTCTCTTAGGGCTTCAACCCTTGGTCTACCAAACATGGCATATGATCTTGCACACTCCTTGCTTGCAGCAGCTTCCTCACTCACGAATGCCTCTCATGAATGATCTCTTGCAATGTGTGTGTAGGGCCAAGGCCTTTCCATTGGCCTCTATTTATATTTCACTTTTAGAGTTTCTTAGGAAAACTCTAGATCCTTTAAGGGTTTTGCCCACTTACCCTTATAATATTTAGAGCTCTTTTCCCACTCACTTAGGGTTAGAACTGTGAAAATTCTATTGCAGTCACTGGTGATTATTCTTCTATCTCTTGAGATTATTTGTCTCGTGTAAATTTCTTACAAGTTACAACAAATACTGAATAAAAACACAATTGCAGTTTCACCAAAAATGAATCACAGGAACTGAAAAAATACCACATGTAAAAATTGGACACTGATATTTTTGAACAAAATAATCCTGGGAAAAACCAGTTTTGCAAATGAGGGTTTATTTTATTTCTTCAGCAAATTGAGAATTACATAAACTACTTTCTTGACACCGGAAAAGCTCCGATAAATTAATTTCTTCACTTCTGCGAGCTGACTCAACCCCTTGGAAGCAACTCGACCCTTCTAAATCAATTTGGCCTCTGTGACCCTGAATCGATCCAACTTGTGTGTTTTCGGAAAATAAATCGACCGCTCTGGAAACTCGCACTTTCTGGAAAAGTAACTCGGCCTCCATTGGAATTTCGAACTTCATTGGAAAACTCGACTTCTCTGTGCAAATCAATCACACTAGAAAATTCACGTTTGCTTCGACAGCTCAGCCTTACTAAATCAATTTGCCCTAACTGAAGAAACTTGACCCTTGCAGATAAATTGATCTCCCTTTGTCACTAAGAATATGGAAACTACTGTGAAGAATCTCTTTTTGGCAACATGATCTCAATAACTGCTAATCCCTACTACTGGTGTCTCCCACACTATCACTACACCCTTGCTATCATTACAAATCGTCTTGTTCAAATGATTTCCAAAATCCCCATTCATCTTCTCTTCTAATCTCTCATTGACGAATCAATGGCCACGATCTAACTCTAATCGATAGCTAAGATCAATTTGACTTCTTCCAATCACTTTTTTAAAAGTCACCGGAGAAAAAATGATTTGTCTTAGTTAATCCCAATTAATTAACCCGCTTCCCCAAGTAAGACTTAGGAAAATAATTAAAATTGGTTATTTAAATCTAATTAAGACATTTCATTTAGAAAATTTTATGGGTATTGGAGATAATTAATCCACTTGTGCTCCTAGCCTCATAGACACGCTCTGAGACTAGAACACTTGTTCGAGCTACAAATTTAACACTCCTTAGTGAGAAAGGTGTTCTCCATGACCCCCATGTTATCCCTGAAGAAAACAAACTTTGCTTTACCCAAGGCCTTTGTTAGAGTATCTGCACCCTACTAATATGTGGAAACACACTGTAGCTGAACTAATCCATGCTGTACACAATCCTTGTTGAAGTGGTATTTGATGTCCATGTGCTTTGACCTATCATGATACATTGAATTCTCAGAGAGCTTGATGCAAATATGATTATCAAAGTAGATACTGGTCGACTCCAACCTCTGACCAGATAGTGCCACTAGCAACTTTCGAAGCCATATGGCCTCACATGTAGCCATGTTCATTGTCATTGATCCAAAATGGATCCAAGATAGACTTCTAAGTCTAAAGTGTTCCTCACAGTGGAAAATGAAAGTCCAAGGATGCTCTTGGAAATAGTCCCATTGCATAGATCATCTCATTCTGAATCTACTGCAACTTGAATGGGCTAAAATGGACTTTGGATGAAGAAGTTATCGCAGATTGCATAGATCATCTCATTCTGAATCTACTGCAACTTGAATGGGCTAAAATGGACTTTGGATGAAGAAGTTATCGCAGAAAGAAGATTGCCTTTGTCCTTTGGAAAATGAAGCATTTCTTCTAAAAATAGCTTAAAAGGCTCCTTAAGGAAATCGCGTCGTAAAAGGCCAAAGGGAAGGACTTAACGCAAAGGCGGAAGGACCCCCGATCAACGATCTTCGATATATCAGATCGGAGGTAGGCCTTCACCCAACATCGGGACCCCAGACAAGGCGACATGCAATAATGCGATAATGCGATTGCGATATCGGCGATCAGAGGGGCAGAAGGCATAGACCCCCGCTGATGCGATACACGAGGTGCGATATCGGCGATCAGGGTGATCGGCGGTCGGCATACCCAAAGGGCAGACCCCCGGGTCGTTGTGATTGCGATTAGCGATCAGGACCCGAACTCGATAGGGATTATGGACCTGATTGCATAAAATTTGAAGTCCGGGAACTTCGGAATTTCAATGTATTTCCCATGTATTTGGTTTTTTGCCATTACGCCATGCGATAGCGATTTGCGATAGAATGGCGGACCCAAAATGTTTATAAATGCATCCTTATAAATTTTGAAATCCGTGGTAAGCGGGATATTGGGCGGGCCCCAGGCGGTAAGTGGTTTTGAACGGGTGCGGCCCGAACCCATACACTGGCTGACACGTGGCATGGCTGAGGAGAGAGAAAATCGCCTTTTCGGGCGGGTAACCTCCGTGCATGTAAGCCACCTGAAACGCACTGTTAGCTGTTGGATCGGCGATCACGCAGATCAATGGTGGGCTCGTGATAGCCATAAAAGGCGGACCTGAAGGGGTTTTTAGTGGCGATTCAATAATATTTGAAGTCCGATTAAACGCTCCATGAGGCGTTTTCCTGGGTATTTCCGATATATCTCTGTGTATTGGGAAATAGGGTTTTTTTTTCGGGTTTTCACCTGAAAAAAGGCCTCTATTCCTTGTAACTGCCCCTGATCATTGTGCCACGCTACAAGTGGGTGTTTTATAGGCAATGATGCATTTGTAATGCCGAGAGAGAGCCACAGAGCCAGATGGCCAGTCGAAGAGACAAGGAGCAAAAGAAGCCGTAGAGCCGCAGAGGAGTGATTACACGCAAAGAAATGGCTGGGGAAGCCGCAAAGCTGGAAGAGGCCTCACAAAAGCCAGAGAGCACAATTGCTGAGGCAGAGCACAGAGAGTTTCGAGAGTCACTTGGAGGTCGAGTGAACCAGAAAGCTCAATTGACAACAGCAGAGATTGCTGAGGGCCGCTGGAAGGTTGCTAAGGGGCACTTGGAGGTCAAGCGATCCATTGATGCATGCAGAGGCCGAGAGAGAGCTCAGAGAAGTCAAAGCTGAAGAGCCAGAGCCAGAGCCAGAGCCAGAGCCAGAAAGCCTGAGAGCTTCAGAGCCAGGGATGAGATGGTGTTCTAAGCCCATTGTTTCTGTGTAATACAGTGGAGTTGAGCATGGAGTTTGTAAAAAGACCTTGCCATAATCCCAGAGAGCCTAGTCGAGTTGACTAGAGTTCAAGGAGACGTAGCCCAAGAGTTTTGGGTGAACTCCATATTATATTGCTGTTATGTGTGTTTGTTATTTGCTGCATTGTTCTACTGATATATGTTTTATATCAGTTCAAGCAAAACATCTTACAACACACAAACAGTTTTAAAATAAACACAAGCATACACCTATTTTAAAGCATATTTAATTCTGCAATTGGTTAATCATAATAACTTGGGAAGATTTAAGCTTTGGAAGTGGGAGAGGTTCTTGTAAGCTCACAAAAGCCTTTAGTGCCCCATTTTCAGATCAGGTGGTATCAGAGCCTAGGATTTGATTAACCCAACCTTCAAAGAAGGTTATATTAGATTGCTTGATTGACAGAGCAAAGATTGCTTGCCTGGAAGGTGTTTGGGCAGTCAAGGATTGATTGTATGCTTGTTGCAGATTGACTATTGTGTTAGTTTGCAGAGGTGAAGGGAAAGCTATTGATAGCTTAGTCCAGGAGGGACAAGAAGGAAGAAGGGTTGAAGGCATTCTTCTTATCCCAAAAGACCTCAAGGCAATCCTTGAAGCACAAGAGGTTTGTTGCAAAAGGTTGTTGAATGAGCTCTTCGTTAATCTTGTTTGAAGTTCTTTTGTTCATTGGCATAATGACAACTTCTACAAGTGAGTCCTCAAATTTTGCTTTCTTCACAAGAGTCTTTGATGAAGACATGAAGCAAGACTTGTCCACCATGATGGATATGGTGAGCGAAATGTATGAGGATGGAAGGAAGAGCAACATACTTAGAGATTAGTTGAATTTCGTGGAGGAAGAGAAGCAGTTTCTTTCTGACAAATTGCAGAAAATGGAGAGGCAACTTCATATTGCAAATATGAACCTAGAAAGGATGCATGAGTTGGAGGCACAACTCTTTGTTGTATAAGAAGCCTTGGTCAAGTATCAACTTGAAGAAGAGGTAAATAATTCTAGTTTGTCTTCAAATTCTTCTAAGAATGCTTATATTGGTTCTTTTGAAAAACATACCCGAGGCATAGGTTCCAAGCTAATGTCTAAGATGGGCTATGAAGGGAAAGGTTTGGGTAGACATGCATAGGGTATTGTTCAACCAATAATAGTTGAGGAAAGGCCTAAGTATTTGGGTCTTGGCTATGGATAGTGTAATGGAGAAAATTCCAAAGCTACCATGAAGGCCATTGAAACAGCTCCAAGAAAGAGTTGCATTGCAGGTCTTCTACTTCAAGAGTGTGAAGATTGTACTTAGGAGGAATGCAATAGCTTGAAACATCATTTGCAGGATGCAGGTGTTCAGAAGCACACACTTGAACCAGAGAGTTGTGGAGACTCTAACATCTTTGAAGAGATTGATGGTGTTCCAAAGGGAGCCACTTCTTCATTTGCTTCACCTCCTCATGAAGGCAATAAGGTGAAAGAGAAAGGTATAAATCTAGTTCTAATCATCTTCCTTTTGATTTTGGAAAGCATGGTAAATTTCCACATAGATATGGGAAAAGAATTGCATGTTCCTTTTGTGGTTTGGATCACCATAATGTTTCTAGATGTTGGAAGAGAATGGCCACATACAGGAAACTTTTGAAGGAAAGGAAGCAAGAAGCCAAAGGTCCATCGGACAAGGCAAATCATGCTGTCAAGAGGATGCACATGTGTTGCACTTACTGCCATAAGCAAGGGCATCTTGCTGAAAGGTGTTGGACTCTGAATCCAACAATGCTTCCACAAAAGCTGGAGAAGGTGGAAAGAGAAGATGGCAGAAATGGAAATGAAGTTTCCATGGATGATGTGTTTCAGGATGATTCACATGTTGATGCTGATGTGCAGAAAAAGGTAGTACCTTTGAAAGGAATTGGTGAGAAATGGTTAGAGTTCTTATCCAATTAAGATTGCATGTCTATTGATGCATCTGTTTGCATTTCTTTGTTAATGGAATGCAAGTTGCAGGTTTTTACCAAGAAGGTGAATGGAAAAAGTTGAGTAGGAGACTCACTTTGTTGCTGCAATATTATATTTCATTTCAGCTTCGAAAGTACAGTGTGCTTAAGCGAAAGTTGAAGGATGAAATGCATGCATGAGAATGTTGTGCATGAACACAGGGATGTTGATGATTTCCTTGTTTTTGAACATGTATGTGTAATTAACTTGAAGGGTTGATTGCTTTAAACATGCATGTAATGTTGACTTGGGAGAAGTTAACTTGGTCTCCAAGATGGAGATAATGATGAAGTTTTTCATCTTTGAAAAAGAGTCCTAGAGGTCTTTTTCTACATGCTTGACTTGAAGGGTCATTTGTTTTAAAGGCATGTTTTGTGGGCTTGTTATCTAGTCCATCATTTGTATGCAGATGTAAGACATGGAGGTGTTCACAAGATGTGAAAATCTGTTTCTTTTGTTGAAGCAGGAGTTTAGGCCATCCAATTGTTGTCTGTATTTTTGTTGTTGTTAACAGTTGTTGTTGACAGCTTGTCAAACAGGTGCAAATGAGAATTTTGTGGAGCAGATGTACTTCACATTTGTTTGAGCCACCTTGGATCAATGATCAAGACAAAGAAGTTCAAACTACCTTCTGTGAATTGCATGAAGTCAAGGAGGAAACTAGTTCTTTCCAGGGGAACTAGCACATCCAGGAAGGAGAGTGGTCAAAGGCTTTGGCTCAGAGGCACTATGCAAGGAAAGTGTATGGAGTCTGAAAGAAGAGGGTGCTGTTACTCTGATTTACTGTTCAGATTAGTATGTCAGTCTTTTGGAGACCAAAAGTTCTTTTAGTGGGAAGGTGTGATCCAAAATGGATCCTAGATAGACTTCTAAGTCTAAAGTGTTCCTCACAGAGGAAAATTAAAGTCCAAGGATGCTCTTGGAAATAGTCCCATTGCATAGATCTCCTCATTCTGAATCTACTGCAACTTGAATGGGCTAAAATGGACTTTGAATGAAGAAGTTATCACAGAAAGAAGATTGCATTTGTCTTTTGGAAAAGGAGGCATTTCTTCTAAAAATGGCCTAAAAGGCTCTTTAAGGAAATCACATCACAAAAGGCCAAAGGGAAGGACTTAACACAAAGGCGGAAGGACCCCCGATCAACGATCTCCGATATATCGGATTGGAGGTAGGCCTTCGCCCGATATCGGGACCCCAGACAAGGCGACATGCGATAATGTGATAATGCGATTGTGATATCGGCGATTGGAGCGATCGACCGATAAACGATCGGAGGGGCAGAAGGCATAGACCGTCGCCGATGTGATACGCGAGGTGTGATATCGGTGATCAGGGCGATCGATGGATTGGTAGATCAGCGGTTGGCATACCCAAAGGGCAGACCCCCGGGCCGTTGTGATTGCAATTAGCGATCAGGACCTGGACCCGATAGGGATTATGGACCCGATTGCATAAAATTTGAAGTCTGGGAACTTCGGAATTTCATTGTATTTCCCATGTATATGGGTTTTGGCCAGTGTTTTAAAAACCATTTTCAAAAACCGGTTACCGGTCAAACCGATCGGTTAGCAAGTTGGCCGGTTCGAACCGGCCAAAAAACCCGGTTCTACATGGCATTTTGCCTTTTTTGGGCCCTAACCGGTGAAAACTGGCCGGTTTAGGACAGAACCGGCCGGTTTTTGGCATGCCCACCGAACCATGCAAAAAGGCGGATTTGGTTTGTGGTTTAGGGGTTTTGGGGGGGAGGTAAAGGTGTTTTCCCTCCAAAAACACCCTTTCCAAGCTATAAGAGACCCATCTCACTCTCATTTGTCTCACACAACTGATTTGGAGTGTTTATGAGTGTTTGTGAGTTTGTTTGTGAGCTTGGAGAGTGTGGAGTTTTTGCTGAAGTAGTCATCTTGGAGTTGGAGTTGGAGCTATTTTGGAGATAGTTTGTAGCTGTCAGTGGAGTTGCCATCTATCATGTATGCTATAAACTCTCTAGCTCTATGCTATCAAATTTTGTAGCTTGAGCCTTGCATGTGCATTTGTTTTCCTACATTTATCTTTGGTTTTCCATTTTGCTTAGTTGCAATTTTTTTTAAATGGTAGATTTCTTTGCAAATTGTTATTATTTCAAGCAAACATGGCTCCAAAAGGAAAGGACAATGCAGGGGCTCTTGTGATGTAATTGATGGAAAAATGATATGCAAATTATGCCATAAATCTATTGGAGGTGGGGGTATTCTTAGGTTGAAACAACACTTGGCTGGGATAAGAGGCCAAGTAAAGCCTTGTGATGCACCAAATGCACTGTTAGGTCCTATTAGGGCATAATACATTTCCAAGCTTGAAAAATTTTATGAGGATAAGGCTAGGGAGAAGGCCATCCAAGATGACATTGCAAGGAAGAGGGAATTATTAGAAGCCATAAAAGATAGTGGGTATGATGATTATGAGATTCAAGGCTCCACTTCTATCCCTTCCACCAATGACCCCTTTCACTATGTTCATCCTTCTGTTGGCCAACCATCAAAAGGAACAAAGAGAACAAACATCCAAAGTTATTTCTCATCTTCTGCCAACATTGCCTCTTCTAATCCCACTTCCTCCCAGCCAAGTTCTCAACCCACTTTGGATCAACATTGGAAAAGAGAATGCAAAGAAACTTCTCACCAATACATTGCTAGATGGTGGTATGATTTAGATATCCCATTTAATGCTGCTCGCTCACCTTATTACCAAGCTACGTGGGACTCTGTTATAGCTACAGGAAAGGGCTTCAAAGGCCCTAGTATGCATGACTTGAGGGGAGCTCTTTTGCAAAAAGAGATATCTTTGATGATGATCCTGTGTCTAGTAGTGGTGATGGACTTGATGATTGATCATGTGTACACTGTAGACTTGTAGTAGCCCAATGGCCACATAGCTTGCAGCATTGTTTTTGGACTTCATAGGCCATTTAGAGCCTCATTTCTTATGTATTTTGCTATTTTGTCGATGATATGTATTGTACTCTGTGCCATTTTGATATATTCACCTTTACATGGTATATAAATGAGCAAACTTTGCATATTTTGTCTCTATTGGCTTGGAATCATGGTTTTACATCTTAAAAATAGTTTTGTTTCATTAAAAATTAATTATTTAATGTATTTTTTTAAAACCGGTTCGTTTAGACCAAACCAGTGCTGGTTAGACCGGTTCCGGTCGGTAAACCGGTTCATTAGGTGGACCGGTCTGGTCACCGGTTCCAGTTTTAAAAACATTGGTTTTGGCCATTACGCCATGCGATAGCGATTTGCGATAGAATGGCGGACCCGAAAGGTTTATAAATGCAGCCCTATAAATTTTGAAATCCGTGGTAAGCGGGATTTCGGGCGGGCCTTAGGCGGTAAGTGGTTTTGAACGGGCGCGGCCCGAACCCATACACTGGCCGACACGTGGCATGGCTGAGGAGAGAGAAAACCTCCTTTTTAGGTGGGTAACCTCCATGCACGTAAGCCACCCAAAACGGATTGTCAACTGTTGGATCGACGATCACGTAGATCAACGGTGGGCTTGCGATAGCCATAAAAGGCAGACCTGAAAGGGTTTTTAGGGGCGATTCAATAATATTTGAAGTCCGATTAAACGCTCCATGAGGTGTTTTCCTGTGTATTTCCGGTATATCTCTGTGTATTGGGAAATATGGTTTTTTTTTGGGTTTGAAAGGCCCCGATTCCTTGTAACTGCCCCTGATCATTGTGCCACGCTAAAAGCGGGAGTTTTATAGGCAATGATGTGTTTGTAACGCCAAGAGAGAGCCACAGAGCCAGATGGCCAGTCGAAGAGACAAGGAGCAAAAGAAGCCGCAGAGGAGTGATTACACGCAGAGAAACGGCTAGGAAGCCGCAGAGCCGGGAGAGGCCTCACAAAAGCCAGAGAGCACGATTGCTGAGGCAGAGCGCATAGAGTTTCGAGAGTCACTTGGAGGTCGAGTGAACTAGAAAGCTCAATTGACAGCAACAGAGATTGCTGAGGGCCGCTAGAAGGTTGCTAAGGGGCACTTGGAGGTCAAGTGATCCATTGATGCATGTAGAGGCTGAGAGAGAGCTCAGAGAAGCCAGAGCTGAAGAGCCAGAGTGAGAGCCAAGAGCTAGAACCATGAGCCAGAGCTGAAGAGCCAGAGTGAGAGCCAAGAGCTAGAACCATGAGCCAGAGCCAAGAGCCAGAGCCAGAGCCAGAGCCAAAGCTAGAGCTAGAAAGCTTGAGAGCTTTAGAGCCAGGGATGAGATGGTGTTCTAAGCCCATTGTTTCTGTGTAATACAGTGGATTTGAGCGTGGAGCTTGTAAAAGGACCTTGCCATAATCCTAGAGAGCCTAATCGGGTTGACTAGAGCTCAAGGAGACGTAGCCCAAGAGTTTTGGGTGAACTCCATATTATATTGCTGTTATGTGTGTTTGTTATTTGCTGCATTGTTCCACTGTTATATGTTTTATATCAATTCAAGCAAATCAACTGACAGCACATAAACAATTTTAAAATAAACACAAGCATACACCTATTTTAAAGCATATTTAATCTCACAATTGGTTAATCATAATATCTTGGGAAGATTTAAGCTTTGGAAGTGGGAGAGGTTCTTGTAAGCTCACAAGAAGCCTTTAGTGCCCCATTTTCAGATCAACCATGTATTCTGCTTCCGCAAAATTCAGTGCCACAGACTTCTGCTTCCTGCTGTACCAAGAGACAACCCTTGATCCAATACTGAAGCAACACATTGAATTGCTTTTTTGATCCACTACACTACCTGTCTAGCCTGCATCTATGTACCCCATCAACCTGACACCATCACCTCGATTAAATCACAACCCATACTCAACTCTACCTTGTAAATATCGCAGCACATGCTTTGCTGCTGTCCCATGTACCCTCTTCGGTTCAACCATGACCTAACTAAAAGTGTTGACCACAAAGCAAATGTTTGGCCTCGTGTTGACCATATACATAAGAGACCCTATAAGCTATCTATACAAGGTGGGGTTCACTGCTTCTTGCATTGAGACATCTATCTTCCTCTAGTTGGTAATCATAGGAGTAGATATGGTTTTATAGTCTAGCATCCTGAATTTCTTAGAGATCTCTATAGTATATCTCCCTTGACCAAGGAAGATCTCTTCATCTGTCTGCCATACTTCTAGACCTAGAAAATAATGCATCAACCCCAAATCGTTCATCTCGAACTCTGCTGCAAGTCCCTCTTATAGTCCTCTATTAGCCCTGGTGACCCTGCTAGAAATAGATCATCCAGATATAGCACAAAAGTGAGAGGCTCACCTCATACCATCAAATAGTAGAGGTTCCAGTCCGCCTCACTCTTCACGAAGTCCATCTACTGCAAGTAACTGTCAATCTGACCATGCCATTCTCATGTATTGAAAAATGGTTGATTGTTCAATGCTCCTTTATATGTAGCTTCTTCAAAGGTGGACGTGTCCTTTCATTCGGCCGATTTGAATTGATGAAGAGGCCAACTTGCAAGGGGACACAACCGATTTGATGGAGGAGAAACAAGACTTTATTTTTGACAATAAAACATTTTTTTTCTTTGACAGCATGAATGCAAGAAGGGTTTCTTACATAATGACTTTGACCTTGACTCAACAAAAATCCTAGAGCACTCAATGGGTGCTTTGACCTATTGACCATTGACCTAAGCATGAAACCCATGCTTTAATAAGTCAATCAAAATTTCTTTTATAAATAGTTTTCCTTTTTCATGACTCAAATACAATGTTAAGACTGACACTAGTTAAATTCTTCAACATTTCCTCTTATTTAGGGAGGTATTCATAATTACATATATATATATAGGTACATGGAAGATCACAAAATGATATACTTTACGTAGAGTCACGACTCACAACACACATAGTGCTACAGATTAGATACTTGACCAGGGTGTCTAATCCGGTTGGGACTAAGGTGAGTTCCAAGCTTCAAACACTCTAGGTTCCATTAGGCTTCCACTCTGACACCAACCTAGGGATCTAGGTGCGTATCCAAGGTCAGAGCTCTAAGACTAACGCCACCCTCCCTACTTCTGGATTTAGATTTCATCACAGGCCAACCAAATGTCCTCCCAAGCATCTTGTCGCCCCAAGATGCTTCATGTCTCCTTGTCAACTAAACCAGATATATCCACCAATCCAAGCATGCTTCAAACGTTCAACCCTTTTATGGAGAGATCATGCAAAATCACAACCCTATCAATAATGAACTTTCAATATATATATATGTGTGTGTGTGTGTGTGTGTGTGTGTTTACCACAAACCTTCAGGATCTTTAGTTATTATGATGTTGCTTAAATCATCATCATATTATCCAAAGACATCTTGTCGGAAGCTTCCTTGAATTTTCCAACAACACCAAACTCATCCTCAACACTTTTCAATGTAACCAAGTTTTGTTTGCACTTCATCAATCATGAACAACCCGTTTGTAGTGCTTTAGCTATTCTCCAATCTCAATCATCCTTCTGATCTTTATCTCAAGTTATTAACTTGAAGAGAAAATTTTTTCGACCAAGCTCCCTCTCAACTAGGGAATAAGTCCATCAACAATTTTTATTCTTTCAGTCACATAGACTCTTTCTTTTGCGTCATCATTACATCAGAGAACTTCAATCTTTCAAGGCTTCATTCCTTTAGGAACACCATGCTTATTCATCTTTAATTATGAACATCTTCAACATCTTGGAGATTATGTACCTGCAAATCTTTAACATCAAGTACAACAAATATACAAAAGCATGAAGTCAACCATATCAAAATATTGTCATTTACAATGGAAACATCAAAATAATCATGCTTTAGATATCAAATACCTAAACCTAGTTAGATTCATAGTCAACAAGGGTTATATATTTTATATTATGGACTTCGACAACTTGCTAGTGATTTTGTTGCAAACCCTAGATTCCATCATCGAGACTTAGAGCCTTAGATATCAACAACTAAATCAGGATATCAATCCAATCTCAACATTTTTACATCTAGGATTTCAATGTCAAGCTCTACTGGAGTTTTGATACAAATCTTAGATTTCAGTAATAAATTTCCTTGTTATGTGTTGACAAGTGGTAATCCCCCCAAGTAGAGGTGAGACTTGGTTGTGCGCAATCCTTGTCATGTGTTGACAAGTGGTGATCCCCCCAATGTCTGTGGATGTAGGTGTTCTACCACTTGACTCTTATGGTAAAGCTTGGTTGAACGTGATTCTTGTCATGTGTTGACAAGTGGTAATCCCCCCAAGCAGAGGTGAGACTTGGTTGGGCGTGATCCTTGTCATGTGTTGACAAGGGAAGATCAATGGATATAGGGTGATAGATGGATCTCCCTTATGATGATTCTTCTGCATTAGATTGAGACATCATTGCTCCATAACAAAGATGAGTAAAAAAAGCAGAGATCTTTGTTGCAGAAAGAAATTCCTCCCTAGCTGAAAGGGAGTGTTGAAAATTGGGAGCTCAGGGATGAATTTCCTTAAATAAAATTTCATTTCTAACAATACTGGAGTGACTTTCTAAAAATAGAAAGTAATGTTTAGCATCTCAAGTATGGCTTTCCAAAAATAGTAAATCACCTTATATAAATTGGAAATCAAATATAGTTGAAGGAAATTCACTCAAATTATCATTAATCAATCCTAATAGTTCAATTTTGACTTAATCATCAATATTATCATTACTATTATCATTATCCTTATGATACTATGATATTATTATAAAAAAAGTCAAATCACCGTACCTTCATACTTCACTCTCCTCTTTCCTTGATGTCTCACATGACTCTACTTCACACTTTCTCTTACACTCTCTCATTAAAGACTTGACATATTCCTCTTATACACTCACTGAAGGCATGTCCTAAAAGATTCCTCTTACGCACTCTTTAAAGCATATGTTACACTCTCTCTTAAATGCATAAGTTACAAAGGCATGTACCTCTCCTTAAATGGCATTCGTTACCCTCTCTCCTTAAATGCATGAGTTATACTTCTTAAAAGGGCACGCGTTACACTCCTCAAGGCATGCGAGTTTCCTCCATTGAAGGCATGCATTGCCTCTCCATAAAGGCTTAAGTTACTCTTCTTTATTTGGCATACGAGTTACTCTAAGGCATTCTCCTCCCTTATGGCATGAATTCGTTGCTCCTCCTATATATATGTGCCTCATATCTTCTCCCCTCACTACTTGTGCATTGTGAAAGAAGGATTCAAAATTGAGAGAATGTTGGAAAGATTTGAAGAAGATTGTGAGGAAGAGAGTCATGGAGATTAAAAACAAAACTTGATGGTTGATTCAGTGCTTGCATCAACTACTGCTATTATGATTTGGTTGAACTTACTCATTCTCTTGGTCTCTCATTGTACTTTGTATCTCTGCTGAACAATTGATATCTAATATAAGAAGAATTTGGTTGGGTTTTCCCCTTGTGGGTTTTTCCTTGGTCATTGGACCTAATTCTCTGTGTCTCATTATCACTTGGTTGCCTTCCATTGTGCATTTGGTTTATTTTCTATCTACAATTGCTTAACTATTGTTGCAACATAAAGAAATTTTGTAATATGTGATTGTTACATCATAGAACATCATATTTTAACATACATACCACTGTTCAATGCCCTTGGAACAACCCCTCCACTAGTAACAATACTCCATAGACATTATCCCACACTTCGTAGCTCTCCTACAACCCTAACACCACTTCGACGTCCACATTATGCCACTGTACCAACTGTACAGGCTTTGACCCACTCAATAGGCTTGCAATTCCCTTAAACCAGCGTGTAACCACCCTTAAACTCGACCCACAAACCTTCTAGACCTTTGTGATATGACTTGAGGCAACTCGGGCTTCAATCTACAAGTTACAGGACCCGAGGACCCCATTGTTCAAGTAGTTCAGTGCGGTGGATCTCCTCCTACAACCAACTATACTTCAACTCTTCCTTCCTCTTGCAAGACAAAGTTGTTAAGCCTTGTTCTAGGCCTCTTCCAACATGAAACTTGGGTGCACAGAACTTAGACAAAGAGCAATGAACTTGACCAGACCTTAAAACAAAAGAAGAATAACTCACATCTCCTGCTACAGCGCCAACTAGGCCTCTTGAGAACTCGATCACCTTAGCTAATTATCTTCTTGAGATGTTGCACTTGGATGGATCGATTGAATGACTCAATCTTGCCTTCTTTTTATAGGGTTTTATGGTTGTCTCACATACCACCAAGGGTCACACCACATCATTAAATCCGTCCTAAGCATCTTGCTTAAACACCACTTAATCATAAGACAAAAATTGCTTTCACTCATCTTTTGCCACACCATCGAAGCCTTCGGTGCCCCTTAGCCCTTCAAGGGTGCCCCACACGCTCTCATTGAATAAACCATCAAATTCTCCACTTGGTCTTGTGCCTACAACTTTGGCTACAAAGCCCACCACTTGGGTTGCACTGCCCACAAACCACTTTTGCGGGTCAACTCCTCACAAACCCAGTATGTTAGGGATTGCGGGAGTACCTCCCAAGCTACACAATTCAACAATATAAGGTATGTATCATCGTTCACTTTGCTTACAATGATTTCATTTGAGTTCTTAGGCTTCAACTATGAACACTAAATAACTTTGTCAATGAATATAATTTACTTGTATTAAAGTTGTTTCACAAGAGACTGTGATTCTCCCCTTACTCAGATCACATGATTGTGTCAAAACTCTGATCTATTGCCTCACATCAAAGGATCCTTGAAGAAAACATTAAGCGTAGTTATGCTGACAATTAAAGGGGTCTTTTATCTACGAGTTGAGTGATGTAATTCGCAGTGACCTTCAATCATGCTCATATTGTTAATTTCTCCCTTAATCTATAGCATGAAAATTATCTTAATTTGGATTGTGGCTAAAAGTAGGACAAGGCCAGTTAAGGAAATATATACAAGTATATCAAACCTGTGCTCTTATTTGAAGATGTTGCTTTGTATATGTTCAAAAGCAGTGTATATAATATCAATGAAATATCGTCGATATTCGGAAATATTGCGATATTTTAGGGGAGACGAGATATCGCCAAGAAAATATCGCGATATTTTGTCTCCTGGAAAATATCGCGATATTTCCGAAATATTGGCGATATCTCAGGGAAATATCGCGCTACGACCTAAAATATCGCCGGGAGACAGCAAAAATTGCCGCCGCGGCTATAAAAGTCCAATTTTGTTTTTTTTTTTTCAATCATTTTCATTTCTGATTGCTGGAGAAGGAAGGGGAGAGCTATGTGCTTGTTGCCAAGGAGGATTTGAGTGTTGAATAACTATTATCACCACCAACAACGAAGATTTTGTTGATCTAA
This sequence comes from Pinus tabuliformis, assembly GCA_031772625.1. Classification (NCBI taxonomy): domain Eukaryota; kingdom Viridiplantae; phylum Streptophyta; class Pinopsida; order Pinales; family Pinaceae; genus Pinus; species Pinus tabuliformis. The sequence continues at coordinate 1,443,354,493 of CM062816.1, forward strand.
GCTTGAAGAACAGTGAGACAATTTCATTTCTTCCATTAACAGGTATGTTCAAATAAACCCCTATGTTAATGAATTTTTTGATAGTTTTAGGATTATTCTTGCTTGCCTATTTGCCTACAATCATTTTGCTTGTTTTTTTTTTCCATTTGCTATGATTTTCATGCCCATGAGGAAATGCAAGGGTTTTCTCCATATTCAGAGAGCAAACTCTTTTTTTTTTTAAACTTTCAAATACACCCTCTTATTGTCATTTATGGTTTTTCATTGAATTCACATTGCAAATAATGTAGCAAAAAAATTATTTTGTAAAATGATGTGGTTATTACTTATTAATTCCAATTTTTTTTTTGGTGCCCTAGGTTTGAGTTAGCTCACTACAAAATTCAAATATGCCAAAAGCCTTGGACCCATTTTGGGAGTATGGGGACCTTGATGGTGGGACAAATCGGGCATATCTTACATGCAAATTGCGTGGGACCAGGATGACAAGAGGGGTTACACGACTGAAATACCATCTGGCTAGACTCGCTGGACATGATGTTGGGATTTGTACAGTGTCTAGTCTGGAGCTTATACAAAAAGCTCTTGAGGTAATTGATGAAAAAGACAGAGAGAAGGAAGAGACAGAAAGAGACAAGGCTGAACGTGCAGGTAGATCTTTTGGGATATCTTCTCCTGATTTTGATGTTGAGGGTAGTGGGAGGGGCTCCACAGCTGGCACATCATCCCCTGCTACTGCTAGTGCGAGGTCATCATTTTTTGTTCCACGAACAGGACATGGATCACAACCTGGCATAAAATCGCTTGTTAAAAAAAAGGAGAAGCAAGAAGCAGATAGAGTCATGGGGAGGTGTCTTTTTTGGAGCGACTTATCTCTCAGCATCACCAAAACCAATCCATTTTGGCAGCCAATGTGTGATGCTATTGCTATTGTGGGCCCAGGGTACAAAACTGCCACATATGAGGAGTTGCGGGGGCCAATTCTTCAAGCAGAAAAGCAAGATATCAACTCTAAATTGGCGGAGTTGAAAAAAACATGGGAAGTTACTAGATGCACAGTGATGTCTGATGGTTGGACAGATAGGAAGGGTAGGGCCCTTCTAAATTTCTTGGTACATTGTCCTAAAGGTACCATGTTTATTAAATCGGTTGATGCGTCAAAACATATTAAAGATGCAACAACGATATGTGAGTTGTTAGATGGGTTCGTTTGGGAGATTGGTGTGCAGAATGTGGTGCAAGTCATAACAAACAATGCAACTAATTATGTGTCTACCGTCGAGATGCTTATGGAGAGGCATCGCACATTGTTCTGGACTCCGTGTGCAACACATTGTCTCGATTTGTTGCTTGAGGATATGGGGAAACTCTCCTTCATCAAGGAGGTGGTTGATATGGCTAGGAGCGTCCCCAAGTTTATTTATAACCATGCTTTTGTTCTTAGCCCGATGAGTAAGTTCACTAGAAACAAGGAGTTGCAGCGTCCTGCGATCACACGTTTTGCCACAAACTTTATTACTCTTCAATCTTTTCTTCGATGTCAGTTCGAGTTGAAGCAAATGTTTGTGTCTAATGACTGGCGTAATTGTAGATACAACAGGAGACAGGACGGGAAAGCCATTGCAAAAATGGTGTAGTCTGAGACATTTTGGCGTGGAGTAGAAGAAGCATGCTCAGTTAGTGAACCTATAGTAAAGGTTCTCAGATTGCTAGATGGGGAGAAGCTTGCAATGGCTTATTTGTATGAGGCCATGGATAGGGCCAAGGAGGCCATTCGTTCTTATTATGTAGAAAAGGGTTCTGTTGGCCTTGATAGGCATATGATGTTATGGGATGTGATTGATAGTCAGTGGACAGGGATGTTTCATCAACCCATTCATGCAGCAACACTCTTCCTCAACCCTGCATTTTCATACAAATGTGGCTTTGATTTTGATGCTGAGGTGATGAAAGGGCTCCATTCCTGTATTCATAGGATGGTACCTGATCCTGAGCTTCGTAGCAAAATCAATCGCGAGATACAGTATTATCGGGATTGTGTTGGCCTATTTGGCTTTGATGATGCTATTAGGGAAAGGACCCTCTTCATGCCACGTAAGTGACAAGTCATCACTCATTAGAAATTATAATTTTCAATTTAGAATTTCCTTACTTATAATTCTATTTTTTTAAAATTCAATTATGTAACTTTTATTTGAAAGTTTAATTATGTTTTAAGTTTTTGAATTTTTTATTTCTTTATTTTGTTGTAGATATTTGGTGGCAAAGCTATGGTGCAAGGGCACCAAATTTGCAGAAATTGGCCATAAGAATCTTGAGTCAAACATGTAGCTCTTCACGGTGTGAGCACAATTGGAGTGTATTTGAGAAAATACATGCAAAAAAGCGCAATAGGTATAACTTTGAGCTCCAACCTTCAGTTGAGCAATTACACTTATTGTAATTTTTAATTTTTAATTTATGACCTTCAAGTGTTAAGAGTCAAGATTCAAGACTCATTAGTTTTTTTGACACTCTTACAGGTTGGAGTTCGCATGCCTCAATGATTTAGTGTATGTGCATTACAACATCCGACTTTGAGTGAGGCAAATAGAAGCACCAATGGATCCAGATTCCATTTCCTTAGACAATATTGATGTATTGTCTCAGTGGAGGGTGGAGTCTGAGGAGCCCATCTTGGAGGAGTCAGCTTCATGGCTAGACCCAGATGATCCATTAGAACAGGGGCAACAAGAGGAGGACGACTCGGAGGAGGAGCAGGAGGAGGAGGAGGAGGACACTGTGGGAGCATCAACATCAACACCATCTGCTATAGATTTAGGAGAGCACAGCTCCATACCTAGCACTCATTATTTGACATTAGGTGTAGAGGCAAGGTCAAGGTCTTCTACTACTAGGGGCAGGCCGGGCAAACAACCCATCATGTTTTCCTGTAAAAGGGGGAGAGGGTAGTGATTTTAGATAGATAGCTACTAGTTTTATTTGTTATGCTACATATAACTCATGATGATGAGATACTTTTATATATGTGATGTTATTTTGTATTGGTTCTCCACATTTGAGTTTTTGAATGGACAATTATCAGGGATCAGCAGGATTTGGTATCGCTTTTGATGTATCATTTCTATTTGACATCATATATATCAGTGCTTTCTTCATATTTATGTGCCAATGTGTTTATTTCATGGTGTTATTGATTTATATGTTTAAAAATCTGAAAAAAATGAATATATTATGCCTTTTTTATGCTTTCCGATATTTGCCGATATTTTCCCTGATATTACCGATAAGATATTTTCTGGACCCTCGTCGATATTTTGCCGATACTGATATTTTCAACACTGTTCAAAAGCAAGATGTTTTGAAAACTCTTGAAGCATCAATGCTATTTGTTGAACCTTGCACTATTAAGAAAAAGGCCTTGAAAGATGCATTGCATTCACTGCTAATATTGATTATGTATGCTAGGATGTTTGGGTACTAAAGAATGAGACATATTTTGCAAATATGAAATATGGATGCTCATCCCCATAATCTACTCTTTGCAATGAAAAAGGATCACTGTCGCTAATATACTTTTGAAGAAATCATTCTTTGATGAAGCAAGTTCGTTGGATATGACAAATAGGTCGAGTACTCTTTTCATGTTTGAAGACCAAAGTCCTCTCATGTAAGATAAGTCATTTGCAGAACTTGATAAAGCCTTATTATTTCTACTACTATGATAACGAATAAGCTCTTGGGTTGAAAAAGTTAAAATCAAATTTCAACTGAGAATATATATTTGCGAGAGTATCATTGCAAGTAATGCTGAAGCAATGACTAAGTATGCTCTCTTGAGAAAGATATCTCACATTTATTGGAGATCCTTAATATCTGCCTAAGTTTGATATATCCTTGATTGTTTGCTGAGATATGGAAAAGAGAATTGGCAAATTACAAAGTCTGTCGGACTTGCAGGAGGTGTAAAATGAATCTAGGGTTTACCCTAGAAGAGTAAAATTCTTGGATATAAAAAAAGTCATAGGGTTTGTAAAACCCTAGATCTGGACCTAGATTAATGTTTCTATTGAAAAAAGAAACCCTAGCCATGGCAAGGACTAAATGACATCGTGCGGATGATGAGGACAAGGTTGATAAATTTGCAAGTTGGATGCAAGGAGGCTAAGATCAAGAGGGAGCTGACATTTCCCTATAATCTTCAAAAGATAAGTATTTTGTATCTTTCTTCTTTGATTACTACTATTGTTGTTGTTTTGTTCTTGTCTTTGTATCCTTTGCTTGATTGTAATTGTTCTTCCATGGCCTGCTAGTGAGGATTTCAAGTACATAGTAAAGGTTGCCTAGACTTTAGCAACAGATGGAGTAGTGGAAGAACGAAACAAAGCAAGTGACAAAAGGACTTTCCCAAACTCATTGTTATGTGAGTTCAGAGGGAGCAAGCAGATCAACAAGTTTGAAGTAAACCTTGACTGTGTCGAAGGTAGATCTAAATTATCTAGTGTGCGACAAATGGTTGCATAAACAAGTATAAAGCGAGAGTTGAGAATAGAAGGTTCTCCTAGAAAAAGGGAGAGGATCATGACAAGACGTTTGCTTCAGTTGTGAGGTACACTTCTGTTAGAACTATTATCATTGCTTTGAAAATTGCATGACTTGGATATAGAGATCATTTTCCTCGATGGAGTAATTGAGGAGGAAGAAGTGTACATAGAGCTACCTCAGGGCTTTGAGGTACATGAGAAGATGCCTCATTATTGAAGAAGAATTTGTATGATCGCAAACAAACATGTTGGGCTTGATACTTTTGGATTGATGGATCGAGGTTGATCCTATATGATTTGTCTCTAACGGAAGCAAAATGACTCGTGTTAGAGGCAACAACTATGGCAAAAATAATTTCTTCTGTAACAGAGAGAGCAGTAAGAGAGCCTTGTTTTAGCTTCAAAGGAAGTTGACCACTAAGTTTGAGATGATGGACTGTCATTGAGATTGTTAGGTTAGATAATTGATATGCTAGAAAGCAACAGTGGCAGAGGAAGCAACCAAGATTGCCACAACAAAAGCTATTTTTAGAAAGAGCACCCAGTTAGGGGAATTAGAAAGTAGCCGATCAACTTATGGTTGAGCTAAGGTATGAAGTTCAACAGCTAAGGTATGAAGTTCAACATGTGTTGAAGTACCAACATGGTATAGTTAGTTATGGCACAACTAGTTATGGTTTGAGATGTCTCAAACATTGAAGTACAACTACATGAATTCACAAATTCAGATCGAGTAGAAACTACAAAAGACAAAGAGTTCATCAAGATATTGCTCCAGTTTGGGCTTCGTGATGATTTCTAGGGTGAGCAGGAAGTAGACCTTTGTTGCACTTATTATTGCAGAGGTTGAGTATATTGCAACTTGGTTGGTGAGCTGAGAAGCAATATGGCTTTAGAGGCTACTTGTAGGATTGACTTGATCAGGTGTAGGTGACGACCACAATGACAGGTCGAAGCATAGTGAGGTCTAGTACCGAGACATGGTACAAATGGAAGTAGTGTGGCTTTAGTACTATTCTACAATCAAGCAGATTGCTGACAAAGCCTCTGTCCTAAGATGAAGTCTATATACTTCGAGGGCAAGCTTGGAATGATTGAACATGTCTTTCTCAGCAAGAGGGAGTGATGAAATTGCAACATCTAGGACAATCATTCTCCTAGGATCAGGGAAAATGGTTCATATTGATAGCATCAGGGATAAACATTCTCCCCTTGTCAAGTATGACCGGAATTAGGGAGAATGGTCCAACAGAGGACAACCATTCTTCTCATGTCAAGTATATTGACCATAATTAGGAAGAATGGTCGTAGAGGCCCAAAATCACTTAGTTGAGTGGGTGCCTTTCAGCATAAGGCTAAGGACTCTCTAGATAGATTGAGTGAGATCATTTAGCATCAGGCCCGAAATTAATCAAGTAGAGTGTGGCCTTTAGAGACAACATGTGTCAAAGATATTGATCAGAATGATGTTGAACCAAGACGAGTTTGAACTTTGTATACTATGTATCAGATAAACCAAAATTATGGTGACTAGTTGATGTACCATGTGTTAGGAGTATCGACGATGAATATGGTGAGAATACACCATAGGTCAGAGGTACCAACCGTAATTATGTTAACTTATTGATATTGATGATTTGCCATGTATCATAGTTGTTGATCGAGATTATGGTAATTGAATGATGCTGATGCTGATGATGAATTGGTATAAACTTTTCTTAGAGAAATTTGGCAACATGAGAACATTTGGATAGTCATTATGAATACCTCCCGAGCTAAGAGGGATTGTTGAATTTTGTAGGTATGATCAGTCTTCATAATTAATATTTTAGCCCTTGATGTATTTGGAATAAAGAATATAAGACATGTTCTTCAAATCGACTTTAAAAGAGATATTTTGAATTTTGAAATTTAAATTATTGTTACCTCCGAAATGTAAAGCCAACCCTCCAAAAGTTCAGGCTGGCCTACAGAATTGTTAGAAAATAAATCATCATAGAAAGTGGAGTTTGGAGACAAAAATGCTATATCAATGTGGCTAAGAGGGGTTGTTTCGATCCTAGATGACAAAACATTCCATTTGTTAATGCATGGCAATGTTCCTTGAATTTTTTAACATCAAATGACTTGATTTGACCATACAGAAGACCTAATGTCTAGGAGAAAGGTGTACGACTCCTCAAAAGATAGCTACAATAAAGGCTCAAATAATGCTTATTATCCTTCAAGATACGCCTTAAGGGCCATGCCTATACTATAAGTCAGGACTCAAGACACTTCCATGAGGCATGGCAGTGACATCAAACATAAAAGAAATAATTTTCCTTGAGGATGCAACATTCCCTTGGATTCTCTCTTGATTTGGCTTGGAATAATTTTAGGAATACTTGGAACCTTGAACGACCTCCTTAACTTTGCTTATTTTCCTTGAATGACGTATTGACCTTTCTCCAGTGGTCCAAAATCACCAACGACAACAATACATGTTGAAGAAACACTTGAAAAAATAATTTTTGCTTAATAACACTTGAATTAGCCCTTGGGGGCTTAACTTCTTCCATAATCCTTACAATGTGTTGCTTCACTTGCTTAATTCACCTCCTAAGAGGGCTTGACCTCCTTTGGTCCAATAATTGCCACAACGACCTTTTATTGAGAGAAAACATTTCAATTTGACATTTGATTTGACTTTGCTTTGCTTGATTTAGCCCTTGGGGGCCTAATTTCTTCATTACTTTTCCAACGCTCACTTGAAAAAACTTCTTTTGCTTGCTTGCAGGGCTCAAGCTCCCTTTCTTCCCTTGGAATGCTAGTGGCTAAGCTGATTTGGAGTGCGTTGACCTTTTCTTAAGTGAATTTGAGTTGAAATATTGACATTCTATCCCTTGGGGATTTCAAATTGCATCATAAGACTTGAATGTTCAAGTATTTACCTTGATCTTCCCTTAAACTTCATCCAATGACCAAGGAGAAGATGACATCATGCCCCATGTGTGGTACTAAGTGCTTGAAAGTGCTTTGATGGTTCCATCTAGCTTGAGCGTTGAGCTGTTTTGGAATGGATACGATACTTGCTTGACTTTGCTTCTTTGTCCACCTCATCATTGGTCTTCAAAACTTGCTTACTTGGATGCCACATGGAAAGTCCTCTTTCCCCCCAAAAGCGGGTCCATAGTTGCAACTAGAGATCTGTGAAAGCGTTTTGACTGCTTTAAAAGACAAGTGGTTCATCTTGGCATGGAGAATCAAATGGACACCCTCTCTACCTTAAAAGATGTAGCATGATGCCTTGGGAGATGCAAATGCATTGGGACTTGTGAGACTATCAAGATGCAGAGCCAAGGCCAAAGGGGAGTGCAAAATACATCAAAGACACATGACACATGTGGGGTAGGGGGTTGCACCTAGATCAGAAGGGTTATCATCAGGGAAAAGTACATATGGTGATCACCTTTACAAGGCATTATGACACATTTGCTCCCTTAAACCATGAGTCCTGTTACCCACCATTTTATGGGTGATATCCCTAGGAGAATTCTTTTCTCCATGATGGTCCTCAATTGGCAGCTAGCAGCCCCTCGCGGCCACCAACTAGCTCGATGTGCCATTTATCTGCCCCCTGAGCCATCCATGTGGTCTCTCACCCATCTCTCATGATCGTATGTTCGAAGGTGGGCCTCCCAAACCTAAAGGTATGCTCCTCCCAAATCTAAAGGTATGCCTTGTTATATGGTAATTGAGTATTCTAGTTTATTTATTGTGGAAACTTTGGGCATGGATTAATGGGGGGATTTGGTGGAAAGAGTGGTCTAGGTATGTGCTGTTGTCCCCTAAGTCTCTTTTGGGATGTTAACCTTGCACCCTAGTCTCATGGGATCTCTTTTACTGACCTATTGGTTTTAGGGATGTTACTACATGGGAAACCCTAATTTTGGTTGTGTAGTCTCGCTCCCCGATTCACATATATTACTCCCCTTCCTCTGATTAAAGCCCCAATCATCTCTCCTCCCACCTGGGTCCACATTCCTCCACTAGGTCCACATATGGTCAACAACCCCCTCCTCTTGCTCCACACCTTGGGTCGGGCCTAGAATGATGCCACGAAGGTTGATGCAGCTAAAAAGAAATGTAAAAGCATAATTGGCCACATTCAATAGGAAAATCTACCACAAAATGCAAAAGATGGTCGGGACAAACACATTTAGCACGTGGGCAAAAGTCAATACATGAGCTCTACCCCATTATCATGGCCATCACCCTAGTTCCTATAGGCCCTAGATGAACCTCCTTTATCATTTAGGAACCCATGATTGTCCCAACCCTCGGTGGGTGATGAACTGCCCCACCTTATAAGGGGGTATCCACTGCTATACTTTACACATCATGCTCTCATTACCTAGAGATCTGAGCAGTTAACCAAATAATCATAAAAAGGAAAATGGCATAGGAAGAAGGGTGGAAAAATCAAGGCTGGGGTAACTCATGCACCACGATTGCCCCTTCCTACACATTATTTACCCAAGTGTGGGCTTCCCTTTTATTAGCTACCCTTGTACCATGGCATGTGATCTAGGTTGCCCTCTTTTATTCCCTACTTCATTCCATCATTATGCCACATGCCACCACCATTTGAAGGATGTACCATGGACATACCACCCCCTTTAGAGGTAGAAACCACCTAATAGGGTGCCTCGTAAACCGTAATGGGGGCTGGGAGACATTAGCACATGCCAAAGCCCACTGTGGAATGGCATGCCATTATGAAGTCCTCACTTGTCATTCATGGTTTATAAACTCTTTTACTTGATTTCTTTAATGACTTGGTGCGCTGGAAGGCACGAGGATACATCGGATCTTATGCAGGGTTATAGGTGGTTTCCATTTGGGTCTGGTCTCCCTATACAAGGTCTTGACCCCAGAGAGCTACATTGGCACATGTAGGGTGTGTAGAGAGCCATGGGCCTCCACAGAAACAGACAACACTCCATGGATCCCTACAGCCATTCAGTGATTGCTCGTGGTTCATTTATTGGATGAGGAATATGCACTTGATCCATCATGCCCCGCTGGCCCCAAAGTTGCACTATACACTTGACAGATGATCCAGGACTTGCACGATGATATGACATCACCTACACCATCATCCTAGCCTTTGCAGGCATCTTTTATTTGTTTGGAGACCCATGAGAACACTTGTGTGCCCCCACATGTCATTTGGAGCACCACAAATTATTTCAAGGGGCCAACTCCTTTTCCGTTGCTTTTGGGAGTTCAACTACACATTATGGCACATATGGACTCCATTAGGCCTCCTCCATGGCTCAATGACATGCACTATTCATTATTCAACCTCTTGAGAGGTTTATTCTTTTGTTTATGAGCTAGTTTGATGGGATTGTTGATTTGGGGTAGCATCGGATGTGCTCTAGGCCTCAAATTTTGCAGGGAGGCTTGGGCACATGTATTCCAAAGAACCTAGAAAGCATTTTGGGAAATTCCACCGAGAAACGATTTTATTAAAATAATTAATATTTTTAATGGAGTTCCTAAGTCTAAACTTAGGAAAATTAAAATATTAATGGGTATTAATCTAATTGTGGGTGTAACTTCTAGAAGAAGACGAAGATCAAGCCAAAATGATCTGAGCCTTTGATTAGGAGTTAATCTAGGCCATTGGTTGTCCAACAGAAAGATATAAGAAGGGGCTTGAGGGTCATTTGGAAAACACATTGAGAGACATCAAGAGATCGAATTTCTGAAGTGAGAAGTTCTCAGGAGGAAATTCAATTGAGAAGATTTCTTGCAATTGAGGGGCAGGGATAGTTAGGGTTGGAGTATCTTCTCTGAACCCCGAATACTCAACAAAGAGGTAAAGAAACACCAGTGAAGGCAGCGCAGACCCATGAAGGACTGACGCTGGACCAGGAGGGCCCATGCAGTGGTTGACGCGGAGGTAGAAGGGCCAGTGCAGAGGCAGAATTGCCTTCCAGTAGAAGTCCAAAATTTGCTAGGGAGTTGCCGGATCAGCCGGGAGGGTTGATGCTAGAGCTCCAGGAGGCAAGGATACCCAGCGCAGAGTTGACGCAGAGCCTCAGAGAGCTCCACACAGGGCCACACAGTTACTGTGAAGGGGCAATGTAGTTGTCACTGGGGATAGTTAGTTTAGCTGCCGCATCAGCTGGGTGAAGTGAGGTAATCTCACTAAGTTTTCTGCCAGTGCCTTTTTCTCTGTAACTGGATTGCCGGAAGGGCATCTAGAGTTGTATTCAGAACTACTGCTTAATAATAATAAACCCTCAGAACCGTTGCACTGGTTTTCCCGCATTGGGTTTTTTAGGGGACATTTATCCAAAAATAACGGTGTCTATTGTGTTGTATTTTCTTTCTTGCTCAATATCTTGTTTCCACTTATAATTAAGTGTAGGCTGCAATAGTATTTTCTTCGATATTTACTGTAGAACATAGTAAATAACTTGTATGGATTAACAAGTAGGAGAAGTAACATCAGTTTGCTACAGTAGGGATTCCTGTTGTGGAATTTTCACACTTGTCACCAAAAGTTAGTTATTTTGCACATTATTTTATTGTAGGGGCTAATGTAGGCCTAATTAACTAAATCAAACTCATTAGAAGTGTATAAATACAAGTGATGTGAATTCATTTTAGCATCATCACTTGGTTGGACTTGTATCTCTTTAGAGAACTTCACTATCCTTCTTGGTGGATGAAATTTTAGAGCATGGAATGAATTTTGATGTTTGGATATTTTTCTCATGTTGGAGCTTCTTGTGTGGCAAATTTTTGATCTATGGATATACTCTAATACATGTAAGTGCAATTTTAATGTTATTCTTTGTCTATTTTTGTCACATACATTGTTGCTGGATTTCGCTATTCTAGGGTTAATTTGCTGCATCTATTATTGCGAAGTTGTGGAAATTTTGTTTCTAGATAGTGATGCTTCATGTATGGACCATGTATGATGAGTGAATGTTCTTAGGGATATTTCATGATTGAAATTTATAAGCCATCTATTTTGCAAAACGAAGTATAAAGTCTTTGAATTTGCTCTCATTTTCCCTAGTGCTAAGTGAAGCTGCCTTTAAGGCCTCCTTGACCAAGAAAATCAAATCCGAATTTATAATTATTCTTGACTCCAATCTCCCCAAAGGATTAGGCACTGGTCTACCATAGGTAATCACCCTAAAACTTATTTTTCTTCGACTTCTCCTCTTCTTTCTAGGTCTAGCCCCATAGGTCATCTAGGGCATCAAATATCTCACAATCTAGCGATCCAAATACTTCAATATTTGGTCCACAACTACGCTGGCGTGTCCTCAAGAAACCCTCCAAATTTCATGTGATTCCTACAGTGGGATCCTGAGATATTGCAAGCCTTAGCTCAAAGACCAATTCTTGCCTTTGGTTTTCCTTAAGCTAGTTACGTCATAGGGATCATTGTGCTGCCTTCCATTGAAATATTTTTCTTTGATCCCCTTCTCTTCCCTGATAGGTCAAGCTCATCATTGGTTGCTAAACCCTCTCCCCTGACCTAACTTGTGGTCCTTTTGGTCTTGTGTGGTCTTGTTTCTTATCAAAGCTAACTTTTCAAGGATCACTTAGGAATCCAAATTCCATAAGGATTTTGAGGAATAGGAAGTTCCATTGCATGACATACCCCCTAAACCTAACCCTCAAATCCTCATCAACCTAGAAAAACCCTACGCCTTGCTTACAAAGCAGGCAAGCCCTAATTTTGAGTTTCTCGTTGGAAATGGTGATTTTAATCACTTCGTATCCATTGTATTGATATATTCGTTGTAAGTGAGTCCTCATACTGGGTCTCCTTCCATTGGTGAAAGTCCATAAAGAGTAGGGAGCCTCAGTTGAGGTGACAGTGGGCTAATTCTCCATTATTGCCCTTGTCCTAGTAGTTGCCCCTTTAGGATTCCCTTTAGGACCCCTTCTAGTTTGAGTGGTAACAAGTCCTAGTACTATTTAATCCATGATATTCGCAACACCATCCCACAACATAAGAATACCCATCAAGGCAAGGAATCACTGTCCACCATCGGGAAGTCAACAATGCCACAAAGTTGGACATACCATGAATAAAACAAAATTGGGAGTAGCCATGGTCAAACCACACCAACGAGGATCTAAGAGTCTCTTTCACAAAAATAACACACCCACATGGTTTCACAAGGCTACAAGGCACATTCTTTGGTCTTATATGGCGTGGCCAAATTTTTTTGAAGTATCCCTGCTGAAAGAGGGGTAACAATCCCTACAAGGTGTTGCAGAAGATTGGAGGTATGGCTTACAGATTGGAGTTTCCTTCGTCTACACATGTACATCTAGTCCTCTGTGGTTTTTTCTTAAAGAAGGTAATCAATGAAGAGTTCTCAGTCCAAACTATTCGATCAAAGATTAAATGAAGGGGGGAAAATAACACTGGGACCAAACTAAGTAACTACGAAATCAAACAATTACTGAGTACCTCATCAAATGGAAGAACTTACTAGTGGAAAAAGTGACATGGGAAGATGGGTTGTTCAAGTAGAAATACCCATAGATAGTCATGTTTTGAGGAGAACATTTCTTTTAAGGGGAGGGGCATATTAAGCCCTATATAAGTCCCATGTTAACCCTAAAACCCCTTTTGAAGTCCTAGATATTTAGTGATTGCATTTCTATTGTGATATTGTTATGTAGGGTAGAATCTCTTATGGTTTCATATTATTATAATTGTACCCTTTGTCTCCTATATATATACTAATGAGACCTAGTCTTAGCATCATCGAATTTTGTCTTGTACATTGTATTCATTGTAAAAGGAAGTTTCCCCTTCAAAGAGGACTGTGACTATTGGTTTCTTATTGTTTTTGACGCACAAGGTTTATAATATGACCTAGTTGGGTCATTTGTTGGATATTAATAAATTCATCTTATCTTATTAGTTGGAAGCAGAATACTATTGGTGTTGGAACCAACAACAAAACTTTTATGCTTGAAATGTCATCCCTTGAAATCCATTTCTTGAACGAGGAATGGGATTAGTTTATTTCTAATTTAAGTGGGGACCATAATGCTTCCATGTTTCCCATACCGTTTACCATCTTAGTTCCACTATTAGCAAAGGTTTTACTCCCCCCTTTATTTCCAAAAGTGGAAACAACAAACATCGTTGTTGGTGTCTGAAATATCATGCTCAGATCTTATCAAATTGGTCTATCTATGCCATGAGCCACAATTTTTTGGTTTAATATCAATGACATATTGCTCCTATTCGGAATTTTAATTCATATATGTAAGCGAGCTTCACTTTCTAGGGCCTAGTTAATTTTTCTGGTTCTACTCTAACAAGATATGCTTGTTATCTTGGAGGAAATGCTATATATCTATGTAATCTATAGACACATATGTGTTGATTTTGGTAGCATCGGATGTGCTCTAGCTTTGAAATTTTGTGGAGGGGATAGAATACATAAGATCTCCAAGACCCAGAAATCGTTTGAAGAAATTCCACCTGGATTGTGAGTTATTAAAATAATTAATGTTTTTAATAGGGTTCCTAAGTCTAAACTTAGGAAAATAAAAATATTAATGGGTATTAATAAAAATATGGGTTAGAAGCTTCTAAGAGACGAGGATCAAGTCTGTTTTAATCTTAGCTGTTGATTAGAGACTTAATCTCGACCGTTGATTCATCAATAGGAAAAGTATAAGAGGAGGCTTGAGGGTCAGTTGGAGATACACCAAATTGATTAGTCAGTTCGATTTTTCTGGGGCGTGGTTTGCTGATAAAATTGAACTAGTGATCTGAGTTGCAACGAGAGAGGAAAAAGTAGAGATTTGGATCGGAAAGGAGTTCCGAGCGAAAGAGTACATGGCAGAGAGGCAACACAGAGGCATACACAACCCAGGAGCGGCTCACGCAGAGCTGACAAAAGCCAGGAGAGTCTCTTGTAGTGGCAGTGTAGAGTATTCATCAGAAGTCTGAGATTTTGCTGGAGAAGCGAGGTTTTGAGCCAGGAGGGTTGAACAACAGTCTTCCTCTGGCAAATTGATCTAGCAGAAAGGGTGACATAGTCTTCTAGAGACAAGATGCTGGCCCACACTGTGATTGCGCAGGGAGTTTGCAGTGTTTGTCGGGAGGGTCAGATCACTCATTGGATCAGCGGTGACTTGGGGAGTGAGATAAACCCTCGTATGTATTTCTTGTTGTCATGCTTTCTTTGTAAGGTTAGCTGGTGTGAGAGGCAACCTATTGTACTAAGATTTTGCTTACTTAATAATACAAACCCTCTATCTGCTGCATCGGTTTTCCCGCATTGGGTTTTTGTGGGGACATGTTGTCTAAAAATAACGGTGTCCCTTATGTGTTTGTCTCATTTATCAGTTCAGTTTATGAACTGTATGTCATTGTAGTCTGTAGTAGTGTTTTTCATCACTGTTTATAAATTAAATAACTTCTTGTATGAAATAATAGGTAGGAGATGCTAAACCAATGACTGCAGTAGGATTTCTGTTTGTAAAAATTCAAAAATTTTCACATGGTATCAAAGCATTGCAGATCATAGGATATTGAAGCCATTAGTCAGGAGATCCAACAAATCCGCTGTAGAGAGGCAACTGTCCCGAGTGACAGTGCTGTTCCAGAGCCAGAGACGTAGAGGGAGAGTGACGCAGTGTAGAAGAGGTGATGTAGAGGCTCACGTAGTGCCTGCATCAACACTTTGAGCCAGGTGAGGGTGACGTAGTAGCTGGGAGGAGCCCATGCAGTAGTTGTGTCAGCTATCTAGGCCAACGCAGAAGCAGAGAGGGGCAAATTAGGCTCACATAGAGCCACGTCATCTTTCTGGACTAGGAAGAAGTGACGCAATGGCCAGGAGGCGCTGATTTAGCTCACGCAGTGACTGCGCAGAGCCTAAGAAGCTCTGATTCTTCAGTTGTTGGGGTAGAGGGAGCAGTGCAAATCAAATCTGAGGTGCTGATGGGACGCTGTTGTTGAGGTGCAGGACAGTGTCTGAGGAGACTGAACCAAGGTAGAGGGAGTCACTGCCTTACTAGATTTCTTACCAAAGAAATCTAGATTCGGGTTGCTGAGCAGCAGCAAAGGAGGATCGGAGGGGTGATTCGACATTATGTGGCAGGAGGATGTCCCTTAAGGAAATCAGGACTCAGAGGGAGTTTAGAGGAAACTTGTTCCTTAGAGGATTTCTAGCGCCAAAGAAATCTAGATTCGAGTTTTGCTGGGTATCAGTGAAATAGGGAGGAGAACCTGTTCGACACTCATTTGAGCAGAGATGGCAGTTAATGGAATGAGGGATTAGGACAGATTGGATGGAGCATCCAACTTTGTCATCTAGAAGGCCAGGATCCTGGCAGTCTTGGACAAGAATTGCCTCAAGGATTATGCCTTGAAGGTGGTTGTTGTTTTGGTCGATGGTGATCCTCTCAAGAAATACGAGGAGGCTCAAGTAAAGGCAAAGTGCATGATCTTGGACAGGGTCAAGGATCATTTGGTCCCACATATTGGTGAAAAGGAAACAACAAGGGAGATGTTGGAGGCCTTGACCACCTTGTATGAGGGAACTTCTGTTCAACGGAAGATGTTGCTTGAGAATCAACTAAGATAGTGCCAAATGCAGAAGGGAGAAGAAATCGATCCCTTCCTTCTCAAGTTGCAAGGGATTCGAGACCAGCTAACTTCCATGGGGTCTACACTAGATCCTGAGTTCATGGTCAGGACTGTCCTGAATGCAATCACTGAAGACTGGGAGACCTTTGTCTAGAGCATCTTGGGCAAGGCTTCTCTCCCCAGTTGGGAGGAAATGTGGGCAGCGCTTCGACAGGAAGAGATTAGGTGATTCACTGTTGAAGTTTGTAAGTTTAGTTAGTTAGAAGCCTTGCATGCACTTTATCTGGTTTATTCCTACCTACTTGTTATTTTCCTTAACAAGTTATTTACAATGTAAATATTGAAAATAAACACTAGTGCATGCTCAACATATTTCAGATCAACAACTAAAAGAAACAAAAACAAACACACCATATGACACCATTATTTTTGGACTAATGTCCCCGGAAAAACACAATGTGGGAAAACCAGTGTAGCTATCTAATGGTTTTCTTATTAAGCAATATTAGAGTACAATCTGGGTCCAAAACTGGCCTACCCAACAAAGAATTTCCTTGGCATACCTCTCAGTTTCTGACAAATCTCTTGGCTGAAACCCCAGATAATCCTTCCGCCAACTATTCAGCACCAATTTGCCCAAGAAACCCCAGCGTCAACCTCTCTCTAGTTTGCATCAGCCCCTCTCTGCCTCACGCTGGCCCTGCATCACCCCGGATGGGTCTGTGTCAGCCTTGGGAGGTCCTGCATCATCCCTCAGGCTCTTTGCGTCAGCAACATTGACCTCTCTAAGGCTCTGCGCAGCTCCCAGCTGCCTCTGCATGGCCCTGCGTGAGCCCTGGTTGGCTCTGTGTCACTCTCCTTAGCTACTGCACTGCTCCCCCGACACTGTCTTTGCCTCTCTCTCTCTCTGTACTCAAATGCCTCTCCGCTGCATCTCCCGATCGCTAATTTTATCTCTCGTAGCAAACCCCGCTCTAGAGAATAGAATGATTGATCACTTTGGTGTGTTTTCCAAGTGACCCTCAAGCCTCCTCTTATACTTTTCCTGTTGACATATCAACGGTCGAGATTAAGTCTCTAATCAGAGACTAAGATTAGATCTAGCTTGATCCATGTCTTTTGGACCATTCTAACACAGATTCATATTAATACACATTAATAGTTTATTTTCCCTAAGTCTAAACTTAGGGACTCCATAAAAAATATTAATTATTTTAATATCCCCTGATCTGTTTAGAATCTGCCTAAACCCTTTCTGGGTATTGGAGATCTCATTTGGCCCAACCTCTTCACCAAATTTCGTGGCTAGAACACATCCAATGCTACCCCAAATCAACATTAACCAAGATAGGAAGTAGCGGCAAAGGACTTAGAATCAAGAAGGAAGAAGAGGATGCAGCGCTTGCATCAACGAGATAGCCAGGGCAGTAGAAGAAGAAAAAGAAAGACATAACCAAAGTCAAATGCTTCAGATGTGGGGAACTGGTGGATTTCGCCACTCAGTGCCGTCGGAAGAAGGGCAAGGAAGAGAAGTTTGACTCTAAGGCTGCTCCAACAAACGCTGACAAGGAGGACGATGACGAGGATTGCGCCATGAGTGCTCATGCACCTTTGGAGAAGAGATGGGGCGATATTGAGCTGTAGTCGGTAGGACTACATGGGTGTAGGATCTTGAGGTGCCCAAACTCTTGGATCACATATGACTATGGAAGCCCCTAATGACAATAGCAGAATGACGGGAGTTAGTTTGTGTGAGGGATGATAGAGCGACAATGGCAGAGCTAGAGTGCCAAAGTCTGAAGCAACGCCGTAGAGTGTTGATCAGTGCGAGAGGCACAGAGCAGATACAACAACAACATAGTAGCATCAGAGGGTCAACACAAATTAGCAACAAAGGTAGCTTAAGCATCACGGGGTATCCAGACTGACCAGCGTGTCAGCGTTTGGGTGACTTTTTCAGTTGCTTACTTCTCAGCAATTGAGTTGCAGTGCAGTAGGTAGAGTGGTAGTTCTATGGGCAGCATGATGTAGCATATTGAGAGGGAGTTGTAGTACAGATGCAGCTGTGGTAGTGGCAGTGTCATGGGCAGCAGTATAAGTTGTAGCATTGCAATGGATGAAGGGAAGTAGGCCGAGCATCAACAACACAGAGGACCGATGTCGTGGATGAGTGTGATACTTATGCTGGGAAGTATTGCTAGAGCACATTCTTTGCTAAGAGGGAGTGTTGATTTTGGGTAGCATCGGATGTGCTCTAGCTCCGAAATTTTGTGGAGGGGCTAGAATACATAAGATCTCCAAGATCCAGCAATCGTTTGGAGAAATTCCACCCGGATTGTGAGTTATTAGAATAATTAATATTTTTAGTGGGGTTCCTAAGTCTAAACTTAGGAAAATAAAAATATTAATGGGTATTAATAAAAATATGGGTGAGAAGCTTCTTAGAGACGAGGATCAAGTCTGTTTTAATCATAGCCGTTAATTAGGGACTTAATCTCGGTTGTTGATTCATCAACAGGAAAAGTATAAGTGGAGGCTTGAGAGTCAGTTGGAGATACACCAAGTTGCTCAGCTTGTTCAATTTTTCTGGGGGCATGGTTTGCTGAAAAAATCGAACGAGTGATTTGAGTTGCAGTGAGAGGGGTAGAAGCAGATATATGGATTGAAAAGGAGTTCCGAGCCAAAAAGTACATGGCAGAGAGGCAGTAGTAACACCAGAGAGGCAGCGCAGAGGCCTGTGCAGCGCAGGAGGGGCTCACGCAAAGCTGACGCAACCCTGGAGGGTCTCTTGTAGTGGCAGTGCAGAGTATTCGTGAGAAGTCCGAGATTTCGCTGGAGAAGCAAGGTTCTGAGCCGGGAGGGCTGAACAACAGTGTTCTTCCAACAAATCGATCCAACAAAAAGTTTGACGCAGTCTTCTAGAGGCAAGACACTGGCCCACGTAGTGATTGCGAAGGGACTTCGTAGTGTTTGCCAGGACGGTCAGAACACTCATTGGATCAGCTGTGACTTGGAGAGCTAGATAAACCCTCGTATGCATTTCTTGTTGCTGTGATTTCTATGTAAGGTTAGACAGTGTGAGAGGCAACTTGTTGTACTCAGATTCTGCTTGCTTAATAATGCAAACCCTCTATCTTGCTGCACCGGTTTTTCCGCATTGGGATTTTCAGGGACGTGTTGTCCAAAAATAATGGTGTCCCTTGTGTGTTTGTCTCATTTATCAGTTCAGTTTATGATTTGTATGTCAGTGTAGTCTGCGGTAGTGTTTTTCATCACTATTTATAAATTAAATAACTTGTTGAATGAAATAACAAGTAGGAGATGCTAAACTAGTGACTGTAGTAGGATTTTTGTTTGTAAAGATTCAGAAATTTTCACAATATGCACACTCTCATGTCTAAAATTGGGGCAAACTTCAAGCTAACAAGAGCTTATCCTAACTTTTATTTTGTAGTGAAGCCTTTCGGTCTTTTGTTTGTGCCCTGTTTGCTACCTACCAAAAGTGAGTAATCTCATAGGAGAAATTTTCTCCTAGTCTTGTCTTCAACCGACAACCGACAACCAACAACCCTGACAACCACGAGTGTAGCTAATGTATTGTGCCATTTGATCTCCGTTCCCTGAACCAGTCATATGCCCCCTCACCCATCTGTCAAGAGCATATGTTTGTAGGTGGGCAATCCAATCCCAACGATATGTTTTTCATTGTGCATTCGGTTGCTTATGCTTTTTTTTCCTTGGGCATATTAGGTATGGATTATTGGGTGACTCGGAAGGAGGAAGGGTTTTCACTGTAGTTTTGTTCCCTCACCTTAAATGGGGGGTTAATCCTCAATCTTAGTCTTGTGGGATCTTGTTAAAATTGGAAACTAGGGCGAAATTGCACTTTGGGCAATGCCTTTGAGGACATGGAATTCCTCTTTTCGAGAGGACCAAAATGAACCTAAAGATCATCAAATTTGTTTAAGAAAAAATGTGTTTTTGATTTTATGCCCACCCATGTGCAAAAATGTCAAGGTCGGCCTCACCTCCATAAAACCCAATCAACATGTCTCTTGACCCTCTCCAATTCCTATATGTAGAAGCGCTTCCAACGTCATTTGATAGATCATCAAGGTGAAATTTCTTCTGAAATAGAGTGCGGATTTGAGGTTAGGTCAGCCAAGAGCAAGGAGCCGAGTTTGTAAGAGGATTGTTCTTGTTTGGGTACAGTTTCCATGTGGGAGAGAGGCAGAAGTTGTCTGAGGGTTGCAGTGGCTAGCAAGGAGGTTCGAAGCACTGTTTTAATGTTGTTTAGGGCTACAGATCCCTTGCTATCTTAGGACGCAATCAAAAGAGAGGTAGTAAGGCCTTTCTATGTTTGATTTGTATATTCGATGTCTCTGTTCAGGCCGCAGGAAAGGAATAGCTACAACAACAGGTAGGGTCACTAGTTTGAAGGGTCATAAGGCCTAGGAAGGCTCTTCCCTTCAAGCCGCTGTCTACAACGCAATTGATTGAGGGCTTCTTTCTTCGTTTTGGGACTATTTCATATATATGTTGATACAGGGTTTCTGTAGGGTGCGTTGAGGAGGAGCCTCAAACCCTTGACTAGTGTATGAATGTCTAGAAGTGGACTACAAGGACACAGAGCAGTGAAAGGAGGATACAACATGTTTAGAGTATTGGTTTAGGGTTGTTGGTGTGCCCTAACTAGTCTTATTGATGGACAAAGTTCTAGATCTTAATCTTTGTTGTACTCTTTGTCTCTACTGAACATTTGATATTAATAAAAGAAGAATTGATAAAGGATTTTCCCATCTTGGGGTTTTTCCCTGGCTTGGGCCATTCCCTGGCTTGGGCCATTCCCTGTGTTCTCTTGTCTTGGCTTGTTTTCTGCATTTTCGTTGGATGTTCTTTCATCAGTGATTGTTATAAGACAATTGTTAATGTGATTGTTAATGAATTAATGAAATCAATAATGGGCTAATAAAGTGATTGACCTAAGCAAAGATCATGTTAATCCAAAATTTAACATGGTATCAGAGCCAGGGGAGGTCAAGCCCAAGCAAGGGTATCACTATTCACTGATGAACCAAGGTATGTATCAATATTCATAAGGTGTCTAATATATCCCTGCGACAAGGATTGGAGAACCAAGGTTTTCTGGGATTGCATTTTTTTTGGTCCTTGGAGTTACACTATTTTATTATTTTGCAGGGAAATCAAATCTGGAAAGATCAACGTAATCTCTGTGTTTTGGTTGGCACATATCCTAGAATAGAAAGTGTTTTTGCTAAGTTACCAGGATACGGATCCGGATATGGATACGCCAGTTTTTTGAAAACTCAGGATCCGGATACGGCAAGTACAAAAAATATAACATAAATTAAATTTATATAAAAATAAAATAAAAACATATATTAATTTTTAAATACATAGTTTTTATATATATACTTATAAAATACTTATAAAAATATCTATTAAATGAATGATATCTAAAATTAATATATTATTGATGAGTTGATATATTATACTTATAAAAATATCTATTAAATGAATGATATCAAAATTAATATATTATTGATAAATATTAATTAAACATTAGTTAAATTTATTAAAATATAAAATTTATAACTTTTATTTAAAATTATAAATATAAAACTTAAAAATTGAAAAGTCAGGATCCGGATACGGCAAGTACAAAAAATATAACATAAAATTAAATTTATATGAAATTAAAATAAAAATATATATTAATTTTTAAATACATAGTTTTTATATATAATAATTATAAAAATATTTATTAAATGAATGATATCAAAATTAATATATTATTGATATATATTAATTAAAGATTAGTTAAATTTATATAAAATAAAAAATTTATAACTTCTATTTAAAATTATAAAGATTAGTTAAATTTATATAAAATAAAAAATTTATAACTTCTATTTAAAATTATAAATATAAAACTTAAAAATTAAAAAATTAATGTATCGTAATATTCAAACATTAATAACTATTATTATTAATAGTTATTAAAGTGATATGCGCCGAAATCTTTCTCTAACTATTATTATATTTAAATTAATGAGCATTAAAGTTACTTTATAAAACGAATTTATAGAGAATATCCAAACGTCCATACCATATAATTTTTCATTAAAGTTTATCATATTGTCAATCAAGGAAAAATTAATGAACGCAATTATCCAAACGTCGATAGCTTATAATCTTTCTTATGATATTGTCAACCAAGGAAAAATTGATGAAGGCTGGCAGCGAACTAAAAAATTATTAGGTCCGCTGATTTTTCAATTATAGCGTGATTCGTCCGCTGACTTTTCATTCTGAAATTTTGTGATGACATGTAATTTGGAATTATGTGTTGCCGTCGAACAGTTTTACATATACACAATGGCTGGGCGGATTTGGGCGGATCCGAGTCCGAATCCGTATCTGATACGGGGATCCGCGGATCTAGCCACTGGGACTGACGAATCCGGTAACGTAGGAATTTTTTCGGCATTCTCTAAGGGCATCAATTTGAGTATAAGACTGATTTTTGAAGCATTGTTTGTGGTGGTTTAGAGGGTTTTTTCTTTTTTTTTTTTCCCTGATTCACATTCGCCGAAAGAAAAATCAAGATCTGAAATTATGCGGCCTTTTCCAAATTCTGTTAGGTACGCAGACCATTAGTCTGTTTCCTTATGAAGATCAGTGCATTCAATTGGAACTACTATACTCTCCTTCTATGGCAGACTCAGGGAAAGGACCAACAAAGATCCACCAAAAGCGTGATATTGATGGAAGTGCAAATCGAACAACAAAACCCAAGATTTAGTATGACGATTGGTGACAAGATAGTAGTTTGATTAAGTCTGGAGAGTTGAGCAGCAACAAGATTGATGCCAAGCAGCCCTGTCACACTCGATCTTCTCTAAATCGTCTTCGTTGCCTATCCCTGCCCTTTATCAAGGAAGAGAAACCTTAAAATATTTTCGAGCATCAAGATTTAAGCTTCGTTTGAATTCAGTGTCAAATGGTAAAAAGTATATCCGTGTAATGTTTGAAGCTCTGAAGCACTGAAGCATTCAGCCTTTTCTGACACAATTGCAGTCATATTCTCTATGGTTATAGTTTGACTATGATCAGGAAAATCTTCGATACACATCTGGAAGTTCGTGACTATTTGGTAATCTGGGCAAGTTCGTTTGGCAATGATATTCTGAAACTTTTATCTTCCAGCAACTTCTTGTGCCATCACCAAGTCTGATCATAAAGATTAAGGTTGCAAGAATAACTCATTAATAGCTGCAAGCATTCTTCGCTAAGCTGAAAGGATATATTGTCATACGCATTATCATTGCAAATGGATTCCTCCTATTCAGAGTTGCTTTTGATGGCATATCCGAGCTCTAAATACGGCATTATAACTGAAGGATCTGAAAACTGTCTGAGGACGCTTTGACCACATTTCAATAACCTTAACACTTCAGTTCTGTATTGCAACAGTTGATCAGATCTTGCATCCTCAACGTATTTGATGTTTGTAGATACTTTTGTCACGTTCCAAGAAAATAATGACATATCGAAACCCTATATATATATATTACAAATCCTTGGAGATTGGCAGATTGATGATAACACCTATAAAGGATATATCTCAGATTTCTTATAACTGACAGTGAATTCTCCTAAATAAACTTATCCAGCAGCCTTTAGAGGGTTATGTATTCAAGCCCGACCTTAAGCACTAACAATACGACTGTAGATATCATCCCCAATTTGTATTCAGTTCCAAAGCCAAAAGTGATAGCGGTCTTATGTATTGAAGTAGAACTTGTCATCATTCGAGGAGGTAAACTTTCTCAAATCTTAAGGTTACAAGGATGTTTTGTTACTCAAAGGTCTACATAAAATAAATAATATTCCTGATAAATGGCATATGCTCTGTGGTAAAGCTGGAATGGTGGCGAAAGAAATATTGTTGTTTTTGTGAAGGATTACTGTGCACTAAATTGAAGTCTACATCTTGGGTTGTAAGCACACGTATGTTGCCAGAAATACAGTACCTTCATCTTACATATTAAGTTCATTTGAGCAAAACTAAGCATGAGGATGGCAAGGCCCTCATTAGTGCAGTGACAAGGAACTAAGCCATTTAGTGTCAGTGATAGCTGAGGAATCTCCATGTGTCAGATCTTAGTATGCAGTGAAATAAGTGAATCCAGTGTTTTGGTGCCTTGTGTGGTTGAACTGATGATATGCAGCTAAAGGTTGATGCAGAAGGACAGTAGTATTGACAACAGTAAGGGTTTGACATAACAACAATGAACAACGAAGTTCAGGTGCAGCAATCAGTAAGAGCAGTGGTTGGAAGCAATGGAAGCCTTTTTTGTTACCTTAGCAGTCTTGTTCACAAACGAAGTTGTGAACAAGACAGTCAGATAGCTTATCTTTTGAAAAGTTATCCTCTATGAAGAAACTACAGGGATCTTCCAGTAAAAGAAATTGCGGCAACTTTGATAAGGAATGCAGCACACCTGAAGCTTTTATTTTGAAGGACAGCCGGAAGGAATGGAACAGTTTCTTTTGTGACAATCTTCATCAGCATGAAAACAGAGCTGCCTTCTAGGAGGTGCATGCCAGATTCTATGTCTTAACAAGTACAATAAGCCGGAGACCCTGATTTTAACATCCGAGTTGCATTAAGTCAGGATCTTATGAAGAATAGGGTTATAGATATGGACGCCTGAATGTGAAAGAAGTTAGAACCTTCCTCGTAATAAATCGGTTGCCTCGTGAGACAAGATCACGATTGAAGGCCAGATGCTTACCTTAAGAGGGAGCTATAAAATCCCTGGATAGCAGGTTGCAGATGGTTACATTGTAGGCAAGGTTACTTTCTCAATGTTCAGAGGGAGCTATCAAGTTTATGTTGTCTGTCCAACAAGATGGTGATCCTCTCATTTATCAATTATATGCCTTGATTCATAAACAATTTATGGGCAACTGCTCAGTCAGATAATATGATCTGAAGATCACTGCAGAGAGTTGCTGATCTGACAGTATGGTAAATGGTAAGAGCACATCTAAGTGCTGTATCTCTCGAGGTCAACCTTTATTTCTTGAATAAATCAAAGACTGAAGTCTGAAAGCACCATTAAAGCAGAATTTACGAAGCAGCAATCATGGCTTATCATGAAACCATATAAGGAAACTCCTCAGCAACCATTTATGCTCATCACCATTGTTGTATATTGGAGGGTTGGATTTAAAGAATCCAGTGCTTCTCATATTGTCACCAGGTACCACTTTATTTGGAATATGGTACAACATGAAGCAATCAAGTTCCATCATTCTAGGATGGATGCACAGATGTTTGTCATCCTTACAAAGCCTTTTCCTTCAGAAAGAGGCTGAAAGACATGAATATACCTTATTAAGAGGGCCCCAGTTGAACATTGAGCTCTGGGAGCTCTTGGGGGATTGGGGTACTTCTTGATGCTATGAGCAACCATAGGGTGAGTGGGTCACCTTCCCCTATACGTATGTTGGGTACAGGGTGAGTGGTTCACCTTTCCCTATGGTGGTTGACATGTGTGTAGGGTAAGTGATTCACCTTCCCCTACGATTGATGATATATGCATAGGATGAGTGGTTCACCTTTACCTATGGCATATAAGCAGGATGAGTGGTTCACCTTTTCTTGCGGATACCCCAATGAGAGATGCATATAGGCATCTTCTTGTTGTCACATGTGGACATGTCAGTGTGACGTGGTTCATCTTTTCCCCACATGTAGGAAACTCATTCCCTACGATCAATGGTTGACATATCGGTGGGATGTGGTTCACTGTTTCCCCACGTGTAAGATCCTTCCTACAATTGTTGGTTGGCATGCATGTAGGATGTGGTTCATCCTTTTCCTACTCTCAGTGGTTTTTGCATGCACGTAGGATGTGGGTTAATCCTTTCCCTACATTGGTTGTGACATGTGACTGTAGGATGTGGTCTATCCTTTCCCTACTCGTGGTTGTGAGCAGGATGTGATATCTTCTTTCCCTGCTGTTGTTTTAGTATCATCCTACCCATGTAGTTCGGGACACATGGGAAGTACCTCTCATCTGGCCAATGAGTTGGGAAAAGTGGATAGGGACCACAACACTACCAATGGAAACATCGTGTACTACCATACTTCCTATATCTAGGATGCATGATGTTCAAACAACTTGATCACTCTGGATCAAGTTCGATTGGGGTTCTACCCTTGGTTATGTGAACTGACTTTTGTTAGTGGAGAGTGGCAAGGTCTTATGACTCACTCTCAATCAATTTTTCTTCATTATCTATATCAGTGTTCAACAGAGTTGAGATGAGATACAGAGAAGGTGTATGATGATAGGATGGCATGAAGAATGGATTGGCAAGTGGAATTCTCCCTAGTTGAGAGGAGTGTTAAAATTGGCAACTAGGGCCAAATTCCACTTTGGGTAACTCCTTTGAGGAAGATAATTGTGACATTGAATTCCTCTTTTTGAGAGGACCAAAATTGACCTAAAGATCATCAAATTTGGTTAAGAAAAAATGTGTTTTTGATTGTATGCAAAAATATCAAGGTCTACCTCACCTCCATAAAACCCAAATGACATGTCTCTTGACCCTCTCCAATTCCTATATATAGAAGTGCTTCCAACCTCATTTGATAGATCATCAAGGTGAAAATTCTTTTGGAATAGAGTGTGGATCTGAGGCTAGGTCGTCTAAGAGCAAGGAGTCAAGTTTGTGAGAGGATTGTTCTTGTTTGGGTACCGTTTCCCTGTGGGAGAGAAGCCGAAGTTGTTTGAGGGTTGCGATAGCCAGCAAGGAGGTTCAGAGGAATGTTTTAATGTTGTTTAGGGCTGCGGATCCCTTGCTATCTCAAGCTACAATTCAGAAGAGAGGTAATAAGGCCTTTCTATGTTTGATTTGTATATTCTATGTCTAGTTTGGGTCACTAGGTTGAAGGGTCGTAAGGCCTAGGAAGGCTCTTCCCTTCAAACCGCAGTCTTAAGAAGGTACAATGCAGTTGATCGAGGGCTTCTTTCTTCGTTTTGGGACTATTTCATATCTCTGTTAATATAGGGTTGTTGTAGGGTGCGTTGAGGAGGAGCCTCAAACCCTTGATCGATGTATGAATGTCTAGAAGTGGACTACAAGGAAGCAGACCAATGAAAGGAGGATACAACATGTTTAGAGTATTGGTTTAGGGCTGTTGGTGTGCCCTAACCAGTCTTGTTGATGCACAAAGTTCTAGATCATAATATTTATTGTACTCTTTGTCTCTGCTGAACATTTGATATTGATGAAAGAAGAATTGATAAAGGGTTTTCACCATCTTGATGTTTTTCCCTGGCTTGAGCCATTTCCTGTGTTCTCTTGTCTTGGCTTGTCTTCTGCGTTTTCGTTGGATGTTCTTTCATCAATTACTGTTATAAGACAATGGTTAATGTGATTGGTAATGGATTAATGAAATCAATAATGGGCTAATAAAGTGATTGACCTAAGCAAAGATCATGTTAATCCAAAATTTAACAGATCTACCCTTTTGGCCTATGGCTTCAGGAAGGAAACTACTTGGGAAACCCTGATTTTGGTAGTGTGGTCCCATTTTTCCATTTCACATTTTTCACTCTCCACACATTACAAGCCCTATTTCATCATCTTCCCTTTCTGGGTCCACAAGGCACTGGTACACCCCCTTCCCTTGTACACATGTCTGGGTCAACCCTGGAAATGTTGCCTGTGAGGTTGATGTAGCTAAAAGAATGTTAAAAGCATATGATTTCCACAAGCAAGAAACAAAATAAAAGAATATCATAAAATGCAAAAGTTGGCTGAGACATTTAATATAACATGTGAGAAAAAGCCAAACATGAGCTCTACCCCTTCATCATGGCCATCGCCCTGGTTCCTACTGTTGAGAAATCTAGGGTATCAAGATTAGGTGATTTCTCTATTAATGATAACTTGCTTGTGAATGCTTTTTACTTCTTAGATTATGATCTTCTTTTACTTATGTTAGCATAGTGTTATTCTTCATCAAACAACTACCAATGCATAAACCATAAAGAGAGAAGAGACACAAAATATAGTCTATCATCCAGGGCCAAAACCTCTCCCACTAGAGAGGGAAACTCTCACAAATTTTTCTTCTTATAGAGACTTCATTTGACGAATACCAAGACCAAGACCCTTGAACTATTTGCCACTCCAAGATCAACACACAAAGCTTCCTTGATGAGATACTTAGTCAACGATAGTCAACCTTCTGCTCCTTCCTCCTTCTCGGCTTCTTTTCAACTTCGACTTCCTTCTGCTTCAAACCTTCACTTATTTCAACCTCCTTGAATTAGGTATGTAATATTTGACCCTGATTCAAAAACCCTTGCTTCTCCTTCTAGCAAATGTCCTTGATATCTTTGGTTAGGATAAAGTTTCCTTCTAGCTTGTCTCGACTTCTCCTTTAACTTGCCCCTCTTTCAATTCGGCTACCTAAGAGGACTGCAATTCCACTCGGCTTCTTCTGTAGCGAATGAGCCCTCTCTTCTTCGCACGTCTGATCCAAAACAGACCCAAAAACATGCCTAAAGACTTCACTCTTCCTTTGCTTTACTTTGCTGGCTATAGGACTATCTTCCTAGACCCTTTTTACTTGTTTCAGACTTGATGATGATAGAGATTCTTGTTATGAAATAAGGCCGAACTGCCTATTTATATTTGTTGGAGCCTCCATAATAAGCCAACTTGGCAGTGAGCTAGGTTAACGTGACTTTTGGAGAGGTTTCCTCACTTTATTTAAGGCCGACTTGCTAGGAGATGCTTTTGCTTGTCTTGGAGGGCTATATGACACTTTCATTGACTTGTATACAAATATAGCATGCCCAAGAAGGGTCCTTCATACATGACATTGAATCTCTTTGACATTATGACCAATCCTAAGGGTTCACAATGGGAGCCACCACTAAAAATAAAATTCCTTGCTCATGAAACCCATGAGACAAGCATTGCAAAAATAATTTTAATTTCTTTTTTACATCAATTACATAAAATCACATTTACACATGTCATTAGGAAGACCGAACCTAGTTACATTTTTCAACGCCTAGGGCTCTTGAGTGCCCCGCACATCATCGAGGAATCCATGCATGTCCCAACCCTGGGTGGGTGATGAACTACCCCACTTTAAGGGGGTAATAGTTGCTACATATCTCTCACAACATGCTCTTATTTGCTAGAGCCCCGAGCAGTAATACAAAGAAAAATCATAGAAAGACAGAAGGCAAATAATGAAGGGTGGAAAAGCAGTGGCCGGGGTAATTCATGTATCCATGATTGCTCCCTCCTACATCTATACACCCAAATATGTGGACATCCTTCATCATTACCATCCTTGTACCCATGACATTTGGCTTTGAGACCCCTGTGCCCCTATCCATCTCATCATTATTCACATGACCCCTATCAATTGAAGGATGTACCTTGGACTTGTCTTTCCCCTTAGGGGCTAGGAACATCTAATAGGGTTGTTTATTAACTACTTCTACCTAGGGATGTAACACTATTACGAGCTTAAAGCCCCAAATTTGGAAGGGAAGCCCATTATGAAGTCTTAATGTGCCCTTGATTAACAAGCTTGGTTCATTTAGATGGAATAATTAATTATGGTACCTGATGGATCTTATATGTAATTGGCAAGTGGTTTAATCATGGGCTGGGCAACTTAATTGGGGCCCAAACGC
The DNA here is from genome assembly GCA_031772625.1 of Pinus tabuliformis. Lineage (NCBI taxonomy): Eukaryota > Viridiplantae > Streptophyta > Pinopsida > Pinales > Pinaceae > Pinus > Pinus tabuliformis. The sequence goes on from CM062816.1 coordinate 1,443,384,447, forward strand.
ACCAAAGGATCATATTGACGCCCATAGGGGATGCATTGAGAGCCATGGGACTCCATCTTGTGTTAGAGTGTCATTTCATGCCATGGACACCTTCAACACCCTCAACAGTCTGCTCATTGCCCCATATTATTTGCAAGATGATGCACTTGGAACAGTGTGCCCTGACCAACTTAGCATAATTATGGCAACTGATCTAAGGCCCAAAGGAAGTTTGTTTCTCCTGTGAGACATGGGAGGGAAAGCACCATCGTCAAAGCCCTCATTTGGAGCATTATATAGGCGTATCTATTGTCGGGAGACCCATGAAACCAACATTTGTGCCCCAACACCACTTTTGGGTCCCACATGATGACCTACATGGAGGATTAGGGGCCATACCCTAGTTCATATTTTATGGAGCCCTCTCTCACATCTTGGCACTTAGAGGACTCAACGTGGCCCTCCAATGGCCCTACACCAACATGACGACATCAACTCAACTAGCAATTAGATGGCTAAATCAAAATTTATGAAAGGTACTTAGTCGGCTTGTGACCAAGGCTTTGTTTCTTGCCCATTATTTAAATGTTTGGGGGCTAATTAGATTGATAGAGGCTCATTTAAATAGAACTAAGCCTCATTTGTTTTGAATCATCATCATCACTTGGATTCTTCTCTTGTAAAATAAATCACACTTTTTCTTTGGAGCTATTGGAGGTTCTTTGATGCATATTGACATTTGGAGCTGAAATTTTCGATCTTCTTTGGAGCTATCTCATGATTTGTGGATGCATATATCATATTGTCATGTTGCAAGTGCTTCTTGTTGAATATTTTCTTGGAATAATGTCTAATGTATGGAATTGTTGTAACTAGGTTAATGCTCTTGTGCCCTAATTTGTTGAATATCATTTTGGAAAGCTATTTGGTTCTTAATTGCATATGTTAGTCATTGTATGTCAAACGATGAATGTTCTTAGTGGATGAAGTTTTGTCTTTCTTCCATAAAACTCCACAAATTTTGAGTGGGTGAATGTTGAAGGTTGGTAGCTAGGGCATCAACCTTTAGCCTCCTTAAGGACGATTTTGGCCCATTTAAAAGCATCTATGACTCCATAGCCCAAGGAAATAGGCACTAGTCCAAGGATTTTGGTGATCAAACTCCTCTTTCTCCATATTTTCTCCTAAATTTCAGTCCCCTAAATGTAGGGCATAAATCTAGGGCTTGCAGTGAAATTTTATGGAGGTGATTTTTCAGGAATATGAAGATCCAAACATCAAGCTTAGGGTCTAGGCTACCTATGCTCCAACTTTGGTGGGCATTTGTCTGAGTTTCATCCATAAAATATTTTGCCCTAGGTGCTACTTCATGAGGGAAAGCTTAGGTCTTTCTTTCTCACTTTGGAGATTTCTTTGAGGGTTGTATGAGCATAGTATTTGGTGGAATAAATATCAAGAAGTTCTTGCTTCTCCTCTGCTTGACCTTGGCAGTGCCTTGGAAGTATTTCTTCCGACGATTATTCTTAAAACCCTAAGTATAGTTCTTTCCTAGTATCTCAAAGGGAGCGAAGAGCCTCGTGAAAGTGTTAAAGCATCACATATAGCTTCTTTGAGAGGTCTTACCTCATCATTTGGAGTCTTGATCTTAAGAATACATATTATCATCACAAGTCTCAAACCCTAAGTCTTGATCTCTTGCTAGGCCTTTCCCAGAGAGCGTTTAGCTTCCTTGAAACATTGAATGATTTGTTGTGCCTCTCCTTGAATGAGATTTGTGGAATCACGTCATACCTAAATCATTGATCTATTCATTCCAACTGATTCCCTTCCTACCAAAACTCCTCCCATTGGTGAAAGTTTGTACAGAGAAGGGGACTTTGATTGAGGTGACAATGGGTCATTGTCCCATTGTTGTCACTTAGTCTAGTAGTTGTCCCTTGGGTTTTCCCTTCATTAGGGCCTTGCTAGATTGTGTGGTAACATGACCTATCATTTAGGTTGGGAGAAATGGGTAGAGCCATGTATGTTTCATTGGCAAATTCCCTGGCTTATTGTGGATTTGTGTCTTTTTTGTTTTCTCAAGGAAACAAAAATTTCTCCATTTTATTGGACTTGGAAAGCATGGAGCCTCAAGTAAGTCATAGTGATTCTAATATCAGTATTAGTTCTTTTTATTTCTAGTGGACCATTTTTGTTCTTGCTAGCCTTGAAACTTGAAATTTTCTCCATGGGTTTAAGTGGTTGTTTTTAATTTCTTTCCTCTTCTAGCAGCTGCTGTCTTTCTCAGGAGAACTGAGGAGTCCATGCCTGCTGAGACATAGTGATTCTAATATCAGTATTAGTTCTTTTTATTTCTAGTAGATCATTTTTGTTCTTGCTAGCCTTGAAACTTGAAATTTTCTTCATGGGTTTAAGTGGCTGTTTTTAATTTCTTTCTTCTTCTAGCAACTGTTGTCTTTCTTAGGATAACTGAGGAGTCCCTGCCTGCTGAAACGTCGCTTCCCTATCACCCTTTCAACCTTCTTGTCAGAGTTTACGACTTAAACGGTTTTCTATTGAGGCTCAACATGTTTTTGTTAAGCCTACATTTGAGGTTGTTTGGAGACTTTATTGTCAAACACTATGAGACTCTATTTGATTCTCCTTGAGAATCTTGAAAGAATCCTTCTGGTGTTTTAGCAACTCCTTAGTTCTTTAATTTTTTTTTTTTTTAATTTTTTTAATTTTTTAATTTATTTTTTATTTATGTATAATTTATTCACTTATCCATTTTTCCTTTTATAACAATCCATCCTCCACTGACTCTTGCTTCTCCACTTTCAGGCAGGATCTTGCCTAGTGCTCCGCTGAAAGCACACTTTCCATTTCAACTTTGAAGGGAACACTCTCATAATCAATTGCTCGTTCAAGACATGATTTCAGTGCATCACTGAAACAGGGAATCCTTTCTCCCTCTTCAGGTCTAGATTCACACAAATTCTGGGGAATTGATCACATTTCCTCCCTTTGGTTATCTTTAAGGATGAAATGGAACTCCCCAAAGTCTTTGAAAAAGCTCCAAACATAGAATCATGCCAAAACTCTAAAGGCAGTCTGAGAAGCCTTACCCTTAATGGGATTGTATGAGGATGCCAATAAGAGAATCAAAGCCTATCTTCCAGAGTTTCATAGAACTAATGGAACTACTGAAGAACTGTGGACCACTTTGAAATAATATTGTTATATAAAAACTAATTATTTTGTAAACTATTAGTTAATTAGGGCATAGGGCATGATCAAAGATCATGCCCATTCACTACGAGGCACGTAGGGCTGTATTTAAGCCCGAGCCTCTCAATCTGTAAAATATCAATTCATTCATTAATTAATAAAATATATAACTAGCTGATAATTGCTGAGTTTGTTGATTCCATTTGGTATCAGAGCGAGTTTTCTCCTCGGACTCGGTAGCTGTTTGACCTCGGTGCGCACACAGTCGGCGGTTCCTTCGCCCTCTTCTTCGCCATCGAACCCACACCTGTTCCCCGCCCTTCTCTGCCATCGAGCCACACCTGTTCCCCGCCCTTCTCCGTTATCGAGCCACACCTGTTCCCCCTGTTGTTTTGGGGTAGCATCAGATGTGCTCTAAGCCTCAAATTTTGCAAGGATGCTTGGGCACAACTATCCCAAAGAACCCAGAAAGCGGTTTGTGAAATTCCACCCAGAAGTGATTCTATTAAAATAATTAATATTCTGAATGAGGACCCTAAGTCTAAACTTAGGAAAATTAAAATATTAATGGGTATTAATCTAATCAGGGGTGAAACTTCTAGAAAAAGCCACGGATCAAGCCAAAACAATCTGAGCCTTTGATTATGTTTTAATCTAGGTCATTGGTTGTCCAACAAGAAGATATAAGAAGTGGTTTGAGGGTCATTTGGAAAACACACAGAGAGATAGAGAAAATTGATTTTCTGAAGTGAGAAGTTCTCAAGAGGAAAAATTGATTGAGGAAATCTCTTGTAGTTGAGGGGCAAGGATAGCAGTTTCTAGAGAGATTTTCAGCTTGAGATACATCAACAAAGAGAGGCAGTGAGTGATCTAGAAGCCTTGACGTAGAGGTTGACGCAGGGCCAAAAGGGCCACACAGAAATCAAATTTCTTGGGTAGTAGATTGACCAGCCAGAGAAGTGGCACAATACCCAGAGAGCTTGACGCAGACACTGCGTAGCGGCAACCAGAAAAGCGGGTGAGGGGGGGCAGTGAGTTTGGGGTTGGATCAGCCAAGATTTCTTAGTGATTGTGTGAGGTAAAACTCACAAAGCTTTTGCCAATATTTCTCTTTGTAATTGAATAACCCTGTGAGGTATTCAATGATGTATTTAGATTTTGCTACTGCTTAATAATAATAAATCCTCAGAGTTGCTGCACCGGGTTTCCCGCATTGGGTTTTTCCGGGGACTTTTGTCCAAAAATAACTATGTCCTATGTGTTTCTATTTTCCTTGCTCAATTTCTATGTTTTAGAATCATATTTAATTGGTGTAGGCTGCTTCAGTAATTTACTTCAATGTTTCATGAAGAAATCTAAAATAAGCTTGTAATGTAATTTACAATCTAGGTGAAATAGATTCAATTGGTTGTAGTAGGATTCTTGAGATTGTTAGATCTAGGAATTTTCACACCCACCCTCTTCTCCGCCGTCGAACCCTCTACCTCGATGTGCCTTCACTGTTGTCGCTTCATTCCACTGGTTGTCGTTGCCATCAGTCCAACCGTAGATCGTCTGCCGCACGTCTGAACCACTAAACAAAAAGAACACCACATTTTTTTTAATCGGTAACCTGACATTAAAATTACAATATATATATATATATATATATATATATATATATATATATATATATATATATATATATATATATAGCTTAAATTAATTAATTAATTTATATATATATATATATATATATATAGCTTAAATTAATTAATTAATTTATATATATATATATATATGTATATTATTAGTCAAGTTACGTTGGATAAGTATACTCTACCGCATACCAGATTAATGGCTGCATCAATGTTGATATCCAATTTCAATAAAAAAATTGATAGAAATTGATAGAACTCGAGGCACTGCAAGACACAACAAATGGAATAAAGAGTCAACTTGAGGAGAACAAGAATGATTTTAAAAAGGATCAGGCAGACCTTTCAGTTAAGGTGGATCAAGCTATGGTGATGTTGGGTTGTATTTGTACCAGCCTGAAGATTACACCCGATCAAATGCTCCAGAATAATGAGGCTACTCAACATCTCAATTCTCTAGATTCGTCAAAATCATCATACGCACATGAGAAACCCGGGTCTCTGAAGACATCTTCCACGCTTAATCAAGGAAACAATAACACGAATTTTCAAAATAAGCAACTCTGGAATCCATACACCAATATGTCGTTTTCAAATCAATACCCTTTTTTTGCTTCGCCGATAGCGACATATCAACGAAGAGCAAAAATCAAGTTACCCAAATTCGATGCTAACGAAAATGTAGCATTCTTGGCTCAATAGAGCAGAAGAATATTTCTAGATTTACGATATTGACAATGATGATGAAAGGATTATGCATGCTTCCATGAAAATGGACAACGAAGCATATAATTGGTATATCTGGTGGAAGAAGACGATACTTGCCATCAATTGGAGGAAATTTAAGGATGTGTTCTTTAAAAGGTTCCAAGGTGTCAAGGAAGAAGAGTTCTTCTCAACACTCACCAGATTACGACAAAAAGGAGATGTGGATGAATACACTCGAGAATGGGAGACTTTAGCAACACGAGTACCTAGATTATTAGAATCTCGTCTCATTCAATCGTACACCTCGGGACTTAAACCCCATTTACAAGCAGAACTTGAGATTCATGACATTACATCGATAGAAGTAGCAAGACAAAAAGAAAAAGTTGCTGAAAAGAAATTTGAAAAAATACTGTGGTCAAAGGCTGAAAGAGTATATTCGAGACGGAGATTTCCCCAGTCTACGAACACGGATAATACAAAATATGTTCCACCACATCTTTGTGAAGGAGACAAAACAACATGGGAATGCAAAGGATGAAAGAGGGCAAGTGGAATTGTGGTGAAAAGTGGGACCCTAAACATTGGTGTGCTAAAGGAAAAGAGACCAAAAACTTGTATAAATGCGAAGCAACTATTGACTCAGATAGTGATGAATCAAACATAGAAGAAATCGAAGACTCTCCGGAATTTTCTCCAAAACTAGATGACGAGAGCATTCCGCAAGTATCACTATCGGCCATGACAGGTATATCACAACCCCAAACATTAAAATTAAAAGGACATATCAAGAAGAACAATGTGATGGTTCTGATCAATACTGGTAGCACCCATAATTTTGTGGACTCAACCATGGCAAAGAGACTCAACATTTTTTCATTTCCTATGCCCAACATGAAGGTTATGGTAGCTGATGGTAAGAAAATTGAATAGTTAAGAAAATTCCATAAAGTCAAATTGCAAATTCAAGACTTTAATTTAGAATCTCCATTCTACATTGTACCATTAGGAGTGGATGTGGTCTTAGGTATCCAATGGCTACAAATCCTCGATACTTACTTTGCCAACCATCAAAAGCAATTTATAAAATTTAAACAGGAAGGGCAAAAATACAAATTATATGGGTTTCCTGCTATTTATGAAAATAACCACAAATTAGCCTCTGTTGAACCCATAGTTTCCCGTTATTGGAAAACCAGGTCAAACATTTGGTGGGAAGGCGACACACCTATAAATATGCAAATTATTGAATTATGATAGTGTTGATTTTTCAAGTGCAATATAGACAAGCACAATTTCTGAAACTAATAATTACTTCCAATGATATTGTTATTACTTTAGCACATTCCAGATTATCATTAAGCAATTATACTTTCAGAAATTTCAACCATAAATGCAATAATGACAGTAGGATCATAAAGAGACAAGCAAACACAAGAGACAAATTTTTACCTTGGGAAAACCCTAACTAGGGAAAAACCTAACAACCTTTTCTTAGGAGAAATTGTCCAATTCAACAAGAGATACAATCTGATTTTTCTAATCAATTTAGGTCAAACTGACCACAAAACCAAATGGGTCAAACCTGGTCAAACAGACCAACATTTCAGCCTTCCTGCTGCTGCCTCTGAAATTTGGTCAACCCTGGTCAACAGGGTCAAATTTTGGCCTCCTGCAGCTCCTCCAAAATTCAGTCAACCTGTGGTCAACTGCCTAGAAAATCTTGGTGAAACAGTCAAACCCTGCGGCCACACGTGCAAGCTAACCTGCTGGTCAACACTGGTAAAATATAAGATAAACTCAGCTGCCACAGATTATCCTCCAAAGAAAAACTCAGCTGCCACAGATTATCCTCCAAAGAAAAACTCAGCCTCTTTCCTCAGCTCTTTTCATGTATGATTAGAAGAATAGATGTGTAGGAGATGATCCAAATTGCTCTTGAAGTGATGAGGTTGAGTGGCAATATATAATGATTAGGGTGCCTGAATTGGTGTGTCTTTTTACTGAGCTGCCTTGTACTTTTTGGAGGGCCAACTTGACTTTTGGAGGAAAAATAATTTCAAATTCAAATTGAACTTTTCCCTCTTTTATTTGGAGCCAACTTGAATTCAAATTCAAATTCGTATTTTCATTCTCTTTTAATTTTTGTGGGCTAATGCAATTGAACAATACTGACTGCAGCTACCAAAACTCAACAGATGGAACTCTGTTACCATATTTTAGAGGTTCAACATTCAAGGGAATAGTTAATTCTTCTGCTGATTGCATGAAGGCATGATCACTATTGTCTTTGAACAGATGAGTTGATCAGGAAGATGCTCAAATACGAAGATAAGGATCCATATGATCACACATAGACAGGACAAACACAGTGAAAAAGTTTTATATTAAAAGGAGAAAATGTTATAACGTCTACTAAGTTCTAGTGCTAGTAGTGTTGCTATTTGATTTCTACTGCCGAACTAACTCACCATCGACTCAATTAATGACTTGATATTCTGTAGAAAATTAACATGCACATACTCAGAGAGATGAAGTTGGAGAGATAAGAATAAAAAATAGACTATTATTAATGTTGCAGCATTAGGTATACCACTAACATTATGTCCCATTGCAATTTCTAACATCCCATTGTTAGTTGTTAAGATGGTTTAACCCAATGTTATTGGAACTGAAATGGAACCTGTAAAATCGACCAATTCGATCTTTTTTGGAGGTTTCCAGTCAGAACTGGCCTCCTAAACTGGAATAGACTGTTTTCGATCTGAGGTGGTCAGAACTGGTCGCCGGTTCAAGACAAAACCAGTCAGAACTCGCTGGTTTGAGTGGTTTTGTACCAGAGAAGTAACTCCCCCCCCTTCCCCCCCATGAAAATTCCAAACTGGAATCCTATTGCAACAACTGATATTATTTCTCCTAATTGTTAATTAATTAACAATTTATCTGCTATGGAAAATATCGAAATAAATACACTACAATCTTCACAAATAAAATTCTGCAGAAAAATAAAACACTGGAAGCTGAGAAATGCTAGAACACACATAAAATTAACACAACTATTTTTGGACAAAAGTCCTTGGAAAAACCCAACTTGGGAAAACCGATGCATCAATGAGAAATTTTGGGTAAAACTGGATGCCGAAATCTGGCAATCCTACAAAGAAAAATATTGGCAAAAATCTAGTGAGGAATTTTCCTCACCCCACAGGCAATCTCTCGACACAACTTGCCTTCAGAAACTCGGCCCTTTGACGCTCTGCGTCAACCTTTGCGCTGCTCTGTGCAGCTTGCTGGACGTCAAGCCTCTGACTGGTCTTTGATGAATTCGTTCTGCCTTCTGCTAGCTGGAAATATGCTTCTCCAGCTCTTTGGGACTCCTTCCCAGCCTCTAGAACTGAAGACGTCTCTCCCTCTCAGCAAATCGAACTTGCCTCTAGAAACTGTTGTGCTGCCCTTGCATCAACTTCTCTATGGCTCTTCTGCCTCCTGCAAATGCACTCGCTGGATCTGGAATGCCTCCTCTAACCTCACTGTCTTTGCCCCTCACTCACTGCTTTGATCTCTAGCGCTCTCCAGCAACTGACTACTACTACTCTGGACATCGATCTGCCAAGAAATCGAACTGCTCAAGTGTCTCAAGTGATTTCTCCATCACCACATCTATCTCCTCTTATAATCCTCTGTTGGAGCACAAACAGCGAAGATTAAAACATAATTGATGACTAGGATCATCTCTGGATCGATCCGTGTGAGTTTCCAGATGATTCTCGCCTTGACTTAATTAATATTGATTAATTAACCATATTCCCTAAGTTGAGACTTGGGAAATATTTAAAAACTGGTTAATAATCTAATTAAGTCATTTCTAGGGGGAATTTCTAGAAACGATTTCTGGGCTTTGGAGATCTCGTATATTTTAGCCTTTTCACCAAATTTCGTGGCTAGAACACATCCGATGCTACAAAAACTAACACCCCCGTGAAAAAAGGGCCAAAACTTAAATTAAAACCACACAAAATTATAAGCCTACAACTACTTGGATCAGTTACAGCTGCTTCCATGGCCACAGGATAAAGATATTGATGTTGCACCTTCAAGGACATCAAGTCAAGATGCCAAGCCATATGAATGCAGAGAATGTGGAGGATTTAGATTCAGATAACACAGTAGTTTGATTTCATTGTAGACTATACTATGATTATTTTTGAACCTTGCAGTTCATTTAGAGCCTCGATGTTAATGTATTTTTGTTCAGTATGTATTAGACTCGGTATCGTTTTGCTATATACACCCTCACAATGCTATATACATGACAAACTTTGGATATTCACTGTATGATGGTTTGGATTTACAGGGATGTACAAGAAGATATATTTTTATCATCAAAATTTGATTATTTTTATAGTTTTCTGTTTCTTTTCCTTTTTTTGCTGGTTCCAGTGCAGTTTGGGTTTTCGGGGTCAACCACCTAACTTCTGACCACAACATCTAAATTTTATTTTTGCTCATTTCACTATTTTAAAATGACCATTATACAAGCTTTTACTACTAAATATTATTGGTGTCTTAGTAATCCAACAATGCCCCAAACAAGAAAATAGTATTTCTCAGGTTTAAACTTTAAACGTGATACCTGCCCATGCAAAAGTCCAAAATTTTCAAAAGTATTTTTTTGCAAAGAAGTGGAAGGCTAGAGATTTATTTATGTGAAGACTGCATATTGGTCCAGCTCCATCCCTTGATCCACCCAGCTTCTCTCCATTTTCAGATTTGTTCCATCATACTGCCATCTCCTTCATTTGGAACTTCGAAGGCAGAGCTCCACCAAATCCACCTAGTCGATCATCCAAATCTATTAGATTGCCTTCGCCCCCATGCATCATTAAGTTGAAGGCAGGATTCAGATGGTTCTGCCTTAGACAATCAATTAAATTACGCATTCCAATTTCTGGAGACTGAGCAGTTAGAGATGGTCTTTACTATTTATTGTTTTCAAAATGACGTTCCACCACTTTTTTGTTTGTCTTCCTTTAGATAAAACAGACTACGGATGTAAACTGAAAATGTTTCTTACAGGTCTTCTGAAACAGTGTGCTTAAGTTTAGGGATAAATACTTTGTTACGAAAACTGTGACCAATACAATCATTTCAACATTTTAGTATTTCTTGCCCCAGTATATTTCTGCTAAATTTTATAGTCTATATGATTTTTTTTTTCCAAGTAAATACCTTTGAAGAATGTCTCTTATTTTCTCACTGCCACTTCAACAATTTCTCTGAGGCATCTGCTATTTGTCTGAACTGTCTTGACTCTTACAATTTCTCTGAGGCATCTGGTATTTGTCAACTGTCTTGACTCTTACAATTTCTCTGAGGCACTGCTATTTGACTGAACCGTCTTGACTCTTATGTTAGAAATCTGTATGGTGGAATCTGACATATATACCTGCTATGTCAGTCTGGTGTCTGGATTCTGGTGCGACCACAACAATGTCAGAATATCTTTGATGTCTGCATTTTTCTTTTTTCACTCTGCAAAGTACGTGCATGTCAACGACGATTCTGTGTCCTGGCAAGTGTCCAGACTCCAAAAAGCCTTTGGAGATTTGAAATGTCTTAGAATATGTAAATAATAAATATGTAGCAAATTGGATGTTTTTACTTGCAGGGCCATACAGTTCATGTCTTAAGACAATCTTCTTCCATAATGGTCATGCCTTAATGAGGGTGTCTACAAGTCTTCAATCAGGGCATTAACCTTTGTAGATTTTTCAGTCAAATGGTGTTCTTTGAGATGGATGTCTGATCTACTGGACTCACATTGAAAAATACTGGTGCATCTTCTTCTATGGTGTCATTCAGGTTTTGCAAAATGTTTCTGCATCATGGCTACTTGTCTGCAAATACTGTCACATCTTCTCTTGCATTTATGTTGCTGTATTGCATTCTGCAAATTTGTTGTGACATTGTTCTGGCAAAGCATGCCTTAGTGGATGGAAATCTATTTTGTTTTGCTGTTGCGGGCTACCTTTGTTTGTCATCTCTTGCTTAAAGTGAATCTTCTCTATGCTCTGGTGCATTGTGGGCTTCCCATCTACACTATTTCCTCTGCTGGTCGTCAATGTGGATATGCTGTTTTATCTGAATGCAGATTCATCTCATCGCAGCTGTACATCTTCATTGTCTTCCCTTAACTGTCACATTTCAATATTTTTGAAGTCACAAGTTTTCTATATTTTTTAAATTCGTGAGTTCTCTATATATTTTGAATTTATACAACACATCTGCGCACATCTTTTGGATGAACCTAAATAATAAATTTTAAACTCTAGACATGTAAATAATTTGAAATCAAATGTAACTTTACTCGGTTCTCATGGTGATTTTAGATTTGCATAACTCTAATCATATCCTCGTTTGTCTGAGACAATAATTGCGATGTTTGTAATATATTGTAGAAGTTTTAGGTGCACACTTCATAGAGATGAAGTTGAAGAGACAAAAAATAGACTTTGAAGACGAAAAGAGACGAAAAATAGACTTTTATATTACTGTTGCAGTGATACGTTTCATTACAATTTTGTAACATGGTCAAATTGTTTTATTAACCAATTTTGTAACATTGTTAGAGTATTAAACTTTTCGGAGATTGGTTCAACAAACACTCGGCTTATTCCACCAAAGGATCAAATTAAGCAATAAGATGACATAAGTCAACTTCCAACAAATCAGTAGAAGGCTGTAACTAAAACTTCCCTTTATTTTCCAAAATTTCCTTAGATTTCCTAGGTTCAGGGATTGGCCAAGGTTCTGGGGTCACATTCTCCCAAAATGTGGCATGTGAGGTCATTGGGCATATTGGGGTCTCTCCTCCACTCTGTTCAGAAGAGAAAATGAAACTCTTAGGATGCTTATTTTATTCTTTATTAGTGCTGTCCAATCATCCTTGGGGAAAAGCTGACAGAACTCGGGGCTAAGAACTTTGTCCATCACCACACCCTGCCTGCATGCACTGCCCATGATGGCCCCCCCATGCCCCCTGCTAGTTATTTGGAGGGGACTAAATGTGCCATACTGTTGCTTGACCAAACCAGTCACTCTCTTGGTCACTAATGCAGAAGAGAAGATTGAACGTTTGTGACATTTGGGCCCCTAGTGGGCCTGCAGCCCTAGCTACGCTGACTCTCACCAGAAATCTTTCTGAACCTGAACAGAGGCATCACCTCCAAGCATCCATCAAGATCAATCTTCTTTCTGGACATATTTTGTTGAGGAGAGTATATTCGTTGGTATGTATACACACCTACTGACCCATCAGCATGCACAGTGCACACGTGTATTTGTGATATTATTTTTCTAGTTCTCTTTAATGCCAGGTACCGTTCTACTTCTAATCTAAGAACTAATTTAGATTTCCATTTGATTATTGTTTTAGGAGTAGTCACTAATCTTATTTTTTTTGGTTGCTGTTTCAGGACTGGGATAGACAAAACCCATCTCAGATTGTGACTGAAATGTGTGGTTTTGTTACAATCCTTTCTGGCACCTTTTTACTCCATAAGACGAAGGATCTTGGTGATAATTTATCCTCAGGAATCGGTATGGTTCTCATTGTTGCTTCTCTATCATCAACAGCATATTAACTTCCATGGTTCACCAACATATGTTCATTTATTCAGTCTTATTTTTCATATTCAGTCTCAGTATTTCTTTGCTCTCAGCAGTGTAGTACTTTCGATTGTCTCAACATTTTCTTGATCTTTTCATCTTATCTTTCAATACTTCATGTGTTGCATTTAGCCTCATTTCTAATTTGCATCTTGAAGTTGTATTCATAGGTCTTCAAGCTCTCTCTTCACGTAAGCGCCCTGGGGACAATGACTTCGCATCTGAGGATATTCCACTTCGTCGACAGGATTCCTTTAGGGCAACTTAACATGTTCATATGACATGCATGTTGGATGATTCTCCCAGTTGGTATTGACAACAGTGTCGGAGGGCAGTTATTTTGGAAGAGATTTGTTTGGTTTCACTCATTAACGATGACTTCAATCCAAATTCCAGATCTGTTGTACAGAAGAACAGGCTATGCAAATCTACAGATATTGAAATGGAATCATGGATGCAGAGTTGAATTGCATAAGCTGCACTTCAGGTTTTGTTACGATCAGTCCAGATCCTTTTCCTTAATAATCTGGAAAGAGCCGGCTGCTGCTTTTTGGCAGCGTATAATTCACTAACATATCCATAAAGAATTGCAAAGCTCTATTGTTTAATTGTGCATAAATCTCAATTGGCCAAGGCCAATTACATTTTTGTCTAACCAAATATTCTTGAAGACAAATGACACTTTCTGGTTCTATTTTTTCATTCATTATAGCAGCAGTTACAGACATGCAAAAGGCAAATCTCTATTGTAGATTTTTATTATTTGGTTGATTTTTGTTCGTCTTCGCTCCCTTCGCTACTTAATTTCGAAATGAACTTTGTAATTGTTAGTCATCTTTCGTTTTGAAGAGGCAAAGTGGAGCCTTCTTAAGCTGCAGACAGCACTGTGTTCTACTGGAAAACCTGGTTAAGTTGAACATGCTTCAGTACTTCCCATTCTTGTTTGCTTTGTGCCCACTTCAGGAACCTACTTTTAATTCCCTAATTTTCCGTCATTTCGTTCTAAGTTGATTTATTAGTAATATCTTTATTTGGAACCCCAACAGTTCGTTCTACATGGGGTCAGTATCTAGTTGAAATCGCTTGAAAAGATGAGTGATATATTAATCATCTCAGCTGGTTCTGCAGCGAGGCACTCTGTTCTAGTCTTCTTGTTGGCGATGCATATGCCCACAGTTCCATCTTTTGTGATACTGGTGACTAGAACCCAAGAGCATAATCACATTCTCAAATGCACTTTCATAGTTTATAGTCTGATATTTCATCAAGTAGGATTTCTGAGATTAGCTTTTGGCACTGTCATTGTCTTGTCTGCACTTCGCTCGGTGAATTTTGCCGTAATTGATTGACTTCACTGGTAGTAATTTTGAAAACCTTTTACAAAAAGTCTAAATTTAGCAGGTGATAATGATAAAACAGAAGTCTCTGGCTCTGAATTAAATCAAGTCAATCATGCAATTCATTGATTACTTAACAAAATAAAAAAGTAAAAGATAATCTGTTTAAAGTTGATATAAAAATTCTAATGGGAAGGGTTCATTGTTGACAGCCTCTTGGCAGGTTTTTTTAACTGTTGCTGCGGTCAACCCCAAACAAATGATCTGAGTTTCTCAGATTTAAGATATTGCGCTTGAGCTGAAATATTTGCTCCAAGCTTTATGCAGTACGTAATTTATAACAATTATTTTATTTTATTAAACAAATTAATAGAACTTGTTAATTATCTGTAAAAGTCAATTGAAACAATTCGTCATGAAAATTTGGAAGGAGAATATATATGCCAGAAATTTACTATGTTTATTCAAAAGATTAAGATTATAATGGTACGGGTCTTTTGAATAAAATCAAATTTAAAAGTTGGGAGAATATATTGATGAACATTGGTTCAAAATGAGATATAAGGCAAAGCACTTAGATTTTAAAGGAAATAAAAAATGTATGATTGAATTTTGTAATTTTGATTTAAAAAAACTATTTTATTGATAAACTTGTATGCTGTGAATTTAGCATATTTATTTATATTAAATTTTGTATTTTTGAAATTTTGATTATAAGAAAAACAC
Source organism: Pinus tabuliformis (assembly GCA_031772625.1). Classification (NCBI taxonomy): domain Eukaryota; kingdom Viridiplantae; phylum Streptophyta; class Pinopsida; order Pinales; family Pinaceae; genus Pinus; species Pinus tabuliformis. Next base: position 1,443,399,712 of record CM062816.1, read on the forward strand.
AACTTTTACTTTGGAAAATGGATTTTTATAAATACTTTTAAAGAAGGATATATCTGTTGATAATTCAGTATATTTAGTCAAGCTTATGTTGTATTCTGCATTTAAAAAAAATAATATTTTATATTCTGCAGTTGAAGAAAAAAACAATAATATTTTATGATAATAATTTTTTTCCAAGAAGGATATATGTTGAGATTTAGTGTGTTTATTATAGTGTAGGGATCTTGAATAAAATTGGATTTAGTATGCAGAGAATATATTGATTAAGGCTGGTTCAAAGTGATTTATTTAATATTTATTTATTTAATTGATTAATACTTTAATATTTATTTATTTAATTGATTAAGGCTCGTTAAAAGTGATTTATTTGTTTTTATTTATTCATTTATTTTTTTCATGGAAAAGACTTGGACATTGAAGAAAATGTGGTTTTGTATTATGAATTTTTATAAAAGTTTTATTAGATACAAAATTTAATTGAAAACTAATTTTGATATAATGTTTAGTTGAGGCAATTTGTAAACATTTCATATTTTATTTATGAAAATATCGATGTTAGATATAATAATTATAATAGAGTTGTGTGTATTGATGTTAGATATAATAATGATAATAGAGTTTTTTTACAGCAGCTATGAGGATGCTTGTTACTCTACTAATGGGTGTTTTATTATTTTTTAATTAAAATATTAATTTTATATGACAAATATGAAACCAAACATGAGGAGATTGGCTACTTTACTAATAGGTATTTTATTATTTTAAGTAAAATATTAATTTTATATAATACAATATCAAAATAATCAAGATGTTATTATTATAATAATGAGCAGTTTTTTGTTTTTTTGTTGGTTTTTTTTTAAAGTATCAAACAAAACATAATAGATGAACATGATACAATATCAAATAAAATAGATAAAAATAATCTCGATGTTATTATGTTAATGAGATTTTTATTTTTATTTTTATATTTGTAGTATCAAACAAAATAGAATGGATGAAAATAATCAAGATGATATTTTATTTATTTATTTTTTTGTGCGTGGTTCACGGATATCTTTGGTCAATGGGTGGCGCTACGTCCACCAGAAAAATCTGGGTTGATGCCCTTCGGACTACTTGTTGACACCTAATCCTTGTGATGGGGTGAATTTATGTAAATAAATAAATTAAAAATATGAACAGTCATCGGGAGATGAACTGAACAGTCTCTCCCTCATGTATATAATGAAGACCTACCTTGTAGAATAATATACGAATTAGTTTTTTCTTTGTGGAGTTACTGCCTGGCCTGACATGGTATGAGAGCCAGCTTCTTTCTTAGCTCTTATGTCCCTTGTAACTCCCTAGTCTGCTCTCCATATAATTAGCTGCTCCTGACATGGTAGCTGCCCCCTCCATATTGTCCACATTGTCCATGCTGTCCTGACTGTCCATAAATGTTTCATAAAAGAAGCGCTGTTCTGACATGGTAATTTTAGCGTTGTCCATCCACAGTTTTTTGCTCAGAAAGCGTCCTCTCCACGGTTATTCTCGCTATGGTTTTCACACAGTCAGCGTACACCGAAACAAACACTCCCTGAGTGCTTCAAACTGACGATTTCGCAAACTCGAAGTTCGCTGCAGCGCACAACATTTGGCGTCTGTGGAGACTTGCGTTCGAACGCCATTGATGGTTTGCTGTTGTTCATTGTCTTTTATATGCATCTTGACTAGTGTCGGGCTGCTTGTTTATTAAATCCCCTCCAATTTTTTTTTTTTTTTGTTTATCTATGTTGTTCATTATCTCCCATGGGAAATCATCATCTCTGCTATGATGTTTCGAATACAAAAGTGCCGGCTACAATACAAAGTGTCCTCTCTGTTATTTCTTCAGTTACACCATCGGATAAGTGTAGGATATTGTTCTTATGGTTTGGTCAAATGCTGCCATCACTAATATCATCCAATTGAATTATATAATATGTCAGGACTATGTTCTTCGGCCTTTTAGTGGACGCAGTGCTTTATGCTGTTGAGGGTATTTTTTTGGACTGAGTATACTGCGATATTCTATACTTTAACATTGTGCAGATGAATGCAAATTGATATTTGAGTTTGCTGTCCAGTCACATCAGAACTATATTTTTTTCCATTAAGAGTAAAAGTTTTGCAGCAAAAGTTTTTTTTTGCTACAGTATGCATTCAATCATATCCATGGTGGGAATAGTTCTCACTAGCAAGGAGAATGATCCTGAATGGTCCCAGATGATAAAACACACCCTCATTTTCAATGAGTTGTGGAAAGGAGTGTGTGTCGAAGACGAAGACAATGAACCAGTACAACCTACCTCAGACAAAGAGCTCGTCATTTGGGAAAACAAGAACAACAAAGCTTATGCATTAATCGTAGCATCTGTAAATGAAGAGGTGAGTCGCCATATTTTGTCATATTCAACTGCCTTTGAAGCCTTAAAAAAGCTGAAGAACTCCATGACTCACATTCTGCACTTGAAGTTGTTCAACTCATGATTAAACTCTTCACTCTTGAACTGCAAAATAATGATCCTCTTGCTCTTGCATCTGAAGTAAAGTCTATAATGCATGATATCAAATCCACTAAGGTTGAATTGGATATTCCTCTTATCGCTTTTCTCAAGGCACTTTATCCTACTTACTCCAATTATCTTGAGTCATTGCAAGCAAATGGAAATCTCAAAGATATAACTTTTGACTCTCTTGTGAAAAAGTTTGCTAAAAGAGAGAAAGCTTTTGGAAAGAAGACAACCCCTGAATCTTCTGAAGAGGCTGTGTGCCTTGCTCATAAAGAAAAGCATCCTGCTCAAAATTCTACAAGAGGAAGAGGTGGTCGAAGAGGAAGAGGAAGATATTTTAGAGGCAGGGGGGGCAGACATTCTCAAGGAGAAAAGGCAGATTTTCACTGCATTCGCTGCAAAAGAAATGGATCACATGATGCCTCTACATGCAATCTACCGTGGGACAAAATTGAGCAGAAAAGAAACCAACAAAAAGGTAAAACTAATGATACAGACAAAGGTAAAGCACTTGAATCCGCTCACTATGTTGTGGCACAATGTAACATTGGAGTAAATGAAGATTTATTTAATGCTTCACTTGCTTCTTGGAAAAATGACTGGTTGCTTGATTTAGGAGCAAACTGCCACATGACTCATAAAAAAGTTTTTTTTGAAGATTTCACTGACAATGTTTATGGAGCAGTATACTTTGCAGACCAACCAAAAATTAAGCCATCAGGGCTTGGCACAATCAGGCTTAAACTGCGTGGTCTTTTAGACTTTCTTCTGCATCATGTTCTATATCTCAAACAACTCAAGAGAAACTTGCTGTCCTTGGTCCACATCCGCCAGCAAGGTCACTCCATTCATATTCATATGTTTGATGGCAAGCTTGAGGTAAGAAAAACATCTGACCACTCACTTGTCATGAGGGGAATAGAAGAAGAAAGGCTTCTCAAGCTGCAAGGAACCTTTGCTCATGCACAACATTTCTCATACAATTCTTATCATGAAGAAGATACACTTCCATCAAGTTTATTATGGCATGCTAGATTTGGACATTTGAACTATGACAGTGTCCGCTTGTTGAAGAAAAATGGTGTTGCTGGTTTGCCTACAATTCCTAGGAAACTTAAGCAATGCGATGCTTGCATTCTAGGAAAGCATAACAAACAGTGTTTTCATGATTCACATTCAAGAGCACATAGAAAACTTGAACTCATTCATTCAGATTTATGTGGTCCAATGCTTGTTCCTTCTGCAAATGGAAATAAATATATCATGACATTTATTGATGACTACACCAGAATGTGTTGGGTTTATTTATTGAAGAACAAATCTGATGTTTTTCAAACATTCAAGAATTTTTATAAATGGATTGAAAATGATGCAGAATCTCATATTGGGTCTATTCACACTAATAATGGAAAATAATACACATCAAATGAATTTGAAAACTATCTTCGCCAACATGGGATCAAACATCAAACAACTGTGTCTTATAATCCCCAATAGAATGGTGTAGCTGAAAGAATGAATAGGACAATCTTAAATATGGTACGATCCATGCTCTTCTTAAAAAATGTAAAGATAATGTTTTGGGCTGATGCTGTTCTATGTGCTGCATATATAAAGAATAGATGTCCATCTAATGCTATAAGAAACAAGACTCCATATGAAATGTGGTATGGACATGTTCCTTCGGTAAAGCATCTCAGGGTCTTTGGTTCCACCTGTTATACCTTGATACCAAAGGTACATAGAAACAAACTTGGTGCTAGAATTCGTAAGTGTATCTTCCTGGGGTATTCAAATACCTCAAAAGCATATCGCCTCTATGATGAAGTAAATAAGAAATTTGTTGTATCTAGAGATGTAATTTTCCTTGAATCATCCAAAACTGACAATGTTGTTGAGCGGCAACTTGATCGCTAGGATAGATTCGCAAAAGCAAAATCATTTCAAGAATTTGATAATCAGATTCCACATCTTGAAGGGGGGATTCCTATATTAGATCAACATGTGGAATCTTCTTCTGAAGAACACTCTCCCCCGCATGAAACTCCAACAACGAATGATGCTTTAAGTGATGTAATTGATAGAATTGGGAGACCCAATCTTGATTCAGTCCCAACTCAATCAACGGAGCAGCGTGGACCATCTGAGAAAGGCCCCAAAGTGGCTGACAAAGACACTTGAAAGTGTTCATTCTGATGAAGTTGGAAAGATAGGAACCAGAAATTCAAACCGACAAAATGGAGGTGATGTAGATGACTCTAATTCACCTGTTGATATGGATGTTTCTTATGATTGTGAATTGAACTTGTCTACAGATTTTGAACCATCTTTCTTCAAAGAAGCTGCTTCTCATGATGAATGGAAAGAAGCGATGCAAAAGGAGTATGATGCCTTCATAAAGAACGACACTTGGAAGTTGGTTGATCCTCCATTAGGAACCAAACCAATTCTCTGCAAGTGGGTCTACAAGAACAAGTATAACGCTGATGGCTCACTTGACAAGCACAAAGCTAGGCTTGTGGCAAAAGGTTTTGCACAAAAGGAAGGGGTCGATTATGAGGAGACTTTTGCCTCCACAGCAAAATGGGCTACCATCCGGACACTCTTTGCACTAGCAGCTCAGAATGGTTGGAAAGTCCATCAAATGGATGTAAAACCTGCTTTCTTGAATGAAGATCTAAAAGAGAATGTTTTTATGTCCCAGCCTGAAGGATTCGCTGTGAAAGAACATGAACATAAAGTATTCAAACTTGTGAAGTCCCTGTATGGCTTCAAACAAGCACCGCGAGCCTGGTATGAAAAACTAACTGAGCATCTTCTGAAACTCAATTTCAAACATTTTGATCTTGATGATGCAACTTTATTTGTCAAGAAAGTTGGCAAAACAATTGTATATCTTGTGGTATATGTAGATGATCTTTTGATGACAGGGAACAATGAAAGCTACATTGCATCCATAAAGAAGGAATTGGGGAAAAGTTTTGAAATCACTGATTTGGGCTATGTTCATTACTGTCTTGGCATTGAAGTAACCCAACATCCAGAGTCTATATTTCTGTCTCAAAAGAAATACATTAGAGATCTGTTGAACAGGTTTGGCATGACAGAGTGCAATCCTCTTACTACTCTAATGGAACAAAACTTAAAGCTCACATCTATTGAAAGAAAAGAATTTGAGGATGCAACAAAGTATAGACAGCTTGTAGGAAGTCTCAACTACCTAACTACTACCAGACCAGACATTTCCTTCGCTGTTGGAATCCTCTCTAGGTTTATGCAAAAGCCTTGTGAGGGACATTGGTCTGCTGCAAAAAGAGTTCTAAGGTACTTGAAGGGAACTCAAGACTTTGGAATCAAGTATACACAGGTGGACGACTTCAGCTTGATTGGATACTCTGATTCAGACTTCGATGGGGACAAAGAAATTGGAGTATCAACTTCAGGATATGCTATGAGTCTTGGATCAGGAGCTGTTTCCTAGAGATCACGCAAACAATCAGTTCTAGAAAATTCCACAATAGAAGCATAATACGTGGCAACAGCTGAAGCAACAAAAGAAATTGTGTGGCTCAGGAAAATTCTTGAAGATTTGCAGGTAAAACAAGTACAATCAACTCCACTCATGATTGACAATACCTCTGCAATAAAGTTGGCCAAAAACCCAAAATTCCATGATCGAACGAAGCACATCAATACTAAATGTCATCTGATTTGACATCATGTTGAGGCCAAAACAATCCATCTCTTTCATTGTTCCACAAATGAGCAAATTGCAGACATCTTCACCAAAGCGCTTGGAAGAGAAAAGTTTGAACGATTTAGAATGATGCTTGGACTCACCAACATCCCTTTAGATTAAGGGGGAGAACGTTGACACCTAATCCTTGTGATTGGGTGAATTTATGTAAATAAATAAATTAGAAATATGAACAGTCATCAGGGGATGAACTGAACAGTTTCTCATGTACATAATGAAGACCTACCTTGTAGAATAATATACGAATCAATTTTTGTTTTGTGGAGTTATTGCCTGGCCTGACACTACTGTAAGACTTAACACCAAGAGATTTCGGGAATTGATCCTGTGACCTCCCATCTAGCGAGGCCCCGACTTGACCGATTGAGCTAACCCTGGCTAATCAAGATGATATTATATTAATGGGGTTTTTATTTTTATTTTTATAGTAAAATGTTAATCTTGTATGATGCCATTCAATCATGATAGAAATTGTTTTTTATAAGATATTCCATTGTTAATCCTGTTAATCTTGTATGATGCCATTCAATTATGATAGAAATCATTTTTTATAAGATATTCTATTAATGGTTTTTTTTTTAAAGAGAGAGAAAGCAAAATGTTAATTTATTAATGGTTTTATTTATTTTTATATATAGAAAATAAAATGTTAACTATGTATGACGTTATATCATCTTTTATAAGATTATAAGAGAAATATTATTAAAAAACTAAGTTTTAAACAATTTTATCATAGAGAATGCTAGTTTTACACATTATGATATTGTTTTATGCTTTTTTTTTTTTAATTCAGAACAAAATTAAAATTAATATTTTATTATGGCATTTTTTTTAACATCATGAAATTGTTTTGTATTCTCTTTAATTTAGAAAGACATTAATATTTTATTATGGTGTTTGGATTTTTTATTGAATAAAAAATTATATTTGTAAATAAGCTGTATAATGTTTTGTTATTTCTAGAATTTCGATGTGTGAATTTCTTCTTTGAAAACCTGTTATCAACTGTCTTAGTCATTAATAGGCTGTCCTGTGGTGAGTCCTTTTAAAACAGAATAGATGAACATGATACAATATCAAACAAAATAGAATAGATGAAAATAATTGAGATGTTATTATATTAATGGGTTATTTATTTTCATTTTTACAGTATCAAACAAAACAAAATAAATGAAAATAATCAAGATGTTATTATATTAATGGGTTTTTTTATTTTTATTTTTATAGTAAAATGTTAAGCATGTATGATGCAATTCAATCATGATAGAAATTCAATCACGATAGAAATCGTTTTTTATAAGATATTCGGTTTTATTTATTTATTTTTATATATAGAAAGCAAAATGTTAATTTATTAATGGTTTTATTTATTTTTATATATAGAAAATAAAATGTTAACTATGTATGACGTTATATCATCTTTTATAAGATTATAAGAGAATTATTATTAAAAAACTAAGTTTTAAACATTTTTATCATAGAGAATGCTAGTTTTACACATTATGATATTGTTTTATGCTTTTTTGATTCAAAACAAAATTAATATTTTATTATGGCATTTTTTTTAACATTATGAAATTGTTTTGTATTCTCTCTTTAATTTATAAAGACGTTAAAATTTTAATTATGGTATTTGGTTTTTTTATTGAATAAAAAATTATATTTGTAAATAAGCTATATAATGTTTTGTTATTTATAGAATTTCGATGTGTGAATTTCTTCTTTGAAAACCTCTTATCCACTGTCTTAGTCATTAATATGCTGTCCTGTGGTGAGTCCTTTTGGTTTTCTTATTAATATGTCATTATTTATTTGAATATTCTTTATTTTGAGCCTTCTTTCTTTCTGCCTTATTTCTTGCTTCCCGAAAGCCCCCTTTGTTACACAATATTTTGTCACACCTCCTACACTTCCTCGTGACATACCCTGAAGTGCCTAAAACATGACCATCATGCACTTCCCCCCTCTTTGTTCCCCCTTTTAGTTGATCATTTTGATTGGGTGACAGGGCAGAGTTGTGAGTTGTTATTATCCTCCTTACCCAAGTTCCAATCCTACCAATATTGACATGCTCACTCCTTCAAAGCCATGTCTACATAAAAGATAACCGGCTCACCTAGACATTGGTGGGTATTTCGTGGATGTAGCCAGTATCGATGGTACAATCAAATAAAGAAAATATTATTATTTCTTCCCATAATTTTTAATTGTTTTTTTTTAAGAAACATGTAGTTTTTATATTAATGCAATTGGAAAATGGGCCAGTGCCATTACATTCAGGAATTGTTCTTCTTCATCATCGTTCAAAAGTTGTTTAGAAAACATCATATTTCTACCTTGCCTTTGTCTTACTAATTTTCTAACTACCCTTATTACATACAAACTCCAGAAGACTCCACTATATATCACAAACTTAAAACACATTTTAATCAAAATAGGTATAGCTAGCCATTGTTGTCCTTTTCAGCTTGAGGGCTTCCATCTTACCCGTTCTATTTTGCTTCCATCTACTGCGGGAGCCCTGAATCCAAAGTTTGGTCCAAAGGATCTTCAGGTTGAGAAGCGGTCTGCTCACCAAGAGGGGAGATTTAAGGGATCCCAAACACTTCTTTAAGAACACCCAGAGTCATTGTTTCCACTTTTAACTTCCACTTTCAGATTCAAATCATCCATCTTGGTTAACATGTTGTCCGCTATTAGCTGAAGACGTTCAACACCCTCACACAATGCTTCTAGATTCCTTGTAATAAGAGCGTAGTGGGAGCGGGCTTTTAGAGCCACATGATCACCAAGCTTGGCTACGAGGGCTGAAAGGTTTGCCAATTTTTCCATCAATTATTCTTTACCACGATCTCTGCAACTATCCTTGCTTGGAGGCACCATTCTGCATTGCACTCAAATTCTTACATAGACCGATGTGTATTTCATGGCCAACATACACCACTTATATTCCTTGGCCTGGTCTATTCCCGCTCTAGTCTCATTCTTGTAACATTGAATGCCATTGTCCCTTCCCTACATACTCCTAGCACAAATTTCCATCACTAAATCCTTCGCCTAATGTCCAAGCTCATACAATTTTAACTGCGCCAGATCTAGTGGAGTACTAGTTTGCATGCCCTTGATATGAGGTATAAATGAGATGGGGATTAGACTCCACCTATTTTCGAACATCACGTTTCTCACCTTGCTCTCATAGCTGGTTTCTCTTCCTCCACGACCCAACTTGCGAGGATGCCATCCGCCAAAGACCTTCCTTATCACGAGATTACAGTTTTCATTATTAGGCTTGACAAGCCTTAATTCTCATCTAATCATACCCTCGAGGGTGGTTACTCGGTAAATATTGGATACATTCATATAACAATTTAAATTCATGGTATGTGAGATATATATGGGTCTCCTTGATCTTGGATTATTATTTCTTGTTCAAGAGTTGCTCCCCTATTTGCTTGCTCGTCAACACTTGGTTATTTTCCCTTTTAATGTGGAAGAAGGCTATAGATTCAAACTTCTGAATTTGCAACCATATTTCGAGGAACATCGGAGGTAGGTTCTTCTCTATGAGGTCTTTGGCTTTGTTAAACTTTTGAATAACTATCATTGAGTCCCCAAAGACTTTTAGCTGTAGAATCCCCTTGAATGGGTAATCTTCAAGCCTTGCCAAAGAGCTAAAGCTTCCGCTTTGTTAATTTTTGCCTTGCCTAACCCCAATCAAATTTTGTCTGTATTTCTTCATCGGGGCGGTAAATGACCCCTCGCTCTTGCCTCCTCCAGATTGCCTTTCAAGGCTCCATCAAAGAAACATTGATGGTGCCCTTTTCAACATTTCCACGCCTTCAACTGATCTCCATCGCCTAATAATGAATGGCTTGACATTGTGTGTCTTCAAGTTGCCAGCATGAATAGATGGTTTACTTAGCTTCAACCATTCTTTTTCTTTAGTCGAGAGTTCTTCCAATTCAGAGGGTTCATATCTCCTGGAAGAGATGATTTCACAGTGAAGTTTGAGATGCTTTCAAAGTAGAAGAAACAGGGTTAAGCTTTATATTCTGGAATATGGATTGATTTTGGGTGAGCTAAATAGACCAATGTATATATTTGGGAATGGTGGCCCAACATCTAACAACTATTGATTTTGTCTTTCAATGCCAATGATACTGCGACCTCCAATTTTCAAACATTTCTGTCCAACCTTGAGGAATACTTTGGATTTGCCCAATAGGATTCAAAGCGATCTTCCACATCTCTATTGAAAAAGGGCAGCGACAAAAGACATGTATTATATCTTCTTCATCTGTTTCATAAAGAACACAATGTGAGGGGCCATGAATCTTCCTTTTTTTTAGATTTTTCGTCGTCAACACCTTTCCACCTTTCCATATACTAATTCCCAGCGAAACAAGTTGATTTTGGGGATACCATCCTTGTTCCAGATTTTCCCCATATTCTAGAAATAAGAGGATGGGGAAGGTGACTGATTTTTATTTTTTTATTTTTTATTTTATTTTATTTTTATTTTTTTTATTTATTTATTTATTTATTTTATTATTATTTTTATTTTATTTTTTATTTTATTTTTTTATTTTTTATTTTATTTTTTAATTTTTTTAATTTTTAATTTTTTTTTTTTTTTTAATTTTTTTTTTTTAATTTTTAATTTTTAATTTTTTTTTTTATTTTTATTATTTTTAATTTTTTATTTATTTATTTTTTTTCAGAAAGAAAAAGCATGATGTATTATATAAGATATATAATGAACATATACATTTTACAGATAGATCTTCATAGGGGCTATTTTAGCCGACTTTGGATTTTCAAAAATTGACCAGCCCATTGAAGTGACACAAGTCGCTGTAAAAAAACATGATAACTAGATACATTGATAAAATAGAAGCATAAAGATCTCTCCAAAGAGAGAAACAAAATTCAGAAACTTGTTCAAGAGATTCCAAATTTGCTTCAGCCATAATCAGAGTTGTATGGAAGAAAAGACCAAAATACTAAAGGCAGATGCAAAACTAGAAAACGAAGATTTGAAATTAAGAGCCTGGCAAGGAAAAGTCCTGGATAGAGAAAATTTCCTTGCCAGATTTTACCTTCATATACCATATACCTTGCTCCAAAAGGAGACCTTCCTTTGATAAGGTATCTGCTTGCTGATTCTGTGATCTGAAAATGTGCTGGATGGAGCATCCTTCCAATTTCCTCCAAAGGAACCTGATTCTGTCCAACCAACCTGTAAGGTGAGGGCTGCTGATGTGGCTCTTTCCTGCTACAAAATCAACCATGACTTTTGAATCTCCAAAAATTGACACAGACTGAATGTTAAAGAAAAGGCATATGGATAAAAGGCTTGCAAGGGCCATCGCCTCGGCTTTACTATTCGTGCCCTTTCCTCCATTCCAGGGAATGAGATATTGATCTTTTTCATTCATGATAATGTGAATGCCACAACCACATGAGCCATTCTGAGCAGCACCATCGAAATACGCTCTTGGAAGCATTGAGAGATTTTGTGCTTGCTCCTTCTGATTACACTTTTTTTGCTTTTGTGGTTTTTGTGGTAAAGAGTCATAAAGAGCAATAATGTTTTGAAGAGTTCCCATAAAAGGCTCTTTACTGTCATTAAAGATAATTTTGTTTCTCCATTTCCAAATACACCATAGAGCAATGATAATAAGAGGCCTCCAGGATTCCTTTTGCCCATTCCACCATAGGAAAGCTTCTTTAGTAGAAACATGAGAGATATGAGGAAATTTATATAACTTTGCCAGATCTTTCCATATTTGTTGAGTTATACAGCAATTGAAGAACATGTGGAAATTGCTTTCCTCATCGGACTTGCATATTAAACAGAGACCTGGGCCATGCCAACTCCTCTTTTTCAGATTCTCCCATGTTAAATTTTTATTGTGGAATACAAGCCAGGAGAATAGAATCGCCTTGGAAGGACATCCCGATTTCCAAAAGGCTGGTGGGAAAATCGGCCTTGGTGGATCATTCTTTATCCCAATCAGATTCTGATATATATCCTTAACACGAATCAGGGAGATTCCTTTTAAATCCTTCCAAATAAGGACATCAACATCCCGCGTACGGTATATGCCACAGTTCCTCAAAGAAGTTCTGAGATTTCTCCATTGCCGAGCTAAGAGATCCGACATCCCCATACTGTCCGCCTCTTTCCAAAGAGGGAAAGGGCCCTGCCATTCAGCTATCAGCTTGTCCCAAGTGAAAATTCCTTTTCTATGGAAAAAATTTAGGAGAGATTTTGGCAGGATGATTTCCTCCTGTCCACCCAGGAAAGAATCAACTCCAATGAGAATCCGGCTACCAGATTGAAAACTCCAAGTTAAGTTGCTTAAAAAATACTTTTCAACCTTACTAAAACTCAGCCATATTGCTGACCCATAATTGGATCCAATCCTACCCTGTCTATACCAATAAGAGATATCTTTGCTTGCCATGTATTTCTTTTTTATTGTATTGTTGGGGAAAGTGACTGATTAGAGTTTCATACCCTTTTACATTGTAATAATTCTTCTTTCCTTCTGTCCAAATTCAACAGTCCAATCGATTGGAGGCTATAGGCGCGAATCATTTAATGTTATAATAAAGGCTAACCACTGTTGTGAGAGGTATGGTGGACAATTGAGACATTGCCATCATTTCCATGGTCCCTCTTCATCCCATTATGAGATAGCGACAATCCTATGAAAGCCCAGTTCTTCCATCCAACTTGCCAGATCCCTGACTCCTTGATCTTCTCTAACCAGTAAGGCAGAGGGAACCCAATCCTTTCATAGGTGAATATGCCTTCCATTCCCAGAATGCCAACCCAAATGGTCCAAGACAGACTATGGGAGTCCACAATTTGCATAGTTTCCAGATCTTGGTTCCTTGATTGGTCCAATTTTCTCCCTCCAACCTTAGTAATTGATTCTTATGGAAGTATTTTCTTAAGAATTCTTTTTTCCACCATTCCGTGAGTAAGAGAGAAGACGTCATAGCGGATTTGCTCCCAAGGCTAAGTTCATATAATCAGGCTCCTTTATTGCCAATCCTCCTAGTTTTTTTTGGCAACGATATTCCAATTTACAAAAATGAAATCATTTCTCATTCTTTTTCCTGCCTTGCCAAAGAAACTTTCTAATCATGCTTCTCATGCAAAGAATGATTCTCTTGGGGGCAAGAAGCCCAGAGCCTATATACGTAGGGAGGCGAGAACTAATTTAATGAGAACAATTTTCCAGCCACATTTAGCCATTGTGTTTCTCATTATAGAATTCATTTTTTAAACTTCTGGAGTATTGGTTCCTATTCTTCTCCACTTGACCAGCTTAAAGAGATGTGAATGCCCAGATAGGTGAATGATTTCCAATCTCTGGCTATGAGGAAACCCATAACTTGAGATATTTATTGCAAAGTAGACTCAGACAAATTCCACAAGTAATTGAGTTTTCTGCTTATTGACTAACCCACCTGATAGCAACAAATAGGAGTCTAGGGTATTTTTGAATCGAGAGCATATGATTCGAGAGGCGCCATCAAGCAGGAGGGTGTTATCCCCAAATTATGAATGATTGATCTCTTCGACGTTTCGTGCTATACACAACCAAAAGTTTCCCTTTTTGCCTTGCTGGCTCCAGGTTTTTGTTGAGACTTTTTGCCATGATTATATACAACTGGGGTGAAAGAGGACAACCCTGCCTCAAACCTCTTGAAGCTGAGGAGAAGGGGGATGGCTTACTATTTACAAGTGGTGATATCCAAGGAGCTCCAATACAAGTTTTGATCCACTGAATAAAAACATGACATAACCCTATTTTTTCAAGAACAAAAGAAATGATTTATCCAGTCTAAAGCGTTGGCCATGTCTAGCTTGATGGCCATTCCTTCTTCATCTGCGCTTTCGCTGGAGTGAATAGCCTACTGCACCAAAACAATATTGTCCAGAATATTCCTTTGCGACATAAAACCCCCTTGGTTTTCAAAGTGGAGGAGGGAAAACATAGTTACAATGCCCTAGCACCCGTTTTTTTGAGGTAGCAAAAAATCACATGATTTTGAAAAGTGGTGAAGCAGAATACATCTTTTTTTTTAGCATATTTTTGGTATTTTAAATTTTCTTATGTATTATGTATGAACATTTTTTTAAAAACGTTAGTGATTTTCATCTTGATTTTGAAAAGTGTTGATGCAGTTTCAACACATTTTTTTTAAAGAGTTTATTTTTGATACTTTAAATTTTTATGTATCATCAAGTATGAACAACATTTTTTTTTAAATGTTAGTGATTTTCATCTTGATTTTAAAAAGTGTTCATGCAACATCAACCCTTTTTGTTTAGACGACTTATTTTTTACACTTTAAATTTTTTAATATATCAAGTGTGGATATTTTTTTAAATGCTTGTGATTTTCATGTTGATAAAAAAACATAATTTTTTTTTAAAAAACATGACAAAAAAACTAAAAACTAAAAAATAAATAGATAAAAAAATTCAACAAAACATATAATTTAAAGAAAAAATTTGAAAATTAAAAAAAAACACGGTTAAAAAAATACAACCAAATAATAATAATAATAATAATAAAAATAAACAAAATTATAATTTTTTTTGAAAAAGAAATTAAGTGTTGAAATTTAAAAAAATTAAATTAAAAAACTAAAAAAAATCATAAAAATTATATTAAAAAAATTGAAAAAAATGAAAAATACAAAAATACAAAAAATTAAAAATATTTAAATTAATTGATTTTTTAATTTAATTTAATTTTTTAGTTTTTATTTTTTTAATTTAATTTTTTTTGTTTTGTTTTGTTTATGTTATTTTTATTTTGTTTTTAATTATATATATATATATATATATATATATATATATATATATATATAATATTTATAAGTTAAATTTATTTTATATTTTACATACATTTATTTTATTTTATTTTATTTTTTTTTTGTCTTTTTTTAAAATGTTGTTGTTTGCTTTTGTTTTTGTTTTTTATTATATATTTGAATTTTTGGTGTCTCTTGTATTATTTTTTGTGTTTTTTTTTTACTGTTTTTAATTTTTTATAATATTTATTTTTTTTAATATTTGAATTTATTTATTTATTTTTTTGTGTGTGTGTTTTTATCAATATTAAATTTTTTATTTTCTTTTGTATTATTTTTGTTTTTTTTTTTTTTTTTTTTTTTAATCAGTATTTGAAGTTTTGTTTTGTTTTATATTTTTCATTTTTATTCCTTTATACATTTATTTTTTTTTATTTTGTTTTGTTTTGTTTTTTATTTTGTTTTTTGTTTTTTATTTTGTTTTTTGTTTTTGTTTTTGTTTTTGTTTTTTTTGTTTTTGTTTTTTGTTTTTTTGTTTTTTTTTTTGTTTTTTGTTTTGTTTTGTTTTGTTTTTTTTTTTTCTAAAGGGTCCGTGTCGATGCTCGTCTAGCAACCCGATCCCATCATGGGCAATCTCATAGTTGATTTTAAAATTTTCGTTATAATGAATCGAGTTTTCTCTCACAATGTATCAATTTCATGGTTGGTCTTTAAGTTTTCCTTACAACGGGTCTAGTTTTTCATTACAATGGGTCTAGTTCACCTACATCGCGTGTCAATTTGATGGTTGATTTTTAAATTTTTGTTGCGATGTATCGAGTTGTCGCACGCTAAGATTTTAAAATTGCTATATATTAAGCATTTAAAGAATAAATTACTCTTGTGTGTTCATTTTTAAAATTTTTTGTCATAAAATTTTTCCATAATGTCATGCTTGAAATATTTTGAAAACTTGAGATTTTTTTGTAGTCAAAACTTTGGTTTTAATTGCATTGTTGAAAAATTGTCAAGATTTTAATGTTTTCTAAGTCAATATATTTGATCTTTAATGTTATGGTTGAAAACAACTACAATTTCAGGGTTTTTTAGAGTCAAGATATTTTATCTTTAACAACATGGATGGAAATCGTTGGAATTATCAGGATTTGAGATATGATATTTTATCTTTAACATCATGTCCGAGAATTGTTGGAATTTTACAGTTTTTCAATGTCCGAATATTTTATCTTTAATTCCATTACTAAAAAATGTCAAAATTATAACTTTTTTTTTTTTTGTTATTCTAAAATCAACACTTATTTTTAAGGGCATTTTTCATCCATTTTGCAAAAAAAAAGGTGGTTTTTACTTCCATTTAAAAATAATGTTGAAAATTTACCCAAAAAAAACATTGTTTTGGGATACACAATTTTAATTTTTGGGTTGTTTTTCATGTTTTTTGGGGGTTTTTGGGCTAGAGTACCCATTTTGAGGTAATAGTTTCCATTTGATCGGTAACTATGTTGGAAGCAATTTTTCCAACCGATTGGCTATAATTTTTATTATAATTTTATATGCCGCATTGCATAGAGAGATAGTTTGGAAGAAAGAGAAATTGGTTGGATTTGATTCCTTTTGGAATGAGGGAAATAAAGGAGGATTCTTTTTCTCCTCCCAATTTCTTTTTCACTTGGGAGTTATTCAACATCTGAAGCAGGTCTCTTTTGATCATGGCCCAAAAGGATCGAAAGAAGCTGATGATGAATCCATCGGGGCCTGGTGCCTTATCTGGATCAAGGTCTAGATTGCCTCAAAATTTTCTTCCTCTTCAATATTCTTGATGAGATCTAGATTAGAGGAGGGCGAGATAACATTGGGAACAACTCAAAGGAACTCGTGCTTGTTCCAAAGAGATTTGATCAGCCCTGTATAAGGAGTGAAAATGGATGAATGCCTCATGTTTTATTTCCTTAAAGGAGGTAACTCTGTGCTTTCCTTCCAGAGTTATTTCCTTGACTCTATTTCTTGATTCTCTAGCCTTTGCCTGCTTGTGGAAGAATGTGGTGTTCAAATTCTTTGCTTTTATCCACAAACTTCTCGATTTAAGACACCATAGCTCTTCCTCTTATCTACTTATTAAAAATATGTTTCGTGTCAACTCCCTCTCCTTTCTTCAATGCTAGCCTTCAATAGGTATCTCCTTAGTTAATCTGTGATGATCGTCTAGTTGTTTTACTAGGTTTTTCCTCTTATGAAAAGGAATTGATATGACTCCTTTAACCATTTCCTAAGAGATTTCTTGATGTTTCGAAGTTTGGTTTCCCAAACAAATGTTGATGATCCTTGCACTAGAGAGTTCCAAGCTTGTGCGATTAGATCCACAACCCTATCCTCTTGGATCCCAGCAGGATTATAACGAAAGGGAATTAGGTCAAAATTTTCAAACTTCTCTAATTGCAACATAATCGGGCGATGATCCGATTCACCTTGGGTTTTTTAATTGTGGAGAGGCAATCCAACCCTTTCAGAAGCCAATTAATGTGGATTAAATACTTGTCCAAATGAGAAACTATGTGATTATCCCTCGATCTGAGGTTCTTCCATGTATATTTTCCAAATTTTGGAATTGCATCAAACATGTCCCATTTTGCAATCAAATCCTCCATTCGATCCCTGAAGGGGTCTTGATCCGAATTTAAACAGGAACACAACAAATTACAGATATAACCAGAAACACAGAGATGCAACAGAAATAAAACTTCATTTAATTAATATTAAAGAACTGAAATATGCTTACATACAAAATGGAAATAAACTAGCTCGAGCGACGGTAGCTTATATCTAAGAAGAGATATGGTGGCTACATGCCTTTGAAATGTCTTATAATGAGGCTTGGAGGCATTATTGAGAAACAATGAAAAACCCTAACATCCAAAAACATAACCCTAGGAGATGAAGCACCAAAACTATGGGTTCCGTTTGGGTAAATTGGTACATCAACTTCTCGGGGTCGTAACTTGGCATACGATCTCCGTTTGATGTGCACAATACCTCGTTATAAATATCTATCCAAGGAATACAAATTTTGAGTGGCCAACATTGGTTGGTCTCAGTTTTCCCAAAAAAACGTCATTTAGGGCCTCAAAATGGATTCAAAAGTTTAGGACCCGAAAAACTGCAAAAAATATTAATCTGTTCTACAATTAAGGAAACTGAAAAACTAAAAGAAATAATGTTGGGGGTTCAAGTGGAATAGGTGGGTGGCCACCAATATCCACCTGGATCATTGCTCCCCCCTTAGGAAGCAATGATCGCCATTGTGTTGAGTTCCTCCATGAGATGAGGAAACTTCTGTTGAACTTGGTCCCTGGTGAGCCACTTACCCTGGTGAAGGAGTTGGCCTTCTTTGACAACTCGATATAGTTGGATCCTTTGTTGTTGGGTATTCTTGATTCGTGTGTCCATGATCTGATCAGTTATGGCTTGTTCCATGTAGTCTGGATTTAACTTTGTACCTGTGACCTATTCTACAATGTCTGATGTGTCCAACAATGGTGGGAAGTATGGTCGAAGGCGGTCCACATTGAACACTGGGCGCAGGCCAAGGAATGGGGGAATGCTGAGATCAAATGCATTGTATCTCACAACCTTGGTAATGGTGTAAAGACCATATTGGAGTGGTCTGAGTTTCCGATAGGCTGCGGTATGGCATTCCTTTTGCAAATGCAACCAGAGTTTGTCGCCCACCTGAAAGTTGTGTGGCACCCGATGTTGATCATGTCACTGCTTGTACTTGGCATTTGATTTCTCCAGAGTGTCATGTACTTGCTAGCAGATGTGCTGAATGTGATCAATGAATTTGTTTTCCTTGTCGACTTCGGATTGGACATGAGCTAGATCTTCCTGAGTAGCTGCAAATGGTATGACCACATTAATGGGACATAGTGGC
The DNA here is from genome assembly GCA_031772625.1 of Pinus tabuliformis. NCBI lineage: Eukaryota > Viridiplantae > Streptophyta > Pinopsida > Pinales > Pinaceae > Pinus > Pinus tabuliformis. The sequence continues at coordinate 1,443,418,772 of CM062816.1, forward strand.
TGGAAACCCAAGCCCACCTTAAAAGGGTTGTGGCCAGTTGAGCTGTGGAGAGTTCGATTATAGTTGTGCTGTACATAGGGGAGGCTCTCATCCTATGTGTGTGGATGCTTTGAGTTTTACATACGCATAATGTGTACGATCATCCTGTTGACGACCTTTATCCAACCATCAGTTTGGGGATGGAAAGCTGTGGACTTAGTGAGCTTGGTGTCCAACATCGATCAAAGACTGAACCAAAATGTACTGAGGAACCTGTTGTCTCGATATGAGATGATAGACTGTGGTATCCCAAAGTGTACCCACACTCGTTCAAAGAAGAGTTTAGTAGTGACTTCTGCTGTGATATTCTTTTTGTAGGCCGCCATAATGGCCATCTTTGAGAATCTATTGATGACCACAAAAAAAAAGTCGTTTCCCTGCTTAGTAGAAGGAAGGCCCGACATGTAATCCATGGAGATGAATTCCCAAGGTCGACTAGGGGTAGGCAGCGAAGTATAGAGGCCTTGCTTCTTGATGGTCGGATTGGCAATGGCGTAGGCAGTGTAGGATATGATGTACTTCCCAACATCCTATCAAAGATTTGACCAATAGAAATAATTCTGCATTACTACCACTGTATTCTTGACCCTGAAATTCCCAACAAACCGACTATAGTGCGCTTCCCAAATCATGTTGGCACGCTCGCTTGAAGGAACACAAAGGTGTCCTAGGTGGCATAATAGTGCATCTTGGAGGTGAAAATATGGAACTTGTTGACCCTCTAAGAGTGTTTGGTATGTGTGGCCAAATTCTGGGTTGTTTTTGTAGAGAAGTGGCCAATTAGAAGTCTCGCGCCCATAAGAGTTGAGCACGGTGGTTAATGCCATGATCGGTGGTCAGCTGAGACAGTCTGCAACATTATTGGTGCTACCCTTTTTCTACTTAATATTCAAATGGAACTGTTGCAGGTATGTGGACTACTTCTGATGGCGATCATTTTGCAACTTCCCTTGCATCTGTATGAACTGCAGGGGTTGGTGGTCTGTGTGGATGACCATTTCATTCCCCAAAATGTAATGCTTCCATTGTTGGCAGGCCTGCACAATGGAATACATCTCTTTGTCATAAGTGGGATACTTCCGGACTATGTCTGAAAGTGTCTCGCTATGATATGCCACTAGATGACCCTATTGAGTAAGGATTGTCCTAATAGCATAGTCTGAGGTATCTGTCCTGATCTCAAATGGTTGTTGCAAGTATGGTAATGTGAGCACTAGTGTAGATAAGAGGCGACATTTTAACTCTGCAAACGCCTTTTGTTGAGATTCAGACGAAAAGAATTTTTCTTTCGCTCCTCCCTTGGTGACTTGACTCAAGGACTAAGTGATATGAGAGAACCCCAACATGAACCTACAGTAGAAATTGACAAGACACAGAAAGATACAAAGCTCTGTCAGAGTGGTTGGGGCTGGCCAATCTCGAATGACTTGGATTCTGGCCGGATCCACATGAACCCCCTCTTAATCAATAATGTATCCCATATACTGAACTTGGGTCATGCCAAAAGTGCATTTATCCAAATTGGCACACAACTTGTGTTGCCGCAGTGTTTGGAGAACCTGTCGAATGTCGTGGAGGTTCTCTTCCCAAATCTGGCTAAAGATCAGGATGTCATCCAAGTATACCACTACAAATGAGTTGGTGTATGGCCACAATATGTCATCCATTAGCCTCATGAAGGTTGCAGAAGCATTCGTCAACCCGAAAGGCATAACCAACCATTCATAAATGCCCTCCTTGGCTTTGAAGGAAGTCTTCCACACATCAGAGGGTTCGATTGGTACCTGGTGATATCCAGACTTCAAGTCGATCTTGCTGAAATATTCCCCCCCCACCCCCTTGAGTTGGTCCAGAAGATTGTTAATTCATGGGATCAAGTACCTATTCTAGACAATGATCTTGTTCATCACCCGATAATCAATATAGAGTCTCCAAGTCCCATCCTTCTTATGTACCAACACGATCAGGCTCCCATAGGGTGACTAACTTGGCCAAACATGACCTTTTTGCAGCAGCTCCTGAATCTGCCTCTTGATTTCATCGTTCTCCAGAACAGAGCGCTGATAGATTGGTCCATTGGGAAATGGCGCACCCGGGGTCAGATCGATGGAGTGTTTGACCCGACAGTGCAAAGGCACCCCCTGCAAGGGAGGTGAAGATGTTCTTGTACTCCTACATGACCTTGTCCATTTGTTGTTGTCGTGCGAAAGGGCCCTGTCTAGAGGTCGCGACCACCGTCTTCTTCTTTCCATGAGGGTGTATCATCGGGAAAATAAATTTCCTAGTTTTGGAAATGAGCTTATTGCATTGTTTTGCAGTAACCAAAGAGATGGCAGTAGGCGGTGCAACCTTCGATATCCTGTAAAACTTATTTCCCAAGGTAAACAATGCGACGCCTTGAATCATACACAACATGTCACTTCCACAAATATGGTTGGCCTAATAATACATCACAAACATCAAGAGGAGCAATGTCACATAATACCTCATTTGTGAAGGGCTTGATGCTATATGGAAGGTGACACTGCTGGCTGATGCGAAGATCCCGTCCTTGGTGTACGGTTGTGGGTGGGATGTGGTCGGTAAGCCCAACTGCTTCATGACCTCTGCTGAAATGAGGTTCTTTTGGCTCCTGTTGTTGATAATGAACTGTAGTGGGGAACCCTTTACCCACATCTAGGAGTGGAAGAGGCACTCCTCCTCCTTAGGATCTTTGGGTTTGTCCTTCTGGATCTTCGTGGTGGAACAATGGCATTGGGCTTCGCATCGATAATATGCTTCCCTTTATAATTTCCCTTGTTGGGTTATGACTCAGATTCAGAACATGCATATGATTAAGAAGCCTTCAGCTTGACCATAAGTGACTGCTTGGCCCAACACTCACTTGTGTTGTGAGTGGAGCTCTTATGGAACTCACACCACTTTCCTGTGTCCTTCTTCGGCTTCACGGTGTTGTTCTTTTCTTGCGGCTTTGGCGGGTTGTCCTGGGCCGCCCCGCCTTGGCTTTGTCCTTTGTTCTGCGGTTTGGGGGCACCTTTCCCTTACTTCATATTCACAGATCCAAAGTCTCACTTTTTCTGTTTAAGGTTCTGATCGATCGTGACAATGTATTGATACGCCGTGATGAGCAAGGAAATGTCCAAGAACTCCATCTCATCCTAGATGTACCTGTGTAAGCAGCTGCGATACTTGAGTACCAAATGTTTCTCAGAATCCTTGACACCCAACTTTGTGTGAAGGGTATAAAAAACATTGGTAAACTTTGGCACGTCTTGGTCCCTTCCCTGCCACAGCATGGTCCACTTTATGTATTTATCCTCATAGCTCTTGACAGGGTAGTACTGCTGCTTGATGGCATCCCGGAATAAATTCCAAGTGGGTGCCACTGAAAATAGTGAGGGCGTACTTTCATCTTTCTGCTCACAGTAGGTTTCTCACCAGTGTTTGACTTGGGGGGTGACTTTGAGAAGAGAAAAAGTAATCTTTTCCCGACTAGAAAAATCATGAATATAAAAATATCCTTATAACAATTTAACGATTTATCTACGACATCTGCATATATTTGACCCTCAAATATGGGAGTGTCAAAGTTTACTTGTACCTTAAAAGGAGTGGTGGCTAGATGTGGATGCCCCGTCGGTGGGCAACCGTTGAAGGATCTGGGCAAAGTTATCCATCATCACATTCCTTTGTTTATCGAGGGCCTCCTCGAGCAATATTTTGATAGGATCTCCTACTCCCTCGTCTTTCTTTTCTTCCGCCATGCGCAGTCATCGGGGTTGGCAAGGCTGATCTTGCAGAGATTCAACCAGATCGACCCCTAACTCCTTATACCTGACCTCATTGGGGACATGCAAAGAAAAACAGAGAAAGAGCAGACTACTCTGATACCACTGATCTGAATTTAAACATGAACGCAACAAATTACAGATATAACCATAAACACAGAGATGCAGCATAAATAAACTTCATTTCATTAATATCAAATAACTAAAATATGCTTACATACAGAATGGAAATAAATTAGCTCGAGCGACGGTAGCTTATCTCTAAGAAGAGATGTGGTGGCTACATGCTCCTAAATGTCTTATAATGAGGCTTAGAGGCCTATTTATTATTGAGAAACAATGGAAAACTTTAAACATTCAAAAACCTAACCTTAGGAGATGAAGCGCCAAAACTATGGGCCCTGTTTGGGTAAATTGGTACATCGACTTCCTAGGGTCGTAACTTTGGCATACGATCTTTTGTTGACGCGCACAATACCTCATTAAAAATATCTATCCGAGGACTAGAACTTCCGAGGACCCCAGAAAGTAGTTATACCAATTTTTGCCAAAAACGTTGTTTAGGGCTTCAAAACGGCTTCGGAAGTTCAGGACCCGAGAAACTGCAAAAAATAGTAAACTATGTTACAATTAAGGAAACTTAAACGCTGAAATAAATAATGGTGGGGGTCAAAATGGAATAGGCAGGTGGCCACCAATATCCACCTGGATCAAGTCTCTGACTATGCTTCCTCCTTTTTTTCAACAACACTTAAAATTGTGTTAGAAGTCACTCAATAACACAATTATAATGCAAAATTTTAATTAAATTTTAAATCAATGTATTATTATTATTATTAATAATATCTTAACAACGAGAATAATAATAATTAATTTTGACTAATTATTTAATTATTATCTTCAAATTAAATTTCTCTTCTAAAAATTTAGTCACCCATCCCATTATTAAAACAATTTTTAAACCACTCTAAACATTGGACACATTAAAAATCCACAACGAAATGCATGACAATAGATGACTACAAGCTCCGAAAACATACATACAAAAAAGCGAAATGCTAAAAATGACAATAGATGACTACAAGCTCCGAAAACATACATACAAAAAAGCATTTAATATCATTAGTATAAATATTATAGACTTTTTATTTATATAAATGCATTAAGATGTGATTTATATAATATGAATGAATAAAGTCTACACAATTTTAATTTACACCATTAATAAAAAGGCAATAGTGTTTAATATATATAATTACGTGTGGATGCAAAAAAACTATTAACTAATTTTTAATTGGGTTATTTTTTCTTATGATATTAATTTTAAATATGAAAAAATATGAAATACAAAAATACAACTTATAATTTAAGAAATGAGAGAAGCTGCCTATGGGTTCACTGAATTGTGAATTCTTTAATTTATACCATTAATAAAAAGATATATATATATATATATATATATATATAAAATTACTTGTGGATGAAAAAAAACAATTAATTATTTTTTAATTGGGTTATTTTTTCTTATGATATTAATTTTAACTATGAAAAAAATGAAATACATAAATACAACTTATAATTTAAGAAATGTGAGAAGCTGCCTTAGTTTTGTTTTTTTTTTTTTTTTTTTTTGGCTCATATGGCATTATCATTTGTCCAATTATTAGGACAATTTTTAAACTTTTCTTATGATATTAATTTTAACTATGAAAAAAAATGAAATACACAAATACAACTTATAATTTAAGAAATGTGAGAAGCTGCCTTGGTTTTTTTTTTTTTTTTTGGCTCATATGGCATTATCATTTGTCCAATTATTAGGACAATTTTTAAACCACTCGAAAAGTTGGACACGTTAAAAATCAACAACAAAATTCTAGAAATGACCGTAAACATGATTACGGGATTTAAAAATATACATAAAAAAACCATATAATTTCATTGTTTATAAAGATGTATCAATATGTGATTGATATAATATAAATGAATAAAGTCTACACATTTAATTTACACCATTATTAAAAGTAACCATGTTTATTTTACAAATATAAAACAAGGAGCCACTGTTGTGGCGCTAGTCCCTGCCGGTTAATAGAAGGGTTTGGTGAGTTGTTATGATGAGATTTAATAGGTGTTTAATTTGCATTGTCATTAGAGCTGGTTTGCATTACTAGTGTGTTGTAGGCATGCTTATTTGTATTAAGATTTAGCGAATTCGATGGCGAATTGTTGTATGGACTTTTTGACTTTATGCCATGAGTGAAATATAATGAAGTTTGCGTTTGTTAAGTAAGAATTGTGATAAATGTAAGAATAGTTTTAGACGTAATTTTGCAATGTGTCATGATTTAGAAAGTGTTTAGATTAATAATTAAAATGTAATAAAATTTAAGAGTGAATCATGGAAACCTTGACGGGGAAAAACTATAAAAGGTAATAATAATGCATTATAATGTATGAAGAATTAGAGAGTGTTAAAGTAAGTAATGTATTTTAATAAGCATGGGGTATAAAATATATTTAAATGCATAATAATGAATTCATGGTGCATAAAAGATAGAATTTTGTTATTTTTTTACATTTGAATATTATGGAAATATTCATAAAATGATAATGAGCAAATAAACATTAATATGAATATAAATTTGTTAATTAAATCCGTGGTGGAGAGTGTTCAATATTTAGATAAATGATTGTCGAAAGTCAAAGAAAAACTTAAGCATTTAAAAATTATGGAGTCTTGAACCCATAATTGAAAGATTAGATATCTAGTAACATGTTTGGACATAAGTGATTCCATTGGGGTTAATGTCAATGATTGGGGAATTATTCCATGGTCAAAAGAACAAAAGATATATTTATTTAAAAATATTGTTTATCATAACTTTAGTGTGAACTTTAAATTTGTCCAATTACTAATTAGTAAAGAAAATAAACCCTGCATCTAATCTCTAATTAGTAATTTGTTGCATTTAATTAGTAATTTGTTGTGATGCAAAAGGACATGACTTTTGGTCTTTTTTATAGTTTTGGGTTAGTAAATATAGTATCTAAGTACAATAGCAAAGCAATTTTGATAAGTTTATTTTATAAATTAAAAACTAAAATAAACATATTAAAATTGAAAAAACATTTAAACTCTACAAGTCGAAATGTAAATTGATCATGACCTGCAAGAAAAAATTCATTATCTTTTGGTGTTGTATACTCTTGCTTTTTGCAATATCTGTGTTCCATTTAAGCAAGTTAGTTTTCTTATTGAAATTTTTTCAAAGTATAATGGAGGCACTTACATCACAGATAAACAGATGGCACTAAACATAGTTGCTTTTCTATTTTGTGATTATCTTAATTAGGGAGTATAGTTTAATATAATTCATTTATTTGACATAACATAAACATAGGAGATATGATGACATATAGAATGACGAAATTTGGGATAATTGAAAATAATAAAAGAATGGAGATTGACTATACCAGTTCAAATTACTCTATTTATTAGTTAGAAATAATGTTTTGACACTTCAAATTACTTTATTTATTAGTTAGAAACTATTTATTAGTTAGAAATAATGTTTTGACACTTCAAATTACTCTTTATTAGTTAGAAATAATGTTTTGACAGCTTGATTTTTTAAAAGTTATTATGTTATTAAACTTTATACCTAGTGACAAGAAAGGCTTGCCTTGCCATAAGCTAATTATTGCAGGTTAATACAACTGGGAGAAATGATATTACATGTTATAAATTATGAAAGTCATATTCAATTAATACTGTTTTAAATAAAAAATAGATAACAGTTCATTTCAATGTGCGAATCTTTTTATTCAAGGAATTTTATTTCTTTGTGATTGGAAGTGTAGTCTTTCCATTATGAATACTGAATAATAAAAATATTATAGCAAATTTATACTTAGTTAAAACTATAAATAATTTAATAGTTATAATTAAATATGAATGGATAAGCAGTATTTAATATTATATGGGTAATTTAAATCATAAAATGCATTATTTATTTAAACAATGCAAGATAGAGTGTGATATTACAATTAAATAAAAATAAATAATAATAATATTTTTATATTAGATCAGAGATATTGAAATTTAATTAAACATTAGCATAATGAATCAAGAGCCATAGAGACAAAATAAAAACTGCCAATGCAATTTTTATTAACTAATAATTAATGCATTAAACATTGGCATAATGAAAAAATATTGGACCACAGATATTGAAATTTAATTAAACATTAGCATAATGAATCAAGAGCCATAGAGACAAAATAAAAACTGCCAATGCAATTTTTATTAACTAATAATTAATGCATTAAACATTAGCATAATGAATCAAGAGCCATAGAGACAAAATAAAAACTGCCAATGCCAATTTTTATTAACTAATAATTAATGCAATGCAACATTCCACTAGATGAATGTTCACATACAGACAAAATAAAAACTGCCAATGCAATTTTTATTAACTAATAATTAATGCATTAAACATTGGCATAATGAAAAAATATTGGACCAGAGATATTGAAATTTAATTAAAGATTAGCATAATGAATCAAGAGTCATAGAGACAAAATAAAAACTGCCAATGCAATTTTTATTAACTAATAATTAATGCATTAAACATTAGCATAATGAATCAAGAGCCATAGAGACAAAATAAAAACTGCCAATGCCAATTTTTATTAACTAATAATTAATGCAACATTCCAGTAGATGAATGTTCACATACAAGATGATCATTTAAGAACATAGCATTTGTGCTGTAACATTTTGCCATTCTGTCAATACAATGTCATTTTGCCGGCAATGGCAGCACTTCATTCCAAGTCTGCATATTTCAAAAATTTCAGTTGAAAGGGATCCCATGGAATTTGCAGAAATTTATGCTTCTTTATACTGCTGAATTTTAACAAGATCATTTCCAGACTTTCCTAGAATGGCTGCAACTGTGCGTTCAGATGTTGCAACTTCAACTGTAGTTTTTGTGATAAGCTGACCAGCTGCTGTCACACTGCCAAAGGTGATATACAATGCCAAGGACATTAGCACAGAAATACTGATCAGCGAAAGCACTATGATAGTAGCAATTGACAAAATTTTGCAAATGTTGTGTAGCTTTCAAACCTGGCAGAAGTCTGTTGACAAAGAATTGGGTCCTCAAACTCAGAGAAATTGCCAATACTGTTTATATTGCGATTTGACTGAATTTTGAAACAAAGCATATAGTTAGTACTGCAGGGGTTCGTGTTTGCAGACAGATTTATGGTTAATTAACTTAAATAGAAATTTAATTGAATCAAGGAATCTGCTTTTGTTCTAAGAAATCAAAATCAAAAAGTAGCAACAGAGGGACAGTAGACGAATTGTTGGCAAATGTTGGAAAATGTCGGAGGGAGATCAAGAACTGCATACAAAATTGGTGCACTTGTTTGCTGTGGATTGCCTGAAATTTCAATCAGTGATTCAGATTTTCCTGGTCTAACTTCAAGAAGATTAACTTTGGCATGAGAAATCTGACCATACAAAGAAAACATGATCAGTAAATAAAGTGTGTTCATAGCAAGGCATCAACAATTGAGCTTGTTATTTGAGCATGCAAGAGTCCATGGTTATTTGAGCATTATAAGTTAATGGCATTGTGGTTGAATACTGAGGGTTTGTCTTAGCTGTGGTCAGCATGCGCTGTGGTGGTCTGATTGGCGGCCAGCTGTTCCTGCTCGAGATGCTGGAAACTTCGGCTTGGGTTTTACTGTCTTCACGGCCTTTGGGTTGGTATTGTTACTTGCTTGTTTAGCTCTGCAGTCTGTGTGATTTTTCGTCTGTGGTGGAGTTCCTGGTTGCTCGGATATTGTTAGTTGCTTGTTTAGCTCTGCAGTCTGTGCGATTTTTCGTCTGTGGTGGTCTTGTGGGCGGACAACTGTCCCTCGTCGAGATCCTGGAAAGTTACTCGACTTGGGTTTTACCGTGTTCGCGCCCTTTGGGTTATTATTGTTACTTGGTTGTTTAACTGTGCAGTCTTGCCTGCTTCGTAGGTCCAGCAGTATTGTCTCTTCGTTTGCCTCAAGAGTCCATGGCTATTTGAGCATTATAAGTTAATGGCATTCTGGTTAAATACTGAGGGTTTCTCTTACCTGCATGGCTTTTATGAGCAACATAAGCTAAGTCGAACCAAGGTTTTGGAGGTTGGAAAGGTTGGTTTTGGGGGTGGAAAGGTTTTGGGGTGTTATTGGGGGCCTCGCATCGTTGGAGGTGAAGGGCATCTGGTCCGGTGACTCCCAAGCCGTTGTGTAACGTTGGTATGAATCGGACCGTGTTCGCGCCCTTTGGGTTATTATTGTTAGTTGGTTGTTTAGGTCTGCAATCTCTGCGATTTTTCGTTTGTATTTGTTGTATTGTCTGCGGTGAAAACACAATGCGGTTTCTGCCGGCCGTGATGCTGTGGACTTGTCTTAGCTACATGGGTTTTATGGAAATTTCTGTAAATGTCGGTTTCGACCGGCATTTGGAACGAGATGACCTGAGTCAAGCTATGGAGTGTATTCAAGGTTTTTTGGTTGTATAATTTATGTGTATGTTTACTTTGGTGCATAATGTTTTTTTAAGTTTGTAATTCTGTTATGGATCTATGGATATTCGACTTTGATATTGGTCCTAGAACGGAAGGTTGCTTTGTTGACTAAAGCTGTATAAGACTAAAACAGATGCCTAAGATGGCTTGTTGCAGTTTTGCAATGTTGACAAGATCTGTTTTGATTTGCAAAAACAATTTATTAGAAAGTGAGTATTGTACATACCTGAACCAATTGATCAGTTTCGAAAGCACACCGAGGAAGCTGTTCTCTTTGTAATATTCTAATATTGGCAACTGTTGTGTGCCTCATATCAGAAGTCAGTACAACATCCCTGCCAATTAGACAACACAATTTCAAAATAAGATCAAGTTGCTGAAACGTACTTTATCATATGCAATCCTATTACTGGTTACAGAACTGTATCTGCGATCAAACTTCAGATTCACGCTAACTAGCTAAACATGAGAATGCAGAAGGAGAGATCAAAAGTGTGAGGCTACAAAGCCATAAACTTTTGGAACAAGGCCTGTAGCATGTGCTTTTCAATGAGGTCTAATAGAAACATTGGCTGAAAATATTGCACAATGCTGAGGATGTAGGCAATTAAATGCAAAGAAACGACTAGAAATTTTAGGCACGGGTTTCATAAAAAGTTTTAAGTCTGCTTGCCAAAGTACTCCAAAGGTAGCTTCTGCATACACAACACTGTGTGTGAAGTGCACTTCAAATGATATAAAAAATGAAATGGGTTGAGGTAAACTTACTGCTTGGACATTCTTTATCATGCTTATTTTAAAACGCCAAATAAACCTTATTCTCCGCCCCGTAAACCTTAATTCGACTTAGGAAAAACGCCAAATATTTCCAAATATCGCCGCGGTCAACCCAAAGTCAGCGATCTATCGATCGCTTATAGTCCCCAGCAGGGACTAATAACTATGTGTCATGATCTTTGTTTTTTTATTCTCGAGTCAAATGAATGCAATTAAACTAAAACAGAATGCAGACTAACACGTAGCAAAGTTTTAGAGACATATATGTAAAAGCAAGTGAAGCAGAAAATAAATGTAGTTTCACGTTTAAGTCTGAGCGGTTCTGTTTTAGAAGATAAAGAATTGCAAAAAAGTCATTTCTATCTATATCTGAATCCAACAGAATTTGATGCGGTGCTCCATGCGATGGAAAAATTTGACAACTTAGATAAGCTAACAGAAATATTTGGGAAAGAATAAACACATGTAACATCATCATGATGCTCTGTGACGAGTTGCACTTTGTATCATCAAGTGCAGTTGCTCATGCAAATAAACTAGTTGAGTCAAAACAACAGTCAAATTATGCAAAACTGAAATAACATGGAAGTGTAACCTAAAACATCTCAACTCAATTTTGCATCTAATAATATGTTGAGCCATAAATAAAACAAAGATGTCTGGATAAGGTATTTGCAAAAAAACCTGAAATACTTGCAAACAGAAAGAAGCATCAAATAGTTGCAGATTGCACTTGCCTTATGTGAGCAGGGAAGAACACAATTTCAATATAAGATCAAGCTGCTGAAAGGTGTTTTATCGTATGCAATGCTATTGCTCGTTACAGAATTGTATCTGCAATCAAACTTCAGATTCACGCTAACTTGAGCCTCCTTTTACCCTGATTGAAGCTGTTTTTCTTCTGATGCACCACCAAGTAAAACAGAATGTCAACAATGTACCAGAAGATTAAAACTGATATAAAAGTGGTTTCCAACATTAATGCAATTGATATATCTAGCCATTTAGCTAACCAACGTATGCAAAAGGTATCACCCCATAAACCTTGTTCAGACTCCTTTATATTTGTAGATGCAGAATAACGCATTTTATGAAGATATGTACCAATATCATTAACACGATGTAACTCGTATAGGAACTCAGGTGCTACTTCATATTGATATGACTGTATTGCTTCAACGTCATTGTTCTTTAAGCAAAAAAGAAAGTGGTCTATTAACGCATTTCGCAATTCATTTGAAGTATAACGAAAATGTAGAAGCATTTCGAACGAGTCAAATAGACAATCTCCTACAGTATATGAAAATGCATTTAGTCTAAAAAGACCATTTCTTTTTAATACAATATCAATGTTGTCAGCCAAAATGCATTGCAATCTGAATTTGTAATTGTCAACATCTATTATTTCTTCGATTATTTGCAATTGCTTACCAGAGTTGGCTTTTGCAATTGTCTTGTACAGCTTTGCAAAAAATATTAATGAAGTTAGCAAAAACTGAACATGACTCTCATCGATAGGCCACCAAACCCTCCTGAAGCTTCTCAATGCCAAAGTGTTTCCCAAAGAACGATGCCCCTTTTTCAACAAAACTACCAATGCAAACATTTGCAGTTTTGTTGAAAAAGGGAGATCGTTCTTTGGGAAAGACTTTGGCGTTGAGAAGCTTTAGGGGGGTTTGGTGGCCTGATCTGACATATATACATTTAAATATACATATGTAAAAAGAGGAGATATATATAGTAAACATTAATATTTTAAATAGCAAATAGCGTATTTGTATAGTTGCCATACATACCTTTTCAAAGCAAGTGGTTGGTTTGCCTTTCCTAATTGAGTTATGTGGTCTATTTCTTCAGTTGTTTGTTTTCCTTTTTCAGGATTTATGCTATGTTATAGAATAGGAACATATATTTAGTTCAATTTCAAAGAGCATATAGAAGTAAACAGTTAACAAGGAACATTAAAACCATAGAACCATACATATGTAAAGATAGAATGGATATATACTAAACATTAACATTCTAAATACAAATTGGCATATTTGTATAGTTGTCATAGACATGCCTTGCTGAACATTATTATTCTAAATACAAATCAGCATATTTGTATAGTTGTCATAGACATACCTTTGCAAAACAATTGGTTGGCTTGCCCTTTCTAATTGCGTTATGGATTGTATTTCTTCAATTGTTTCGTTTCGTCTCTGAAGATTTAGGCTATGTTATAGAATAGTAACATATATTTAGTGCAAACTAGAAGTAAAAACTGAACAAGAACATTAAAACCATAGAACCATACATATGTAAAAATAAAAATAGAATGCATATATAGTAGACATTAATATTCTAAATACAAATTACCATTTTTGTGTAGTTCTCATAGACATACCTTTGCAAAACAAGTGGTTTGTTTGCGCTTTCTAATTGGCTTATGCATTCTATTTCTTCAATTGTTTCATTTCCTTTTTCAAGTTTTATGCTATGTTATAGAATAACAAGACATATTTAGTACAAGTCAAAAGAACATATGAAAGTAAAACTTGAACAAGAAGACAAGATCCATACAAAAGGAAAGGCAAAAAGAATATACTGTGTTTGTTTATGTTGCATGTTGTTGCTCTTTTTTCTTTGTTGTTCTGTTCAATTGAAAAGGGTTTTACTAGCAGAATCTGCATGCATAAATAGATGGGGTCATATCTGCAAATTTATGATAGGATAGTTCTGTTGATTAATTGAAAAAGCTGTCTCTGGCATAAGTTGCATTGATCAATACAGAACGCCATATATGTAAATGTAGAATAGAATGCATACTATGTATGCTGTTATCACTTCGTTTACCACAAAAAGATATTGTAGTATGCTTTAGTAAAATAGATATGGTAAAAGCAATGAGATATTGCAAAAATGTCAAAATTTGGAATTTTGTAAACTGTTTCATGTGTATATCATAGGTCAAGGACAAGAGATATTATATCATGGTCAGACCAATATGCATCCAATACGAAAATTCTATAGTTTATATTGCCTAGATTTGCCGAAACATGGTCAATCAATGATTTGTGCATGCTATTAGTTTTGTCAACTAGGAAATGAAGATTGTAGTTTTGCATGCAGGTTTCTAGTTGCTTTGTTTTTTGATTGCAATGCACCATATCAATATTCAAGTCCCCTAGTATAACTATGATATTGTTTAGATCTAACTGGTATAAGGATTTTGCAATGGCGTTGAGGATATTGTTTAGGTTTGCATATGGCAATGCATATATAATGAGTATTGCAATTTCTAATGTGTCAACTTTTATTTTTGTAAACAATGCTTTTACAAAGCAGTCTTCAAAATGGGTATGTTCAAGGATAATGATATTTTACTTTATCAATATCATTACTTCATGCTTAATGCAACTTGAGATGCAATTGAAAATTTTGAAGTCTTCATTTAAGTCGAACTAAGGTTTACGGGGCAGAAAGGGTTGGGGGTCTTATTACGCGCTTTGCATGGTTCGAGGCGAATGGCACGTGGCGCATTTGAGGGGCACGTGGTTGCATGCGGTCTGGTGGCCTGATCGGCGGCCAGGTGTCCGTCCTCGAGATGCTGGAATGTTCAGCTTGTGTTTTACTGTCTTCGCAGCATTTGGGTTGGTATTGTTACTTGCTTATTTAGCTCTGCAGTCTGTGTGATGTTTGGTTTGCGGTAGAGTTCCTGTGGTAAATGTCTGCGTGAAGCTATGATTCTTAGTTGTATTGTTTAGAGGTTAAGTTCGGCTACTGCATTATAAGTTAATGGCATTTGGATATGGTTATACTATATGGATCTAAACAGAATTCAAGGATCAAGGAACCCAAACAAGGCATTGAGAACCAGATACGAGCAGTGCATAAGCATAATTCCATAACGCTTCTCAAGAAGATCCATCATTATGGGACACTGGAGGTATGATCCATATAAATGATGAACATGTAATATATTCAAAGGGCAGGTTTGGCAAACACAGCAACAATCTGCCTAAGCAAATTGTCCCAAGACTATTGGCAATTGTCGCATGTGAAAGAAGATGCCCAAAAATTACAGATCTTTGATGATTCACAAATTGTGGTGAATTCGATGAATGGAACAAATTGATTGGATAATTATAAACTTCAACCTATATTTCAGGAGATTCGACTTCGTTAAACAGAGTATTTAACAGATTATGTTTGAACATGTTTACAAAGACAGGAACATGGAAACTGATGGACTGTCAAAAGCAAGATTACACTTGGTAGCATGAGCTTGGCTCATTCAACAGAGAGTGGAAGGAGAGCTGATGGAATGTGTTTTAAATGCCAATATCTATGTATAATTTTTTATGCCACTGTTTATGAACATATCTAGGACCTGATTCTTCATGAGACAAAACTGGTTTCAAATGTCTGATGTATGTCAGAATGACCATGACAGGGCTGTCATATTGACATTTTTGAAAACTGGTTATGAAGCAACATATCTTCTCAGCCATACTTTTATCACTTCCTATGCTTAAGCATATCTCTATATCTATATTTTTTTATGGGACTATTTATGGACATATCTAGCAGCTAATTTCTTATGAGATAGAACTCACTTCAAAGCTCCGATATATGTTAGAATGACTATGATAGGGCTGTCATATTGACATTTTTGGAAACTGTTTATGAAACAAGATATGTTCCCAGCAATACTTTTATCACTTCCTATGCTTAAGCATATCTGTGAAATGCAGGAACATATATAATAAATGTAATTTTGTTTTCATAATAAAATAATTTTTTCTGTCTGAGCAGAATAAGGTAGTTGAACATCATATGAGAACCAATCTGGTTATAACTAGCTAAGATGACATTTTAATCTAAGGTTTAAATAGACAAAATGTCTTGATTCATCATTATACGGAGCTAGTTGCATGCATTACTCAACTTCTACTTGTTGGGATCATCTCAAATAATATTGTTGTTATGATTATAACAATTGATAATATTAATATTAATATTAATGTAAACACAGAATAAACAATGACAATTTCAGATTTGAATTCCAATATAATTGAGTGACAAAAAAGATATAAATGACTGAATACAACTTAAATATCTATGTTTTTTAAAACAATCACAGAGTAACTCAACTATAAATCTAGATTAACTGAACCATAAACCTACACAATGCAAAAATTAAAAGCCTAACAAATTCACAAAAAGCAATTAATAGAAAAATTGACAAAAAGCAATTAGTCGAATAACAGCGTACCTGGAACAAAGCCGACTATTCAAATTGCTTCTCGTCTAGACCATATTCATGCACAACAGAGCCTGTACCAAGAACCACAGCTTCACCTAGGCCATCTCAGCCCAAATGACAAGGAAGTCACATGGTGCTCGAAGCTGACATTTACGGGAATTTCCATAAAACCCATGCAGCTAAGAGAAACCCTCAGTATCACAGAAAAGCTTATAATCTTCGCAAACGAAACATTTCATCCAATATATAAGCAACAGCAAATGAACAACATCTAGTACCAATATAGCAAATCTTCAATTCAGCACTTGTTAACAAAGCAAATGAACTTAACATTAACTAAATGAACTTAACAAAGTTGTTAACAAAGCAACCTTCCGTTCTAGGAGTAATATCAGAGTCGAATATTCATACATGCATAACAGAATTACAAACTTGAACAAACATTATGGACCAAAGTAAACATATACATAAATTATACGAGCGAAAAACGTTGAATACACGCCTAAGATAGCAAACCGTGCAGTTACAAAACAGACTGCAATCTTCAATATTTTAACATTTCAAACAGTTCAAAATCCCCAATTTATTTAGATCTTCATGTGCAAAAACAGTTCAAACTACAAAAGACTGCGACTCAATCTGTACCAAGAACCATAGCTTCGCCCAGGTCCACTCGGCTCAAATGATAACGAAGTCACATCGTGGCTGAAACCCACATTTACAAAATTTTCCATAAAACCTATGCAGCTAACAGAAACCCAGAGTATCACGGCAGCCAGCAACCGCATTGGTCAACCCAAAGTCAGCGATCTATCAATCGCATATAGTCCCCAGCAGGGATGACGGAGTAACTGGACTATAAACCTAGAGTAACTGGACCATAAACCTACACAATGCAAAAATTAAAACACTAACAAATTGACAAAAAGCAAGTAATACAAAAATTGACAAAAAGCAATTAGTAGAATAACACCGTACCTGCAACGAAGCCGAGCGTTCGAATTCCTTCTCGTCTAGACCATATCCATGCACAACGCAGCCTATGCCAGTACCATGAGAAAATGTGCAAATGACGAAATTCGTTAACGAAGTCTGCACACAAAACCCTCAGTATTCAACCAGAATGCCATTAACTTATAATGCTCAAATAACCATGGACTGTTGCATGTAGGTAACATAAACCCTCAGTATTTAACCAGAATTCCATTAACTTATAATACAGTAGCCAAACTTAACCTCTACACAATACAACTAAGAATCACAGCTTCACGCAGACATTTAGCCAAATTTCCATAAAACCCATGCAACTAAGACAAACCCATGCAACTAAGACAAACCCTCAGTATTCAACCAGAATGCCATTAACTTATAATGCTCAAATAACCATGGACTCTTGCATCCAAGTAACAGAAACCCTCAGTATTTAACCAGAATGCCATTAAGTTATAATGAAGTAGCTGAACTTACCAAAGCGACAACACACAGTCGAGCGATAGAAGCTGCACCTAGAACAACACAACCGCAACCAAACGTTTGCGATAGAGTTAACCGAGCAGCCAGGAACCGCATTGTGTTTTCACCGCAGACAATACAACAGATACAAAGGAAAAATCGCAGAGACCGCAGAGCTAAACAACCAAGCAACAATAATAATCCAAATTCCATTAACTTATAATGCATTAGCCGAACTTAACCTGTAAACAATACAACTAAGAATCATAGCTTCACGCAGACATTTACCGAAATTTCCATAAAACGCATGCAGCTAAGACAAGCCCTCAGTATTCAACCAGAATGCCATTAACTTATAATGCTCAAATAACCATGGACTCTTGCATGCAGGTAACAACAATCCTCAGAGCAGGCAGGAACCGCATTGTGTTTTCAGCGCAGACAATACAACAAATAGAAAACAAAAATCGCACAGACCGCAGAGCTAAAGAACCAAGTAACAATAACAACCCAAAGGCCGCGAACAGGGTAAAAGCCAAATAACCATGAACTCTTGCATGCACGTAACAGAAATCCTCAGTATTTAACCAGAATGCCATACAGTAGCCGAACTTACGAAAGCCACGCCCAGCAGGCAGGAACCCCACCGCAGATGAAAAATCGCACAGACTGCAGAGCTAAACAACCAAGGAACAATACCCGAGCAGGCAGGAACTCCACCGTAGACGAAGAATCGCACAGAGTGCAAAGCTAAACAAGCAACTAACAATACCAATCCAAAGGCCGCGAAGACAGTAAAACCCAAAGGCCGCGAAGACATTAAAACCCAAGCCGAACTTTCCAGCATGTCGAGGAGCAACAGCTGGCCGCCGACGAGACCACCACAGCGCATGCCGACCACAGCTAAGACAAACCCTCAGTATTCAACCAGAATGCCATTAACTTATAATGCTCAAATAACCATGGACACTTGCATGCACGTAAGACAAAACCTCAGTATTCAACCAGAAGACAAACCCTCAGTATTCACAATAATAACCCAAATGCCATTAACTTATAATGCAGTAGCCGAACTTAACCTCTAAACAATACAACTAAGAATCATAGCTTCACGCAGACATTTACCGCAGGAACTCTACCGCAGACCAAACATCGCACAGACTGCAGAGCTAAACAAGCAAGTAACAATACCAACCCGAATGCCGCGAAGACAGTAAAACACAAGCCAAACGTTCCAGCATCTCGAGGACGGACACCTGGCCGCCGATCAGACCACCAGACCGCATGCAACCACGTGCCCCTCGCGCGCCACGTGCCATTCGCCTCGAACCATGCGAAGCACGTAATAAGACCCCCAACCCTTTCCGCCTCGTAAACCTTAGTTCGACTTAGGAAATATGCCAAATATTTGCAAAAATCGCCTCCGTCAACCCATGGACAAACCCTCAGTATTGAACCAGAATGCCATTAACTTATAATGCTCAAATAACCATGGACACTTGCATGCACGTAAGACAAAACCTCAGTATTCAACCAGAAGACAAACCCTCAGTATTCACAATAATAATCCAAAGGCCATTAACTTATAATGCAGTAGCCGAACTTAACCTCTAAACAATACAAACTAAGAATCATAGCCCAAATTTGCATAAAACCCATGCAGCTAACACAAACCCTCAGTATTGAACCAGAATTCCATTAACTTATAATGCTCAAATAACCATGGACTCTTGCATGCAGCTAACACAACAGGCAGGAACCGCATTGTGTTTTCACCGCAGACAATAGAATAAATAGAAAGGAAAAATCGCACAGAGTGCAGCTAAACAACCAAGTAATCATAATAACCCAAAGGCCGCGAACAGGGTAAAACCCAAATAGCAATGGACTCTTGCATGCAGGTAACAGAAACCCTGAGTATTTAACCAGAATGCCATACAGTAGCCGAACTTACCAAAGTTACACCGAGCAGACAGGAACCCCACCGCAGACGAAAAATCGCACAGACTGCAGAGTTAAACAAGCAACTAACAATACCCGAGCAGACAGGAACTTCACCGCAGACGAAAAATCACACAGACTGCAGAGCTAAACAAGCAAGTAACAATACCAACCCAAAGGCTGCGAAGACAGTAAAACCCAAAGGCCGCGAAGACAGTAAAACCCAAGCCGAACTTTCCAGCATGTCGAGCAGGAACAGCTGGCCGCCGATTAGACCACCATAGCACATGCCGACCACAGCTAAGACAAACCCTCAGTATTCAACCAGAATGCCATTAACTTATAATGTTCAACTAACCATGGACTCTTGCATGCACGTAAGAGAAACCCTCAGTATCTAACCAGAAGACAAACCCTCAGTATTCAACCAGAATGCCATCGACTCTTGCATGCAGGCCACACAGTAGCCGAACTCACCAAAGCCTCCACCGTAGACGAAAAATTGCACAGACTGCAAGCAACAATACCCGGGCAGGCAGGAACTCTACCGCAGACCAAACATCGCACAGACCGCAGAGCTACACAAGCAAGTAACAATGCCAACCCAAATGCCGCGAAGACAGTAAAACACACCCTGAACGTTCCAGCATCTCAAGGATGGACACCTGGTCGCCGATCACACCACCAGACCGCATGCAACCACGTGCCCCTCACGCGCGCCACGTGCCATTCGCCTCGAACCATGCGAAGCGCGTAATAAGACCCCCAACCCTCTCTGCCCTTAAACCTTAGTTCGACTTAGGAAAAACGCTAAATATTTCCAAATATCGCCGCGGTCAACCCAAAGTCAGCGATCTATCGATTGCTTATAGTCCCCGGCAGGGACTAATAAGAATTTCTCTTATATATATATAATCTCTTTATTTTAAATATGAAGCTTAACATTATTACAAAAATATTATTACAAAAATATTAAATATAAAAATACAACTTATAATTTAAGAAATATGAGGGGTTTTCATTGAATTGTGAATTTTTTTGTTTTTGGGTGACATAACATAGTTTGTTTTTGGCTTGTGTGGTATTATTTCATCTTTATTAGTGAGGGTTGGGAGGTTTTGATGGTTTCTTGTTTTACATAGTGATTGATTGAGGTTGAATATGAGCGAAAGAGTTAGACTTATCTCACTTAGGTTCTCAAATTTACAAGGATTATTTAGGGTAAAAGCTCATAACTATGGGAAAGTTGCTCGTAGTTGTGGATTAAGACAAGCTAAAGAGAGCTTTCCTAGTAATTAGATTGATTAGGACAATTAATGAAATATATACATTGAAAACAAAGATAGAAATATAAATGTGGAATATAAGAGAGACTTTGATATAGGATTTTTTTGGTGAAGATAAAATGATGATATGTACATTTATAAATAGATTATATTGGTGAAAAGGGTGAGAGGACTATCAAGATATTGAGCTGTACGAGATGAGTATTCTATTTATGATTGAAGAGTGGGCATGCTTCCTTAAATGTAAAGGTTTTTTCACTATAAAATGTGCTAGTATTTGTTTGGGATATGTTGTTATTTTTGACTTTGATATTAATATTTATTAGTGCACGAGTTCATGTGAGATGTAAGTGGGGTGATCTTTTATTCCGGAGAAATAATTATTTTTGTTCTTTTGTATTCAAACAAAATGTAATTACACATTTAAGTACTTACAAACATTGCACATAGTGCATATACAAGGGAAATTATCCTCATCATTTTGGTTATTATTGGCATTCATTCAACCAACATTTATGCTAAGGATAAATTATTATAGACATTGATAAAACTCAACCTTTAAAATCAAATAAAACTTAAATTAACAATTCCTATGAAACAATATACAAGGAGAACTCTATTCTCTCTAAAAAATAAACATAAAATTACAAACAAGTATAAGTCAAAATCTATATATCACATTGCACATTAGCTAAGTTTACTCTTTTAGCTAAGTTTACTCTTTTATTTGGCACTCAAAGTTTAAGACATAGAGTGGGAAACAAAAAGGCCCATTAGGGATGTTGAAGTCATTGTAGAGCTCTTAATCAAACTTTTTAGAAAATAAACACCCTTTCTTGAAGAGACCATTCCACCTAGTTCATTTGAATCCATCTTCATAGTAGTAGAAGGAAAATAAACATGATCAAATTTAGGTCCTTTATCCACATTTGACAAACCATAAAGCGAGAAACATGGTCTCAAGATTAGCCTTGAAGGTAGGTGGGAAATCACGAACCTCAACAATCATTTGAGATGTCTTCCCTAAAAAATTGCAAGTTGGAGAATGAATGCTTGGGCATATCACATTGAACTTACTCTCTAACTGAGCAATCCATGGCCCAATGCTTTGAACAAATGACTTATCAATGGGGTGAGAAGTCGAGGGATCCAAAAACCCCTAAAATAAAATGTCTTCGAGGGTGGACTATTCCATCAAACCACATTAAGGTGCCATTTTATCGACTATCTAGTGATCCCCACTATCTGACTACTAGGTTGCTTTACGATACTATTCCGAAATTACATCCTTTCTTAAAATTCAATTGAATCCTTGAATTAAAGAACCCCTAGCAACCATTTCTTGTATATTGCATCTTAGAGACCCCAACACTACAATTCTAACTTGCTACAAAGACCTCACCAACTATAGGTAATGCCTCCAACAACAATAGTCTTCAAGGTTATTTTTAAACACTCACAAGCCTTGTTTGATGGGGAGGGACATTGACATGCTTCCATTTATGTTTTCCTCATTGAATGGGCATTGAGTTTGAAGATGTCCATATTTTTTGCAATATTTGCATTAGAAGGGAAGGCTTTCATAGTCTAACCTTTGAGCCCTCTCTTTCCTAATTGTAACCAAAATTATCTTCTCTAATAGCCCTTCATTAATGGACATGTGAAAAATATCTACAGCCCCCCCTCATGAGTCAAAATATCCTTAGTGGTATCATAAGAAGGAACCTAACTTCTCCCCTATGGATTGCAAAGCCCTAGTGTTGGAGTAGTGGATTAGAAGCCTAAAAAACATGCCCATATGACGACCTTGTCTTGAATGACATATCTTGAGTTGAATGATACTAACCACTCCTAAACAAGGGAAAATTTATTAAATAACCAAGGACCACCACTTCCAATAACTATCATATTCCTTGCATTTTCAAATATGAAAACATAGGGCCCTTTATAAAGTAAATAAATCTAGATATTCCCTTTGTTATATTTTCCTATGATGCTTCGGTTCATAGAGCCAACCTTGACTTTTTTGGATTTTCTAATGAAAATCCATGATTGTAGGCTTAACATGTTGAACTATAGGCATTATTAAGGGTATGGGAACAAGCATAAACTCCTTAGTTTAATAACACTTGGTCCTAAAGAAAGATGCAAAAATTATAGGTACAACAACAAAAAGAGTCAAATATTGTTCTAGGTACAGACTTTGAAATGTAATTTTAGTTTGTTTCTTTGGTTATTTCATGTGAAAGGTGCTAATATAGTGATTTACAATAAAATGTGATTACCTTGCTTCTAAGGGGTAATGCTGAAAAGTAGTCTTTAGCTGGCACAACTAAAATAAGGAAATAAAATATTTTCTTCATAAATTAAATAGGAATTTCACCATGCAATGTAATAAGGTCTATGTAAACCTCTATTTCATCTAAACTAACCTTAGGATGCAACTGCTTCTTAAATGCAATGTTATTGTTGGCATATTCAACAATGTTGAGAGAAGTTGTGGGGGGGGGGGAGGGGGAGAGTGTGAATCAATGTTGAAAATTTTTAGCAATGAAAAACATGCAAATGTTACTATTCGAAGGTATAAACCAAAGCACATAAAAATAAAAATATATAGTACACAAAGATTTTTAAATGGAAACCCAAAGCGGGAGAAAGCCATTGAATGCTTTTTTTAATATATTAAAGAGTACACTCAAATTTATCAGCACCAACTAAAAGGAAGCACCAACTCCCTATTTTATCAACACCAATTGAAAGGAAGCACCAACTCCTTGATTTATTAGCACCAAAGCTTGTACAAGAGTCAATATTAGTCAAATAAAGAACTTCCCTCAACAAATGATCCTTGAAGTCAACCCCCTTATCAATAAAACTCGTCCTCAACAAGCCCCAAAGTGAGACTTAAAATTGGACTTTACTACAGTTAAACTCAACCTTCAAGGAATTAGAACTCGACTTCTAGAACTCTACCTCCTCAATAGGATTTGACCTCCTAAACAGAGAACATTAATAGGTGTTAAAAATAGACTTGCAACTTGCCTTCAAACACACCAGGATTTGACCCTAAAAAAAGACCCAAGTTTGACCTTCTTTGTACTAGAACTTTGGTCCTAAAATTCGGCCTCAATAGGGATAGGTCAATGCTCTCAGGGCATGCTCAAAACTCAACCTTTCATACTATTATTATGTTAGGTCCCTATAATACCAGTTTAGCTCCCTTATTGTTATTGTTAGTGTAGCCCCCTTATTGTTATTGTTGTGCCCATGTAGCCCCCATATTTTTATTGTTGTGCCCCATACAAGACCACTATTGTTATTGTTGTTCCTTTACATTATTATTGTTATGTAGGTTCTGATTATATCGTGACCCTATAGACTCCTATATATACAAATGAGGCCTTGTCATTTGAATCATCCAAGAACTGTTCATTTATGTAATGTAAAGGAGGTTTGCCCCTAGAAGAGGATAACTTTTAATTTGTTGATCTATCTTTTCTTCTATTTTGTGATATGGTTGCATAACATTTGGTATCAGAGCTTTGGATTCTAGGGTTTTGCTGCTTCAAATAGGCAATCGTGGCATTTTTGCTATAATTTTTTTTACGAAGCTTTAGAAGCTAAAATTGCGACCACATGGAGTTGAAACCTTGGTGAACTTCGTTCCAAAATTTACGATCTTGGTTCGCTATAGTTTCTAAGAAATGGTCCAAAGAAGTTAGGGTTGTTTCATGCTCCACAATTCAGTCTCAAACAAGTGACCAAGGGAAAATCATCATAACTTTCTCTTCAAGCATCATAGTGGAATTTTGTAAAAAGTGATAGAAAGAGAATGAACTTTAGTTTCTTGTGTATCAATTTCGGGGCTGAAGACTGAAACAATGCCACATGCAATCACTTACAAGTTCGTTCTACTGAACCAGTCTATAATCAGGACATTGTGGGAGATTTGACATAACATTACCTTGAAGAATCCAATTTTGGGCTGACTTGTGGCGTTGAAAATAAGACATAGAGGGATAACATAGGAAGAAATTTCATACCTTAGAGATATGAAATTACTGAGTTGCAACTGTTTAAAGATCGATCTCCTAAAAGCAAGAAAAATGTGTGTATTTGTTTCTAAAAAATTGCATAACTTTTGTTTGAAAAATAAGTTTGAAGTGATTCCAAGGGCATATTGAAGCACATATATTAGTATTGGGTTCTAAAATGCCTCCCAAAAAGAAGAATTCTACACCCATTAATCCCTCAGAAATCTCTATTATGACACATGAAGAGAAAGAGTTGCAGCATGATATATCAAAATTACGGGACTAAGTGCAACAAATTTCGCTCTCACAAAGAGCAACCAAAGATGAGCTAAAAGGGGACATGGATGGTTTAAAAGTAGAAATAAAAGGTGACATGGATGACATAAAAGGAAATGTGGAGATTTTTAAAGTAGACATGGATGTGATGAATGTCAAGTTGGAAGGGTTGACAAAGTTGTTACAAGAAAGGATTCCCAGTGATGACAAGGTAATTCCATGAAAATAATGATGAGGGAAAAAGGAATATGAGTTATGATTTTAGAAACTCCTCCAATGTGGGGTTTACGAACCACCACATTCTAAAAATATATATGGGGAAGTTTGATGTCAATGATCTGGTAACATGGATACTACAGATGGAGCAATATTTTGATCTACAAGATGTACAACCCTCACAAAAGGTACATATTACATCTTTATATTTAGAACCCAATAAGTTTGTATGGTATAGATGGATTTGTTATCGTAAACCAGTTGTCACCCGGTCAATTTTTATGGAGGAAATGATAGCACATTATGAAGATATAAAGAGCAGCAACTTCCTTAGACAATTGATAAATCTCAAATAAAAGGGTTCAATGACGGAGCACATTGAAGACTTCCAAAAATTGAATATTGGGGTAACTGATATTCCAGAGGAGCATAGGATTGATGTCTTCATAGGGAATTTAGAAGGTAATATCCAACATGAGGTTCTCCTTTGGGAACTTGTTTCATTAGAGAATGCATTTTTATGGCAACAAGGAAGTCTACCACTCACAACTATAAAGATGGAAGTGTTGTTGCTCCTAGTCTTACACAACCTACAAGGTTGACACCACAAAAATTGGAGGAAAAAAGTTAAAAAGGGATTTGTTACACTTGTGATAGAAAATACACTAAAGGTCATAAGTATGCTGAAAAAAAATATTCTACATAGATTGTGAAGAGGAGGAAGAAAGGAACAAGTAACATCAAAAGAGGAGGATATACACCAGGAACCAACCCCAATGAAAGAATAAATGAATTTGACCGTATCTTGCAATGCATTGGCAAGAATTACCACTCCTCAAAATATCAAGATAGAAGTGTTGGCATTATGAGACAAGTGTTGTCCTTGATGGCAAATCACACAGATGACAGATTATAGTGCAACAAAGTTATTTTCAAGTTCACGCACTTTCATGCAGAGAAAAGTTCCTTTCATGTAGAGAAAAGTTCACGCACTTTCATGAAGATAAAAGTTTCTTTCATGTAGAGAAAAGTTCACGCACTTTCATGAAGATAAAAGTTTCTTTCATGTAGAGAAAAGTTCACGCACTTTCATGAAGATAAAAGTTTCTTTCATGTAGAGAAAAGTTCACACACTTTCATGCAGAGAAAAGTTTCTTTCATGTAGAGAAAAGTTCACGCACTTTCATGCAGAGAAAAGTTTCTTTCATGTAGAGAAAAGTTCACGCACTTTCATGCAGAGAAAAGTTCCCTTCATGCAAGAGAAATGTTCACACACTTTCATGGTTGGTTCATGGTATTAGTCCGATAGTTTTTGATCCTATGGTTTTGGTCCGTGGTATTGCATCCAAAATTGTTGATCCCAAGTATTGGGTCCGTGGTATTGTGTTATTATGGTTTTGGACCATGGTATTGTGAAAGGCCTAAGACTATAAAAGAGGAAGGAGATCATTTGGCAAAGCATCATCTGAATTATGGAATATCTGATAAAGTGCTAGATCTGGAATACTGTGATTGGGTTATGATGCAGATTTGGATCTGAGCTAAAGAGGGATCTCACCGGTTGATGGAGAACAAGATCTAAGGATAGACGGGATCGAATGGTTTGAAATGAACTATCTCTATATAGTTGATTATGCTTATTCTAGATCTGTATTTTGACGCTTGTAATGATATGAACTGGGTATAACTTAAGTTTGAAATCGCTGCAAGTCATGATTGAATATTTATAGATCTGTACACGGGTTGGCTTTGGTGAAAGCGCGTATGTACGTAGGTTTGGTTTATTGTAGTAGCATATACCATTTGAGCTATGATGTTTAAAGTTACAGGTGGTTCAGGTTGTTGATGTGTTCTAATGACTGTTTAATGGTGTCAATGTTCTACATATTCAGTTTGATTGATTGTGTTGATGGATGAGAT
Organism: Pinus tabuliformis; assembly: GCA_031772625.1. Lineage (NCBI taxonomy): Eukaryota > Viridiplantae > Streptophyta > Pinopsida > Pinales > Pinaceae > Pinus > Pinus tabuliformis. The sequence goes on from CM062816.1 coordinate 1,443,446,336, forward strand.
CTAATAATGGATCAGGATCATAATGACTCATATTTATGTGATCTAATGGACTAGATCTGATTGCTGACACACATATTATCCTTGTATATGTATTGATTTGGTGATTGGGTGATTCAGAAGATTGATTGATTATGTGCTTCAATGATATTTATGGGTCCAGTATGAAAATTGGATGAAACGTGGCCTTTCAGATTATGTGTTGTGCTTCACATGTATCCAGTCTGAAAATGTATGAAACGTGGTACCCGAAGGAGAGAAGATTGTAGGCCGGTGCCTACGTACTAGTATCTTAGCTAGTACAAGAGCTACGGGGGTGGTAGCTCCCTTCCAGTAGCAGTTGAAAACTTTGGAGCATTGTAGCAGGTAGCAGCCTGCGTACTAGTAAATGGATCGGCTATTACAAGAACTATGGGGGTTGTAGCTCTCTCCAGGTAGAAGCCTGCCTACTGGTATAAGACTGCACCAGTACAAAAATATTGTAAAATGATTTTCTTATTAAGAAGAAGATTGAGATGACTTGCAGCAGGTGGTTTTCTCCCACATTGGGTTTCCACCTTATATCATGGTGTTCATGTGTGTGGCTTATGTGTGATGATCTGTTCTATTTTACTACACCTGTTTACTATTAATATGGTTGATAATGTTCTAATGCACTCATTAAGGATCAACTAACTGAATCATAAGAAGTTGTGGAAGTAGCATATATGAATCTGAATATGGAAATGAAAAAGTTTTATTGATGTGATAATACTGATTCACCCCCCCTCTCAATATTATTTCCAACAATTGATATCAGAGCAGGTCCTTTTGTAGAAGCTTGATCGCTTGAAGGAGATCCGTGGAACAATGGGAAATAAGCTTAAGAAGAAAGCGCCTAAGCAGAAGAAGACATCTCAGAAGAACTATGCTAGTGGGAGAATCGATTGGGGATTATGTGGAAGAAGCACTTCAAATTCAGAATCATTTCAGAATGAAGATGAACTATCAGGTATGAATTTGTTATCCTCTGATTTTCCAGCTATCTATCCATTTGGAAAAGATGAAAGTGATAGCGAAACAACTGAATTTTCTTTTATGGGTGAGCAAGAAAGATATCAAATAGATGCAGAATTTAAAAGGCTTACAGACAAAATTAGAGATCAACAAGATCTATTGAACAAAAGGGAATGTGTCTTCAAAGAAGAAGCTGCCAAATTAAAAGCTCAACTAGAGGAATGAAACAAGGTAAGGAAGTTATTCAAGGACAAATATCAAAAGTTGCAAGATGAAGTAACATCACTAAGAGATGAAATCAATGAAAGAAGCACAACCATCAAGAAACTTAGAGATAGATCCAGTTACTATGAAAGTATTGAAGCTACGATCTGCTTGCTAAAAGAAGATCTTGAAGAATCAAAGAAGCAGAATAAAGAACTACTCCAAGCTCATGAAAATGAAGTTCTTGAACTAAGACGTTAGTTGGAAGAAGAAAGAAATGCTGAAGAAAACGTGAAGAAGCAGTATCTTGAAAAGGAAGAGCAACATCAAGTTGAGGTAAATATTCTAAAAGATAAATTAGAAGAAAAGGATAAACTGTTACGATTTCAAGATAGTACTAAAGTATTGGATGATATTCTTAATAGTCAAAGGTCTCCTGCTATCAAAACTGGTCTTGGTTTTCATAAATCTATTGAAGGTGAATCTAGTTCACAAAGTAAGACAAGGGACTCGACTGCAAAATCTGAAATGCTCAATAAGGAGATGAAAGGTCAATCTCATCATCAACAAAGGAAAGAAATTCTTCAAAGAAAATCTTTTACTCCTCCTATGAATAATGTTGAATGTTATGTATGTCATAATCTTGGACATGTTGCAGCCAGATGTAGAAGAAGAAGGTTTCAAGACCATCATGCAGAAAGATCATCACATTCAAGGTACTTTAATGGATATTGCTTTGCTTGCAATATGTTTGGTCACAGAGTTGTTGATTTCTATATAAGAAATATGAGACATGTAAGATGTTACACATGTAACAAGCTTGGACATATAGCTAAGGAATGCAGGAACAAAGTATGGGCACCATACCAAAAGGAGAAAACATCATCATCACACTTGAAGATGTGGAAGAAGAAAGAAGTACAGTTAGAAAGAGGTGGCACAACACAACATACAGACATAACAGAATCAGAGGGAGCTGGAAGTGCAAAACTTCAGTGTCCTAAATCTCATACACAAGTTTCTTAAAGAGAAGTCACGTATATATGCGAGTTGGTTATGGCATAGTCGCATATATGATTGTTTGAGGAAAGGCAGTAGGGAGAGGTTCAGGAAAAGGATCAGTTATGATTCAGTTTATTATTTGCGCTGTTTGATAATGGTTACAATTTGCTGATGATGTGTGGAAATGACTTGATGGTTAGAAGTGTTTTGTTTCTAACTTGATAATGATGATGTCTCGATACTTCTTGCTGATATGCATGATCAGATCTGACAATAAACAAGATGGCACAGGTTTAGGGGGAGCATATGCTTTTAATGCATTGTTGGCATAATGGTTAATAGTCCTTGGTGATGATGCTTATATGGATAAATGATTCATCTTGCTATGATATATTCTTGGGGTTACATAGTTGATATTTAGATCAGATTTGTGGTTGATTCTCTAATGGTGCTTACATGGTGATCTTCATAAGGATAAGAAGAAGTACATAGCTTGAATTCACATCTTCTTTACTTGATGATGAGTCACTCATATGCTGTTGTCGTCATATGCATAAAGATCATATATTACAGTTATGATGCAGGATTCCTATTGTTCTTGGCACATATATGGATGAGGATTGTTGGCTGGATACATGGATGATTATTCAAAGTTGCATTGTTGGAGACATGATGATGATGATAGGTTGTTTCATACATACGTTGATTGATGCAGATATTCCCAATTGATGATACTTGGTTCATGAAGATCTGGATGGCTATGGTGTTTCTCACATATGATATAATGTGAATGATTCTGTATATACAGAATTCTGTTCAAAAGGATGAGTTGATACGGACATACCTTGATGATTCATGCACTAATACAAGTTGCTGGTCTAGTTGCTATTGACAGATGCTATGGAGCAGATCATACAGTGTTGTTGCTGATGTTTACCATGATCTTATTTAGGTGTTTGGTCTTTGTTATAAATGTCATGTATATCATTCGATGTAAAGGTCATATCAAGACTCATGATGTAATAGTGTGTCTCTATCTAATGTAGTCATTTGATGAGATCTCTTCAGGTCATGTAACGACCTATGTTGGTTTCCCCACTATGCCTGGGATGAATGATGTTATTCTCTTATGTTATCATATGTAAAATTTTGGTATATCACCATTGTGATGGGAGATAGATGTATGTATGAGTCTTTGGTGATAGGAAGGTCATTTATGATGTATAGAGTCATGTTCTTCTTGTAGAACATCTTTTTGCAGACCTTGCTTACAGTCAGGGGGAGCATGAAGAGCATATTTCAGCAGAGCAGAGATTTCAGCATGGATAGATTGGTGCACCATGGCATATACAAAGGGGGAGCTCATTCAGAGATTTCAGCAGGTACTCAGGGGGAGTATGGACAGCAAAAGAAGAGAATATCTTGGTTCGCCCTTTGCCCTTGATATCAAAGGGGGAGAGTGATTTGGTATTGTTTCCATCAAGTCCAAAGGGGGAGATTATTGGCATTATGATGCATGTGTTGTACTTGATGGCAACCAACTCGTAGAAGATCAACTCACTTATATATATCTAGATGAATCTACGGAAGAGATATCAGATGTGATAGAATGCATGGGATGCCAGACAACTCAAAGGAATCAGATGATAGTTCTCAGTATGACAAGTTAGCTTTGCCATCAAGTCCAAAGGGGGAGATTGTTGGCATTATGAGACAAGCGTTGTCCTTGATGGAAAATCACATAGATGATAAATTATAGTGCAACAAAGTTATTTTCAAGTTCACGCACTTTCATGCAGAGAAAATTTCCTTTCATGTAGAGAAAAGTTCACGCACTTTCATTAAGATAAAAGTTTCTTTCATGTAGAGAAACGTTCACGCACTTTCATGAAGATAAAAGTTTCTTTCATGTAGAGAAAAGTTCACGCACTTTCATGAAGATAAAAGTTTCTTTCACGTAGAGAAAAGTTCATGCACTTTCATGCAGAGAAAAGTTTCTTTCATGTAGAGAAAAGTTCACGCACTTTCATGCAGAGAAAAGTTTCTTTCATGTAGAGAAAAGTTCACGCACTTTCATGCAGAGAAAAGTTGCCTTAATGCAAGAGAAAAGTTCACGCACTTTCATGGTTGGTTCATGGTATTAGTCCGACAGTTTTGATCCTATGGTTTTGGTCCGTGGTATTGCATCCAAAACTGTTGATCCCAAGTATTGGGTCCGTGGTATTGTGTTATTATGGTTTTGGACCATGGTATTGTGAAAGGCCTTAGACTATAAAAGAGGAAGGAGATCATTTGGCAAAGCATCATATGAATTATTGAATATCTGATAAAGTGATAGATCTGGAATACTGTGATTGGGTTATGATGCAGATCTGGATCTGAGCTAAAGAGGGATCTCACCGGTTGATGGAGAACAAGATCTAAGGATAGATCGGGATCAAATGGTTTGAAATGAAATATCTCTATATAGTTGATTATGCTTATTCTAGATCTGTCTACTGACGCTTGTAATGATCTGAACTGGGTATAACTTAAGTTTGAAATCGCTGCAAGTCATGACTGAATATTTATAGATCTGTACACGGGTTGGCTTTGGTGAAAGTGCGTATGTACGCAGGTTTGGTTCATTGTAGTAGCGTATACCATTTGAGCTATGATGTTTAAAGTTACAGGTGGTTCAGGTTGTTGATGTGTTCTGATGACTGTTTAACGGTGTCAGTGTTCTACATATTCAGTTTGATTGATTGTGTTGATGGATAAGATCTAATAATGGATCAGGATCATAATGACTCATATTTATGTGATCTAATGGACTAAGATCTGATTGTTGACACACATATTATCCTTGTATATGTATTGATCTGGTCATTGGGTGATTCAGAAGATTGATTGATTATGTGCTTCAATGATATTTATGGGTCCAGTATGAAAATTCGATGCAACGTGGCCTTTTAGATTATGTGTTGTGCTTCAGGTGTATCCAGTCTGAAAATGTATGAAATGTGGTACTCGGAGGAGAGAAGATTATAGGTCGGCACCTACGTACTAGTATCTTAGCTAGTACAAGAGCTACGGGGGTGGTAGCTCCCTTCCAGTAGCAGTTGAAAACTTTGGAGCATTGTAGCAGGTAGCAGCCTGCGTACTAGTAAATGGATCGTCTAGTACAAGAACTATGGGGGTTGTAGCTCTCTACAGGTAGAAGCCTACGTACTGGTATAAGACTGCACCAGTACAAAAATATTGTAAAAGGATTTTCTTATTAAGAAGAAGATTGAGATGACTTGCAGCAGGTGTTTTTCTCCCACATTGGGTTTCCACCTTATATCATGGTGTTCATGTGTGTGGCTTATGTGTGATGATCTGTTCTATTTTACTGCACCTGTTTACTGTTAATATGGTTGATAATGTTCTAATGCACTCATTAAGGATCAACTAACTGAATCATAAGAAGTTGTGGAAGTAGCATATATGAATATGAATATGGAAATGAAAAAGTTTTATTGATGCGATAATACTGATTCACCCCCCCCCCCCCTCAATATTATTTCCAACAAGAAGGATATATCAAGAAGAAAAAGGTAATAGTGTTGATTGATTTGGGTAGTACCCATAATTTTATTCATTATAAGATAGCCAAGGAATTGAATTGCTTCCTATATCCAACAACAAAGTGTCAAGTGATGTTTGCAAATGGAGGAACTATAAATTTCTTTGGAAAGTGCCATAATATCAAGCTAACCATCGGGGAATATGTAATGAATAGTCCAATGCTTTCCATTCCAGTGGGTGGTGCTGATGTTGAACTAGGAGTCCAATGGTTACAATCTTTTGGGACAATAGCTTTCAATTTTCAAGAACTTTTCTTGATTCTTTTTTGGGAATGAAAGGAAGTTAAAATAAGGGGTATCACAGGGAAACCAGGAAAGATAATAATCTCTAATGACATGAAAAATATTTTGAAGAAAGAAAAACATGGCGTAATTGCACAATTATGCTCACTAGAGGTTTAAACATCGAAATCATCTATTTCTCCATATCTCCAAAAAGTCTTGGACAATCATTCCAAGGTGTTTGACACTCCCAAAGGCCTCCCACCTATTCGTGATCATGACCATGCTATTCATTTGATTCCAGGAAGTGTTCCTCCAAACACTAGGCCTTATAGTTATCCTTATGCCCAACAAAGTGAAATTGAATGTATGGTTGAAGAAATGTTATAGGCTGGTATAATTCAACTTAGTCAAAGTTATTTCTATGCTCCAGTAATATTGGTGCACAAGAAGGATGGATGATGGCATATGTGTCCGTATTATAGGGAGCTCAACACGCTCACTATTAAAGATAAATTTCCCATTCCCGTCATTGATGAATTATTGGATGAATTACATGAAGCAGTTTACTTCACCAAGTTGGATCTTCGTTCAGGATATGATCGGATTAGAACGAAGAATGAAGAAATTATGAAAACAACATTCAGAACTCATGAGGGTCATTATGAATTTTTTATCATGCCTTTTAACCTTACTAATGCAGCTTCCACATTTCAAGGTTTGATGAATTCCATTTTTAAACCCTTCCTTAGAAAATTTGTGTTAGTATTTTTGATGATATACTAATCTACAAAAGGTCTTGGAAGGATCATGTTCAACATGTTGATAGGGTGCTCAAACTATTGGAGGATAAACAATTATATGCAAAAACATTCAAATGGTTGGAGTACAGGATGTGGAATATTTTGGTCATATTGTATCTCATGAGGGTGTTAAGGTAGACCCTAACAAAATTAAAGCCATTAAGGAATGGAAAATCCCCACAACCATAAAGCTTCTTTGAGGATTTCTTGGGTTGATAGGGTATTATTGTAAGTTTGTTAAGAATTATGGGAGAATAGTGACACCTCTAGCATCATTATTGAAGAAATATGCATTTTCTTGGACTCCATAAGCAAATAAGGCCTTTGAACATATTAAAGAGGCAATTTCCAAGCACCAGTCTTAGCTATGCTAGACTTCACAAAAACCTTTATTATGGAATGTGATGCCTCAAGAAATGGAATTGGTGCTTTTTTAATGCAAGAAGGAAGACCCATTTCTTTTGAAGGTTGTCCAATCAAAGGAAAGTATTTAAACAAAACTATTTATTAGAAGGAAATGTTGGAGATACTACATGCACTAAAACAATGGTGGCCTTACCTAATAGGAAGGTACTTCAAGGTAAAAACAAATCATGATAGTCTTAAATATTTTTTGGAACACATATTATCTTTAAAAGAGAAGAAAAATTGGGTGACAAATATGTTAGGTTATGACTTTGAAATCATCTACAAAAAGGGAAGAAAAATCTTGTTGCAGATGCACTCTCAAGAAAGGATGAGGATGTGGAATCATTTCTTTATGCCATTTCTATTATCCAACCTAAGTGGATAACCAAATCAAGGGATGAATGGAAGAATGATTAAGAGGTGTGGACACTCATTCAAAAGTTGTAGCAAGATCCCTGTGTATCTGATACATTTAGCTAGAAAAATGATTTATTATGGTACACAGATCACTTATATCTTTGTAAGAATTCCCAAATCAAACAAAATATTCTTTTGGAATTGCACACCTCTCCCTTAGGAGGGTACTCAGGATTTTTAAAAACTTACCATGGGGTCAAGAAGGATTTTTTTTGGGATGGAATTAAATTTGATATTCATAAGTTTATGGAAAAATATTTGGTTTGCCAAAAAAAAAAGTTGAGACAATTAAGACCTTTAGCCATTCCAAGTCAGCGTTGGGAGGAGGTCTCAATGGATTTTATAATAGGTTTGTTGGAAGAATCACCGCACCTCTATAGAATCCTTAATTTCCACCCTGGGGATCCTAGTTACTGTTTGTTACGTTTACCAACACCTGCGGGTTTTGGTGTAACGGCAAACCTCCACATGGTATCAGAGCTTGGACCCAGGTTCGATTCCCCCAAGTTGCGTTTGAGGGGGGGTGTTGGAAGAATCACCGCACCTCTATAGAATCCGTAATTTCCACCCTGGGGATCCTAGTTACTGTTTGTTACGTTTACCAACACCTGCGGGTTTTGGTGTAACGGAAAACCTCCACAAGGTTTACCTATGTTTGAAGGAAAGAGTGTTGCCATGGTGGTAGTTGATAAACTTACCAAGTATGCACACTTTTGTGCATTATCTCATCCTTTGAAAGCCAGTACAATTGCTATTGAATTTACGGAAACAATTCAAAAGCTTCATGGAAACCCAAAGATTATAGTAAGTGACAAATATCCCATTTTCTTTGGAAATTTTTGGACGGAATTATTTTCTTGTCTCGGTACTCAATTAGCTCATAACTTATCTTATCTTCCTCAATTTGATAGGAAAACTAAGATAGTGAACACATGTTTGGAAGGATATCTTTGTTTCTTTATATCTTAATAACAAACACAATGGGTCAAGTGGTTACCTCTAGCTGAATGGTGGTATAATACTTCCTTCATACTACAACAAAAATGACCCCATTTATGGCACTTTATGGACATCATCCACCATCCATCACATCATCTTTAAGAGAAAATTCTAAGGTTCAAGCAGTGGAAGATCACATCGAGCATAAAAAAAAAGTTCTCAAACTCTTAAAGGATAACCTCACTATGGCGCAAATTTGAATGAAACAACAAGCATATCAAGATCGCAGTGAAAGAAGTTTTGATGTAGGTGACTGGGTATTCTTATGACTACAACCATATAAAAAAATGTCTCTTAGGCAACACAAGAAGGATAATAAATTATCACCCAAGTACTATGGTCCTTACAAGGTGTTGCAAAAGATTAGTACTGTGGCATACGAATTGGAGCTTCCTACACCTTCCTGAGTACACCTAGTTTTCCATGTTTCATGATTAAAGAAGGTTATCAGTGACAAGCTTCCAGTTCAAACAGTGTTTCAAAAACTTGACGAAGAAGGAAAAATCATATTTGAGCCTGAAGAAGTCATGGGAACAAGAACTTGACAACTACAAAATGGATCAACTTCAGAGTATCTCATTAAGTGGAAGAACTTACCCGCTGAAGATTCCCCATGGGAGGATGATAATTCTATACATAAGCATCAAAAACTACTCAAGCGTTAAGAAAAACACTCTTTTGAAGGAGAGGGACATGTTAGGTCCCTATAATACTATTGTAGCCCCCTTATTGTTTTTGTTGTGCCCCATAAAAACCCACTATTGTTATTGTTGTGCCCTTACATTATTATTGTTATGTAGGCTTTGATTATATTGTGACCCCTTAGACTCCCATATATACAAAGGATGGCTTGTTATTTGAATTATCCAAGAATTGTTCATTTGTGTAATGTAAAGGAGGTTTCCCCCTCGAAGATGATAATTTTTAAGTCACTGATCTATATTTTCTTCTATTTTGTGAGCTGGTTGCATAACAAATTAGTCCCTTTACACATATTTGAAATTTCACCTTCAAAGGGGACATAAGTCATCCCTAAAAAACAAGTGTTCAATTAGCCTTCTAACTAGGACTAGAAAACTTAAAAATGTGCCAATAATCCTTCCAAAATAAACCATTTTTTTTTTTCCAAAATAAACCAAAAGCCTTTAAAAATGTGTAAAAAATCCTTCCCCAGAAAGTCCCTCCCAATTATCTCTTCTTCACTTCTAGTTCATGAGGTATGAACCTTGGAACTCCTTTTCTTCACTTTTTTGAACATGTATGAACTTGCTTGAGTGTATGACTTGAAATTATCCTTCTTGTGTCTATTTATAGTGCATTCGAGGTCTAGACTATGCTGACTTATCCATTGGATGAGATGACTTGTCAACTGGCTGGACTAGCTTGTGCAACTAGTAGAATGTACAATGAATATTCAAAAAACCATTTATCCTCAACCATGAGGAGTTAGAGGGAGTGCCATATACCATTATTCCACTTGAGTTAGGTAAATGGAGTAAAAATTCATTCAAAGATAGGGTATCCAAATGGGGCATGAAAAGTCCAAAAACAATTTTTAAAAATGTGTTATTTGAATATGTAACTTTGTCTTTCATTTGGACAACCATTAACATCAATGACAACATCTTTAAGAAATCTACCCCCTTGTCATTGATGACAACCATCATACTCCCCTTATGATCATGCTCCCCCTGTATTTATGATTCTTGATCTTCCTATCCTCATTTGACATCAATAGAAAAGGGTAAAACCCCCTAACACTGTATCTTTCCTTGTCTTTCTTTGATGAAGATTGTGAAAATAAATTTGGAGTATAAATTACTCCCAATTTCTATCCGAGATACTCAAATTTCTCGTTGGGAATTGGTTTGGTGAATATGTTTTCAATCTGTTCCTTCCTAGAAACATACTGTAGCTTGATATTATTTTTTGTGTCTTTCTCCCTTAGAAAGTGAAAGTTGATAGAAATATGCTTGGCCTTGGAATGCATCAGTGGATTCTTGGAGATGTTTATTCCACTGGTGCTGTCACAAAGTATCAAAATAAGCTCATCATATTTTTTATTGTATGTATTGCAATATTTTCTTCATTTAGAGGAATTCAGTACAACATGTTTCTGCTGCATATATTCTCATTTTGTTGTAGACAAGGATACTGAAGATTGCTTCTTGCTCGACCAAGATACTAAACAATCTTCCTAGTAGAAGGATGCTGCACTTGTACATCTTTTCTCATTTATACTTCTTGGCCAATTTGTATCTATGTAACTTACCAATGTCAATTCCTTTCCTTTCGGATACCACAACACAATGTTTATTGTTCCTTTTATATATATGAAGATCCTTTTCATTGTTAGAACATGATTTTCCTTCGGCGCTTCTTGAAATCTTGCAACCTATCCAGCTGCTTGCATTACATTTGGTCTTGAAGATGTCACATAGAGTAGGCTACCAATCATTGATCTATATAGACTTTAATCCACTTCATTAGATTCATCTTCTTTGCTCAACATGCATTCGATGACCATATGAGTGCTCATAGGTTTACAACCTTCCATTTTGAAAATTTTCAACACTTATTTTATGTACTTGGTTTGAGAGATGAAAATTCCCCCATCTAGCTGAGGCATCTAGAGTCTAAAAAAGAAAGTTAAATCCCTAAGAATTTAAAAGCATTTCAAATTCATTTTGCATATCTTTTGCAAAGTTATAACTTAATCTATTGTAATCACTTCCAAATATGATGTCATCAACATTTACTTCAGTGATGATCATATTGTCTTGATCTTCCTTTATATAGAGATTATTGTCTTCATTTCTATTTCCAAATCCTTGTTGCTACAAATACCTGTCCAATTTTGAGTTCCAAGCTCTACGGGCTTCCTTAAGTCGTACTGAAATTTCTTCAATGTACAAACATAGTCTTCATATTTGATAATAGGAATCCTTATAGTTTTTTTATGTAGACTTATTCTTCTATCTCCCCATTAAGAAAGGGTGATTTTACATGCATTTGATACACTTTGATTCTTTTGGAGCATGCATAAGCTAAGAGAATTATGATTTCTTCCATTTTGGCTACTCGAGAAAACATTTCTTCAAAGTCTGTGCCTTCAACTTGGGCATATCCTTTGAACACTAGCCACTTACTTTGTTTTTGTTCACCTTTCCATCTTCATTTAGTTTATTTTTGAAGACCCATTTTGTACCAATCCCATTTTTTTTCTTGGGCCTTAGAACAAGTTCCCATGTAATTCTTATCAGTTTTATTTAGTTCTTCTTCCATGGCATTGATCCAATGTTCATAATTTCTAGCTTCCTCAAAGTTACTTGGTTCAATTGTGAACAATAGTGACAGAATCCCATGCTTCGGTGTTTGTGCTTATTTTCTTCTTCTGGTTTCTACTCCTGCACTTTTCTCCCCAATGATTTGTTATGGTGGATGATGCTTTTTATACCAACATTTAGGTGTCCTGGAAGGAATCTGGAAATATTTCTAACTATCTGCTTATTTTTGGTAACTTCTGGCTACTTCTCTTCTTGGTGTCCCTCTTCTTGTTTTTCTTCCTCTTCCTTTTCTTCAAATATATGTGGATTTTTTCTTTGCTTCTTAGTTTTCAACAAGTTTATTTCACCAATTTTTACATTAATTCTTTCGACTATCTTGTTTAGTCTATGATTGTAGCACTTGTGTGCTTTTCTTTTACATGAGTACCCAACAAGCATTCCTTCATCTATTCAGGAGTCAAACATTCATAACTTATGGTCTTCCCTCTTTATCTAACATTTGCTTCTAAATATTATAAAATGCTTAACACTAGCTGGTATTTCCTTCCATAGTTCATAAGGAGTTTCATCATTGTTTCTTCTGAGCAACCCTATGTTCAAAATGTGAACAATTATATGTATTGCTTGTACCCAAAAGATATTACTTAGCTTGGATTCATGCAACAAAGTTCTAGTAATCTCTTCCACAATTTTGTTCTTTCTTTTAACCACTTCATTTGTTGAGGAGTTCTAACTATTGAGAAGTGTCTTCTTATGCCATGTTCTTCATCATAATCATTAAATTCATTTTAAGTGAATTCTCCTCCATTATATGATCTCAAGCATTTTATTTTCAAATCGGTTTCATTTTCAACAAGTTCCTTGAATATTCAGAATTTTTCGAAATCTTCTAACTTCTTCTTAAGAAAGAAAACCCAGGTCATCCTTGTATAGTCATTAACAAGCAACATGAAGTATTTTTTTCCATCTAGTCCTTTTTCTCTTGTAGGTCCACATAAATTAGTATGCACACATTTTTGTTGTGGAATGTTCCTTAGTTTTGAAATCAACTCTTGTTTGTTTTCCATGATGGCAATTCTTGCACATAATATTTGAAGGCTTTGTAATTTCATGCATATCCCTTACAACTTCCTTCTTGTTGAAGTGTATATGCCCCAATATTCTATGCCAAAGCCAATTTTCTTCTTCCTCTCCCAGAAAACATCTTTCCTTTCTAATCTCATTTAGGATGTATATGTTGTTTGGAGTTCTTATTGTTGTTGCAACCAATTTCCTTAAATCCTTCTTTCCTTATTTCACATTATTTTGAATTGAATATAAGTGTGTGTCCTTGATCACACATTTGGCCAACAAAAAAAAAGTATGCTTCATATTTTCAACAATTAAAACATTTTCTTCCACCACAACTTTTCTTCCAAGGCTAATTGTGCCTTTCCCTATAATTTGGCAGGGTTATCATTGCCAAAAGTGACAAATCTTCCTTTTTCTTTCTTCAATGTTACAAACCTATTTATGTATCCACTCATATGCTTTGAGCAACCACTATCAATATACCATTGAATTTTTCTTCTTTGGGCATGTAACACAAACCCACATACCCCAACGTTTAAATCTTCCTACTTCCTTTTCCAAGTTCTTGGTTGTTCCCCCATATGATGGTCAGGAAGCTTCCTTTATTTCCCTTGAAGGAACTATCAAATTGCTTCTATAATTTCTAGACATGTCTCCAAAATTGTTACATTTGTAACAATATATTTCATAACTAAGAGTGCCAAATATATCACGATATTTTCTACCATAACCACCTTTGTAGTTTTTTGGGACTTTCATAGCTATTTATTGTATTTCTACATTTTGGGTAGGATTTAAAATTTATAGCCTTATGCCCAGTATTATTGCAAGAATAACACAAGGCACGATAAATATTCTACTACCTGAGTGTAGATTGTATTCTCAATGGTGTTGTTCTTTTGAAGTAATGATATTCTTCTTGAATCCTCTTCATTGCTAGTTGCTGTACATCCTCCTCTGGTGGCTTGTATTCTTCCTTCTTGATGGGACCCTGAATGCATCGACATAACTTCCTTGATTTGCTTCATTTTCTGTCATCATAGAGATTGAACATTTATCATTATTATTTTGTTTATATCCTAGTCTAAACCTTTCATTGAACGATTTCTGGTTGCTGATGATTTCATTCAACATTTTTGTGCTATTTTTGAAATTCTATTGTGTATCCTTTCTTCCGTAGTTCCTTACTCTAGGAGACTATCTCAACTTCTAGATTCCTGGTTATTCACTCCTTCTCTTCTATCACTTGAGTGTTTCTTAAATCACTTTGTCTTCCTTTGATTGTACTTTCAAATTTATGACAAACCACGTATTCTCTTCAGAGTTCTTATTGGGACTTTTTAAAATTTCCTTTATTTTCTTCACCTATTCCTTGAGTATTGTTAGTTTTTGGTAGCATCGGAAGTGATCTAGCTTTGAAAATTGGTGGAGAGGCTGAGGCACATGAGTTATAAAGAACCCAGAAACCATTTGGTGAAATTCCACCCGAATTTTATTTTATTAAAATAATTAATATTTTTAATGGAGTTCCTAAGTCTAAATGTAGGGAAATTAAAATATTAATGGGTATTAATCAAAATATGGGTGAGAATGATCTAGAAGGTGGATCAAGTCATGTTTTAATATTAGCCATTGATTAGAGACTCAATCTTGGCTGTTGAAGACTCAACATGAAAAGTATAAAATGGAGGCTTGGGGTTCATTTGAAAATACACAAAGAGAGAGAGAATTGATCTGGAGTTTCATTTTTGGGGCTAGGAAGCTCAGAAATTTGAACTAAGTGATCATTCAGCAGCAAAGGGACAGTGAGAATTTTGAAGAACAAATTTCCAGAGAATATTGTCAGAGAAGTAGAGAAAGCTTGTAGAGAGGTAGTGCAGTAACCAGGAAAGGCTGACGCTCGGCCAGTCTGGGCCCACATAGTCCTGATGTAGAGCCAGAAAGATGCATGTCACGCAAAATCCAACAATGTCGGAACAACTAGGAGAGTTGACACAGATGGCATAGAAGTTGACGCAGAGCCTGAAAGGCTGATATAAAGCCTACACAGGGCAAGCACAGAAATAGCTAGGGTTATCCAGTCTTGTGTTGGATCAGCCAGAATTCTGCTGGGTGAAGTGAGGTAAAACTCACTCAGATTTTCCACCAGTGTTTCCTCTGTAAAGGATTGCTAGATGAACATCCTAGATTTGTATTCAAATATTTATCTTGCATAATAATAAACCCTCAGAATTGCTGCATCAATTTTCCCGCATTAGGTTTTTCTGGGGACTATTGTGTCCAAAAATAAGTGTGTCCTATGTATCTTGTTCTTTGATCTATTTTCTGTTTCATGAGATCAAATATTTAATTAGTGTGGATTGTAGAAGTAATTTGCTTCATTATTCAGAAGAGTAACTTGGTTAATGTATGTTAAAAAATAAATTAGGTGAAGTAGATTCAAATTTGTTGTAGTAGGGGTTCCTTCGAGTGTAGGAATTTTCACAAGTATGCTATTTTTCTTCCTTGTTCTTCTAAGATATCTTAAGGCACTAACCAATTCTGCCTCAAGATCCAATTCTCCTTCTTCTTTTTCATAATTTCCTTAATAATTTTCAAGAGTATTATTTTGAGTATCTAATTCCATGAAGAGCACTCTGTCATAGTCATTATCACTCTCATCATCTTCATCAGACAAGCTACTATCTTCTCTTGAACAAAGACTTTTATTCTTGAAGAAATTCCCTCGTTCTTTCCTTTGTTTCTTTTCTAATATTTATTTTTTCCCTATAGCTTTATTCTTTATTAGTATTTAACCCCTTTGCAAACAAACATTTAGAAGCAAAATGATCAATTATACCACATTAAAACATTTTAAAGGAAGTTTTCCTTTATATTTTCCAATTCCTCTTTTCAAAATTTTGAGATAGTTGGATTCTTCTTCATTGTTTGAATGATCACTACAACTAGAGTTTACTTTTTAGTTTTTCTTGTCTTCTTGGAGGCCTTCAAAACTGCTTCCCTTATGGAAAGATTTTCTTATTATGTCCTTGTTTCATATGCTGCAAAAATTCCATGTAACTCATCCATGCTCAAAGTAGCTAGATCTTGTATTTCTTCTAAAGCTAATATTTTAGAATCAAATATAATTGGGAGAGATCTTAGTATCTTTTGAACAATAATTCTTTCTGCGATATTCCCACCTAGTCCTCTCATAGTATTCATTATCTCATCAACATGGAGAAAGTAAGCTGCAATATATTCAACTTCCTTCATCTTTAAGTGTTCAAACTGTCCTCTATAAGTTTGAAGCTTGGCCCCTTTTAATTTTTCATCTCCTTCATACACATTCTTGAGATTTTCCCATATTTCATTTGTTGATTCATAAATTGTGATCTTGTTAGCCCTTCCATAATGATGTACATAACCTTTGAATTACTTTAATAAATTCTTCTTCCAACTAGATTCGTTGGAATAGAAGCTGGTAACCAAGCTTTGTTACCAATTATGGGAATATTCAATAAAACTGAGAGGGAGGTGAATCAATATTGACAATTTTTGAGAATAAAAAAACTTGAAAATGTATACCAAGATATAAAACAAATCATATATAATAGAAATATATAGTACACAAAGATTTCTAATTGGAAACCGAAAGAGAGAGGAAACCACTGAATGATTTTCTTAATATATTAAAGAGTGCATTAAAATCTATCAGCACCAAGTAAAAGGAAGCACTTACTCCCCAGTTTATCAACACCAACTAAAAAGAAGCACTAACTCCCTTATTTATCAGTACCAAATCTTGCACAAGAGTTAATATTAGTTAAAGGAAGAACTTCCCTCAACATATGATCCTTGTACTCGACTTCCTTATCAGTAGAATTTGACCTCAAAAGGCCCTGAACTATGATTGAAACTTGGACTTTAATGCACCTAAAATCAACCTTCAAGCAATCACAACTCAGCTTCTAGAACTCTTCCTCCTCCATAGAGTTCAACCTCCTCAACAAAGAGCAGTGTTAGGTTTTCAAAAACATACCTAATAATTTCCTTCAAACACACTAGGATTTGGCCTTCAAAATAGGCATGAGTTCGACCTTGTTTGTACGAGAACTTTGGTCCTAAAATTCAGCCTCAATAGGGACATGTCACTACTCTCGAGACAAGCTTGGAACTCTACTTTCCATACTAGAATTCGACCCTCTACAGAGATCTAAAACTCGGGCTTCAAAGGGGACAAAATTTGGCCGTCAAGAACATGTATGAAATCAGAGTTCTAACCAAGACCAAAAACCTTAAAAAATGTGCCAAAAATCCTTCCAAAACAAGTCAAACATCCAAGTTTCCAAAATAAGCTAAAAACCCTTAAAAATTGTGTCAAAAATCCTTCCCCAGAAAGTCTCTCCAAATCAGTTCCTCTTCACTTCTAGTTCATGAGGTATAAACCTCAGAACTCCTTTTCTCTTCTTGTTTGAACAAATCCAAACTTTCTTCAGCGGGTGACTTGAAATTTCCCTTCTTACATCTATTTATAGTTCATTTGAGGTCTATACTGGGCCGACTTGTCCACTGGTTGGACTGATTGTGCAACTGGTAGAATTTATAGTGAGTATTTGAAAGATCATTTCTCAACAAATGTGAGGATTTGGGGGATTTCCATATATCGTTGGAAAGGTCTCAGGATAATATTTCAATTTTATATGTTATGCTTCCATTTGATTAGGTAAATGGAGTAAAAATTCATTAAAAAGTAGGGTATTCGAAATGAGAAACAAAAATCCATAAACAGTGTTTCAAAATGTGCTATTTGAATATGTGACGTTATGTTTAATTTGGACAACCTTTGACATTGATGACAACTTCTTTTGATAGTTACTACTCTAATTAGCATCTAGAAAGAAAGTGCAAGGCGACGTTGTGATTCTCACCTTTTCTTTCTTAAAGTTTCATAAAATGTCTTGTTTTGAAATTCTTATACAAGCTTAGAACATGAGCCAAATGTGAATGAAAATAAAATGAAAATAATACTCAATTCTCATGAATATTAGAGTTACAGGTTGTTATCCTTGAATTTATATATGGTGTATTGTACATATAAAAAATTATTGTGATGAAAATATCCATAAATATATCAGTTTGAAAGCCCTTTTGATAACACGAAAGCAATTTCCATAAATCAACTCATTTAAATGTTCTTTTATGCCAATACATAGAGGAAATTCTTGATTGTTGGAAAGTGAGGAGTAAGTTACTTTGAGAGGAGAAAAACCACAATGAATTTGAAATCAATCCTTTTGAAAGACATATATACATTTGCAAATTGGAATTTTGGAAAATTTAACATGGAATGAGCACCAACATCTGCTTACATCAAATGGACCAACTACCATTCAATTTTTATTCTAAATGACTTCATTTCTTAACCTAAACATAAAATATACAAGGTAATGGCATGTGTGTTTCTATCCTAACACATAAAAATCCATGCATAATGATAATATACTACATATCTATGAGCACCAAAAGGGGCGCTTTAGTAAACTATTTTCTTTATTAAAAATGTATCTCGTGTATTATAGTAAGGGATTTAGTAATTCTTATAAAATTATGTGTAGTGGACCATTTTCTCTATCAAACTTGTTTTAAAATATTTGCAAAAATAATCTTAAATATCCCAGGTGCATTATAATAAGTAATTTATTAATTCTAATGGAATTATATTTAGGTAAAATTTAAAATCTATCTTATAAGATCAATATATATTACGCCATGGAATGATTTGAGTGCCAAGTAAGTAGATAAAGTGAGGGGTTACCATTAATAATAATATATAATTTAGTTTTTACTAATTCCATCCATTTATTTGAAGCTTCTTCAAAGTAGGCTGTGTTTTTTGCTAACTAAATGAAAACATATGAATTCGAGGTGTGTTAAATAACATATAAGCATAATAAATTTTTAGAATAACATATAATGTTAATTGGGTTTTTAAATAATTCTATGTAATATAGGGTTAAACTTTTCATTTGATTATGTGATAAAATACATCTCATCATTCATCAAAATTTGAAGCATAGTGTGATTTATAATTTATATGACATTTTATGAATAGATTAGGTAAATGTTGGAGTAGCTCCGACAAACCCCACAGAATATGAAACAACCCCATGTAGGTGGAGATGGAAAAAGGTAGTAACGTCATTTTTTCATTTGATGAAGGATAGTAAGAGTTGGATAGAGAAAGTCTTGCACGTGAAAAGGTAAATAGTTTGATTTGGTTATGATCTTCAATAATATATGAAATTTTACTTGCAAATTATGTAATAAGAAAAATTTTGGATGAGAAGGATTCTTCCCCATTTAAGGCCTAAATTTTGACAAAGTTTTAAAATATTGGTTATAAGTTATGGTGATATGATTAATGGATGAGAAGGATTCTTCCCCATTTAAGGCCTAAATTTGACAAAATTTTAAAATATTGGCTATAAGTTATGGTGATATGATTAACGTAGGTTAGATGAGTTAGAGAATTGTTAGGAGTCATAAAGAATTGAGATGTCGGTTGCTAAATAGTGAACTTTGGAGGAAGGGGTACCCTGAGTAAAAACGATCGTAGATGGTTTAAAGGTTGAATGAAATGCCATTAGAAATAAGCTTAGAAAATGTAATAAGAGATAATAGACAAAAGAAAGGTCATAGTCTTTGATTGAAGGTGATCCAATGAATGGACACACTTCTTATGATATAGATTGTGTCTATTATTAGATGTTAACCTACAAGAGCCATTACTACAATGGAAGGAACTTTGATGTACATAAGGCTAAAAAAAAAACATTGGAAACAAGTTTGGAAGAGGTATAGATTTATGGCCATTATTAGATGTTATTTTATAAGTCATTGCTCTGATGTAACAAATTCCATTATAAAGAAAGTTTAGACAACACATTGGAAACAAACCTAGAAGAGCCATGAGAGAAAATGATCAAAAAGTGATTAGATAGTAAAATCAATAATATAAATATCTTAAATAGGAGATTGAACGTAAACCTAGAAGAACCATTAAAGAAAAAATAATCATAGTTCTAAGAACTTTATTAGAAGGTGATCCAGTGGTTAATCACATGAAGCCCAATGAAGACATCCAAAATGGACTTGGAAGAGCCATAAAAGAAAATGAGACAAGGAAAGATCCAAGAAATTTAATCGAAGGTGACCCAATGGTCAATCAAAGCAATCCTAGAGAAGGCTTTGCAAATAGAGTTAGGAGAGGCATCGAGAAGAAGGGACAAAGAAAGGATTAAAAAAATTGATGGAAAGTGATCTAATGGTCAAAAGAAAGCTAAAAAAAATGATAAAAATTAGATCAATGAAGCACATTAGGACAAAAAGTGGTTGTTATTGAATAATACAACAAATAAATGGATGGAGAAATATAAGACAAGATAATGCTATCAGTTGGGAGATCTATTCCATGGGGCCTTATATATGGTAGTATTACAATAAATGGTAAATAATATTGTAAAGGAGATATAACTTCATGAGTATAAAACCGCAATGGTGAGAGCCCCTATTTATTTGAGGAGAAGGAAACGAAATAGAATAAAGTTCATTGGAAAACCTTAGCCTTCATCTCCCACTCCAATCACCATAGAAGAATCACCTGGCCTTGAGAAGGAATGACCTAGAAAGGAAGAAGGGAAGAAGCTAAAGGTGACTCCCACATTGTCGAAGGGAAAAGAATTGCAGACACAACTAGAAGGTCCAAGCATTCAAATTTTAGTGCTATAAGAGCATACTGTAGCACTACATGAATATACAATAGAACAATATGAAGCTCCAAAGTACCCATCTTACTACTACTTTTGGATTGTGGCAAGGAAAGTACTTCCTATCCACCTAACACTAGTCTTATTCTTTGATTTCGAGGAGAAAAATGCTAGAACTCATAGGTGGAGGCAGATTATCATTAGAGAAAATTTCAGTCTAAAAGTGGTCTCCTAAGAAAAAATAAAGAAATTAATAAAAAATTTCATGTAGACAAGTTTTAAATATTACTTTACTTTTATCTATGTTCCGCAATATTTATTAGCATGAGATTTAACAAAAAATTTAATATATTATTTCTATTTTTTTACTTTTATTGAAATCCCTCAATATTTGGAATTTTTATTAAAATAATTGTCTATATATATTTTATATTTAAATTTAACTGTGAGTATTTATATTTTATATTTAACTATTTTTTTTTGGTGTTTTTCTAAAGCCGTTGTCTACTTAGGCCACAATTTACCCCGAAATATGTTTTTTGCTAGAATACAATAATGTCCTTTCTAGAATATACTTTTTTTTTAACTATTTAACTATTTTTTAACTATTTTATATTTCATATTTGACTATTTAAGTACTTTATATTTAACTATATATTTTATTTTTTTGGCCGAAATCTAGTAATTTGTCCTTTCTGGAATACAATTTTTAACTATTCATTTACTTTGTATTTATATATTTAATTATTTTATATTTAACTATATATTTTATATTTTTGAATGGTAATTTGTCCTTTCTAGAATATGTTTTTTAATTATTTAGTTATTTTATTTTTATCTATTTTTTGATTTTTTTGCGGCATGGTTATTAATGTCAAATGAACCCACATTTTTAATTTATATTTTTTCGCTAATATCAAGATTTACATTACATTATTATTTTCTTTGATATTCTAATTCATATGGGTAAGGTTAGTAAACAATATTAATAAAATATTTCACAAATACCCAAATTAATAATAAAATATGTTGAAAATGCAACAAGAAAAATCTTAGTTGATTTTCCTTGGTCAAACTAGAGAAAATTTGACTTTCCATTTCAATAGATAACTTGGATGAGTTAACTTGAGTGACATGGATTGTGTCACCCTATTAGCTTAGTTAATTTGACTTGGAAGATTTGAGTTTAGTTAAGCATGAGTAATTGCTAATTTGTAGCAATCTAATTCAGTTAGATTGAGTTATTTTCAGTTAAACTAGTTCTAATTGTTAGAGGAACTAGTTGAAGGGTAAGTTGTGTAGTGTGACTTCAGTCACACTCAATGATCATCTAGTTAACTGATAAATCAACCCAAAATAATTATTGCATGCAAAGAAATCAAATTACCCAGTTGAGGTGGAGGCTCCAAGGTAGTGAAATATCAATTGTAAACTATTCCAATGTGCACAAGTGGTGCATGCAATTAGAGGATTAGCCTAAAAGAATTACACAATCCAATTGAGGGAATTTCCTAATTAATAGGGTCCCAATTCCTCAAGGAACAACACAAGGAAATAGGAGCTTGGAGGGCTTGAAAATTGGCTTAGTGTTGGGCAGAGTCAGTTAGTTAGGCAGGGGGATAGACTATACACTTGCAATTTATGCTTATGTTTGAGAAATCATATGTATTCATAATTATTATTTGATTAATGCAATACATATAGGAAGGGGTTTTGAGAAATTTCTTTCCCCTAGATAAATATCTGTGTATGTGTGTTATTTCTTGATGCATGTTTATGATATGTGTTCTAGATTGTGAATAGAATTCTGCAGAGTAGTAAAATATATTTGAGTCTTGTGATTCAGTAAATTTCATGATAGGTTTCATATCTACACATTATTTCTACATGGTATCAAAGCAGGATTCATAGTAGAACAAGAATTTTGAATTTGTTTCTAAGTAAAATCAAATTTACATTTCAGTGTTGCAGGATATCTTCAGAGTTGGGAAGATGAGCTTCACCCGGTTGAGGCTAGAGTATGCCTTGGAAGGCAACTCTAATTTCATCGCATGGAGGTAGTATTGGATGACAATAAATTAATAGAATACATCAAGACAAATGTTGCAAAACCACAATCATATGATGCCCAAAACCTAGCTAAGTGGAAGAAAGATGTAGCTAAGGTGAGGAGAATAATCTTGGAGGGAGTATGGGATCACATTGTCTCAAATATCCACAAAAAAGAAACTTCGTTTGCAATGTGGAAAGAATTGAAAAAATTGTTTGAGAATAATAATAACCACAGGAAGTTGGCGCTCAAGGATAAACTTTGAAATATCAAGATGCAAAAGAATGACACTATTCCATAGTACCTGAGCAGATTCACACAATGTCGTGACGAACTTGGCAGGTTTGGTGTTAATGTTGTAGAAGATTATTTAGTAAGAATAGCCCTTCTAGGCCTTCCCAAGGCTTGGCATAACTACCAAGATTTGGTGAATGGGAGGGAGAAACTACCAAGCTGGGAATGCTTATGGTCCGATTTGGTACATGAGGAAATAAGGCATAATAGATGGTACTTCACCCAAAGGAGCAGATGAAGAGGATTTTTCTCTAGTGGGAAAAGGAATGAACGCCAAGGGAAAGAAGTCCCAAGGTGACGCTGATTCCATATAAGAGGGAAAGAAGAAAGACTTGTCCAAAATTAAATGTTTTAATTGTCATGAATTCATGCACTATGCCACTAAGTGTCCACACAAAAGTCTAGCAAGAAGGAGCCTGGAGTAGCAGTAGCCGGTGAAGCTTTGGATTCATAGTTCGAACTTGACTTCACCCTTATCGCATGCATAGTTAGCACCATGATGGGGAGCGTGTGGTACTGGGATTCGGGTGCCTCCTTCCACATGATGGGGGATATAGAATTTTTCAATGACTTGGAGGAGAAACATATCCAGATGAACATTGAGCTTGGAGATGACCAAGATTGGTACAATAACCTTTCATAGGGAGTCAGGCTCCCCTATCAAACTCAAGGATGTCATGTTAATTATGGGCCTAAAGAAAAATCTCAT
Source organism: Pinus tabuliformis (assembly GCA_031772625.1). Taxonomy (NCBI): domain Eukaryota; kingdom Viridiplantae; phylum Streptophyta; class Pinopsida; order Pinales; family Pinaceae; genus Pinus; species Pinus tabuliformis. The sequence continues at coordinate 1,443,470,151 of CM062816.1, forward strand.
CTCTGTAGCAATTTTGGAAGAACGTGGTTATGATGTGATCTTTAGAAAAGGGAAAACATTACTGAGACACATAGCCATGGGGAAGGTGAAGGAGATCGGTGCTCGAGTCAATAAATTGTATGCACTTGAGGTATAAGATGCATGAAAATCCTTGAGGAGTGAGGCAAGGGTTAGAGACATGGTGGTTGAGAGGGAGCATGATTTACCTCTCAAAATGAAGCCTTAGAAGGAGCCTTAGGAAGTTGTGGAGCAACCACAAATGGAGAAGAAAAATGGAGGCAGAGTGGAGACATCCACTCAAGCAAAGACCTCCAGTAGGGGGAGAGTTTGAGCCAAGTGGGAAGAGGGAGCACATGTGTCCATACCTCCAAGTGTGAGTTGGGGCGATGTGGAGCTCTAGTCCCAAGAGTGCAGAAATTTGGGCAGGGTCCATTGAGGCGTTCTCCTCATGGATCATTACCCTTGCTACATGGGCCCACAATATTTAGTAATAGGAGAATCAATTTCACTCAAATATTGAGGAGTGCATAGGAGTGTTGACAACAGAGTAGAAGGCTTAGTAGCAACACAATTTTCCTAGTAGTAAGTTGTAGATTGATTCAATTTTTTTTTTTTGTTTTGCTTCTCAGTTGTCGATGTTACAGTAGAAACACTAAAAGTGAGAGGTGTTTCATGCAGTACATTCCATAGAGGGATTATATGGGTGGGTGGTAATCTCTTTATTGCTGAGAGGGAGTGTTGAAAATGAAACAAGAAAAATCTCATTTGATTTTCGTTGGTCAAACTAGAGAAAATTTGAATTTCTATTTCAACAGACAACTTGGATGTGTTAACTTGAGTGGCATGGATTGTGTCACCCTGTTAGTTTAGTTAATTCAAACTGGAAGACTTGAGTTTAGTTAAGCATGAGTGATTGATAATTTGTAGCAATATAATTAAGTTAAATTGAGTTATTGTCAGTTAAACTAGTTCTAACAGTTAGAGGAAGTAGTGGAAGGTCAAGTTGTGTAGCGTGACTTCAGTCACACTCAATGATCATCCAATTAACTGATCAATCAACCAAAAATAATTGTTGCATGTAGAGAATTCAAGTTTCCAAGTTGAGGTGGAGGTTCCAAGGTAGTGTACTATCAATTGTAGACTATTCCAATTTATATAGGTGGTGCATACAATAAGAGGATAAGCATAAAGGAATTGCGCAATACAATTGAGGGAATTTCCTAATTAATAGGGGCCTAATTCCTAAAGGAACAACACAAGGAAATTGGAGCTTGGAGGGCTTGAAAATTGGCTTAGTGTTGGCCAGAGTCAGTCAATTAGGCAGGGGGATAGACTATACACTTGCAGGTTGTGCTAAGGCTTGAGCAAGAATATGTATTCATCTCTATTTTTTTATTAATGCAATACATATAGGAAGGGGTTTTGAGCAGTTTCTCTCCCGTAGGTAAATCTCTATTTATGTGTGTTATTTATTGATGGATTTTTTTTTATGATATGTGCTCTAGATTATGAATTGAATTCCGTAGAGCAATAGAGTATATTTGAGTCTTCTAATTTAGTAAATTTCATGAGTAGTTTTATATCTACACATAATTTATACAAAAGATTTCGCAGATAAGCAAGCTAATAATAAAATATTTCACGGATACCCAAATTAAACAATTTAAAATTATTTAAGACATGTACATATTTTTAAATTTAAAGGATTTTGATTGGTTTACATATTATGACATGGAAATTGTGTGAAAATTTCATGGGCACTTGTAGGCTAAAATTTCCCTTAACGAGAGTCTAAAGGGATCGTCGATGTTATCGTGATGGAAGAAGAGATGAAAAATATGAGAGAGGAGATGACCCTCCTCAGATTTGATGAAGCTAACAAAAGAGAGCATATGGAAAAGGAGAATAAAAAATTGAGGACCCAACTGCAGCAAATACAAAGGCTACTGTAAGAAAAATAAATCTAGGTTACCACCTTAGAAACAAATTTGGGCATTATGGATCACCTCTTTAGAATCTATGAGCTATAGACACACCTCAAAGACCTATTTTTGTTTTTAAAATATCAATGGTGTCAATTCCAAATCAAAATGATGACAAAAAGGCGTTCTCTCCCTATGAAATATATTATAATATTTATCGATTTTTTCCTCTAGAGAAACATTTAGGACAAGGCCAAGATTGTAAAAATTCTAGATGAATAACTTGGTGATACATTGGATGAAGATATGGGACCCAAGTTATCATTTTGGTGATTCATAATTGATGGTCCTAGCCTAATGGCTAAGGAATGAAGAAATCAAGGCATAGAAGGTAAATATATTATTAGCCAAAGAAGTGGAGGAACCATTATGGGTAAAGCTAGAGCTTCCATCCCCACATCTCCTCACTGCCAATGGTGAAATTATAGTATAAGATCCTAATTTAGAAACAATTTATAGAAAAAGGCGGGAAGAGGTCATCCTCCACTTTGAGGATACCTTTAGAATATTGTGTGAGGAAAGCTTACAAGTGTGCCATAGGAGATGACACACACTACCATATATTTTGAGGATTAGGGAATACCATTCACTTGATAGGTTGAGAGTTTCATAAGCTAAAACTCCTTTGTACAAAAGAATCATACAAAAACTTGGAGTCCATTGGATTGGACTCAAATTCAATCCTCCCTTACTACTATGCCTGCCGGAATATCAAAATTAGGATAAATAAACAAGGGAATGGGAATACATTGAGGAAGATATAGAATTTCATCCAGCAGGGGCAACTACATCTAACACAACATGGGATGTCAAACATACCATCATAGGAATAAATGAAGAATATAAGAAAAATGAAGATGAGTAGGTTGGTTAGAAGATGAGCAACCATTTTAGTAGGGGGTATGATGGGCCTCCCAATTAGGTAAAAATTAACACCCATCTAACATTTCCTAGGCATATTTTATCTCTTATTCTACACTTAATAACATATTTCTCAATTTTAATAAGTTCTTAGGATTTTTAGAGATGATGATCATATTTTTTGTGCGTAATGTATTTATTGTGTAGGATATGAGGATGTTTGGTACATATCACCAGGAATCCAACAAAGAGAAAATTATAGTACCTATCCCCTACTGCAGGATAACCAAAACTACGATGAACTATGACAATTATTACTCCTCCCAGTAGCTGCGGGGTCATAGGGAACAAGATCCTCTTTTTCTAGGGATTTTGGAGGGAAATCAACCTTTGTTCAAGGAGGATTATCCTCAAAAATTTGTGTATAAATAAGGGCTCCAGTAATCCCATTAGGAGTTGAATTTTGGAGGTTAAGATCAACAGTAGTCAAGTGATGGATTTTGCCTCACATTTTAGTCTTGTAATATTTCATGTATGAACACAATTTTCAATTAATGAGAAGCATTTTTGGTTCCTATACTATTCTTTCTTCAAGGACATGAGGCTCCTTGGGTTAGGGCCACCCCAAGTTCTCAAGACGCCTATTTGTCCTTTTATTTTCCATGCATTAGTTCAACTAAGTCATTTCTGTTATATCATTTATATATATTGTTTTCTTCAAGTTAATAAGTTTGTTTATTTATTGGTCCCTTTATGCATTTTTTTTTATTAAGTTTAGAAAAATTTCTTTGATATAGTTAACATTATTTTTTGTGCATTTAGCTTGCTTATATTATTATTTCTTTACTTTCTATCATACATTTCTGCAACCTATTAGTGTATAATTTTCTTATTATAGAGCTACAAGAAACCCCATACTCACTCTTTTGTTGAATAAACTTATCCATCATAGGTATATAGACTTGGAAAATACCTCTTAACCATAATTTATCCTCCCCTCAGCTTATGCTTCTTTCAAGCCACATCTAAAACATGTTTTATTGCTCAATGGGCTGTCTCTAGTAGCAAAACAGGGACTCCTGTAGTAACCTATGTTTTGCATCAAAAACTCATTTAAATTTGCATCTGAAGAATTGTTAACATTAATTGGCATAACACAACATCCCCAAGACCCTGAGGATGAAATTTGGAAACCTAGAGACTTCATAGGATCTTTGGTATAGTTGCTGTAGCAAAACTGCTCTTTTTCTCTAAACTAGGGTTTGATGTTTCAAAGTTTTTCTCGAGCTGCAAGTTTGTTTCCAATGCATAGTATAATACATTTACTTTATTTTCTCAACATGATTGATTTGGTTTGCCTCCTTTTTCTGCAAACAGAATATATTTTCTTATTTTTCTCTCTTTCCTGAAATTTTAAGTATTTCCGATAGCATAGACAATAGAATGGTCTCTATGTAACTTAGTTTCTCTTTAGTTTATTTCTCTTGCATAGGACCAACAAAATAATAACACATTACATGATGCACACATATTTTCGATTCCTCCTATGTCTATATGATCTTCGGGTTGACAATTAAAGTCGAGACCCCTTGGGAGTTGAAACATTCTTTTTGTAATACTAAGGTAAATCAATAATGATACCAATTGATAGCCAAGGAACATGCAAATCTATACCAATTGTTTACTTATAATCCTAATTTCTAGGCATAATAAAATCTGCTACTTAAGTGAAATAAGAGTAAATCATAAAAGACATGCAATCCTTTCATTTCTCGAGCAATAAAATATTCTCGAGACTAATAGATGATTCCTTCTATTGCTTCATGTGCAACTCCCCCTAGGTATGTGCATGCTTCTCCTCTTTCATTTCCTGCCATCCACCTTCTTGTTTTTGCTTGAGATATGATCTCGCAAACCTGTCTTTACTCTTCTGCTACAACTCATCTTCTTCATCTTGATGTATATACTCTCCTCCTTAGACCGTGTTGGCTACATTTTATCTTCCTCCTGCAATGTTGTTATATACATATAAATGAATTCATTTTACCAACAAAAAATGGAATCAACAATACCTTAAACATTCAGACGCACCACTTTGTATATTTCTTCTTGTTGCCTACATCTGAATTTGGCTTCACTTGAAGCCATTCTCTCCCATTATTTAATGAAGAGAAACAAATGATCTACTCCCCTTGAGTAGATTATATTCCTTTTTCCTCTAAACTTCCTGCAAGGAGCATCTTCTTCTAGTTTCTTGTGCAGACTCCTATGGGTAGGCTGTTTTTTTGTTTGGATTGTTTTATAAAACTAAGCATCTTTCTCTTACAATCCCTTGCCATGCAATTTGAGCTTCTATAGTATTTATGCACGTTGTCATTTCCTTTTTGACTACATATGTCTATACCACATTTCTGGTGAATGCATGAAGATGGGTTACACTTTTGGGCCAAACGTGGTGATGAAATTTCAAAATTTTACTCTTTTATCAAATTGAAGCCCTTAAAATTCATATAAGCATTGTGAAATTTGATTTAGAGTAAAAAGAAATTTTGTGGAGAATTATGTTGTTGTCCTATTGATATTTTTTTGCAATTTTTTTTAGTGGGGTATAATATGCCAAATTTCCATTAAATGAAATGTTTTTCCTTGGATTTTTTTGTACATATTAAGTGGTATCTGTGTGTTCGTGTAGCATAACTTAGTCTAAAATGTGTAATTTAAAAAAAATAAATAAGTGAGAATGATCTACATGGAGAGAACTAAGTTTTTCTTTTTAAAAAATGTTTTTTAATACAAAATTACATTTTTTTCGTTATCTTTCGAAGTTGGCAAAGTAATATTTCAATTGCATTTTGCAGACACACGTGTTTGCATAAGTTTTTTTTCAACTATTCAAGTAAATTGAAAAACCAAGAGTACCCTTTTGAAGAGGACTCATTAGCAAAGTTAGTGGTAATTTTTGAAATTTCTTCATTGCGTATATTTTATGTTATTGATTTTTTATTCAGCCTCTTTGAAACTATCCAAAAACATGTCAAGCATTATGTTTAAAATAAATTAGATGAAAAATATCATATGAATTCGAAAATGTCAAAATCATATGTCATTGGATAGAGGATTCTTTCATGAATCCAACATGATCAACTCTGCCACTTAAGGAATTTTTTTTTTTCCCTACATCCGCTATGGTACAAAATGGTGTTGCAGAGAAATATGTAGAAGGGGTACTAAAATTGGGGTTTTTAGGACCTCATAAGCTCAATCAAGCGCTTAACTTATAAATTCAAATAGCTCGATCAAGGGTTTAACAAACCATCGATCGAGCCATTTATGTAATTAACCAGGGGCTTGATCGAGCCTTTGTAAAAATAAAGTTTTCAAAACTTCAAGGAGGTTTTATTTTTAAGGATATGATCCTTATGTGAATCCCATAGATTTAGAATCAAGAAAGATCTAAAATTTAATACATTAATAATTTAACCAAGTTGATATGATATTATTTTACTTAAAATATAAATTCAATTAGATCTAGGTTATGAACAACATTATAATTTTTTTTATGTTATTTTCACAAGAGGCACATTCTACAACCTCATATGGGGGGCAATGTGCATGTATGTCTATCCGTGCTTAAAATATACCTTATCATATACCTTGAATTTGGATGGATCATAAATTTAAACTTCCACAAAAGTTTTTACCACATTTAAATTCCAAATTATGTAAAATTTTAAACATCTTTACTCTTTACTAAAGTCAATACTGCTTCTCAAATCAAAAGAAAAAAGGTTAATTTAACACAAAGAATAAAAATACTTTAAGTTTTAAATAAAATAACTCCATTTTTTTAATATTTCTTTTAATTAAATCTTTATAAGATGAATCTTTAAAAGGAAAAAGCATCTCTTATTGATATATTAAAACGTTTAAAGACTAAATATTTCCAGGTCAAAGTTATAATAAAGGTTGTCATATTTGAAAATATTAATTTGATGTAATTTTATTATAATATAATATTTATATTATTATTATTATTATTATTATGAAATATGATATTAATATTAATATATTTTAATATTAATATTATTAAATTTAATAGTTTTGGATTAATAACTTGAATATAATATAATATTTGTTATATTATAATATATATTAATATATTAGGATGTATATTAACTCCAAATATATATAGGAGGGAATAACAAAGACTTAGAGTTATAGAGGTGGAGACATAGAGGGAGTGACAAGGGAGAGATGGAGATGAAGTGAAGGAGAAAGAAGAGGAGTGAAGAAAGAGAGGAGAGGAGAGAGAGAGGGAGAGAAGAGTAAGAGAGAGAGACAAGGAGGGAAGAAGAAAGACATAAAGAAATAAAGTTGAGAGAGAGAGAGAGAGAGAGAGAGAGAGGGAGAGTGTGCATATTTGGGGGTGATATAGAAAGACAAAGAAGTAGATATGGAGAGAAGGGGGATATAGAATGAGAGAGGGAGGGAGATAGTGACAGAGTTGTAGGATGAAGAGAGAGAGAGAGAGAGATGAAGGAAGTGATAGAGGACCCAGGAGAGAGGAGAGAGGGAGGGAGAGAAAGGGATGGAGTTGGAGGGGGGAGGGAGGGAGGTAAGAAGAAATACATAGAGAGAGAAAGGTGGAGAGAAAGGGAGAGTAGGAGGGAAGAGAGATAGAAGGAGAGATAGAGGGAGAGAAGGGGAAGAGAGAGAGAGGGAGAGGGAGGGAGAGGGAAGGAGATATAGATAGATATGGAGAAACAATGTGTATGTTTGTGGGGTGATATAGAGAGACAACGAAGGAGATACAAAGGAAGATAGATATATAAATGGAAGGGGGAGAGAGGGAATAAGAGAGAGATAGAGAGAGGGAGGGACAAAGAGATGGATAGATATGAAGAGAGAGAGAATGTGTGTTTGGGGGGGTGACATAGAGAGACAAAGAAGAAGAGATGGAGGGAGATATAGATATAGATGGAGGGGGCAAAGAAAGGGAAGAAGATTGCTTGCACTAGATGCAATAATTTCAGTGTATATGTTGATTGTTGGCTTGTAGGGGCCTGACCCAGGTGCGGAGTTAATCAGCCAAGAAAATCCCTATACTACTGGCCCTTTTGGCAACAGTCTGTGGAGCACAGACTAAGGTCTCACCTAAAGTAGTAGGGGGGGTGATGGAACTAGGTTTCCACACCCTTGAGATGTCTGAGGGGTTGATTTGGTCCAATTGAGAGTCTCTTCATGCAGGTTACTTCGTGCACTTCCCTGGCCTTCGCACCCTGATATATTTGCCTACGCACAACCCTAACCAAGGGCTGTGGGGATTTCACATTGCTAGAATAGCAATCTGTACTAATTCCCTAAGTCACATATGAGATCTTTACCTATCTTCTTATAACAGTTAGGTATCTTCGCATAAACAAATGACTTATATTATATTTAATTATTCAGCCTATTCATATGATTTCACGCAGTAAATAAATAGTAAACTTGCAATTCATACCCAATAATACATAAAACAAGAAAAAATACACATAAATATAGTAAAACTTCTCTTTTATTAATTCTTCCCACGGTTACAAAATTGACCTGCCCTACGAACTCAGCTACAGGGGTCCACACACTCAACTGCAGACTACTAGGCCTCCACACACTCAGTTGCAGAGCCTTCTCCTACTCTATGACCCAAAAGACACGACTTACACTTCGACTCAATGCCTTTATTCCTTATTTTCCATCGATCCATTTCTTACACTTAGAGCCTCGCTCTATTTATATAATCCCATGGTCATTGGACCATGGGTAGATCTTTCAAACCGTTATTACATCAAAAAAACAAGGGCGGACAACCCTATGACTCTATTACGACTTTGCATTCCGCGCCCACAATTCACAGAGTCTTTACAATGGACTTAGTCAAAACTTGGGCTTTAAGCCCCAAAACATGCCTTGGGGAGAATTCCACGTTCGACAAGCCCCCAACAAAAACATCGTGACTCGCCCTTGAGTCACTCTTTCGGTGCGGGGATCTTTGCGTGGAGACCCTCAAACTCTACTCAAACGGCTGCAAGGTCGGCAACGCACTGAGCGGCGGCTTGCTAAATCTCATGTACACGTTGTTCCGAGATCGCGGTGTCAGAACTACTTCCTTGGATCTATTCCTGGGTCCCCAGCATTTGCACGAGCTTGCCTTCAATTGTTGCTGTAATGAAAAAGGCCTCGTTGATCCAAGGTTGAATGCGCGCCTTCAAAACTACTTCTTTGTGTCGTGTTGTGTCCACTTGCTCTTTCAGAGCTTTGGCCTGTTGCATTCGTGTGAGCCTTTGAATGAGGGCCACCATCTGCACAGTCCTTTTGGCACTGTCATATTACTACTGGAGCTCATGCACCTCTGTCTCTAAGTGTTGGATGTTAGGGTCCTCCTACAGATTGGTGAGGACCTCGAATGACTCTTCCAACATACTGGTGCAGTCCCTTACTACACTGCTGATCCCTTCTATCACTGATGTAATAGCACTGACACACTATTCTCTTACTTCTGGAGGGGTGGATAGTTGCGCCTTCAACCGCAACTCTGCTATTTGAAGGTTCAGTGCCAGCTAAACCTTGGCCATTTCCTCTCGCGCCTTTTGCACCCCTACTACTAATCTGTGGATGCACGCCTCTGATGGTGCTTCTATTAGGATTTCTAGCTTAGGGACCATCTGGAAGGCCTCTTCCAGTACCTGTACCATTGGCCTGTTCTATGACACAACCTCGTCCCACTGCAGTCTCAACTGCTCCATGTTGATCTTCTACTCGCTCAACACCTGCAACGCGCAACTCTCCCTAGCCTGCAATTTTGTAGTAATCCCATCCTATAGAACATAGAGAATCTCCCGCGGGAGCGCATCCATGTTGATCCCGATGCCTTTCAGTGCACTAACCATAGGCCGGTCATCCTCATTTTCTGTAACCAGTGCCCCTTCTGGCATCACTATTGTGTTGGTTTTCCGAGTGCGTAGCATTTGCTCGGTTGCAGCTGTACCTACTGCAAGTCTAGTCGAAAGAGTACTAGCCTGAGGAGTGCGTACCTGCAACTCCTAAATATGTTCTTGGAGGGCCTGCAACACAATCTGATTCTCCTCAACGAAGTTCTAGAGGGCGTCTGTGGTGACGTTGTGCATTGTCTCTCCTATATCATGCAGATCACCCTCATTAAGGGTGATCGGGTTGATAGACAGTTTAGATGCTTTGACCTTCTTGTGTGGCCTCGTTCACTGTCTAGGGCGCTAGCACTTCAATAGTGTTGACGCTGTGTGTGGGTCTGCGCTACCCTCTTCTTCCTCTATTTCCATTTCTTTCTCCTACTCCAGCGGAGGCGACTTCTGGCTCTCGTCCGCCTTCTCTGCTGCCTTCTGTGTTGCTGCTGCGGCCTACGTAGAATCCCGCGCCTCTTACGCTTTTGCTGCTACTACTTCTTTCCTTCACTTTTCTTCCAATTGTGCCACGCGCAGTTTGGCATCCTCCTTCTTCTGCGCAACAGAATTCTCCACTACAGTGATGTTTGAGGTGCACCATTCTGGCAACCATGTCTCCAATACATCAAAAATCACATCATGGGTGGCTATGAAGGGTAGTTCGCTCCACTTCCTCGCAAGGTCCTTGTGCACCCTGAGGTATATGTGGTGGAAGTCCGCTTTAAATTCTGCAAAACTTTGTAGGCTGTTGTAGACAGTGGGTGATAACCATGGCTTGTGGTTAATCCCCATTCTGATGTTCATCTCCATGAACACTCAAAATATCTTACTATCACGGATCCAGTTCGCATCCTTCGCAGCCCACAACGAAGCATACTTCGCAGCCTCTAGGAGATCCCTTGCAATTGTGGGGAACTGACTATCCTCCGACAATTCCCCCACTACCAGCACTATGGACAACAGAAATCATGCACAGTGGAACGTTTTTCCTTTTTCCTGTGCCTCATGGAAATTTTTCAGGAACTCCTTACACAAGAACACAGAACAGTTAAATTGGACCCCCTCCATGCATTGCTCAGCAAGTGCAACCACCGGCACGGGTACCTCGTCCGCTTGGCACTTTCGCATGACCTTACCCACCAGTATATGAGTCACCTCCCTGACTGCTTTTTTGTTGATATTGGAGATCGCGTAGCCCCTCTTCTTCTTTTCCAGCTTGTATTTGTTCTTCATGGCCTCCGCAATGGCCAAATCACTTCTCTTCCCCTCCGAGATGACTGCGAGGTCCTCTCCTTTACACGGGAGCCAGGTAATGTGATGGATTAAGTGGTCCGTGATGGGGATGGGCTCCTCCAGCCACAAACACCCACCATGCACAAGGCAGAGTAGCTGCCTAATGACGAAGATCGTCATTGAGGCGCGGTGGAAATGCGGCATCTAGAGAAGGTTTAATAACCCTGACTTTTCCACTCCGTGTAACCACTTTCGTGGTTCCAATTTTATAACCCCCGCCGCGGTGTTATGCTTGGGCTTCATGAGCTGCGCAGTCTCTAGGTGAGGGAATTTCTTGTGGTTAGCAAGATCCCAATCTTCAAACTTCAAGTTTGGCACCCGTCCTAGGTGCGTACCCTCAAATATGATGTCGTTTGGGAGGAGCAGAGTCTAGAGAGAGCTCTTGCTCTCGTCGAGGTCCTTGAGCACTTTTGCCTTCCCCTTTCGCGGGAAACTTTGTTGGAGGGTGCGCAGGCTCAATTTCTTCCTCCATTCCCTCGTCCTCATCTTCTTCAATTATGATGTCTTCCAGGTCTCCTTCCTCCCTGTCAATTTCCAGGTTAACTGCTTTCCCTTTTTTCTCCATCGTTAATCTAGTGCATACCAGATTTTGTGGGGACACATGCACTAGAATAATTGGTTGTTTGTCTTTCTTCAGCCTCGGCGTGCATGGTGATTTAGGGATTTCTGCCACAATCCCAGTGCCTCCAGGGTCATCCTCGACGGTCAAGGTCTACGCGGCCTCTTCGGCGGTCATCTCTGCAATTTCTCTAGCTTCTTTAGATGCTGCCATCTCGCTTGTCCAGAAATCTCTTAATCACTCAATCAGGGGTCCAATCAATGCTCTGCATAGGGGAAACAAGTCTAGGCTTAGAATACGTGGGGCATATGGCATCTCAATTCACAAATGACCAAGTGTTGTTTTCTGGGCATCCCTTTGTAATTTATAGCCTATTTTGAATTTGAATTCGACTGTTCCCCCCAAATCTGGTCCATTAATGCTCCCTTGGTGGCATATTTTCCCAAATATTGCCCATAAAGTGCGTCTTAAATTCTTGTCGCCCACTCCATTTGGTCTCATGTGAAGCATCACATCGTGAATAGTGTCTCCAACAGTCACTTTCTAGCCAACCCACGCGAGAGCACAACTCCCCTTGTGCGGTCATGGACCTTGTGACACTTTGCTCTTGTGCGTAGCTCCAACATCGCGTAGCTCCCAGGCGGAGTAGTTTATAGTCCCACACCTTCTTTCAACTACCTAGAGTGCTAAGACTATACTTCCCACGGCTAGCCAGGTGGCCATGGCACCTGTATAAGGTTCCAACCAATCATCCGTCACCTTTCCTGGAAAACATCCACCTTTTATTGTTACTGGCTGTGTCGCGCACTTTATCATTTGCAATGCACCACCATGGGTGATTCGTTTAGTAATATGCGGTCCAATCCAAGGCATCAAGCTGATCAACTCTCGGCGGTAGTCTCGAAATTCGTCAACGTGATCGTGCACACCCTGTTTTATCACCCTGGTTTCCATATCGAGAAAATCCTTCTTTATTTCGTCCTCAAGCTTCTTGACTTTCGCTTCCACCAGAGTGCTTTTCTCCCTTAATCGCATCCTTTCTTTCATAACTTCTTGGAGCCTAAGATCACCCGGTCGGATTTCTTTCTTAGGTCCAAAACTTTCTGCTTCATTCAGCTGCGTGACCCCTTCTTCCAAGGCTTCGTGAGCCGTCATATCTACTGACACTGCTATGCACGGACTAGGTATTTTATACCCTATGGGGATTATAACATTCACTCCATACTCTAGCCTCGGAGGCGTCTGCTTCGTCAGTTTCTTGCATGTCATCCAATAAGCCCACAAAATTGCTGGTACGAATAGCTCCCAATCTGTCCGTTGTGCATCATATACCTTGTTTAGTGCTTCACACACTTTGTTGAAGGTTGTTGCGTGGATAACCTTTTGCATACTCCTTATCTCCATACTTTATCATTCCAACCAAAGGGTTTGTTCGTGCAATTGCCTCGCTTGCACATGCTTACTGATCATGACTCCTAACACGAAGTTTGTGTGCATTCGTGCAGGTTTTTTAAGATATGCCTGTATCCATCTTGACAGGTGCGCACACAGATAATTCCATTCAGAAATATTGTCTGTTAATCGCATCTAAGGCTTCCCAAAATGTATTTGCATCATTCTCCTACATTCGTGCCAGTCCTCAAAGCTTCCTTGGTGCGTGCCCCACCACCTCGCGGGCGTAGCGCGCAGTACCCATTTCAAAGCCTCAAAATGTTGCTGTTTTGGCACTTCTATTTTGAATCTATTCAGGAAGGAATCTACCTCACTTAACCCATCATACGTAGGCAGATCCCTTACCTATGTTGATACGCAACGCAATGATATCGTCATCATGTTACAGTTTAGCATGGTTACCTCGTGTAACCAGTTCTGCCATCTCTCTATCTCTTCGTCTGAATCCAATGTACAGGAGCTTTCGTGCTCCCATGAGATTCGTTCATTCACGGTTGGATTCACCCAGTATTGTTCTCATGCGGTTATCTTGTAGATGCAGTCCAAGTCGTCGTCACTTTCATAGTCGCACACTGGTTCCGTGTAGCGCAATCCCTCTAAAGGGTCCAACGTACGACTACGCGCAGGGACTTTTTCTCAAAAATCATATTGCGCTTCTTTAGGTTTATCAGCTCGTTCATGTCAGTGGCCCAATCTATTCCTAATAGTGCAGGGTAGGGATTGCTATCATCAACAATCTCTATCACTTCAAAATCTGCCAGCGCACTTTCCCCTTTGATATCTACGGTGATTCCCTGCAATTTTCCCATCAATAGGATCTTTTGATAGTTTGCCATTCGCAGTTGGATAGGAGACCATTGCAGCATATGTCTCTCCATGTGCTCCCATGTCTGCTTCGGCAGAATATTTGTGTCTGATCCTAGGTCAAGAATCACTTGGTCCATCTCATATTCCCCAATCTGCGTGATCAACCTCATTTCTCTTCTTGTCCTTGTCGCGTGCTTTCCAACCTTCTGGACTACAAGCATTTCTCCTGGTGCGGTCCCAGCACATCTATTTATGAGTTCCTGCAGTCCCTTTACAACCTTGCTATCGCGCAGTAGCTTCATGCATGTTTCCAAGAACGTTATAAGAATCAATGGATCCATGTCTGGCTATAGTCTGTCTTTGCTTCCTGAAGTGGAGGCATTAACAAAGCTCTTCTTGGCTTCCATGAAGGTTTCCTTAGCATGCTCCAAATCAAACTCTGGTTCTTTCGTCGGAGCCTTGTGAGCCCAAGTACTATCTTCAGGCTGCTTGCCTTTATCATCCCCTGTCGTAATTCCACTTCGGAGCACAATTTTGACGTCAGGGTCTTCCTCGCGTGGCTCAGACCTCATCATTTGCAGGTTCTGAGTTGGGGGAGGTTGGAGCGCTCCCTTGTCGCGCAGCTGCACTATCAGTGTGGGACAATCCTCCGTCTCATGATCAAACAATGTACAATATAGACATGATGGACGCATTGGATTTGTACAATCATGGGCATAATGTCCTGGGCCTCCGTAATTGTAACATATCAGCTGTCTGCGACCTCTTCTAGATCCCCCTCCACCTCGACCTCGTTTGCGTCCCTGAAATCCGGTTCGCGCCATCCCTGCGTTCTGGTCAAGGGGCCGTGATTCGACTTGAACTCTATAGGTGGGGGTCCTATCCATCATCAGCTCATAGCTTCTATAGGTGTGCTCATCATGTCCCCTTGATCTGCAGAAATTACAGAACAACTGTTGCAAATTTTGCGTCTACTTCTGCAACAAATGGAAATTGTCCGTAGCATGCTTTCCTCCTATTTGACAAATTCCGCACCACAATGCAGGCGCCACACTAGGTCCTGCTTGTGCCTCTGGTCTTAATGGCATTGGTCCTCCTCCCACGAGGTAATTCATGAACATTGGGCAATGGTCCTTCTCACGACCCTGACCCATACATTTAACACACCATACCTCGTCGTGAACTTCCGGGTGAGTTGTCCTGTCTTGTTTTAGACTCTGCATCTCAAGGCACTAGTTTTTCAACTGCGCGTGGATTTGCTAAACTCCAAAGTTAGGATCCTATATCAGGGTTTCATGCAGCCTCATCACGATCTCCAAGGCCTCAACATGAGTTGTTAGCCTCTGTTGTGACAATGCGTTCCTTAAATTCGGTGTTAGCAATAATACAAACCATTCGCGGTGTTGTCCATCCATCAAAGTCATGTTAGCTTTGCAAATCGTGCACTTCAGTCTATGATCCAACTCCCAAGGAGTCTTGCCTGGTAGCATTGTGATCTCCTTGAACCCAAT
Source organism: Pinus tabuliformis (assembly GCA_031772625.1). Lineage (NCBI taxonomy): Eukaryota > Viridiplantae > Streptophyta > Pinopsida > Pinales > Pinaceae > Pinus > Pinus tabuliformis. The sequence goes on from CM062816.1 coordinate 1,443,485,575, forward strand.
GATCGAATGTGCCTCTGACTTCGGCCTGCTAAATTCTCTGTTCAGCACAGTTTAGATATCTGCGATCTTTGCATTCAGATTGTCATTAGAATGCTTAATATACCAGGTCAGCGCGCGATCCTGTAGAGCGCTGACCAATGTTGCTTTCTTTATATTGTCATCCATAACTCCCTGCGCTTCCCATAAAACTTTTATCATGAACCAAAACTAGTTTGGATCTTCATTTCCTACTCCCTTGAACATCAACAACTTTATCGCACTTGCCATATTGACTCGCGATGGTGGTGGAGGTGGTATGGGCGAAGATGGGGGTGAAGACGGTGAAATTAGTGGTGGTGTGGGTGGGGGTGGTATGCGCGGAATCCTTTTCCTTATCAAATTGATCACACTTCTTGGTGAGACCTTCGCGAGCTCTTCCTCGTCCCCTCAAGGAGGTGAAATCAAGGGGCTAGTTTCTAGTTCTGCATTACCTTCGTTTCTGTAAATTCTCCCACTTTGCATAGTACCAAACATCAATGTATTCGTATAATCCATTTTTCACACAATAGCATTTTAGTCCAAGTGTTCATAGACTTAACATACTTACCTCGCGGTCCTTTGAGGAAGCGTCGTTCTGCCTCATTATAGTTGACTGAAGTATCTACCGCGAATTCAGTGATGAATCCTCCTATAATTTGATCAAGCCAGTGATAAAAAATGTGCGTGAGATTATCCTCAAATGTTTCCATTCTACGCACCAACTCCTGGGTCCACACAATAGGTCTGTCGAGCTTGCACCTTCCTTGGCTATCTGCTAGCTTCACGATCCACTTGTATAGCTCAGTAGGGAATGATGCGAAGAAAAATTTCATGGATCTATGTGTATAGGTAGCAGTCTAACCACTCTTATTTTGATAGTTGCAGATTCTTATTCTCCTACGTCGCGAACTCGTGAATATTCCTATCCAACCAATCTTCAATTTATTTCTTAGTTGGATTCTAGTGATACGACATCAGACATCTCTATGCAGATCCCGGTCCTGACAATGGAACCATTTGTTGGCTTGTAGGGGCCTAACCTAAGTTTGGAGTTAATTATCCAAGCAAATCCATATACTACAAGCCCTTTCGGTAACAGTCCACGGAGTGCGGAATGAGGTCTCACCCGAAGTAGTAGGGGGGGAGGGTGCTAGAACCAAGTTTCCGCACCCTTGAGATGTCTGAGGGGTTAATTTGATCCAACTGAGAGTCTCTTCATGCAGGTTACTTCGCGCACTTACCAGGGGTTGTGGGGCTTTTGCACTATTGAAGCAGCGATCTGTACTGTTATAAGTCACACCCGATATCTTTACCTATCTTTTTATAACAGTTAGGTATCTTCGTGTAAAAAGATGCCTTATATTATATTTACTTATTCAACCTATTCATATGATTTCTTGCAGTAAATAAACAGAAAACTTGCAATTCATACCCAATAATACATAAAACAAGAAAATATACATAGAAATATGGTAAAACTTCTCTTTTATTAATTCTTCCCATGGTTACAGACTCGACCCGCCCTGTGCACTTCGCTGCAGGGGTCCACGCATTCATCTGCAGACTACTAGGTCTCTGCGCACTCAGTTGCAGAGCCTTCTGCTACTCTACGACCCAAAGACACGACTTACACTTTGACTCATTGCCTCTATTCCTTCTTTTCCATCGATCCATTTCTTACACTTAGAGCCTTGCTCTATTTATACAATCGTTGAAACTGACATTACATCACAAAAACAAGGGCGGACAACCCTATGACTCTATTATGACTTCGTGCTCCGCGCCCACAATTTGCAGAGTCTTTACAATGGACTTCGTCAAAACTTGGGCTTTAAGCCCCAAAACATGCCTTGGGGGGATTCCATGCCCAACATTGATTTATAGTACTATTTGATTTCTTGCACTAGATGCATTGATCTCTATGTAGATGTTGATTCCTAATCCTATTTGATTGTTAGCACTAGATGCATTGGTTTTAGTGTAGATGTTGATTTCTAATCCTATATGAGTGCTTGAATTAGATGGATTGATTTCAATGTAGATGTTTATTTATAAACCTATTTTTTTGCTTGCATTAGATGCACTGGTTTCAGTGTAGATGTTGATTTCTCATCCTATTTGATTGTTTGCATTGAATGCATAAATTTCAGTGAATATGTTGATTTATGATTTGATGTAACTAGATGTATGGTGTACATTACTTTCAAGGTAATTATATTAAAATTTTGCATTGATTTCAATGTAAGGAAAAAAAATTATTGACGACATGCATTGATTTATACATTACAATAATTAAACCATAAATAGAATACTTGAATTTTCATCTCAAATAAAATGTTCACTTAATTGAAATGTTTTCTTCTTGAAACTGTAAACTATTTGTAATTGACTACATTCTTGTTATTCCCATTTTCCATGCTTTATAGTGGATTATATATATATATATATATATATATATATATATATATATATATATATATATATATATATATATATATATATATATATGTCATGTTATGACTAAGCTCTTGTAGATAACCTCAAAAGAAATAAAATTGAATAAAACTTATTTGTAGTTTACATCTTGATATCTTTTAAAATTGAATAAAACTTATTTCAATCGGAATTGATTGAAATACTTGGATAGCTAAGTAAATTTAAGAAAGTTGATAACATTATATAAAATTATAGAAATGTTATCAAATATTTTTTGACCTATATTAAATTCCAATACGACTGACTTATATCATGTTATGACTAAGGTCTTGTAAATAGTGTTAAAGGGAATAATATTGAATAAACATTATTTGTTGTTTACACTTGACATATTTTAAAATTGAATAAAATTTATTTCAATCCTATTTGTATTTTCTAATTGAACCTTGGGATAAGAGATTGATTGAAATACTTAATAAAGTTGACCATGCAATGGTATATGGGTGGGTCACAAAAATTTCCATATATAGTTTATTATTATTATTATAATATGGATGACTTCAGAATTCAAATAATTTATTTTTAAAATTGAATTGTAATAACATACATGTTGATTTCACTAAGATACACTTTCTACAAGCCAATATGAAGAATATTTTTAATTCTTGCCATGCTCAATATTAAATTAATACATGCTATATTTTAGTTCATTTTAAGTATCAAGGTGACTTGCATCATAGTAAGATTGTACTTATATCATGTTATGAGTAAGCTCTTGTAGATAAACTCAAATGAAATAAAATTGAATAGAACTTATTTGTTGTTTACAAGACATCTTTTAAAATTGAATAAAATTTATTCCAATCCTATTTGTGTTTTTTAATTGAATCTTGAGATAAGGAATTGATTGAAATATACTTAAAAGAGTTGGCCATGCAATGGTATATGGGCCGGTCACAAATTTTTCCATATATAGAATTTTTTAAATTATAATATGGATCACTTAAAATTCAAATATTTTATTCTTAAAATCATTGTAATAACATACATATTGATTGCACTAAAAGACACTTTCTACAAGCCAATATGAAACACATTTGTAATTCTTTCCATGTTCAATATTAAATTGATACTTGATATATTTTAGGTCATTTTAAGTATCAAAGTGACTTGCATCATAGTAAAATTATACTTATATCATGTTATGACAATGACCTCAAAATAAATAAAATTGAATAAAACTCAGTTCTTATTTACAAGACATCTTTTGAAATTGAATAAAACTTATTACAATTTCAATTGTGTTTTTTAATTGAACCTTGGATAGCCAAGTAAATTTAGAAAAGTTCATATTTAATTATATATAAAATTATAGAAACATGTACACTAATTATTTTTTGGTATCTTAAATTCCAATAAATATGACTTAAATATCATATTATGACTAAGCTCTTGTAGATGACCTCAAAAGAAATAAATTTGAATAAAAAATATCAGTTGTTTTCCATACATATTTTAAAATCAAATTTAAAACTTATTACAATCCTATTTTTGTTTTTTAATTCAACCATCATATATTTTAGTTAATTTTAAGTATCAAAGTGACTTGCATCATAACTTAAGATTGTACTTATTTTCTTAGTCTATGAAACTAGAAATCAAAATTGTTATATTTTTTAATAAAAGTTGTACTATATAGATTTTTTTTTTTTTTTTTTAATTAGAGAAGTAATTAATATATCCATAAACTTCAAAATTTAATGAACACCCGTAAACAAGATTAATAAAAATCCATAAACTCAAATAATGAATGCATCAATAAACTTTCCATATGAAAATATATACAAAATACAAATTTTACATGAACATCCATAAATTGAAATAATAAGCATCCATAAACTAAAATAATGTTATGTACATCCATAAACTGTCCATGTATGAAAATATACAAAATCGATATCACATGTGAATGTGCCCTATGAAATGGGCCTGAAAATATATAAATTATCCAATCGAAGTACCACCAGAACTCCTATGTGAGTTTCGCTGCGCAAAGTAACCATCCATAATCTGGTATTGCAATATAACACATTCAAATTCAAACTAATTAGACAATTATTTGTAAAAAATTAAAAAATATGGAAATGTTGGCTTGAGGGGCTAGGGTTCACGAAGAACAACGATCTGTGTGAGGAATGTGTGATGTCGAATAAATTTTTCCCAACTAAGAAAGAAATCGAGAAGTGGATAGATCAGAAGCTGCACGAATCAGCTCACGAAAACAAGAATCCACGTCTGTTAAAGGAAGAGTGGTTAAATAGATATATGTATACAAATGAGCAAAAAGTTTTCTTCTGTTATTTTTCATACAAGTTACACCAGTGGTTGTTGAAATTGGCAGATAGCCAAGGCACATGGAAATTGGACAACCTTATTTTGTGGACTCCAGAGTGGGTAAGGCATATGGAAGCTTCAGAAAACAAGATCGTGAGGGTTGTTGATTACTATATCGATAGCATTTTGGGAAGATTCATCACTGAGTTCGTGATCGATACATCTGCAAGCTATAGTGAAGCTGAATGATGATTCTTCAAAGGACCAAGATGTAAGTATCTGAAATCACTAAAGACTTGGATTGAAATGTTGTTGTGTAAGAAACAAGTTATTCCATTAAATTAATGTTTAGATGAGATCTGACGGGAGCTACATGAAGTGGAAAAAAATTCAGAAGAGATCTAGATTCGGGCGTTGAGTACAGTGCTCTGTTCGGAGCGCCTGATAGTGACAAAGAAAGTAGTATTTTGAGGACACCTCTAACTGCACTACAGGCAGTAAGGCATGGTATCAAATGGATAACAAATCCATCACCTCCACCTCCAACATCACCTCCGTCTCACACACCTCCACCTCCACCTCCACCCACCTCCACCTCAATTATACAATATGGCTAACGCTATGAAAATGCCCATATTCAGAGGTCTGGGGATAGAAGACCCTGAATAGTTTTGGTTTGTAGTAGATGCTATGTGGAAGCCACAACAGGTTACACGATGATTTGAAGAAAGCGCAACTGGTTAAAACACTACAAGATAGAGCACTAAGCTGGTACATTAAGTATTGTTCGGCACATCCAAATGTAACATTGGATGAGATGAAGGATGCACTCAATAATGAATTCAAGAAGCCTAAGTCACAAGCCGAGTCAGTGATAGAGTTCAAAGAGATCCAACAGAAGGTAAATGAGTCTGCATGGGACTTTGATCAGAGGTTGATATGTTTGCTACAACAGGGTAATATACAGATCATAGATGATCAACATAGGGATTGGTACATTGCTTCGCTATTGCCCCATCTGAGACTGCCGTTGTCACAACATAAAACTGGCACACATGCTAAAGCATTAGAGATTTCTATGATATTGGAAGCTTCACCCATTCAGGATACGAATCTGGGAGTGCAGTAGATTCAGTCACAGCTGGCTAGCCTGCATATGGAGTTGTAGAGCCTAAAGAAGGGAAAGGAAGTCCACACTGAGGTTTGCATAGAGGTTTGGCACTTGAAATTTAAAGGCCATGGTCACAATAAGGACCATTTCCCGGTCTATCAGAATTATCTTGTTGGGGGAGGCCTTGTCCCCCTGAAGCCAAGAAATACCACTGGGCCTAGCACATGAGTAGCACCGTGGTGCGCTATTTTTCGGGTTACAGGACAACATGCGACTGATAATTGTCATCTATTGCAAAAGTTTGTACAAACCCCCAATAGTTGTTTTGCAATTTTTGCAATTCTGTAGGTCATGATGAGTGCCATTGCCGAAGTTATGAATTGATGATGGATAGAATTCAGATAGAGACTCATCCTCAAGATTAGGGTGCAATTGTAGCGCACAGAGGATTCCAAGGTCGAGGAAGAGGGTGAGGAGGAGGAGCTAGAAGGGGTCATGATCAGATAATTTATTACAATAATGGGGAATCAGGTAATTTTGCATGTGATTGTCATAATCCAACACATCCTTCCTGTCAATATTGTCGACAGTTTGACCATGTTATAGAAGATTTCCCAGTGGTTATCACAAATATACAAGAAAAGAAGACTCAGACCCAGCAGCCTACGCAGAACATCTAAAGGATGAGGTCAAAGCCTTGCGAAGATGGGCCTTGTGTCAATATTTTTACATGAATCAATATAGCTACTGGAGAAGATAAGGGGAAAAAACCATAAGACAATGTATGGGTTTGCAAGGTTGCTGATAAAGAGACATGATTTGATGTAAATAAGGTGAAGGAAACATTTATGGAAGCAAAGAGGAGCTTCACAGATGAAGGAGCTTCTACATCAAGGACTCAAAATATGGCAAAGTCTCAAGAAACTAGTACTGTGTGGGAGACAAACCCATCATTATGAGCATCATTTTAAAAAACGTGAATGAAAATCCTAAGGGATAAGAAGGCAATAGAATGACTCCAAGAGTTGATAGATAATTGCACTAGTAAGAATAAACCTATACCAGAACAATGTGATGTACATAAGGTGGGAAAAAGTAAGAAGAGAACTAGTCGCAAAATGAGATTAACTGCCTAGATTGGAGAATATGAAATGGGCTAGGTAATACTTGATTTGGGGTCTGATGAAAATGTTATGCCAAAAAAAAATTGGGAAAGAATGGTAAGACCGATGCTATAGTGGTCGCCGATCCAGTTGAGAATGGCCATTCAGTAGAAGATTATTCCTATGTGATGCCTAAATGGAGTGACTGTGGACATTAAAGGGGCGCACGCCATAGATGACTTTGAAGTAACCGAAATAGTGGACGACAATAACCCATACCCAACACTGCTTGGAATTGATTGGGAAATTGATATGAATGCAATAATTATTTGAAGAAGCATAGTATGACATTTGAAAATAAAGATCTAAGGGCGATTGTGGCATTGGATGCAGCTGAAGGTGCAAGATATAATGAACCATTATGCGATTATGAGGAAAACGATGACATTGAGTAGATCTATAAGCTGACTATGTGGGATGAAGATTGGCTCAAACCTACGGCGGATGGGCGAATCATGTGGGAGAAGGAAAACTCTTGTAATTTAATTTTAGATGAGGAGCTTGAACACTGATAGAACCGATTGCATGAAGTATCATCGCTGAGATGCAATAGGCTTACCAAATCGTTACGATGTATATCCAACGAGGTACATAATTTACCATATTATGATGGTTTAGAGGATGTTAATTTATTTATGGATAAATTTGAAAGGGTTGTACCAGAGGGACATCGGTTCCAAGCGCTAGATGTTGCACTGCAAGCTACACCTACCCATTGGTGGGCACGCATAAGAATAGTTTCACAGATTGGAAGGAGTATAGAATAATGACAAAGTTGAGGTTTGGGTACGTTAATACCCACACTACGGAGAAATACACGGGGAAGGATGATCCGTGTGAGTACTTGCCTCGTTGGAAAAAATCATGGGGAGAATAATCACAATCAGAGTGGCTTCATATCTTCTGCCACACTTTGGATACAATCCTAATGAACTAGTATCTGGAAACGAAGTTGTGACATGGAACCACAAAATTTGATGTTTTGAAAGAAAGTTTTCTGCTAATTTTTAGCTTTGAATATGGATTTGAATGTATTGATGAGGCGTTACAGGAGATTAAAGCTGCAATATTTCGAATGCCTGAAGAACCAGTTGAATGGATACAACTAGATTGGGGTACGCAGCTACGCCACACACTCGAATGCTATAATGTAACCACGGAGGATGGCAAAGAAGATAGAAAGAACATCGACATTCCTGAGTCTGAAGGACAATGTGAAGTCGAGTGAATATGCGACGAAGATACAATAGATAAGGTCGCAGAGCTATTACGAGAGTACTAGGACTTATTTCCCATTGAGTTCTCTAATCTAAAAGGGATCATAGGGGATCTTGGAGTCATGGAAATCACTTTGAAGCAATATGAAAATCTAGTGAAACAATGCCCCTACTAATTAAATCCTAAGTATAAGGAAAAGGTGTGCAAGGAATTAGATAAAATGCTTGAAGCTGGGATCGTTGAACATGTTGACGAATCAGACTGAGTTAGTCACATGGTGTTTCAAGGAAAGAAAACATAGGGTTTAATTATGATATGCATAGACTTAAGGAAGTTGAATGACACATGTGTCCACAATCTGTTCCCTACGCCATTCATGGATGAGGTACTGGAGAATGGTGGAGGACTAGAAGCATATTTGTTCACGGATGGATTCTCAGGATACCATCAGATCAAGATCGCACCGGAGGACTGTAGTAAGACCACCTTCATGACTGAATGGGGCTGTTTTCAGTATATAGTGATGCCTTTCGGGCTTAATAATGCCACTGCAATTTTCTCTAGGGTGGTAATTGCGGCTTTCAAGGAATTTATCCATAAATTTTTGGAGGTCTACTTCGACGACTGGACAATGTTTGGATTAGTAAAGAGAAATGTTGATAGTCAGCGCCTCATGTTAAATACTTTTCGAAAGCATCGGATAGCCCTTAATTTGAAGAAATGCATATTCTGCGTACCCTACGAGATACTCTTGGGCCATGTTGTTTGCGAGCAAGGATTGATCATAGACCCTGCCAAAATTGTAGTAATCGTCAATATGGAAGCCTTGAAAAATGTTAAAAAACTAAGCGCTATGTTGGGCCATACGGGATATTATAGGAAGTTCATCAAAGTATATGTGCAAATCACTGCGCCCATGGAAAAATTACTGAAAAAGGATGCGACATTTTGCTGGAACGAGGAATGACAGAAGAGTTTGAATGTTTTGAAGGAGAAAATGGTCACTGTGCCCATTTTAGTGTTCCCCGATTGGAAGAAGGAGTTCCACGTTCATGTAGATGCTTCCTGCATCACACTAGTAGCTGTCTTTACCCAACCAGGAAAAGGAGATATCGACCACCCAATAACATTTTCCAGTAGAAAGTTGTCAAAGGAGGAAAATAACTATTCAACCACATAGTGCGAAAGTTTGGCAATGGTGCATGCGTTGCAAAAATTCTAGCACTATTTGTTGGGTGCACACTTCAAGATGTATACAAATAATTCTACTCTGAAATACTTGGTGAAAAATCCTGTGTTGGCGAGGGGGGGGGGATATTTTCCGATGGTTGCTGATTTTCTAGGAATATGATTTCGAAGTAATTATGAAGCCAGGTCGCCTAAATGCTGGTCTAGGTCACCTATCGCGAATTGAGAATGGGGATGAGCCTACGAGTCTATAGGAAGGGTTGCTTGATGCGAAGCTCTTCGCTGTTTGTGTCGCAGATGATCATTTCACTGATATAATTCAATTCTTATCTACAGGCACCGCTCCTGAAGGGTATTCGATGCAATAAAAGAACGAACTGGTGGTTATGGCTGTAGATTTCTCTATTATCGCTAGACACTTATAGAAAATGGGCTCTGATGAAATATTTCTTAGGTATGTTCTGGAGTATGTGAGGCAAAGTATCCTTTCAAAAGCACATGGAGGAATAGAGGGAGGACATTATGCAAGAAGAGAAACTATGCAAAAGATCCTACATGCAGGAATTTGGTGGCCAACTATGCATAAGGACTCCAAAATATATTGCAGAGCTTGTGATGTCTAACAGTGCATGGGGAGACCCTCGCGAAGAGATGAATTTCCATTGAATCTGCAAGTGACATTACAGGCATTTGATAAGTGGGAAATAGACTTTGTGGGACCAATACAACCACTGGGGAAGAAGACAGGGGCCAGATATATCATTACCATGACTAAATACTTAACCAGGTGGGTGGAGGCACAACCTGTAAAATATTGTAGCACTGCTACCACCGCAAAGTTTATTTTTGAATATATCTTGTCTCGGTTTAGCTGCCCTAATATTTTGATGAGTGATAGGGGCACACACTTCTTGAATGAGATAATTGTTGCATTTCTTGAGGAATTCCAGATATATCATTAGAAGAGTACGCCTTATCACCCTCAAGCAAATGGCATAGTAGAAGCCTTTAACAAAATTCTGGAAAGTTCTTTGACGAAGATTTGCAACACGAAGCGAAATGACTGGGATATGCGCATACCAGCGGTTCTCTGGGCGTACAAAACTACCCGCAAAAAGTTGAGAGGACAAACACCTTTCAGATTGGTCTATGGGAAAGAGGTTATAATGCCCATGGAGTACATAGTTCCAAGCTTACAGATTGTAACAATTATGACCATGGCTGATCGCAATACCATGGAAGAACGGCTCGCGCAACTTGTTGAGTTAGAAGAGGATCACTTCTTGGCTAGATTTCATCAGCAGGTGCAAAAGGACCATGAAAAGGCATGGCATGATCACCATATTAAAAAATGCACCTTTAAGATCGAATAATATTGCTATATGAAAATAAGTTCACAAAGTTCCTGGGCAAATTTGAGATGCATTAGTTGGGGCCATATGTTGTGAAGGAAATTACATATGGAGGCACAATTGAACTTGCGAAGCTGAATGGGGAGTTATTTTTGGGAAAAGTCAATGGCAGTCGATTGAAGCTATATAGGGGTGATGTCGCCCTTGTGAAATGACTATATGATTGTGGAATAGTCTTAGTACTCCAGGCAGCTGTAAGGAAGTACGTGACTTTAAAATACACTACCTGAAAGTTAGAAAAGCAAAGTGGAGGGGCTGCGCGACAAGTCAAAGGATGGTGCTGTTGGGTTGTGTTATATTCTTTCCATGACTAGCCCACGTAGTTAACCAGGGAGTTAGAAGGGGGGGGGGAGCCCACCCTTCTTTGCGGTGATTGTGTAGCGGAGGGGTCACAGGGGGTTTGAGGGGAGCAGGTAACCCCCCTCTACGGGGTCCGGCGCAGCACCCCAGAAAATTTTGTTTTTTTGGAGCCTATATTAGGTTGGACGAACCTACCTATGGTTTTGTACATGATTTTCGCACATGGTTTTGGACGCGATGGTTTTCGGTCCATGGCTTTGGACGTGATGGTTTTTGGTCCATGGCTTTGGACGCGATGGTTTTTGGTCCATGTTATTGGATTCTTCGGCATGTATAAATATGTATTGTAACATTGAAAGGAACATAATGAAAAATCAAGCTGGTAGTCCCGGTTTTGGGATCCAGGGGAAAATATCTGTCTATATGTGTTTTATGTGTTATTCTCTCACATTGTTTATTTTCTGTGTTTTAGGGTTCGTATGCACGTAATTTCTTTACAGGGTTAAAACCTACATTTGGTATCGGAGTTGTTTTGGCTTTAAGGGGACGCCTTTGTTGCTGAGGGGTTTCGCTCGGGCCTGTGGTAGACCCTGTTTAGTGGGAGATCTGCAAGATCGATTCTGGTGGTGAAAGAAGATGGCGAGCAGTGGAAAGATAGAGATTGAGAAATTTAATGGCCAGAGTTTTGAGTTGTGGAAACTCAAGACGGAGGATTTGTTGGTGGATGAAGATCAGTGGATCACGGTAGATCTAGGTACTAAACCAACGGGAGTGTCCGATGAAGAATGGAAGAAGTTGGATCAGAAGGTAAAGAGCACAATACAATTGTGTGTCTCAGATTCAGTATTACTGAATGTATCAGGGGAAGCTACGGCGAAGAATTTGTGGGAAAAGTTAGGGACTTTGTACCAATCTAAGTCTCTGATGAATAAACTGTTCTTGTGGAAAAAAACTATATAACCTGAGGATGAAAGATGGAGACTCGGTGATAGAGCATCTGAATGCATTTAATACTGTGGTAATTTAGTTATTATATGTTGATATTAAAATTTCAGATGAAGATACGTGCATCATTTTGTTGTGTTCTCTACCAGATTCGTGGGATAGTCTGGTTATTGCAATAGGTAGCAATACAACTACCTTGCAGTTTGATGAAATAGTTTCATCCTTGCTAACAGAGGAGATGAGACAGAAAAATATGGAGAGCTAGAATGGTGATGCCTTGTCTGTACGAGGACGGTCCCATAACAGAAACACAAATAAGTCATCGAGTGGGAGATCTAAATCTATAGGGAGATCTAAATCTCTAGGAAAATCTGTAAAGGTGGTGTGCTGGAAATGCGGAAAGGAAGGGCACTACAAAAGGGATTGTAAATCTAAAGCTCCTAATAAAGGAAAGGGATCTGATGATGCTCCTTCTGCAGAGGTAAAAACCACCTCAGATGAAGGTGGGGATGTGTACTTGGCTTCTTCAAGTACACATGTAGATCATGAGGCATGGTTGATTGACTCAGGTGCATCCTTTCACTTCACTCCCCATAGAGAGTGGTTCTGTGAGTATGAGAAATATGATGGTGGTGATGTTTTCTTAGGGGATGATAGGAAGGCTAGAATCATTGGTCACGGAAAAATAAAGTTGAAGTTGCAAGGTGGAAATGTTAGCACAATTCCAGGTGTTCTGCATATTCCTGCATTGGCCAGAAATCTGATTTCTGTAAGCGAGCTGGATGATGCAGGTGTAAAAACAGTGTTCGAGAAGGATACCTGCAAGATGGTTCGGGGAGCACTAGTATTGATGCAGGGAGTTTGGATTGGGACCTTGTACAAGCTGTAAGGTAGCATTGTTATTGATGGGTGCAACAACTCTATGGTTCCTTAAAGTGGAGCAGAAAATCTAGTGGTCTCTGGAGATAAGACCATGCTGTGGCATCAAAGGCTTGGACATATTGGAGAGAAGGACCTTCGAAGACTTCATGGTAAAGGTATGGTAGAAGGTATGAGTAATAGCTCTCTGGATTTTGATTTCTGTGAAAATTGTGTATATGGGAAGCAGAATCGGGTGAGTTTCCCTTCTGGTGGTAAGAGGGCGAAACATATATTAGAAATTGTGCACAATGATGTGTTTGGACCTGTGAAGGTTCCATCATTGGGTAAGTCTGTGTACTATGTATCATTTATAGATGAATTCTCAAGGAATACATGGATATATTTCCTTAAGAAGAAATCTGAAGTCTTTGACAGGTTTAAAGAATTTAAGGCTCTGGTGGAAAACTAGACAGAGAAGAAGATAAAGGTGTTGAGGACAGATAACGGTGGAGAGTTTTGCAGTAAGGAATTTGAAGAATTCTGTAAGAAGTGTGGTATAACATGGTAGAAGACTACTCCATACACACCTGAGCAAAATGGAGTTGCCGAAAGAATGAACAAGACATTGATGGAAAGGGCAAGAAGTATGCTTAGTGGCGCTAGGTTAGGACATGGGCAAAGGCAGTGGAGACAACATGTTACCTGGTCAATAGATCACCTTCATCAGCGTTGGAGGATAAGACTCCACGAGAGGTATGGATTGGTAAGAAACCCTCTCTTTCACATCTGAGGGTATTTGGATGTGATGCATATGTACATGTTTCAAAGGAGAAATGAACCAAGTTGGATAGTATCTGTAAAGTGCATCTTTATTGGGTATAAGGATGGTTTAAAGGGTTATAAGCTTTGGAACCCAGTAACAAGGAAGGTTGTGTACAACCGAGATGTGGTGTTTAGAGAGGTAAAATATGTTATTAAATATGAAGTCCAACCAAAGGAACTTGTGAAGATAGAGTTTGAGCTCAAGGAGGAAGAATCAAAATCTACAACAGAGAAGGAATCAAAAGATGAAGAGCCACAAACTCCGGGTGTGAGAAGATCAGTTCAAGAAAGAAGGAAGCTAGAAAGGTATAGTCCATTTGCTTTCTGTTCAAATTTTTCTTTATCTATTACTGAAGATGATCCCATAACTGTGAAGGAAGCAATAGATTCAGAGGATGGAAAACTCTGGAAAGAGGCCATGGTTGATGAAATGGCATCTTCGCCATAAAAATGAGGCTTGGGATCTGGTGGAGTTGCTGGCTAGAAGGAAACCCATTGGCAGCAAATGGGTGTTCAAGAAGAAGACAAATGTAGAAGGAAAAGTGGATAAATACAAAGCTCGGTTGGTAGCAAAATTTTATTCCCAGGTGCCGGGAATTGATTTTGGTGATATTTTTTCTTCTATTTCCAAGGTAACTTCTATTAGATTACTTTTATTTGTTGCTGCTGTTTTTGATTTTGAGGTAGAACAGATGGATGTCACGGGGATATGGAAGAGGAAATCTACATGAAGCAACCTGAAGGCTTTGCGATGAAGGGTAAGAAAGAATTGGTATGCAAGTTAAAGAAGTTTATGTATGGGTTAAAACAATCACCTAGGATGTGGTATCATAAATTTGATACATATATATGGGGACTTGGCTTCACCAGAAGCAAAGCAAATCACTGTGTATTTTAAATTAATTGGTGACCGTGTTATTTATCTAGTCTTGTATGTGGATGATATGTTGCTAGTTGGAAATGACAAAGAAATTATCCAGGATTTGAATACCCAATTGTCCTCCAAATTCGACATGAAAGATCTTGGTGCTAAAAACTATATTTTGGGTATGGAAATTAAAAGAGATCGGGCAAAGAGGAAGCTCTGGTTAAACCAGAGGAAGTATGTCGAGACAATATTGCAGAGGTTTAATATGCAGGATAGTAAATTGGTGAAGGTTCCTATTCCTGTAGATGTGAAGTTATTTGCTGAACAGTGTCCCAAGACACAAGAAGAGGAAGAGGACATGTCCCATGTTCCATATGCAAGTGCAGTCGGTAGCCTAATGTATGCAATGGTCTGTAGTAGACCAGACATTGCACATGTAGTGGGAGTATTGAGCTAGTTTATGTCAAAACCAGGGAAGGAGCACTGGACAACAGTGAAGCGAGTTTTCAGGTATTTGCATGGCACTAGTGATTATGGTTTGTGCTACCAAGGAAGACCAAGATTGGACAAATTATTTGATATTCATGGCTTTGTTGATGCAGACTGGGCTGGAGATCTAGATCAGATAAGATCTACAAGTGGGTATGTGTTTAACCTATTTGGAGGTGGAGTTAGTTGGATGAGTAAGAAACAATCTGTAGTGACACTATAAAGTACAGAGGCAGAATACATGGAAGCCACTCATGCAAGCAAGGAAGCAGATTGGTTGCAGAGATTGTGTTCAAGTATGGGGTTAGTACACGGAGCTATAAGGATAGACTGTGACAGCCAAAGTGAAATTTTCTTGGCAAAGAACCCTGCATATCATTCAAAGACAAATCACATTGATGTTTAGTATCACTTTGTGAGGGATATGATAGAAGACAAAAAGGTGTTGCTGGTAAAGGTGGAAACTTTGAAGAATACTACAGATGCATTGAAAAAATCTATGAGCTCTGAGAAGTTCTCTTGGTGTAGAGAAACAACGGGTGTTGCAGGGTTGGATAAATGACTAAGCTCTCTTGTGGCTCCCTGTGGAAAGAAAACAACAAGTGGGAGAACGTTGGGTTGTGTTATATTATTTCCATGACTAGCCCACGTAGCTAACCGGGGGTTTAGAGGGGGGGGGGGGGGGGGGGGGGGGGGGGGTTTGCGGAGCGCCCCCTTTGTTGCGCTAATTGCGTAGCGAGGGGGGTCACAGGGGGTTTGAGGGGTGCAGGTAACCCCAAATTTTTTTGTTTTTTTGGACCCTATATTAGGTTGGGTGGACCTACCTATGGTTTTGTGCATGATTTTCGCACATGGTTTTGGACGCGATGGTTTTCGGTCCCTGGCTTTGGATGTGATGGTTTTCGGTCCATGGTATTGGATGCTTCGGCATGTATAAATATGTATTGTAACATTAAACGAAACATAATGAAAAATCAAGTTGGTAGTCCTGACTTTGGGATCTAGGGGAAAATATTTGTGTATATGTGTTTTATGTGTTATGCTCTTACATTGTTTATTTTCTGTGTTTTAGAATTCATATGTAGGTAATTTCTGTACAGGGTTAAAACCTACAGGCGCGAAGGGGAGCTACACCAAAGGAATTGCGCTAGGTGGATGGGTCCTAAGCAACATGGCCGAAAAATGACTGTTGGATGCACTATAGTTGATTTGATGGCGGTTTTTCCATTGGAAGGAGAGGGGAAAAAGCATTTATGGAGAATATTTATGGAATTGTGCCACCAAATGTGAATTAATGGCCAGGATTTGGAGGGAATAGTTAGATTTGAATTCAAATTGGTATATAAATATGGCATACTACTCCGCATTCAAAGACTTTGCTTCCTGAGAGTTTTCCTTAAGATTTTTTGCCTTGATTTATGCTAAGTACTATATGTGTGAGATGGGTTGGGAGGAACTTCTTTCATGACCAGAGTTCACAAACTTACCTGATTGCTACTGTAAGAACTTCCTTGAGAGAATGACTACAACTCACCCTAAGACAGAGCTAGCCTCACCTAACACAATGATGACCCAACCTATACTTATAGGATTTCCTACTACCATGCCTAGGTCATCATGGCCTAAGCCATCTGCTTCTTCGAAGTAGAGGAAGCCCTAGAAAGTGCCGTTGCAGAAATTGTCGCAGAAAAACCTAACAGAAATCCGCTAGAAGGCCAAAATGAATAAGTCCAAACAACTGATGGAGCCACTAGATCTGGATGAGGAAGAACTGCGTAGAGGAATAGAGGAGGTTGATGCAGAAGAGGTCAAACTGATAACTCTATTGCCGATTTATATCCCACCCCGAAAATCCACAACTAAAGTACCGAAAGATTTGAACAATGCGAAGTTTATGGTTTCCACAGCATTGTTGCCAGAGAGTGCATAGTTTGAGGGAAACTTGTTGGCCTGTATACCGAATCTAAAAATGGAGGATTAGGACCTTGGGGACCATGAGAAAGTTCCACAATTGGTGCTGAACAAGTACCTCAAGAAGGTCTACTATGAGGAATCAGGTGTCACATGCCTTGAACCAATGAACTGGGTGGCTGGAGTTGGGGGTGCGGGGCTCCTAAATGTGTTGTGGGTGTCGCACTTCAGTCGCACCAATATTAACACCATATGTGCGACAATTGATAACACTGGTGCATAATGGGTGTCTATGGTTGGGAGAACCCATCTCGATCACCATGCTTCCATCCCAAGGAGTGGACCCTATGGAGGATTTCATAGGAAAGTTGCAGGAGAAGAAGTTGGTGGACCAAATGAAGGGTGAATTTGGTTTGGTGAAAAAGTCACGCGGGTATTCCATTCAGTCCATATCAGATGGCGTGGTGCAGTTTGCTACGCAGATACTAGTTGGTAAGATCATGAGAAAGTGTTGCGCGAATGAAGTACCAACACCAGTTGTCTCTTTGGTTGCGTAGTGCGTGAAAGGAGTCTAGTATAACTGGGCTAAATATCCATGTAAAGAGTTTCTGGAGGACTGCAGGGAGGCCCAAGTTGAGGGCAAGGCATTTCACTATGTTTGGTTGTTGTTGGTGATCACTTTAGTGGCATGGAGGATGCCCAAAGAGAGCCAATTCCCTTAGCAGGACTCGGACCTACTGGAGGCAGCGAAGTTTGCTACACTATGGACTACTAAAAACCTCGCGTGTGTAATGGAGACCAAAATATTCTAGGTGTTGTTTGAGATATAATAAAGAATGTTGATCAACCAATGGCCAAGGTTATCACCCATTTTTCACTCATCGTATGCAAATGTCGCTGACTTTAAGGCATATTTCTACAATATGCACATTCGTGCAAAGAAGGATTCCTAGGGAATATGACACAATTTCCTTACTTGGTTGCTGAGGAAGATATAGTAGGGGTTATTAGCAAGTGGCCAAGTGAATGGCTCACCCATTTTGATGCCGACGCAAGTACCATTAGGGCTATTGAATGTTCAACAGCGCAAACCACAACATCAGAAAAGAAGAACGAGGCAAAAAAAGCTTCCACTCGAGAAAAGGTTGCACAAAAGAAAGAAGCTGCTGCGAGAGAGAAATAAGCTGTTGCGAAGGAGAAAGAAGTGATGGCCAAGGAAAAGGAAGCAGCACACGAAAAGACTATGTCACAAGCCATAATAAATGTCAATGAGTCCGACCTTGAGAGAACACAGGTGGAGGAAGAAACTGAGGCAAAAGAAGAAGGGGGCGCAAAGTTGGAGTCCCCCTTTGTTGTCAAGAAGTGAAAGAAGAGGAATTCCACAGGGTAGCGCAAGAAGAAAACGTTTGACAAAATAGCAGGCGCGATGCCTTTGGTCCTCATAGAGGGGGACTTAGATGAAATTGGGAATGTGGTTAGTGATGCGACGATGGACCTCATGAGCCACTTTGAAGTGTAGTACCAACAATCGCTCAGTAAGGTATAACAGGGCCTGCGGGACTTGCAGGTCCAAACAGGCCTCAATCAAGTGAGCATGAAGCAAGAGAGATTGAATCAAGTGAGTGGGTCATTATTGGACGTAAAAATGACCATGGATATCTGCACGGTACAACTTCCAGAAGGGTCCCTACACAACGATTCAACCGAAGAGAAGGAAATCTACAACATCTGTAGAACTTGTGCCTGAATCTGGTTGTGCTTCCCGTTCAAACTCTGCATGAGCTACACCAAGGGATGTCCAACAAACTCAGGATTCAGGAGAAATGCACACTATTGGTAATCAACGAAGTCAAAACCAATAACAATTTTTTTTTTGAGGAAAAGGTGCAGGCCCTCAAGGAAAAGGAGGAGGTTACAGTGTGAAGCTAGCAACTAGAAGCAGCTATTGCACATGCCTGTAGTGAGCTTCCATAGCTCAATATCCCAGCAGAAGCGATCTCCGTAGAGAAAATTCAAAATCTGTCGCTGCAGTCAAAGAGTTTAAAGATGAAATCAGCCGAGTCAGGTTTGAGTTGCAGCTACAAATATTAGAGTTACAATTAAAGAAGCAACCTACTACTCCTCCAAAAGTTAGAGAGCAGCACTGAGCTACTATTAAAGAAGGAATGGCCAACTTGGAAGATGTAGTCAAGGGATGCACTGAGCTATTTGATTTTACCATGGATTTATGGACCTTGCTACAGGAGGATCCAACTCTACAAAAGTTTGGAGCAGACATCAGGGACAAGCATAGATAGTTTGATGAAATCCGATTGACGTGTGGACCTTAGCACTAGTACAAAGGTTCACTATATTGCAGTAAGGAAAGATCATTCAGACTGAAATTGATGAGCTGCATCGCAAGGAAGTGATCATGTCTTCAAGGACGTAGTTTTGGGTAGATGAGGCCAATTAGTTGAATTTGTTAGTACAGAGCAAGCTTAAAGGGATGCAGCAGACACAAGGGACCATGGGCCTTGCAGTTGAAGGCTCAACCACTAAAAAATTGGTCGAGGAAGTGCGTCAAGCTGCTATATAGGGAAAAAAATATTTGTAGGTTTTAAAGATCGAGTTCAATGAGCTGCAGGCTGTTAGTGTCAGTCTTTACAGCCTTCCTCCAGTGATCAAATATGCTCTTACAAAGTGATTTTGAAGTGTCAAGGTCAAATTTTGTCATTTCAGTGAGTCTTCAAGCAAAATTTGGTCACTAGGCATTAGGTCTAGGGTTTGCTCTCACTCTTTTCAAAGTTGCCCAAATGCCAATCTATGTCACTATTCAACTGAGTCTATCATCATTCATAGGGTTTTCATTATCATCTCAGTGTCTAATGAGTCATTTTACACCTTGTTCATGCTTCAGTTGTGCCTTGGCAAGGTCATTTCCCTCTCCTAGGGTTTTGAAAGCCAATTTCTCTTGGACGGTCAAATCATCGGCAAAACTTGTATCCTGATGTTCATACACCTTCCCCTATCCTTAAAGTACCTTACCAAATGCTTTCCATCACTGAGATTCCCCAAATTCCTCATTTTCGCACAAACCCTAGTTTCTTGCTACAACCTGGCAATTTTCTAGGTTGGGCCTGTGTTTTTCCCTTTTGGACCCCTTCCCCTCACTCAATCTCTGAGATTCCACTTTCCCCTGCTTCCTAACATCCCTCCCTACTCCCAAAAATTTCCTCAAGAATTTAGAAGCCCCTTATCCCCTTCATTTCGCTTCATTTCGACAAAATTCCTTGTTTCACACATCGGGATAAGTTTCACTCAAAAGATGTTTCAGAGAAATAAAAGATGAATTTGGGAAAACGGAGAGATTTTTTTGTCCACAACATGCCAAATAAGAAAAACCTCCTTCAATTTTTGCACAGGTGTCATGGTTTTAGAGAAATGTCAAAATTACAATCGCTAGATCCAAGGAGGTTGGCCAAGGCACTAAAATGGCGGAAAAGGCCCGATCCACTCCAAATTTTGGCCAAAGCCTCTTTGACTGAGCATGGTACTTGATTGGGGACTCCCAGCCCAAATTTCAAGAAATTTGGAGAAAATTTTGTCAATTGTGAATTTTTTGTGCCAAACACAGGTTTTCTCCACCAACAGGTCGCGCGCCGCGCGCGACCTATTCGATGGGCAACTCCATTTTGGGAAAACTCAGCATTTTTGGATTTTTCATGCAAAGATACACCTGCTCAGCAATTACCAAGAGATTTCATCAAGTTTTGAGCCTCCAGAAGGTCAAAAAACATGCAAAAAATGACTTTCTGCCACCTTTTTGACACACAGGAAGCAGTCTTGGGAGATTGCAATTTTGGAGGGGAAAATGGCCACCAAATTCCGAAATTCCACTTGGGTTGGAAAGTATACATCCAGGCCTTTCCAACAAGCCCACTTTTGCCTCATTTGGACACCTGGAAGTGCCTCAAAAGCAGCTCCAAAGGCGCACGACCTGTTCAGGATCAGGGCGCGACCTGTTGGGCAGTTTTCACAATTTTTCATCTACAGCTCAGGAATTCGCCCAGCTTTGACCAGTTTTGACTTGTGATGGGTTTTTTGACCCTCTTTGATGTAATTAATGTATTTTCATGTTGACATGACACTTATTTACCTATCCTAGAAGATTCATTCATGAAATAGCAAACATTTAATGAATGAATTGGTTTCCTAGCTTATAGAGGCAAGTTGTTTTGACTGCCTAGTTTTTAGTGCTCAGTTTAGAATTGGTTGAAACAGCTCCTAGGATGATGAGCTCGACCCCTAGAGGCAAGGGAAGAGGTTGGCTTGCCTATATTATGTATTTTCTCAATCATTTTCAGAGGTTGGAGGGTTGGACTCTTGAGGGAGAAAGCTCTATTGTATTACTCATTGTATCTCTGCAGTTTTGGCAAAGGAAGAAAGACCAGGGTTTTGCAGTCCTTTTTGGGATTCCTGTGGTTACATGTATTGATGGTGTGTTTCTCTTTGTACTTGTAAGTTTGTTATGTGATTCATATTCTTACTTTTCCTTCTGCAAATTAGGCAAATGAAGTGTTAAAGTAGAATTCATGATTGCCATGCTCTGCTTTTAAGTTTGCTTAATATTTATGTTTTCATCTGTCTAAAGAGAACTCTTGAAGGTTTCTTGCTCTCTTTAGCTCCTCACCGGTCATTTCTATCCATTCACTTAATTCAAAGGCATCAGTACAGTCTCCTACCTTGCCCCAAAGAACCCCCTGCAAAAACTGTGTCCAATCCCCGCACCCAAAATTGCCTTTCCCCAACTTTCCACCAAAACCCTAAAAATCGCAATTCAAACTTTTTTATCAGTTTACTAGCCTAAAATCAGTGTTTCCTTATTGGTTATCTCGCCCATTGAAGATCTTTACCGAGATAGACCGGAGAGAGCCCTCTCCTGCCCCGTAGGGCTAGCTACGAGGCTAAGTGGTTTGATGTTGCCTTGGAGTTTACCTTTTTCAGCCTGAGGTGAAATTTCAAGCGCTAACACAGGCGAAGATCAAGGTGCCACCAGTAGAGTGACTCAAGGATGAGTCACGAAATTGTGTTGGGGGCTTGTTGGGACAGGGTCCCCTGGGGTAAATTTTGTAATCATTTTTGTTAATTATGTAAATTATCCACATTTTGAGGAGCGGAGCGCGAAGGTCGTAGGATTCAAAAGGGAATTTAGTTCCTTAGTTTGTTAGAATATAGGATGTTTTGTGACCTGCCCATGGTTCGTGAACCATGGTATTATAATGGAAGAAACTATATAAATGAGTCATAGAGAGTTATAGGAAGTAAGAGAATAATTGAAGATAATTGTATGGGAAAGTACTTTGAAGTAGAAAAAGTTTGTTTTCTGTACTTAGGCGAAGGGGAAGGCTCTTGCAGCTGTGTGTGTGAAGACCTTGGTAAGTCCGCAAGCTAAGTGTGTTGGTGCCCACAATTGCGTGCACAAGAAAAAAGAGTCCGTAATAGAGGGATTATATCTAATAAAGATTATTTTGGAGCAATACTTGTGTATATGTGCCTTTATATTTACTTATGAAATTTATGTGTATTCACTCCATTTTCTAATATTATCTGAAGAAACACTTAATTAGTTCGTGAAAATAGTAGATGTAATAGTTTACATGATGTTATGAATGTTTAAAGTGTTACACGAAGGGTTAGATTATGTTTTCCATAAGTTACAATGATTTCGACATTTAAAGGGTTAGGGTTCGTGAAGGTTGGGATAAAGCCCTAGAAGTAATATAAACCCATCACACAGACCTCTGGATGTAGAAACTTGGTTCTGTCATCCCCCAATATTGCTTTGGGTGAGACTGCAGCCTGCACTACATGGGTTGTTGTCAAAAGGGCCAACAATTTAGGGTTTTGTTAGTTAGTGCAACTAACTCTGAACTTGGGTCAGGACCCCTCAAGCCAAAAAATGGATGTTGGGACAGGGTCCCCTGGGGTAAATTTTGTAATCATTTTTGTTAATTATGTAAAGTCTCTGCATTTTAAGGAGCAGAGCGCGAAGGTTGTAGGAGTCAAAAGGGACTTTAGTTCGTTATCTTGTTAGAAGATAGGATGTTTTGTGACCCGCCCATGGTTCGTGAACTATGGTATTGTAATGGAAGAAACTATATAAAGGAGTCATAGTGAGTCATAAAAAGTAAGAAAATAATTGAAGATCAATGTATGGGCAAGTAGTCTGAGGCAAAAAATGTTTGTTTTTTACACTTAAGCGAAGGGGAAGGCTCCTGCAGTTGTGTGCGCGGAGACCTCGGTAAGTCTGTAGCGGAGTGCATGGGCCCCTGTAGCTGTGTGCACAGGAAAGAAGAGTCTATTACAGAGGGATTATATCTAATAAAGGATATTTTGGAGCAATAATTGTGTATTTGTGCCTTTATATTTACTTATGAAATCTATGTGTATTCGCTATGTTTTATGTAATTATCTGAAGAAACACTTAATTGGTGCACGAAAATAGTAGATTTGATAGTTTACATGATGTTATGAATGTTTAAAGTGTTCCGTGAATGGTTAGATTCTATTTTCCATAAGTTGCTATGATTTCAGAATTTAAAGGGTTAGGGTTCACAAAGGTACTGCAATATAACACATTCAAATTCAAACTAATTAGATAATTATTTATACAAAATTAAACAATATGGAAATGTTGGCTTGAGGTATTTATCCCGACCTTCACAAACCCTAACCCTTTAAATGTTGAAATCATAGTAACTTATGGAAAACATAATCTAAGCCTTCGCAGAACACTTTAAACATTCATAACATCATGTAAACTATTGGATCTACTATTTTCAAGCACCAATTAAGTGTTTCTTCAGATAATTGTAGAAAACAGAGCGAATACACATAAATTGCATAAGTAAATATAAAGGCACACATGCACAAATATTGCTCCAAAATAATCTTTATTACATATAATCCCTCTGTTATAGACTCTTCTTTCCTACACACACAACTGCAAGGGCCCACGCACTCAACTTGTGGACTTACCAAGGTCTCCACACACACAACGAGAGAAGCCTTCCCCTTCGCCTAAGTACAAAAAACATACTTTTTCTGCCTTAGACTACTTTCTCATACAATGATATTCAATTATTTTCTTACTTCCTATGACTGACTATGATTCCCTTAAATAGTTTCTTCCATTACAATACCATGGTTCACGAACCATGGGTGGGTCACAAAACAACCTATCTTCTAACAAACTAAGGAACTAAAGTACCTTTTGACTCCTATGACCTTCGCACTCCGCTCCTCAAAATGCGGTGACTTTACATAATTAACAAAAATGATTACAAAATTTACCCCAAGGGACCCTATCACAATAGGAAATAAATGATTTTGAACAACATTTAATTACATATATGAATCTACTAACCTCACTTGAGCCTAAATGTAATTCATCTAGGATGGGGGTTTGATAAATCTAGGTTAGGTGCTGTTGTTTGAATATGGGAAATAATGAAGAAAAGAAACTAAACACATTCAGTTATACATTGACCAAGAAAAGAAACTGAATTCAAACACACGCAAATAGACACACAGGATTTACGTGGTAAAACCTCGACAGGGTGTCAAGGAAACATCCATGGGGCAAGGGATTGGAATCTATATTAATTCAACAATGATTCTCCACGATTACATTTCTCGGGCATTCACTAGTTTTATACCAGCCGCCTCCGTTACATAACTACCATTTCGGTATAGAACTAACTGGTTACATTTTACCCAAAATTACATAATTCAATGTCAAACTAACAAAATCCACCTTGAAAACAATTTTCCTAATCCCTTGCCCATGCCCATTCATCATCTTTTCTGCAAGCCAAGAGAAGCTAAACACCATCGCAACTTCTCTACTGTAACTGGCTTTGTGAATATGTCTGCACAATTCTCTCGCGTATGGACCTTTTGAAGAGCTACTTTTCTACCATCGATCAAATGTCTGAGAAAATGATACCTTACATAAATGTGCTTGGTTCTGCTATGATAAACATGATTTGTAGCCAAGTGAATAGCACTTTGATTGTCACAAAGTACATCCACTTTCTCCTGCGTCCTTCCAATCTCATCGAGCAGACCCTTTAACCAGATTGCTTCTTTACTGGCATCTGAAGCAGCTATATATTCAGCTTCAGTAGTGGACAATGCAACTTTTTCTTGAAGCTTTGACATCCAACTAACTGCTCCACCTGCAAGAGTGAAGACATAACCTGTAGTAGATCTTCTTTTGTCCAAATCACTTGCATAGTTAGCATCTACATATTTGCAGACTGAACCTTCACTACCTTTAAAGATGATGCAATGGTCACTTGTGCCTCTTAGATATCGAAGCACCCATTTCACTGCTTACCAATGTTCTTTTCCTGGATTTGCCATGAACCTGCTGACAACTCCAACTGCATGTTAAATATCAGGTCTTGTAGATACCATCGCATACATTAAGTTGCCTACAACATTTGCATATAGTACATGAGACATATACTGCTTTTCTTAATTAGTTCTAGGACTCAAAACCAAAGAAATCTTAAAATGGGAAGCTAGTGGAACATTAACAGGTTTCACATTGTTCATAGATAACTTTTCAAGTACTTTCTCCACATACTTCTGCTGTGATAACCAAAGCTTACCATTTTTCCTGTCTCTATGTATCTCCATGCCCAAGATATGTTTTGCTGCTCCAAGATCCTTCATATCAAACGTCCTAGAGAGCTGAGCCTTTAACCTGTTGATCTCTTCCATGCTTTTGCTTGCAATAAGCATATCGTCAACATACAAAGCTAAGATAATGAATATTCCATTGAAACTTTTGAAGTATACACAATGATCATACTCACTTCTTATAAAGTTCTGGCTCACCATGAAGGAATCAAACTTCTTGTACCATTGTCTGGGAGACTGCCTCAGACCATACAATGATTTCTTGAGCTTGCAAACTAATCTTCTGCTGTGACCTTGTACAAAACCTTCTGGTTGTTCCATATATATCTCTTCATTCAAATCACCATGTAGAAAAGCTGTTTTAACATCTAACTGTTCTAACTCAAGATTAAGTAACGTAGTTAGTGCCAACACAGTATGAATAGAAACAAGTTTTACAACTGGAGAAAAAGTCTCATGAAAGTCTATACCTTCAACTTGAGAATACCCTTTTTCTACCAGTATCACCTTGTACCTTTCGATACTTCCATCAACTTTCTGTTTCAATTTGAAGACCCATTTGCATCCAACAACACTTCTCCCTTCAGGAAGCTCTACAAGATCCTAGGTACTGTTCTTGGCTAAGGAATCCATTTCTTCTTCCATAGAAGTTTTCCATTTTTCGCTATCTGTATCATCTACTACTTCTTGATAACAAGAAGGTTCCCCATCTTCAGTAATCAAAGCAAAAGATGAAGTATAATCTTCATACCTTTTGGGAGTTTTCATTTCCCTTGTAGACCTTCTAAGAGCGACTGGTTGCTAAACTGGTTCAGAAACTTGAACTGGTTTAGAAGCTTCAACGGCTTCCTTTGTGTCTTCAACACCTTTTTCTCCAGAAGTCTCTCCTTCCTTTCGACTGTCACCGAAAGATCTAGCCTCCAACTGAACTCGTTGATTTGGCGATACCTGTTCCTGTTCAATTCTTTCAACATTTGATTTTAAAAGAAAGGATTCATCAAATGTTACATCTCTACTAATGACTATCTTTCGCAATGTAGGATCCCACAACCTATATCCTTTCACTGCATAGTCATACCCAACAAAGACATAACATTTCGACTTTGGATCTAATTTTGAATGCTGAATTTTTGGAATAAGAGAATAAGCATCACAGCCAAATATCCTCAAATGTGACTAATCACAAGACTGACTTGTCCAAACTTCTTTAGGAATTTTACAATCAATTGCTACTGAAGGTGATCCGTTAACTAAATAACAAGCAGTAGATACTGCTTCTTCCCACAACCCCTTTTGCAAGTTAGCATTGTTGATCATGCTTTTGGCTCTTTCCATAAGAGTCCGATTCATACGCTTAGCAACACAATTTTGTTGAGGAGTATAAACAGTAGTTTTCTGTCCAATAATTCCCTCATCCTTACAATATTGTTCAAATTCAACTGAAGTGAACTCACCACCATTGTCAGTTCTTAAACATTTAATAGATTTGCCTGTTCTTTTCTCTACCATTGCTTTAAATTGTTTAAAGACATTGAATACATCAGCTTTCTTTTTTAGCAAAAAGACCCAAAATTTACAGGAGAAATCATCAATAAACGTTAAAAAATATAGAGCACCTCCATATGACACAACACGGAATGGTCCCCACAGAATGAATATAGTCTAAAACATCTTTACTATTATGATTTCCAACTTTAAATCTCTGTTTACACTGTTTTCCATACACACAATGTTTACAGAAATCTAACTTCAAGGATTTCAGATCGGGAAGAGATTTACATTTCACTAGTATTTGAAGACCTTTCTCGCTCATATGACCCAATCGTTGATGCCATAGACAAGTACCTGCTTCTTCCTTTTCTGACACAACCGCTGCTTCACTGATCTGAGTACTTCCTTTTAACCTGTAAAGATTTTCGACTTTCTCTGCTTTCATAACCACTAGGGCTCCTTTAAAGACTTTCAAGACGCCATCCTAACCTGTAAACTTATAACCATCTGAATCCAACACTCCCAAAGAAATCAAAATTTTCTTCAAATCAAGAACATGTCTAACACTAGTTAATGTTCTAACTGTGTTATCATACATCTTAATCCTGATATTTCCCATCCCAACAGTTTGACATGACACATTATTACCCATAAACACAAAACTATCGTTTACATTTTCATACGAAGTAAACCAATTTCTATGTGGGCACATGTGATGAGAAGCACCAGAGTCTAACAGCTAGCTATCTAAACCCTGAGAGACATTACATTCAGGTGAAGTTTCATCAATCATACATAATTATTCAGTAGATAAAACTTTGTCTATCATACCTGAATCGACCTGAGTCGCTTCCTTCTTCGGGTTTTCAGATTCCTTTCGTTTCCAACAGTCTTTCTTCAAGTGTCTAATTTTATTGCAGTTCCAAACTTTTTCCTTACACTTCTTTCCCTTCGATTTTGATTTGGAAGACCCCCTTGGTTTTTCTCCTCTTTCCTTTGAGTGTCCTCTAGCTACCATGGCTTTTGATGTAGTTGTTTCAGTACTGGATTTCCTTCGTACTTCTTCAGATAGGAGAGCTCCCATGACTGATTCAAACTTCAAAGAATCAACAATGCTCAAGTTGATTGAAGTTACGAAGTGATCCCATGATTCAGGCAGAGAACACAACAAGGTTATGGCTTTATCTTCTTCCTATATTTTAACTTCCATATCTGTTAATTGACATATAAGTGTATTAAAAACATTCAAATGTTCTACAACGTTTGAACCTTCTTTCATTCAAAGACTGTATAACTGTCGTTTCAGATAAATTCCGTTGGTTAGTGACTTTGTCATATAGAGTTTTTCCAGTTTTTCCCACAATCCTGACGCTGTAGTCTCTTCAACAATATTGAAGAGAACTTCATCTGCCAAGCATAACCGGATGGTACTGAGAGCTCAGGCATCCAAGTCCTCCCAGTCTGAAGTAGTCATGGTTGTAGGTTTCTTAGTTGCCCCATCCAATGCCTTGTGCAACCCTTGTTGCACAAGCAGATCCCTAACATTCAGTTTCCAAAGAGCAAAATTGCTCTTTCTGGTGAATTTCTCCACCACGAGTTTTGCATTCAACATCTTAGCCATTTTGTTCTTCTCCTAGGGTTTCAGTCTTTTCAGCTAGGGTTTATATTTACTTATTTCTCCAATGGAAGTTTTTTTTTTCAACTAGGGTTATATTTCCTTATTTCTCCAACAAATTTTTTCAATTTAAATAGTTAAACCCCTTTAATTTTTTTTTCTCCTTTCCTTTTAAATAGAAAAACCCTAAAGAACTTATTTTGTTTCCTTTGATTTAAAAAAAAAAAACTATTTTTTTTCTTTCCTTCAATTTCACACATCCACCCCTTTATCTTCAGAATTTAAAAAACTTTATTTTCACAACTTTCTGGAAAAAATTTCTGGTAAAAATTTCTCAAAATTAAAAAATTACTCGGATCCACAAGCCAGGCCTCTGGCAGTACATAGTCACAACTCCTCTCTGCTCCAGCACGTAGAGGTCAACTTCAACGGACACACTTCCTGGCAGCACGCACCAGATTGGTCCTCTATACTCTAGCATGCAGACTTCGAGCCTTCTCACCATGCAACACCAGACTGGAGCCTTCACGCCACGCAGAAAGCAAAAGTCTCAGGCACAGTCCTCCTCTCCTCACACAGAGATGTACACATACAGAGATTTCAGTCTTCACGCAGAGGGCAGTGGCTCTGGTCTTCACGGCCTCCCCTAAAAGAATACATGTAGAGGGACTTCTCCTCATCAACGCAGATGGCCTCCTCCTCACGTAGATAAAAAACATGCCTCTGCTCCAACACGTAGAGGTCACTCTCTAATCCAACACAGGGCAGAGGGTTTGGCAATAGCTCCACATAGGCAGATGGCTTCCATTCATGCAGCAATGCTCAACCACGCAGCAATAAAGCAATATGTAACATGCAACAATGGTCCACACTTCACGCCTTCCACCATAGAAATGGGTTCAACCAACAATGGGAACTGTCTTCCTCTTCACGCAACAGTGAGTCTCCCGTTCTCTTACACGTAGCAATGGCCACCCTTAGGGAACCGTCTTCCTCTTCACGCAGCAGCGAGTCTCCCGTTCTCTTACACGCAGCAATGACCACCCTCAGCAGTGACAGGCTCACGTATAGGCAGGTCTTCCTCTACAGCGACAGGATCATTCACATGTAGGTCTTCCTCTACAGTGGCAGGCTCGCTCACACGCAGAAGGCCGTATTTCACTCAACTGAAAAAGACAAAGAAAAAAAAAAAAAACTGAATTCAAACACACGCAAATAGACACACAAGATTTACGTGGTAAAACCTCGATAGGGTGTCAAGGAAACATCCACAGGGCAAGGGATTGGAATCTTTATTAATTCAACAATGATTCTCCATGATTACATTTCTCGGGCATTCACTAGTTTTATACCAGCCGCCTCCGTTACATAACTACCATTTCAGTATAGAACTAACTAGTTACATTTTACCCAAAATTACATAATTTGTTGTCAAACTAACAGGTGCTCCCTTTCTTATGGCTCAAATTTTGAGGCATGCATCATCAATGCCTTTATACTCAACATCCCACTCATGCGTCCACATAACTGTGACATCGACAACACTTTGCATATGGGTCTGTGTACACAATGGCAAGGACAAATTATAATTATTCTACGAATTAATTAGCATATATGTAACTTTAAAAAAGAAAATGTTGAAATCTTAGGAATAAAAAAGTTTACCTCAACTGCTAATCCATGTACATAGTAACTCTCCTCCACATGTTTGTTATATGGTGGAGGTGGATGAGAATCATGAACTTATTAATATAAATGCAATCTAATACAAACTAAATTAATATAAATAATTATGTATAATTTGATGATAAGAGTAAAAAGTTTCGTATATATGTACTTGGCTTGTGTCACATGGGCCATGCACCCTCCAAGTATCATAGATGACATCATGCCAAATACATACATATGAAAAAAGCTGGTCAATGGGTAGACTCGTGGGATATGAATTATCATATAATGGAACTAGTGGATCATGAGGTAGTGGTGGTGGTTTACTCATCTCTCCACGCAATGTGACATGCGCGTTGGCCAATGTCATCCACATGTTATCTGCAATGGTATTCCTAGTCTCAATGCCAAACTATAACGACTCCTCTAGATATTTCAGCAATAACATTCTCTAAGACGGTAGTGGAAACAATCTTGGAGGTGGTGGTACATGCCCAGGGTCCTTACGAGCCCCATCATCATCATAGGTACGTCCCAAGCCAGATCCATAAAAAACAGAACCAATATCAGTGTAATCCGACCCCATATGTAGCACGGAATTCTTATATATTCTTTGCAAAGTAAAGTGGGACCTAGTCATAATGGGGGAACTAGCCCCAAGCTCCAATGAATCGATCATAAGAAAAATGGGCTACATAAACATTCTTAAAATATTTGAGTGGAATCGAATCTTGATGTTTGGCAGCGCGCTTCAGAGGGATGTCGGACAACTCCCCATAGAAATCAATTTTATTGGTGGCCTCTTTCACCACCTCCCAAGTATGTGGGCCTCTAACCTCCTGCTTCCTAATCTTCTATATGGAATGTAGGAGGCGACTATGTGGGCTTGCCCTCTGATATGTCTTGATCAACCTATTGATGCTATCCAACATCAAAGACAAATTATTCCTAGAAGGTGAACTAACAAATATTTTACGTAGCTCTTGTGTGATCCATGTATATTGGGCCATAACATCCTCCAATGTGATACTAGCTATAACATCGTTCCACGGAGGTTGACGTTGCGCTGTGACCCTCAACATTGCCTTGCTAAGGGTATGTAAATAATAAACGGAATTTAACATATATATATTTAACAAACTAGAATCATAATAAAATATACATTAAATTCAAACACATCAGTTGAAGAAAATTTAAAAATTAAAGACAATTTCAAGACATAAACACATAAAGTTTAAAGAGGATTTAAAAATATAAATGTAGCAGGTAAAGATGGTCCACTATCTGTAATATGATCGTCAACATAGATAGAAACACTGACTTTGACAATCTGATTGGTGTCGGAGCCAGTATCTATGAGTGGAACACACTCTGGTTGAGCTACGTGATCTATCACGAGCCTGACCATGTATAGCAAATCCCCCCACACTCTGATGACTTGCGGTTAGGGGGCGTATAGGAGATGGCTCTGCATATCACATATACTTCATTTTTAATACATATAAAGTAATCCAAAAAAATGTTGACTAAACTATTACATATAATACAAAATTATCACATATGATATATATAAACTAATCCAAGAAAAAAATGTTGACTTAGAAAGAATGTTGACAAGAAAACCATTTCTAAACTTAAGTAGAATAATCTAGCCTGAAGTCCTAAACTTTAGAGTCCATTTTTTGACAATTTATTAACCAAAGAATTTAGTTCCACGTAAACACAATCGAAAGAAGTGATCAAATCTACCTCCACACTTTTTCCCATTTCTAAATAATGCATTTTATTCATAGGGCATAAATATGTAAATATATAAGTAAAAAATTGAAATAAACCTATTCACAAAACTAATAAAATTTCATGCCAACTGAATACTCCAATAGACTTTAAGTTCTTATAATGTTTGACTTTGACAATGACATGTACTAGGTGTAAGCACATGAAGACAATATTTTTTTGGTACAATACATTACATAATGAAACAATATGGTACAAATTAGAAAAGAGTCAAAATTATTTTATTCACTTTTCATCATGGATTTAATGTATCTATCAATTATGCACTGTTGAAACTTGAATATATATATATATATATATATATATATATATGTTGTTAAATGTTATAGTTATATTATATTATAGCTATGTTGTACATGTTATACTGTTATGTTATGTTATGTTACACACACATATATAATGTTAAATAGTTATATAATTATGTTATATGATATATGTAGTTATGATACATGCTATGCTATGTTAAATAATTTTATATTATATATAATTATAATTATAATATAATGAATAGTTATATTTATGTTATGTTATGTTATGGCTATGAACCATATAAATATATATATTTAGTTATATATATAGTTATAGTTACATATAGTTATGTTATATACTATGTTATATATAGTTATATTATAATTATATAGTTAAATGTATGTTATAATTATAATGTTATGTTATGTTATATATATATATATATAGAGAGAGAGAGAGAGAGAGAAATTATATGTTATATATTATGTTATCCACTCTTACTATAAGTGTAGGTCCTTCTTCACTACTATTAGATATACATTTATTTTTTTCTTTAGAAAATGCATATGAACATATAGAAGATAAATGGCCTGTTTCTTTACATTTATAACAAAACAATAACTAACATGTAGATTCCTTCTGTTTAGGATCTTCTTCTTCATCTCTGGAGTGTTGAACTTGCACACTGGGGGAAGATCTTTAATCTTTTGAGAATTTTTCTTCTAGGATGCCTTCTTATTTTTCTTCCTTCTTTTCTTCTCTTTATCTCGAGCAACAAGATTTCTTGCAAGATGATATTCACTAAGATCTGATTTACTATAAGAGAAACAAGGATTTTTAACCTTCTCTTAAGTCTTGTGAATTTATCCTCCATATATACATTGCAAAATTTCTAGCATTTCTTTGGCAAACTTGCAATGTCTTACCTTATTAGAGTTTGAATATGAAATTCCCTTCAATATAATCTTTCTTGCTTCACTATCATACTCATTCTTCACTCCATATTCTATAGATAATCGTATATCTAAATCAAAGGCCATTAAATAAACATCCAATCTTACCTTCCAGGATAAATGTCTTGATCCATTAAAAATGGTACTCCTTTTGGAGTAAGCTAATCCTGGTTAGCCATGTTTCCTTTCATCTACCTTCCACAGGTTAAATTGTTCCAAATACTAAGAGCCTGGGGGGGTGGGGGAGGTGAATAAGTATTAACACTATTTTTAATAATTATTGCCCATTAGAGGAAATTTTAGCATAAAAGTGCCCATGGATTTTTCATGTAATTTCCATGTCATAATATTTAAACCAACCAAAATCCTTTAATTTTAAAAAGAGATACATGTAAATATTTTGGAGGGAAAAGAAGAAACTACTTTTTTAAATTGTATTTTTGGCTTATCTCATTATAATTTTACTCAAATTTCAAGTGTAGACACTCATTGTATGCATATTTAAATTCCACATCCTACGAGTATGCATTATGTATACTTATGAAAATACCCACCTTGATAAAAATTGAAGATACATTAAAACACATTTTTTAAATGTATTTTCAATTTTTATCAATGTGGGTCTTCTCATAAGTATGCATAATGTGTACTCATTGGATGTGGAATTAAATTCCACATCAAACGAGAGTGTGTACTTGAAATTTGAATAAACCTATAAGGAGATAAGAAAAAAATACAACAAAAAAATAGTTATTTTCTTTTCCCTCCAAAATTCATAACTCCTTTTTTTTTTTCCATAGGAAAAATCATAATTTCATTATTGAGAGAAATTACATTATGTAGATGCATATGCATATGCTGAACATGTCTATGACCTGATTGTCATCATCAAAAAACCATTGTTCAAAAATGTTGTTACCTTGATCCACGCAGGGAGGTAACAATCCAATATATACTGAAAGATAATCACATGATATATAAAACCTGATCTGTCCAAAAGATATATATATATATATATATATATATATATATATATATATATATATATATATATATATATATACATAATCAAAAAACCATATGCCCTGTATATTTATGCATTAATGTCCATAAAAGGCCGATGGTAATACTGATAGTGTGCTCCATCGAGCAGTTCTTGGATCATCCAGATGCCCGGCTCCCGGAGCGCAGCTTCTTTGGAAAGGCCGTTAGCTACTGCGTTCCTCTCCCTGAAAATGTGTTTGCAAGTAAATGAGTCAAAAAATGAAATCAGTCTCAGAGTCTCATCCAAAATATGACTCAATGAGTAAGTAGAGCATCTAGTAGTCCTATTCAACCAGTCACAAACAATTTTGGAATCCCCAAATAATTGTAAGTCTCTGCAATTTTTCTCCAATGCAAAATGAATAAGATGTTTTGCTGCTGATAATTCTGCAAAATTATTTGTGCCTCTTCTGAATCCCATGAGCATGCTGAAAGAGTGTTGAGGAGAGATATGTATAATGTCCCCTCCCCCCCCCCCCCCCCCCCCCCCCCCCCCCCCCACAACCATTCTCCTACGCGGCACCGTCGAAGTATGCCCATGGCATGCTGTAGTCAATGTGTTCGGGGATGATATTTCTGGGTCTCTGGGGAGGAGGGTCTTTCAGGATAAGAGCATAATCAGCCAACACCATGGCCGCAATGATAGGCTAGCAAGGAGGTAAGTTCTGAAAAATAAGGTTATTGCGAGCAATCCAAATGGCCCAACAAATCAGAGCGGGAAGGTTACGCTGCTTGGGGGAGGTAACAGTGGTAAACCAGATATTCCAGGCCTCTGCGATAGATGCAACAGTCTAATTGCAGGGGGGGCGACATCAGGGATGACCAATTCCCACAGCCTACGAGCTTCCGCATAGTTAAGGAATAGGTGATTTATAGATTCATTATCACATTTGCAGAGGTAGCACCAGTGTGGCCTGTATTGTGCATGCTTGAGGAGATTATCCCCAGTAGGGATCTTATTTTTCAAGATGCACCACATGAGTAGTCTAGTTCTAGGGGGAGCCTTCAACTTCCAGAGATGCTTCCACCATGCTTGTATGATATGTGGCTTCCTTGTCTCAGATAGCACCAAATATCGATCTTTTGGAGAGAATCTTCGAGATTTTGAGAGGGACCAAATAATCTCATCATCTCCATCAGATATGCGAATATGAGCTTCAAATAGTGCCTGAGTGTAATCCTCCCAAAGTTGGTGCCATTGTGGGGGTATGTTTAGTTGATGAGCTGATTTCCAGGCCTGATGTAGGAAGGTGGAGTTTTCTCCATCAACAATATGAGCTATGTGAGTGACATTTTGTTCTTGTAGATGATGAAGTAGGTCCACAGGTAGTCTCTGTGTGTTCCCACACCCGATCCATGGGTCAATTCCAACCTGTACTCTTTGTCCTAAGTGGATTCTCCAGGTGAGTCTTGCCCTGATAGGATCCAATGCCTTGATCATTGCTTTCCATATAGTCAAAATCCCGGATGTGCTTCTAAAAGGTCTCCTGATCCAATCCAGGATCTGTAGAGGGGAAATTTATTTTGATTTAGTCACTCTTGACCAAAGGCTGTCAGCTGTGATTAGATGCCACCCGAGCTTTGCAGCCAGAACAGTGGATAAATCATCAAGTTTTTAAAGTCCCCATCCTCCCCACTTTTTAGGAAGAATCAAAGCAACCCATTTGACCCAAGCAAATATCTTGCTCAACTGGCTTCCCTTCCATAAAAATATGCAGCAAAGGGCTTGAATCCTAGTAAGGATCCCTATAGGGATCCAAGCCAGGGACATCTAGTACACTGGTGTGGCTTCCAATACACTCTTTACGAGAGTGAGATGGCCGAAATGAGAATGATATTTGAGATACCAGATGTTGAGTCTTTTCTCCATCTTAGCTATTAGCCAAGTCTAGTCTACAATCTTGTAGCCCAAGAGCTTTAGCTTATACCCCAGATATTTCAATCCTTCTGCAAGACCCAACTGTGTGAACCGGAAGCAATGAAGTGCAAATTGTATTTCATGCTGAGTGCATGTTGTCGCTGTTAGAATTGATTTATTTTCATTTAACAACATACCTGTAGACGACATGAATAAAGAAAAAATGGATCTGATATTGGTCAGATCACCAATGCTTCCATTTAGGAATATTAGGACATCATCCACAAAAAGCAGATGTGTGAGCTTGCAATCATCAATTATCTTGATGCCTTGTAGTCTGCCTCTTCTGTGCTCATCCTTTATCGTCTTGCTGAGTCCCTGCATGACAAGGAGGAAAAGTAATGGTGAAAGTGGACAACCCAGCCTTAGTCCTCTTTCCGAGAGAAAGAAGGGGATGCACTTCCATTGACTAGGACGCTGTAAGGAATGTTAGTGATACAACTCATAATCCATTTTATGTAAGTGAAGGGAAACCCCAGATGGGTTAAAAGCATTCTGATGTATAGCCAATTTACTCTGTCAAAGGCTTTATATAAATCTACTTTCAGGATCATACCTTTGCATTTCCTAGTATGAAGAGTGTGTGGTACTTCCTGAGCAGTGCCGACAGCCTCATAGATCTGTCTGTCTTGTAGGAAGGAAAATTGTTCTGAGGAGATGTGTTTTGAAAGAATGGGTCTCATCTAATTTGCTATGATTTTAGCAATAATCTTGTATATGCAGTTGTAGAGAGAGATAGGGTGATACTCATCAAAGTAGGACAGATTATCAGCTTTAGGGATAAGTGAAATAAAAGTAGATGTGATGGATGCCTCAATATGACCACTTATTCCGGGGTCCTCAATAACATGCAGCAAATTTGTACCAATGACATCAAAGAAAGACAAATAAAACTCAATGGTCCAGCCATCCGGCCCAAGACTTTTGTCTTTCTTGAACCATTTCAATGTCGCCTCCAATTCTTCCAGGGTGACTTCCTTTATTAGATCTCTTTCCTCTTCTTTCTCCACAAAACGTGGGAAAAGCTAAGCAACCCTAATGATATCCGCCAAATTTGCTTCCTGAAGGGCACTGTACACTCTTTTAAAATGAGAGGTAGTAAGAGAGGCTAATTGCGGAAATGTGTTTGCAGTTTCTCCTTCATCATTCTGGAGTTGCCAGATAGTGTTAATCGCCTTTCTCCCATTAGCGAACTTATGATAGAATTTTGTGTTAGCATCCCCTTCCTGCATCCAAATCGCCCTGCTTCTTAGCCTCCAAACTTCTTCATGGTCTTTAAGGATTTTCCCTCTTGTAGAGTAAATGGATGTAATCCTCTCCTTATGTTCAACTATATTGAACAGTCCACCTTGATCATTTTCAAATTTCGACAGTTCGGATTCAATTTGTCTCAGAGAGAGATCATCTTGTGTCCTCTTATTATGTGCCCATTGCTTGGACATTTTCTTCAGCATTTTGAGGTTTTGTATAAAGCCATTTGTGAAATTTCCCCCTGCCCCAGGTGGGTTTGCTTTCCAAAAGTCTATAACCATGCTGACATAAGAGGCTTCCTTGAGCCAAGCTGAATAGAATTTATATGGCCCTTTGGGTTTTTCTCTACCTCCATTAATTTCCATATATATAGGGAGGTGGTCAGAGACCCCCCAGTTCCAACCCATTGTCTAATGAAAAACCCTAAGTCAAGTATACTCTCTTTAACTAAGAATCGGTCCAATCTGCGAGCTAGATCATCATCCCCAATTCGATTATTTCTCCAGGTGGCTTGAATCTTGGTTGAGGGGATGTTTATCAGCTGGTGATGATCCAAGATGGTAGAGAAGTAGTCTGAGAGTGAATCTCTCTGTGCACAATGGCCCCACGACTCCGAGTGACCAATGGAGAAATTTAAGTCTCCACCAAGTATCAGATGATCAACAGAGAAAGTATCCGACCCCAGGAGGTTTTCCCAAAATTTTGGTCTATTTTGGCATAGCCCATATATGTTAAATATTCTAAAATTCATGCCTAGGTCTGCAGAAAAAATATTAGCTCCAATATGTCCAGCCCCTCCCCAATAGTTGAGTAGTTTAATAGATTGGGCATTATATACTAAGGATATGCCCCTAGATCTCCCATGTGCATCTAGGCCAGTGATTTTCCACCCAGGTAACATATGCTCAAGGGACCGAGAAATGTCAGCAGCAAGGCCAAGAGTCTCTTGTAAAAAAATGATGTCAAGTGGGTCGGATTGAACTATCCAGCAGAGTGCTAGCTTTTTGTCTAGCCTAGCAAGCCCTCGACAATAGAAAGAGAAAATCTTCATGGAGGGGGTTTCTCTAGCTCTAAGGACCCCAGGAATAATGGACTGTTTACCCGATGTGATATCGTCTCCCGCCTATGATTGTGCTTTAGTGATAGAGGAGGGTTGAACTCAGTGGAGTTTGTGCGGGGGGGGGGGTTGGGGATAATGTCGATGCCAACGTGATCCACAGCCTGTCTCTTGACTTTCGAACGGGTTAGATACCTTGACGTTGGAGGGTAAAAATGGAGGATGTATGTGGAGGAGGGGGGGGGGGAATCGATAGAGAGGGAGGAGTGGGGTAATGATAGGTTGAGAGGGGGCAATGTCACAACTGATCTGAGCAGAGGTAGCAGAGGAATATGCCAAACCCATACCCAAAGCCAAA
Source organism: Pinus tabuliformis (assembly GCA_031772625.1). Lineage (NCBI taxonomy): Eukaryota > Viridiplantae > Streptophyta > Pinopsida > Pinales > Pinaceae > Pinus > Pinus tabuliformis. The sequence continues at coordinate 1,443,524,743 of CM062816.1, forward strand.
GAAATACCAGATGACAAGAAATCATGAATATATGAGCAGCATAGAGAGGAATAAGAGAGAGGGATGCTCATACCCGAGGTGTTGGAGTCTCTGGAGGCCGACATGGCATGATCAGGTGGTGGGGGAGGAGGACGAAGGGGAGGCCTTCCTCGCTTCTTCTGGGTAGAATTTGTAGGAGCTAAAGCCAAATCCACTGGAGCTGACTGTGCTTCAGTCCTCCTTTCAGGGGATGCTGTATGCCGAGGCTGTTCCTCCGGATTTCGAGGTTGTTCCTCCTATTTAGATGCCTCTCAAGTCAATGGCTCCTATCTCGGAAACTTCTTGAATGATCCTCCATTAAGGGGGCAATCTTTGTACAGGTGCCCCACTCTGTGGCATCTCCTGCACCTGAATGGGACACCCTCGTAGTCCAAAATCTGTCGCCTTGTTGTATTCCTCCATTGAATATTGATATGTTCCAGTAGTCCATCAGTAAGGTCCATGTGAACCAAAATCCTAGCATAGGCCATACACCCCGAAGTCTGAAAGGAGGCATCAAAAGTGAGATAGTTACCAATTGCATTCCCAATTCGCTTGAAGATTTCTCCATCTAGAAGTGAAATGGAAGCCCCGGGAGACGAACCCAAATAGGTCCCGCATCCACCCTTTCTTGTTCAGGATCGAACATCGGCGTCCACCTCTGAAGAAGAACAGGGGCTTGGTCGATGTGCCAAATAGTCGACAGTACCCAGTTGGTGTGAGCCAAACAACTGAATCGCAACACAAACCAACCTTTAACAAAGGTCTGAACCCTAGGGGGTCCTTTAGATGATGGCCCCATACCTCCATCGTCCATTTCTGAAGCCGCTCCACACTAAAGTGTCTGCCACGAACCCGACCAACAAGAACTTTCTCCGCAGATTCCATTGTCTCCAATAACTGTGTATCCTCTGTGAGTTTGAGGAAAACTTCGCAATTTTGGAGCTTTAGGCTCTGTTTTCTCTTAGACCCCCCGCTGAACCTAGTGGCCAAGACTTCAGGTACCTCAAAAGTCTGTGCAGTCGCTGGTGAAGTTGAAACCCTAGCTACAGTTATCGGGATGAAGGAAAAGAAACCCGGGATGGAGCCAATTCCTGTGAAGTTACCTTGCGGAGGAGCCACTGAGGAAAATATGGTAGATGTGGCGGATGCCTGAGAAGCGGATGCTGAAAGGTGGTCTGTCAAGGGTTTGCAGGTGCCAGACGAGGAGGGATTCGAACCTGAGACCACTCCTAGGGTTTGTTCACCCTGGATATTCTGAGGCTTAGCAAAAGCCAAGGAATTCGGTGAGAGTGGCTGAGAGATATAGTCAGGGTTTGCAGGGGCGTCTTCAGGCAGCGAGATCGACGTGATGCGTGAGCTAGTGATGGAGGGTAGGGCACCTATTTCTTTGGAGAGCTCATTGTCGAAAGTGTAGAAACCCTCCAGTGTGGTCCTGGGTTCCGTCCAAATGGGCGCTCCTTCCAAAGGGTCCACAGAATAGTCTAGGAGGTCGTCCATAACTGTCGAAACCGCTGACTAACAGTTGCTTGCATATTCGATGCAAAACAGGTAGACGGGTAGTTGGTGGGAAGGTCTAAACTGCCAAGGTAAATCGCCAAACCGGTAACAGCTGAGGTTAAGGTGAACGGGAAGCGACAGGGAAGGTAACAACTTATTGGGGTAGTCGGCAGCAGGGAAGGTAACAACTTACGGGGCAGTCAGCGGATGCGGACTGAATAACCTATACTCCGCGGCTGAAATCTGTTCAGGAACCCTAACCCCAGCCCCATCGTCGCCACAATGTGCCAATCATTCATCACTCTTATTTTATTATTTTTCCTTAGGAGGCCAATTTTAGGCTGAATTTTCCTCTAATTTATTTTTTAACTTCCTTTACTTAGCAACCGTTCTTGTGAACATCAAAAACATATTATGCAAACCTCAACATACATCAACACATGAAATATATATAAACACCATAAGAAGCATGCACATAATAACACAAATTCTAACATGGAAATCCATAAAGGGAGAAAAACACAAATATTGTTTGTTATAATGTAAATCTTATGCCACCACTTAGATTACATCAAGTTTTTTGTGAGCATATACTCACAGGAAGCATCAACTCCCTAAATTGGTTTTTTGACACCTACCAATAGGAAGCACCGAGTACATTATGTATTTGAATAAAACCCACTAAAAGGAAGCACCAACTCCCTCTTTGCATACATTGATAAGATTACAAGAAGCACCAACTTGCAGGAGGCACGGACCCCCAAGCTATTTATCAAGCACCCATTATGATGGAAGCACCGACTTCCTATTATGAAGGCACCACCGTGTTGTTCATAAGGAACTTGCTTATGAAATTGCATTTTAGATTAATCATATCATTATGTTATGGTCAATGCTTTGAACCATCTAATTTGGTTCATCCTCAGGACATTTGAAACCTATAGACGATTTCGTTCAAACTGAAAAACCTTATTAGCCAATTCCATTCCATGTAGGGTTATAATGCTTGACCTTAGAATTTTGTGATCCATATTGATTATGAGATTGTCTTTCAGATTAATCACATCATTAAGTCATAGTCGATGTTTCAAACTATCTAATGTGATACTTAAGTTATTTCTTATGTTATTTGGAATTGTGGATTATATCCATCGCTTTAGTGTTAAAATCGAGTTAGAAGTTCAATTCTATTAATTTTTCTAGCTCTCATTAAATTATTACAAAATATTAATTTTTATATTTAAATTTTTAATGTTTGAATTAAGTTAGAATTCAAATTATCTTACTTCTAATATTTTTCATTAAATTATTAAAAATTATTACTTTTTATATTTAATTTATTAATGCTTGAATTGAGTTAGAATTTAAATTCTATATATTTAATTTATTAATGCTTGAATTGAGTTAGAATTTAAATTCTATATATTTTAATTTATTAATGCTTTAATTGAGTTAGAATTTAAATTCTATTACTTCTAAAAGTTTTATTAAATTGGTAAAACAAAAATTCTATATTTAATTTACTCATATTAATGTTAAATTTATTTGTTTATTTTTATTTCTTATTTAACCAATAGAGAAGAGACCTGGCAGCTAGCTCTCCTCTCCCAATCCAACAGACAGTGCTTCTGCAGGCAAAGCCCCAGAACTTCTCATCGGAGCAGTGCGTGCAGCCTCTGTATCCCGCGGGAGAAACACCTGAAGGAAGGAGGAGGAACGCAAGCTGGCTGGCGGGTGAGCTTGCTTCTTGAGCTTGCTCGCTAGATTGATTGATATATTGACGTTTCAGGACCTTATCAGTCCAGGGATCACCTTCTCTGGTTCTTCATAATTGGTTAATAATCTAGAGTTTCATAATCCCTCACTCATCGAAATATGTAGTTTATTTATTTATTTGGGAGAGACGATTTACAATGGAATTTGGTAGGATGTCTCATGGCATTACATTCAAAAATAATAATATAATATTTATATTAATAAATTGAAAAACAATAATATCAATTTTTTTTTTTTAAAGCTAGCCATAAATAAAATACTTCAATTTCCATCTTAATTTTACATCAATTTTATATAACTAAGCTAGATCCATCTTAAATATGAATTTATCAAGCATCGAGAGGGATCAAATCTCTCGAATTTCCAACCTCTTTTTTGAGTGTGAAAGTTGAGGAAAGATTTGCACTTGAGATGAAAAGCTCCTTTTTGAGTGTGAAAATTGAGGAAATATTTGCCCCTTGAGAGATTTGATCTCTCTAGATGCTTGATAAATCTGGAGTTAAGATAGATCTAGGCTGGTTTGATTTCTATAAATAAAGTGTAAAGTTAAATAATATCATTTTCATATTTAAATATACAATATGGGAAAAATATTGTAGTAATTTTTAAAATATTACTAACTAAAACACAAAACAATAGTTATCCTAGATCCATCTTAGTTAATCTTATGACTTTTTTCATTTTAACAACTTTAGATGTATTATGAAATAATTGCTCTGATGTTTATTATGGATGGATTTAATAACCGTTTAATTTATATGGTTGTTCTAGTTAAATATGAATGAACATTTCAAATTAACTTGAGAAAGGAAATTAAAGGAATTAATATAATAAAAAGATTTAATTTAATGAATAATAATATTTTTTATATGAAATTAAAAATTTTCCCCTTATTTCAAAACAATTGTTTATTCCCAGCATAGATCCATATATGTTTACACTTCTTTGGATTTGAACCTAATAATGGTTGCACATATTTTTCCTTCTTTGGTTTAAACTTGTGATCTCTTAGTAGGGAAGACATGCTCTTAAACCATTAGCTACATTCCTGAATACATGCTAAGCATGAAAGGAACTACACATCTCCTTTGCACCCTAAATTATATATATATGAAGTCACTTTTTTCATCAGAATCCAACAATACAATTTTAAACAAGAATGTGATTTTTTGTTATTAAAAATACATTTTTGAATGCAAAAATGGATTTAACACCCTAAAAAATTCCTAGGCAACTAGAATTCTATAGATTAAACAACTTAACCTCAGGTTTTTAAAATTTTTTACTAGATCTTGGTTAAAATTAACGAGAGAAAATGTCATGAAAATGCTATAAGTTAGAATATATATATATATATAAAGATAGGCTGGCCATGACTTCAAAATTAAATTATTATTCTTTCTATGTCTTGAGTGAGCCTAATAAATAAGAACATGAGTTTTTTTGTAAGAGTTGAGAAGTTCAAATTCAAAGTGGGGTAGAGTCAATCAAATTGATGTATAGAGCCACATATGGATTCCATATTAATAATTGAACAAACCATCATAGATCAATATTAATCCAGGGTTAAGATGGATCTACACCTGGATTAATATGGATCTACAAACACACTATATCAACTCCATGTTAAGCATAAAAATATTGACACTTCAGTAAAATATTTTACTTCACATGAGCATTGAATTATTTTATAAGTTTTCTTGTTATTAATAGATTTGGAAATTATTTATATATGTATTTCATTTGAGAAACAAACTAATAAAAGACTTTAACCATAACGTTTTTTCTAATTTTCATTTTTTTTTATGTACTATATATATTGTTGACATTGAAATATTTTATTGAAATTGACTAGCCAATTATTGTCGAAAGGGGCATTCTACAACCTAGTATAAGGGGATGTGTATGTATGTCACATATCCAATAATAATAATAATAAAATTAATGTCTTCCCAAAACAAAAATGAAAACCATATCAATTAAAAAACTACAATACAATTCAACACAAAGAATCGAAAATCATGCTCCAATTTTTTTTAATTAAATATTTTTAAAACCATATCCTATGGATATATTAAAATTGTTGGACACTAGATAAACCAACGCTCCCCATGTGTTTTGCGACATAGACTAACGGCCTCTCATGGATCCTTATCTCTGGTGATGTGATCGTTGACTAACACATGCGAGTTTTGTTTTAACGACAATCATGATTCCCAACAAGCGGTATCAGAGCGTAGGTCATGAATTCGATACACACTCAGCTTGCGTTGGGAGGATATTATTGGACATTGGATAAACGAACTCTCCCTATGTGTTTCACGACATGGACTAACCGCCTCTCATGGATCCTTATCTCTGGTAATGTGATTGTTGATTAACACCTGTGGGTTTTGGTTTAATGACAATCACGATTCCTAAAAAAATATATTTAAAGACAAATATTTCCACGTCAAAGTTGTAATATTTGAAAATATTAATTTGCTGTAGTTTTATTATAAATTTTCTTATCATGACATGTAAAAAACATCATTAAATCTAGAATTAGATGGATCTAGACTAGTTTTATTTATGTCCACATTATATTATTATTATTATTATTATTATTATTATTATTGATATATTTTTAAATACATGTTTCTTTCATACTAGAAAGTAGAAAGCATATTTTTGTGGGATATGATCTCTATATATACATTGATTATTTATTTATTTTTATTGTCTTTTAATTTTTAATTTTTTTTTTATATATTTTAAAAAATTGTTAAATATAAACTAATATTAAACATTAAAGAAATTAAACATCTCCCCGGTACCTTTAATTAGAAGGAGCCTATAAATGGAATAAATTTTTTATAAAAATACTCTACTTAATGTGCATATAAGTTTTGTTATTATTATTATATTTTAAATGGCACATATCAACTCTATTTAATAATTAAATAAATTACATTCTCTATCATACTAAGAAGTAGTAAGTAATTGAAATATCTATAGCTCTCTTTTTATATATATATGGTGTTTGTGTGTGAGGAGATATAAAATCATTTGATGTATGGCGGATATTAAACTATTTTTTCTTTACTTTCTTTTTGTACACAGATATATTTAGATATATTTGAATTGAAAATGAAAGATATTGAATAACATGGATATTCAAATATTTTATTTAAAGCAGAGATTAGAGCATTTAAAAAAAATAAAGGAGTTACACTTCTTCCTCTAAAAAGTGATAATGTAAGAATATTTTTACTTTAATTACTTTGTCTGTCTCTATATAAAGATAATATAAATTTAAAGTGGACATTGATGTATTTTAATTATGGCCAACATTGAAATATATATATTTTTAAACTAATATTTGTAGTTGATATTGATTATTTTTAGTTTATATATATATATTTTCATTTGTTAATATAAATATTATTTTACTATTTCTCCCTGATACTATGTTGTAATTACACATCTCCCTCATATTGTAAAGTGAAAATATAAGAAATTTATCTTTCAATTATTTTATCTATATATAAAGTTGATATAAAATAATGTTATTTGATACAGACATAGAAATAATTTTATTTATGCTTCACATTGAAATAAACTTTCTATTAGTTTATATATATATATTTTAAATATCACATGACAACCTTGTATTTAACATGAAAGAATTGGGTCATAATATTGATATCCTTATAGATATCATGTGCCAACTCTATATCGGTACTCAAAGAATTAGGCATCTCCCTCATATTACAAAGTATAAAGAATTTACAAATGAAATTAGAATTTTTTTTTTTTGGCAGAAAGTTGATGTAAAATTAAGATGAAAATTGAAATATTTAATGTATGGTTGACATTAAAAGTTTTGTGGCCAATATTGAAGTATTTTTTTGTTATTAATATTTTATAATTTGTTAATCTAAATAATTTTCTTTATATTTAAATGTGACATTAGGGGACAATATTTTTCTTCTAATAAATTATAGAATGCCTCTCAAACCAATATAAAATATGAATCACTTTTATTTAAAAATCAAATAACATTAATTAAACTAATTTAATCAATATTTATTATCTTAAATTACTATATATATATATATATATATATATATATATATACATACATACATACATACATACATACATACATACATACATATATATATATATATATAACCAACATAAATATATCTTAGCTCTAGATCTACCAAGTGTCAAGAGGGATAAAATCTCTCAAGATGAAAACTTATCTTTGAGGGAAACCATGAGGAAAGGTTTTCACCTTGAGAGATTTGATTCTTATCATCGCTTGATAGATCCTATAGGGGGTATGTTTACTATGACTTGATTTATTAGTACCAATGATAGGAGGAATTAACTTTTTGTGTATGTGAATGAAGGGCTCCATATTTTCTACATTCCTCATGATGCAAGGTTATTGAAATTCAAGGATTTTCCTTGGCCGGTTAGAGGAAGGCCAAGCAAATCCCTACTAATTTGAATAGGTTGTGACAAAGGAAGGGATTTTTTTATTAATAATTTCAGCAAGGATGTTACATAGGAATATCAGGTGGCCATATTCCATCACGTGGATTAAGTTTAATTTCAATTTTTTGAAACATTATCCTCACTTAGGAACAAGTACTCCCGAATTCTATTTGAAGTCAATCAACCAAGTATAAAGTTAATTATTTATCTCTATAGTGATGTTTCTTTGTTTATTTCATATGTAGAGTTTCTAAGGCGAATCCTGAGTGGGAACCTTGAGGCTCTTATTCATATAGAGGGAAAAATAATTACACATCGCAAAAAGCCTAAAAATATAGCTATTTTTTAGGGTCATAGGCTTTAAATTGCAAACCCGTTGAAGGGTGTGTATATAGGGTAATTGTCTCGGTACTAGTTTGGGTAGCAAAAGGGACAAGCCATGATGCAAGAAGGAGGGACCTATGAAATAGTGGATATCATGATGCTTAAGCTTTGATATAATCAACTGGTTTCATCCTTAATCATAATTGATCAGGTGGAACTTCATGAGTATGTTATGCTTGCATGGGGGATATTTTCCTTGACTTGATTTATTTGTACCAATAATGGGAGGAATTAACTCTGTATGTATGAGAATAAATGGTTTCATCTCATCTACATTCATTGTGATGAAAGGTGAATGTAATTGAAGTATTTTCCTTGGTGGGGTGGATGCAGGCCAAGCTAAGCCCTACACATTTGAATAAGCTATTACAAAGAAAGCGAATTTCATCAATAATTTTATGAAGTATTTTCTTTCATGGAAAATGATACCCCATATGAATATTAGGTTTTCATAGTCTACAACATGGACTAAGATTAATTTCACTTGGTGGCGACATTCATCTTCGCACATGAACAAGTACACCCATATTTTATTTGAAGGCAATAGACCAAGTATAAAGTTCATTGTTGATGTGTATGGTGATGTTTTTTTTCTTATTCTATAGGTAGAGTTTCTAAGTGGAATCCTAAGTAGGTTCCTATTCAAAAAAGGGGAAAATGAATTACACATTGCAACAAGCCTAACAATATAGCTAGAAAATTAGTTTAAAAGGTCAGAGTGTTTGAATTGCAAATTTATTGAATGGTGTGTATATCGGTTTGTTGACTAGGTACTAGTTTGTGTAACACAAGGGACAAGACATAATGTAGGAAGGAGGCACATATGACATAGTGGATATGATGATGTTCAAGCTCTAATATAATTGATTGTTTTAATCCTTAATCATAGCTATGGAGAAAAACATAGAACAAAAACCTTAGATGAACAATATGGAACATGAAATAGTGTTCACCAAAAGTTGAAGGGAAGAAATTCAAATGTAGATAGCTAAAGGAAATAAAGATTCTTCTCATTTTGTTAGCTTGATGAATGAACATGGATAATATGGGGCTCCCAAATCTTAATTAACCTACTAGAGAAGCTATGGGAAAGATGGATGAAGAAGAAAATATACAAAAAGGCACAAAGAACTAATCCTAGTCATTTATAGAAGGAAAACTTTGTATGTATTTAGGATCCTTATGGAAAATCTATACCAAGGATTTAGAAATTTTGTATTATATACAAGAATCAATGTTGTCAAATGACACATTCAAATTTAAATAATTGTAATTACAAACCCCAATAAGCCAATATTTTATGTTTTGATATAATCCTACTTTTCTTATACAAATCTCTAATTTAAAATTTCACGTTTTTTTTTGTGAAGTGAATTTTATAATCTAAAAAAGCTAGAGTGTACAAAAAGGATTACATATTTTTAGTCAGTCTCTTACATGGGAGACTTGACCATAACCAAAAAAAATATTCTCCTTAATGATGACATAGAGAGTTGAGAGGCATAATTACAAAAAATCTAAGTTGAAGCTGATATATAGGCCTAACTAGCCATACACATAAGGAACCAAAAAAGGAAAAAAATAAGCATTTTCATTTCATCATCATGCCATGGGGTCTTAACTTGAGGCTACCATCAATATGGGTTCCAGTGTGCCATCTGGGGGTCTCCCTACTACTGAGGGAACACCTAAGTGGCAATCAATCCACTCCATCCTTTTATCAAGATTCCCAAGGTGTTTGTGTAGATGCTCCAATGATTGAAGAATGTACAAGCAAGATTCATGTCGCTCCAACATCATTCCCCCTAATAGAAATTTTATTTTCGAATGCAAATCCACCATCTTCATCTACTACTTGAACCAGATCCTTGTATTACTAGTGTCTGGTATCTAGTATGCCCATTCAATCAACACCATTGTGTTTGAGAGGGAGGTTCTATGAGAAGAGTCTTACCCTTGATCCTAGGTGATTTCTTCTTGAATATGACCTATCAATAGGCAAACCCCTCTATTTTGTGGTGCATTCGAGTGTTTCCTTAGTGGTATCTCTCGTAGTAGTAAGTATCCCCTCACCTAATGTGAGCCCTTTGTCTCAACATGACTACTTAACCATTTTTCATTTTTATTTTTAAATTTAATTTAATTTAATTTAATTATTATAATTATTTTATGAAAGTTAAGCACAACATCACTTAATTAGTTTAGTTGTTGAGATAAATAGAACTTCCTACTTGACATGGGTCCAACAACCTACATAAGCTACATTAGGGGAGGGATACAAAGAGGAGGTCAACTATCAGATATTGGGGATTAGTCCCCCACCATTTCCTTGCTTCCTCCACGAGTATGCCCTGTACCGCAACATAATCTTACAAGGGACCCATAACAAACACCATGTAGATATCCAATTCATCCCTAGAGAAATATTAGAATAGTGACTCCCCACCTAGATTACCATAAAAAAGACAACACTATAGTCTCCCCACCTCCGTTCAAAGAATAACCCCCTGACGACATGTTTAACAGACCCACGAAAAATCCATAATGACCATACCACAACCCCAAAAAAATAGAGAAAGTACAGGGACTTTGATTGAGACTATCGTAACCCACGAAAATTAATAAGCAAAACTCCTAATCCCTAATAAGAAACAAAACATCAAAACAAATTATTTTATACATATTACCATAAGCATTATTCAACCACATATATAAGTTTAAAAATATAGTATATTTGTCGAGAATTAAAAGGAAACATAAACATTGGTAGAAGATAGAAATTAAGGTCAAAACCACTTTACTTCAGCGACAAGACATGTCTAATTCCACCATAAATACCAGTAAAGGAAAAACGAACCTACCAAATTCCTAGAATGGAGTTGAAAGAGCTTGTCCTACCTAAATTCCTCTTCAATGCACCGACATATTACCAAATTGGATTGAATAAAGGAAATGCTAATGCACGTTCTAGATTTACCTTGCATATGTTGAGTCCCCGTGGGTGTGGAACTACCTACTGCCATGAAAATAAGTGTAGAGTGAAACTTTGTTGTTGTCCTTTATGCTCTACCAGCTTGTAGAGTTTATGATTCCACTACCCTTGCTACCAGAAACACTCTCAACTGCATTGTGTCACCTCCTTCTCTACCTAGATATGCCTCTTTTCTAGCCACTCGAAGCTGCTCAGATATAAAAATTACTCAAGACTGACGTCCCTTCGATTATTTGTAGTGATATTCTCCCCCCTCTTCAATCTCGTAAATACCCTAGAGTAAAATTCCATGCTTGAAATCAAAACCTACATGTGCTCCACTGGTCACCATGGTTAGCCCACTTATCACCTCTTTACGACGCCTTGACTATATTGACAAGTGCATGTTAATTGCCTTCTGTATAAAATTTATTCTCATTAGGGCAAGATATCATGTTCTTCCACCCATTTTTAAAATGGAGTGATGGTATCCCATCCCCTTCATTGTTACCCGTAACCCCATATTAAATTTTTTGGTAAATTTAATAAAGTACTATAATTTTTTCAAAAAAATAAATTAAAAATACTTGATAATATTTATAATAATCTATTACTAATGAAAAATTATTAATAATGATATTCATATCAATAATAAAATTATTTTATATATATAAGTGTTACTCAAATTATTTTATGTTTTTATCGTACATTTTCCTTATAATTTTATTATTATATATTTTTATAATATATATATAATTTTTTAAAGTTATTTTTATTTTATTTTGGAATTGTGAACTATATCCATAACTTTAGTGTTTAAATCAAGTTAGACGTTTAAATCTATTAAATTATTTTAAAATCAAGTTAGAAGTTTAATTCTATTAAATTACTAAAAAATAATAATAATTTTATATTTAATTTATTAATGTTTGAATCGTGTTAGAATTCAATTTTTTTTATTTCTAAAATTTCTCATAAAATTATTTAAAATTATTATTATTAATTTAATTTATTAATGTTTGAATTGAGTTAATATTCAAATTTTATTACTTCTAAAAGTATTTATCTCTATTTAATTTAAGGTTATGTTAAATTTATTTGTTTATTTTCTTTTCTTATTTATAAGTTATTTATCTCAGAGAGTCTCTTTACAATTGAATACCATAATATTACATTTAAAAATAATAAAATAATATTTATATTAATAGATTGAAAAATCATTGATTTTAAGCTTTTGTGATCAATACTGATTTAGTAAATATCTTTCCGATTAATCACATTATCATTTGTTCATCCTCAAGGAAAAGTTTGTCTTGAGGATGAACCACATTAAAGATATTTGCTAAAGTGAAAAATAATAATACCAAAAAAATCTTCCAAAGTTAGCCATAGATAAAATACTTTAATTTCCATCTTAATTTTACATCAATTTAAATGTATTATGAAATATTTGCTCTAATGTTTCTATGGATGAATTTACCAACCATTTAATTTATATAGATCCATATATGTATTGCACTCTTTTGGATTTAAATCTACTAATGGTTGTATATCCTTTGTCTTCTTTGGATTTGAACCCGTGATCTCTTAGGAGGAAAGAAATGCTCTTAAACCTTTAGGCCTGCTCAAGCTATAATGTAGGAGCATTAAAATTTCCCAAAGCCATTGAGATTTTTGAGGAAAAGCTCCAAAAGGGCTTCAAAATTGAAAATGAATTTTAACTCATTATTTCCAAATAATCATAATTTCTTTTATTATTATAGGAAGTGAGAGTCATCGGTTTAAAAAAGTTGTGGATAGGCAAGATTTTGTCAATAAGGCAAAAGCAAGTCTGCAAGCTTTATTGAATAAATCAATGAGTGTTTTAGGGATCTAGGAAACAATATTTTTCTTCTAGATTTGTAATTGTAAGCCTAATAGAAAAACTAATGGCCAAATCCATATAAAATCAGGCCAAGGGAGACGAATGAATGTTTTTGATTATTTGTATGTACGAAATTTGTTGAATGAAAGTGATTGAAAGCATCCATATAATCATGATTATCTATATGTATGAATGAATAAAGAATTCCTACATTTTTGTGTAATCTAGAATTAAGTGAAATCTGGAATTAAGTGAGAGGAAAAAGTTTTGTGCATGTGTATTTGTTTGTAGGATAAATAGAAGAAATCTTTATATAAGCATAGTGGAATGAATTCAAATCAAAGAATTTGAGGAAAGATTTCTACATGATTAAATCATGTAGTACAAGTATCAAATCTTGTTGATGAATACCTCTGAATGAATTTGTAATTGAATTGATTATGTGTGATCTGCAAATTATACGTGTGGTCTCTGTAACTGTTAATATTGAATGTAACAAAACTAGAGCAAGAATTTTCAGTAGTTAGTAGCTACAGAGATTTGTAAGTCTTGTAAAGGGGATCAGATGCTTGGGTAATTTATGGAAGGGTGTAATTGCATGAATATTGTTGAGATTTTCTGTTTGTAATGAAATAGGAAAAATCTCAGCAGGTGACAACAATAGGAATTCAGGTCCTAGATTAACTCCAGGTTGTTGGGAGAGAGTTAATGCCTCCTATATTTGATGTGAGGGAATTAATGAGGCTGTTAGATTCTCTAGGCTATATAACAGGCAACCATTCGGATGTTTGCTAAGAGAGTGTGAGGATTTCTTGATGTAATCTCCAATTTGATTAATAAATTCCTGATGCCTATGTTTGGTGGACGTAGCCCAGATTGGTTGGGTGAACCACGTTAAAAATTGTCTCCTATGTGCTTGATTGTTCTGCTGTGTTAATTATGTGTTTATTTAATTTTGCTGTGCACCTGAACCAACAATTGGTATCAGAGCAAGTTGGAGGAGCGCACTGCTGAAGGTGGAGCGCTAAGGGTGCTGAGAAAGTTCTGTGCGGATCGTTTGCGGGCGTGGAGGCCTGTACAGTGCTGGAGACGTGGATTGTTCTGTGCGTTGTTGTGAACCGTGGAACTGTCACGCTGTTGACCTGCGTGGAACTGTCACGCTGTTGTGAACCGTGGCGCAACACATCAGTTAATATTACGTTTGCTGTGCGGTGAGCTGAGTATAGGTATGTCAATCTATTGCGTATTCCAGTAATGATACCTGCGTGCCTATCTTAAGTTCTATTTAGCTGTGGATATGGGTTTTGTCAAACAGCATGCATATGGTCTTTTCACACAGCGTGAATATAATTGAAACCGGCGTGGATAGTTTTTAAAAACGGTGTTGATATGTGATCAAAACAGCGTGAATATATTTCTCAAAAAAACAGCGCAGTTATATGCTCTTTCAAGTGTATACGCCATATGTAATGTTTTTTTTTAAGTGTCATCCATTCAGTGAGATAACGCAAGCAGAAGCCCATAATTTTGTAATTACTGTGCACGCATTTCTTTCTTATTGGCAAACAACAGCAAAAACAATTATGGGAGGCTGTTAGCAATTGCCCCATTCCCCATATGGTAAGGTTTGGAGTCGTGCGACAGTAGCGCTCTCACTTACCAAATAGATACAACTGGTTATTAAAGATGGACTGAAACGCTGTTTTTTATCTCCAGCAAAGCGATTTGCAGGGGTTCACTGCCTTCATTATTTAAAGACGCTTAGTTTTTTCGAAAATACAAGCAAACCTCAGATTAAAAGCTTGGTGCTCAGTTAATATACTGCAATGTTGTTTTTAAAAAAAAAAAAAAACGCAGTGCCAGTTGTATGTGGGAATGTTTATGTGCTGGGATATTGAAGTTTTTTTTAAGGACGTATATTATTTTTTGAGACGTGCATATGGCAGAAAGTTTTAATATAAGTGCAAAGGGCAGTTTTTTGTTTTAAAGGCAAAGGCTGAAAGGCATAGGCAATTTTTTTTTAAATTGCTGGTATTTAAACATTGGTATTGGAGATTATTGGTTTTTTGATACAAATGGCGAAAACTCAAAGTGCCCGTTTTGAGATTGAGAAATTTAATGGCAAGAATAATTTTGAGATCTGGAAGGTGAAGATGCACGATCTGCTGGTTCAACAAGGTGTGGCGAAAGCACTGTTGGGGAAAAACAAAAGACCTCATTCCATGACGGAGGATGAATGGGATGAGATGGACGATAGAGCTCTGAGCGCAATTCGGTTGTGTCTAGCGGACGATGTTCTGTTCAACATTGTGTCAGAGAAAACCGCCGCAGGCTTGTGGTCAAAGCTTGAGAAGCTCTATATGATGAAATCTTTGACAAATCGGATTCTCCTGAAACGACAGCTTTACGGTTTGCGGATGAAAGAAGGTACCTCAATTGCTGATCACCTGAATGTTTTTAATACCTTATTGGTGCAATTAGACAGTCTAGATGTGAAATTTGATTCAGAGGATAAGGCAATAACTCTCTTATGTTCATTGCCCGAATCCTGGGATCACTTTGTTACTTCCATAAGCTTTAGTACATCAGATATCCTTGAGTTTGACGATGTTGTTGGAGCCTTGTTGGCTGAGGAGACGAGGAAGAGGTCGAATGCAGACACCTCTACATCAGAGGTAATGATGGCCAGAGGTCGCTCACGAGAGAGACACTCCGGGGGAAAGCATAGCGACTCTTGTTCGAAGTCCAAAGGAAAGAAGCCCAAGGTGAAGTGCTGGCATTGTGGCAAGGCTGGACATTTGAAAAAGGATTGCTGGAAGCGAAAGCAGGCTACTAAAGAAGGCTCTTCGATAGAAAAGAAGGAAGCCAACACCACAGATACAGGTTCAGTATCTGGTTCAGGTATGAGTGATGAGGTATTGTCAGTTAATATTTCAAAACATGATCAACATTGGTTGTTAGATTCCGGGGCATCTAACCACATGTGTATTCATAAAGATTGGTTTAAAACATATAGATCAGTTGATGATGGAGTCGTGTACATGGGTAATGATGTCACGTGCAGTATTGTTGGAATAGGAAGTGTACAACTACAAATGTTTGATGGCACAACTAAAATATTAACTGATGTGAGACATGTACCAGATCTAAGAAAAAATCTAATTTCATTAGGAGCACTGGATACGAATGGATATAAAACTGTAATTCAAGGTGGAGTTATGAAAATTTATAAAGGTATCTTACTAGTGATGAAAGCTAAGAAAGTAGGAAATCTATTTCAGTTAGAAGGTAGAACTGGGTTAGATCATGTGTCTGTGTCTGAACATGACAGTAGCTCCATTCACTTATGGCATCAAAGATTGGGGCATATGAGTGAAAGAGGATTGAAAATTTTGGTTGACCGAAAGTTACTTCCTAATCTAAGATCTGGAAAATTGGATTTCTGTAAACATTGTCTGTTTGGTAAACAAAGTAAACAAAAGTTTAAAACAGGCAAACATACTAGTAAAGGGATACTTGATTATATCCATTCAGATGTTTGGGGTCCAGCCCCTACAGCGTCATATGGTGGTTCGTCTTATTTTGTATCATTCATTGATGACTTTTCTCGGAAAGTGTGGGTCTACATGTTGAAACAGAAGTCTGATGTTTTTACAGTTTTCAAGCAGTTTAGAGCATTGGTAGAAAACAACACTGGTAGAACTATAAATTTTTTAAGAACTGACAATGGTGGTGAGTTTTCCTCCAAGGAGTTTGACAGCTATTGCAAGGATGCAGGGATCGAGAGACATAAGACCACAGTTTATACTCCTCAGCAGAATGGAGTTGCTGAACGCATGAACGGGACTCTTCTAGAGAGAGCAAGGTGTATGCTGAGTAACGCCGGGTTGCAAAAGGAGTTGTGGACGGAAGCAGTGGCAACAACTTGTTATGTGATAAACCGATCTCCATCAACGGCGATAGGCTGCAAGGTTCCACAAGAGGTATGGACAGGACACCCTTGTGACTATTCTAAACTCAGAGTGTTTGGTTGTGATGCATATGCTCTAGTGCCTAAACATCAGCGAACTAAATTAGATCCGAAATCGAAAAGGTATATCTTTGTTGGGTATGGTGATGGAACAAAGGGATTTAGATTGTGGGATCCTACTACCCGCAAAATCATCATCAACAGAGATGTAAAGTTTAATGAATCCTCTCTTGTACAGTTAGATGTAGATAGAAGATTGAAACAGGATGATGTATCTGATTTCCAGCATATTCAATTTGACAGCATTTCTAATGATAGTCATAACGACCATAGTTCAGATTCTAGTCATGAACAGGTTTCAGAATCAGATTATGAACAGGGTTCAGATGGAGGTCATGAACAGGTCTCAGATGGCGATCATGAAGAAGTTCCTACAGTTGATAGACAGCCAATTGTGGAAGCACCAGAAACATTCTTAAGGAGGTCTACAAGGATCAAACGCCCTCTGAGAAGGTATGATGATCATGTTACTTCAGTTGCTTTGATCGCTAATGATGATGAACCTTTGTGTTATCAGGAAGCTGTAGAAGGTTCAAATAGTGACAAATGGAAAGCAGCCATGAAGGAAGAAATGATGGCCTTAGGTAAGAATGGCACGTGGGATCTGGTTGAACTTCCCAAAGGCAGGAAAATTGTGGGATGCAAGTGGGTGTTCAAGCTGAAACGGGGTGTGAATGATACGGAAGACAGGTACAAAGCGAGACTGGTTGCAAAAGGGTTTTCTCAGAAAGCTGGCATAGACTTTCATGAGATATTTTCACCAGTGGTTAAAATTGTTTCAATTAGAATTGTGTTAGCATTAGTGGCTTTGTTTGATTTGGAGTTGCAGCAGTTAGATGTTAAGACTGCATTTCTACATGGTGATTTAGATGAGGAAATATATATCGAACAACCGGAAGGGTTTGTTCAGCATCGCAATGAGAAATTTGTCTGCAAGCTCAAGAAGTCATTATATGGTCTGAAGCAGTCGCCTCGGCAGTGGTATAAGAAGTTTGATTCTTTCATGTTGAGTCAGAAATATGTAAGAAGTGAATATGATCATTGTGTTTATTTTAAGCAGTTAAATAATGGCATGTTCATTATCTTAGTGTTATATGTTGATGATATGCTTTTAGCAAGCAAAAGCATTGAAGAAATCAACAGGTTGAAGACTCAGATGGCAAGGACGTTTGATATGAAATATCTAGGAGCGGCAAGACAGATTTTGGGCATGGAGATTTTCAGAGACAGGAGTAATGGTAAGCTGTGGCTATCACAACAAAAGTATGTTGAGAAAATACTTTTGAGGTTTGGTATGAATAATGTGAAGCCTGTTTCAGTCCCTTTAGCTTCCCATTTTAAGCTTTCTTCGAGTTTATGTCCTAATACAGATGAAGAAAAGGATTATATGTCTCGAATTCCGTATGCCAATGTAGTAGGATGTTTGATGTATGCGATGGTGTGTACGCGACCAGATATTTCTCATGTAGTTGGGGTTGTCAGCAGGTACATGGCAAATTCGGGTAAAGAACACTGGTCGGCAGTAAAATGGGTGCTTCGGTACTTGAGAGGCACAAGTAGTTATTGTATTTCTTACAATAAGAGTAGTGAATTTGTTTGCGGATATGTTGATTCCGATTTTGCAGGTGATTTGGATAAGAGAAGATCAACTTCAGGGTACGTCTTTACTCTTGCAGGTGGAGCTATAAGCTGGATGTCAAAGCTACAGAATATTGTTGCTTTATCCACTACTGAAGCAGAATACATTGCTGCTTCGCATGCTTGCAAAGAGGCGGTTTGGTTGAAAGGTTTGCTTGGTGAGTTTGGTAGGTTACAGGACAACATCAGGTTACTTTGTGATAGTCAAAGTGCAATACATTTGGCTAAGAATCCGGCCTATCATAGTAAATCAAAGCATATTCCAATCAAATATCATTTTGTAAGACAGGTTATCACTGAAAGGGGAGTCTCTCTTGAAAAAGTGCATACAAAGGAGAACTGTGCAGACATGTTCACGAAACCAGTTTTGTTGGAGAAGCTACGCTGGTGTTTGGCTTCTCTTGGCTTGCAGAAAAGATAAAATAATAATAACAAGGCATCAGGCGAATTGTTGTCAAGGTGGAGATTGTTGAGATTTTCTGTTTGTAATGAAATAGGAAAAATCTCAGCTGGTGACAACAATAGGAATTCAGGTCCTAGATTAACTCCAGGTTTTTGGGAGAGAGTTAATGCCTCCTATATTTGATGTGAGGGAATTAATGAGGCTGTTAGATTCTCTAGGCTATATAACATGCAACCATTCGGATGTTTGCTAAGAGAGTGTGAGGATTTCTTGATGTAATCTCCAATTTGATTAATAAATTCCTGATGCCTATGTTTGGTGGACGTAGCCCAGATTGGTTGGGTGAACCACGTTAAAAATTGTCTCCTATGTGCTTGATTGTTCTGCTGTGTTAATTCTGTGTTTATTTAATTTTGCTGTGCACCTGAACCAACAAATATTTCATTCTTACAGAGGGTTTTGTGTTTGTTGTACATTCCAAGAGATAGTGGAATCAAATCCTGAAATTGGGTGTACTAATAAACACGATACTAGCAAGAGAAAATCTGTCAAATTATGGAATGTGATGTGAATTGCATTGGTAATACATTGAGTATCAGATGTGCAGTCATTTATTGATCGACCAAGTAATGCGATGTCAGAAGTGGGTGACATCTCCAAGGTTTGCTAGCGTTCACATGGAGGAAGGTAAGATCTCTAATGTTTTCTAACTTTCACATGGAGGAACCTGTGATCATGATGCAATAAAGAAAGACAGACTTGAGAGGTTGAAATTTGTAGAAAAATGATAATTATCCTGGGTTAAGTGGTATCAGAAAAATGGTTAAATCATACCAGGTTGATTCTCTATGGAGTGGAATTGGGTTAAAAGCATGGACACAAAGACCAACTCATGGTTGATTTGTAAATGAAACGTAGGCAGAGTATTGCGAATAGTGCCTATCTATTAATTGGAGAGCCAAAAGTTTCAAGCAATGTGGAAGACTTGCGTAATGTAATTGAGCATATTTGCTATGCATGAAGCTGAATATAAGTTGCTATACATGAAGCTGTATAGAAGTTGTACGAGAGTTGATTTAAAGGAAGTATGAAACCTCTCTATTTGTATACCTATATGCAACCTATGGGGGGAGATTGTAGCACGTTGAATACTAACGAAGCTATGTAACCGAGTATGTATGTGAGTCCAAGATTTTAATTTCGAGGCTGGAAAGTTTGTGGTTAGTGCAAGGGTGAAATTTCTTGGAGAGGCAAAGTCATCAGAAGAGGGACTCAAGCATCTTGCGACGCTTACTCGAAATCTTAAGTTTGCAATTCCTTGGTCCAATATTGTATGGTTACAACTAAACTAGTGTCTGTTAACGAGACTACGTGACTCAGAG
This sequence comes from Pinus tabuliformis, assembly GCA_031772625.1. Classification (NCBI taxonomy): domain Eukaryota; kingdom Viridiplantae; phylum Streptophyta; class Pinopsida; order Pinales; family Pinaceae; genus Pinus; species Pinus tabuliformis. Next base: position 1,443,545,197 of record CM062816.1, read on the forward strand.
GGTGCATCCTAGTGGTGGTAGGTTATATACCCTATTGCTGGAGGTCCGTAAATGTGAAAATAAGACTGTTCAATGGGAAGAAGATGGATTAATTATGGAAATTTGACTCATCTACATGACCAAGGGTTGCATAATAACAACTGACACAACATAGAAGAGTTAAGTTTTGAAGCCATATGCTTGCATTTCTGAGGAAGATTTAGATAGGAACTGTGGTGAACCTTAAAGTGTTATTATCAACTACAAGAGGGGCGACTGATACTATTGGAAGAGAAGCACCATATCGTGAGTGCAAGTGAATACATTTTTTTTCCCAGGTTGTGGGGGCGATTAATACTTGTGTATTTGATGCATGATACCATTACAAAAATATTTTGTTTTATTGGTGGAGTAGAGGAGCATGTTATGTGGGGGAAATCCTTTATCATACAAAAGCATTTTTATCCCTCTTATTAGAGAAGCATAAATTGCCATAAGAGTTTGTACATGTATGGTTGGAGTAAGTGCTGAATTGCAACTAGAGTGTAAAAGAATTCATGTGGAAACTATTTACAACAGCTACATAAAGAGACAATGTTGTATTATTGCTTGTCGTGTGAAGTAAATATGACTGGAAGTATTTTTATTGGGAAGCTCTGAGTATTTGAAGTCTCATTCAAGACCCAATAGACAACTTGTAGCCACGTGGAAAAGCCTGTGGTAGAGCATGTTGATTATACCTGTGTACCTATATGAGTGGAGTGGGTGTATGAACTCTCTGGATTTTATGTGGATCATCATGTAGTGTGGAAAGTTGAAACGTTGTGTGCATCAACTTGTCGTATTATTGTTCTTAGGAGAAATATCTTGAAGGCACATAGTGATTGTGCATTGCATTAAACATGTGCATGTTGAGCATGTGTTAAAGCATGCTAGAGCAATGGATTGTGGAACATAGGTGTTTTAAGAAGACCACGTGAAGGCTAATCTTCGAAGAATGGATTCTAATTTTGGATGGTACCACTTGAGGGGTGAGAAGTTTTTCTTTTCCTACATGGAAGGGTTTTCCATGTTTGAAAACTAATTATTTGGAAGTTATGGAAAAGTCAACATAAAATCTTTAAAAGATTGATAAGAATGGAATCAACTACGTTGAGTTGCTTGTTTCTTTAGACTACAAATTTATGATAAGAAAATGTGGGTTTACAAGAAAAATTTCATGAGAAAAGGGTTTACAAGAAAAATTTCATGAGAAAATTGAGTTGAATTACTAGGAGGCATAGTTGAATTTGGAATGCATGGAAGGATTCTTCTAGTTTGGGAGTAGAAACTTGTGAAAGACAGTAAATTCTGCAGCATAAAATTTGTAGATACACAAGAAACAATTCCACTAGTGAGGATGGTAGAATTGTAAGAAGTGTAGATCATATATAGGATGAGAATATGAGATCTAATTTTTTTTTTAAATTGGCATTATTAATGTTAATTTGTAGTAGAAAGTAAGAGGTTTGTGGAAGAAGAAACTTATAGTAGAGAGCTTGAATTAATAATTCCAAGTGGGGTTGGAAGGAGAGAGAACAAGGAGAATTCTTGAGAGAAGTGTAGAAGCCTATGACAAAAAAAGCTTAGAGATAAGGCTCTAGAGAGTACCTTAAAGTTACCAAAACTCCACATTAAGAGGAGAAAGCTTGGTGAGGTACTTGTAGCAAGGTGAAACAGACTTGCTGCTGCAGAGGCTTAGTGGACAAGGAGAATTTCACATAAGAGAAAGATAAGATGACTATCACATACCATAACAAAAATTTAGGTGAAAGCCACAACCAAAGGAAAGAATATGTCAAGGAAAAATACATCAAGAAGAATATGAGTGATAAAAAGTTTAATAGGGAACTCACTAAAATGATAACACAAATAAGGTTCTTACGAAGATGCTACAACAATATGTTGAATACCAGAGATGTAGATGGCTGCTACGGAAAGAGGTAAAGTGACACAAGTTACAGGTGAAGCTGAAACATAGGTTAAGTAGTCAATAAAGGAGTGAAGAGCTCAATGAAATCGAGATGAATGTGTGCATTTGTGAACTCGAACAAGGACCATTTCCTCGTGAGAATGAAGATGAAGGAATTTATTCAAGTATCAGAAATACTTGGAAATTTCATATCAACATGTGGATGTGCTGATATTTTGTGTATGGTTGCAGGTTATTTTGTGGATGGTGATGGAAAGTCATCTAGAACTGTCATGAAGATGAAGGAAGAAAAGGAAATGTATTCTGAAGGCATAAAATAAAGACAAACTCATAATTTCATTTTGATAGAGGATGAGGTAGCATTGTTTGATGAAGAAAATTGTGATGAAAACCATACATCAAATATTAAAGAGATTCATGATAGACAGTTAAAGAAATCTATCATTGTAGAGGGAAAAGAAGAATTGGTTCATGGAGATACTCATAGGAAGCATAAAGAGGAAGAGAAACATTCAAACTTAATGCTGGAATTTTTTAAAGAAGAGCTAAGGATGTTGGGAGGATGGTCGAACAATCCAAGGATTGATGGAGAATACTACATGAAAGTTGCAGGCATAAAAGGAGTTCTTAAGGCATCAAATGAAGATAACAATAATAATTTTGGAGATATAAAACATGGAATTTTATTTGAAGACAATAATGAAAATGAAGTCAGAATTGATGATTTTGAAGAAGGAAATACTCAAATAGTCGTGGAGTAGCAAGGGAGAAGACATTCAAGTTTATTAAATATCATGGAAAATATGCATGGTGATGAAGAGTGTGAGTAGAGAGGTTATAAAATAAATGAAATTACCACTGAGGTCATAAAACATTTTAAATTAGAGACTCAGCTACAAGTAAGTGGTGATGATAACATGCCCTAGTGAAAGGAAATTCTGTACATGGTAATTGACAAAATGAGAATACTGATGATGAAAGTGCATGAGAAATTGCACACTAATGTAAGAAGGGTGGTCAGACACAGAAAGAAAATGAATTACAAGAGTGAATATACAAGAAAAGTGTACAACCATAACATAAAGTTTGGAAATCTAGAAGGTTAAGGAAGACAATGACAACAAAACGAGAACAACAACATGAAGAAGGAGGTGATCGTTTATAGTATAAAGTTTGGGATCTAGGAGGATTCAAGAATTCTTGACACATGAATAGGAATTCATGAATTTTTTATACTTTTGGAGTCTAATTCAGGAGCATTAAAGCTTCCCAAATCCATTGACCTTTTTGAAGAAAAGTTCCAAAGGGGCTTCAACATTCAAAAGGAATTTTAACTCCTTATTTGTAAATAATCATATTTTATTTTATTATTATAGGAAGTGTGAGTCATAGTTTTAAACAAGTTGTGGATAGGAAAGATTTTGTCAATCACACAAAATCAAGTTTTCCTTGAAAACCATGAGAGATTTAGGAAATAAGTCGAGGATTGTTTTAGGGATCTAGGAAAAGTTAATTTTCTAAGTTCTTCTAGATTTGCATTTAATCATTGTAAGCCTAAGGGAAAAGCTAATGGAAAAATACATGTAAAATTAGGCCAAGAGAGAGGAATGAGTGTTTCTGAATATTTGTGTGTACAAGATTTGTTGAATGAAAGTGATTCATCCAAATGTTAATGATTGTCTCTGTGTATGAATGAATGAAGAATTCCAACATATTTGTGTAAACGGAAACTAAAAGTGAGAGGAATTTTTTTGTGAATGTATGTTTGCTTTGCTAGATAGATAGGATAAATATTTGTATAAACAAAGTGGGAATGAATTTAAATCAAATAATTCGAGGAAGGATTTCTATATGATTAAATCATGTAGTACACATATCAGATATTGTTGATGAATACCTATGAATGAATGGATGTTTGAATTGATTATGTGTGATCTGAAAATTATATGCGTAGTCTCTGTAATTGTTAATCTTGAATGCAGGGTTTTGATACTAGAGAAAGAAATTCCAGTAATTAGTAGCTATGGGGATTTGTTAGTCCTGTAGAGAGGATTAGATGCTTGGGTAAATTCTAAAAGGGCATAATTGCAGGAATATGTTATTCTTGTAGAGGGTTTTGTGGTTGTTTTACATTCCAAGATATAGTGGAATCACATAGAGAAAGAAATTCCAGTAATTAGTAGCTATGGGGATTTGTTAGTCCTGTAGAGGGGATTAGATGCTTGGGTAATTTCTAAAAGGGCATAATTGCAGGAATATGTTATTCTTGTAGAGGGTTTTGTGGTTGTTTTACATTCCAAGATATAGTGGAATCACATATTGAGATTGGGTGTAGTAATAAACACTATAATAACAAGAGAAAATCTGTGTGGAATTGTGCAATGTGATGTGAATTGCATTGATAGTGCATTGAAGATCAGATGTTGAGTCATTTATTGATTGAATGAGTAGTACGATATCAGAAGTGGGTGGGATCTCTAATGTTTACTGACCTACACATGGAGGAACCTGTGATCATGATGGAATAACGCAGGATAGACTCAAGAAGTTGAACTTTACAAGAAAATGATAATTTTCCTACATCAAGATACATTCCTAAATTAATGTTAAACATGAAAGGAACTACACATATCCTTTGTGCCCTAAATTAAAATAACACTTATCTCTATCTCTCTCTATGTGTGTGTGTGTGAGAGAGACTTATGGATGAAATAACCTTTTTCATCAAAATCTGATGATAAAATTTCAAACAAGAGTATATAATTTTTTGTTATTATTAAAAATACATTTTTGAATGCATAAATGGATTTAACACAGTGAAAAACCTTTGGGGCACTAGAATTCTACAATTTAAACAACTTAAACTCAAGCTATTGTTGTTGTTTTTATTTATTTATTTTTATTTTTATTTTATATTTTATATTTTATATTTTTATTTATTTATTATTTATTTATTTATTTTTTTCGATTTTTGGTTAAAATTAATGAGAGAAAATGTCGTGAAAAAGGCCATTTCATGTATAAATTAGATTATATACATATATGAATTTGGATTATCCATGGCTTCAAAATTAGATAATTAGTCTTTCTATGCCTTGAGTGGGTTGAATAGTTAAGAACATGTTCTTTCTTGAAAGAGGTGACAAGTTCAAATTCAAAGTGGGGGAGAGTCTATACACTTTTGTAAACTTTAGAAATCAAATTTCTCCATAGATCCACATATGGATTCCATATTAAGAATTGAATAAACCATTATGGATCCATCTTAGCACAGGGTTAATATGGATCTACACACACTCACACCATGTGTTATCACCAAAATAGGCCCCTGATAGGCTGCTGATCAGACTATCTCAGTGTAACTATTTCAAACCAATCTTTTAGCTGAGGCTTAGCCTCCTCAACCTGAGAGGGCTCTCTCACAAGAATAAAGATTTTGATAATGAATAAGATGGCTAACTCTATGGAAAATTCGAACAACAATGTATAAATGGTTGAAATGCCAATCAACAAGCATCTATTGGGCTATGGAGTCAGAGTATGGTTTAGTACAACAACAGATAAGCTTACATGGAAGTCAGGGCATAAAGAGTTTTAATCTACTAGCAAAACAGAGACATGATATAGGAAACACAGTCTATGAACACATGAAGGAAGTTAGAGCATTATCAATGAATTCTATGTAACATATGTTCGTACCACTGCAAGTGAGCAAATGAAGAAATCCATGAGGAAATAAAACACATAAAACCCTCTCTGAATCCTGAGTAGTAAAGCCAAACTTCTGCATTAACATAAAACATACAGTGTTCTGCAATAACATAATATGCATTGTTTCTCTTGAAATTTCCAACCCTTAATACATTAGTTCTTCTCCCATATATAGAGTTCATGTATATTCCTTCCTCCAGCATGAGGGGAATTCGAATTCCTCCCAATTTGACACCTATTGACACTTAAAACTAACTATTTAATACAAAGGACATCTAACTAGGAGTCCTAGAGACCTAATACAACTAGGAGTGTAACTCCTTATTATGATTAAAACAACCTTATATAAACATTTAAAGCATTCTTTGAGACCTAAAACTCCATGAAGTCGAATTTGATGGTGCTCATAACCTTCCAGCTGGCCCTTGATGACTCATCCTTTTGCTATTCCTAGAAACTAGGAGACTGTCCCTTGCTGTGTTCTGGCTGAAAAATAGGTCTTGGGACAGAGCTCATAACTTCTCATAAAACCTATATTTGGAAAAACTGAAGGAGGCTTTTGTGAACCAATCCATTCTAAACAAAAACCTCTCTTGGGTTTTTGAAACATTTTTCCTACCGCCCAGAATGAGTCTTTGAAAAACAGGTGTAAAAATATGCTTGTGAAAAACTGCACTTACAACAGTTTCGTAGTGCAAGTTTGATCATTCATTTATCTCAAATCATAATGGATTTGAAGAAAGTAGAAGAGGTTTTTGTACTTCAGAATCTTAAAAATGAAAACCTCTTTCACTTTTCAGAGATGAGCTTTTAACTGCTTGGTAATCCCCTTGGAAGTCGACTGCTCTTTTCATAACATAAAACTTTGGAGTTCATAAAAGTCTTTCCTTTCCTTGTTTTGCCTTTGCTTGATGTTTATACCTTGTAAGTAATCCCTTTCAGTTTCCCATCCTCAAAAAGATATCCTTTTGTCTTACAAAAATGGTCCATCAAATCACAATATGCAGCTACAGCAGTTTTGTAGCACGCTACGAAACTGCTGTGCATTAGGCATCACTTATAGCAGTTTCGTAGCGCGCTATGAAACTGCTGTGTAATTTCAAAACATAGCTTTAAGACCAAAATTTAACCTTTTTGAGTCTTTCTTTTTCTTGAAATGGCTTTCTCCACATGTCATGAAGCTTGTTCAAAACTGAATATAATAAACACCATTCTTCAAGGAAAACTTTGAAAATGTAATCTATATCAAAATTTAGGATTACCTTACATGCCTTGCTTGAGCCTTCAAAGAACTCTGATGTATGCTAACCCTGAGTTTGCCAATTGCTTCTTATGCATGAAAGGAGCATGAGAATAACCAAGACCAATTCTCCCTTACCTTACCCTTTTCCTTTGAAATCTTTCCAGTGATAACACCATGTATAAAATTCATATTAAGCATAAAGTTGTACACTTGTGTAGACTTTAGCAATCAAATTGCTGCATAGAGCCACATAGTGTTGGCTAGAGTCAGTTAGTTAGGAAGGGGGATAGACTATACACTTGCAAGTTGTGCTCATGTTTGAGGAAGCATATGTATTCATATTTATTCTTTGATGAATGCAATATATAGAGGAAGGGGTTTTGAGCAATTGCTTTCCCCTAGATAAATCTCTGTGTATGTGTGTTATATCTTGATGCATGTTTATGATATGTGTTCTAGATTGTGAATTGAATTCCACAGAGCAGTAGAGTAGATTTGAGTCTTGTGATTTAGTAAATTTCATGAGAAGTTTCATATCTACACATAATTTCTATATGGTATAAGAGAAGGATTCACAATAGAACAAGAATTTTGAATTTGTTTCTCACTAGAATCGAATTCACAGTTCAGTGTTGCAGGATCTCTTCAGAGTTGGTAAGATGAGATTTATTCGGTTGAGGCTAGAGTATGCCTTGGAAGGCAACTCTAATTTCATCGCATGGAGGAGATATTGGATGAAAATAACTTGGTAGAATACATCAAGACAAATGTTGCAAAACCACAAGCATCTGATGCCCAAAACCTATCTAGGTGGAAGAAAGATGTATCCAAGGGGAGGAGAACAATCTTGGAGGGAGTATGGGATCACATTCTCTGAAATATCCATAGAAAAGAAACTTTGTTTGCAATGTGGAAAGAGCTGACATATTTTTTTAAGACTAATAATGACCACAGGAAGCTGGTGCTCAAGGATGAACTTTGAAATATCAAGATGCAAAAGAATGACACTATTTCACAGTATCTCAGCAGGTTCACACATTGTCGTGATGAACTTGGCAGGGTTGGTGTTAATGTTGCAGAAGGTGATTTAGTAAGCCTAGCCCTTCTAGGCCTTCTCAAGAGCTGGCATAACAACCAATATTTGATGAGTGGGAGGGAGAAAATACAAAACTAGGAACACTTATGGTCCGATTTGGTACACGAGGAAATAAGGCGGAATAGATGGTACTTCATCTAAAGGAGTGGAAGAAGATGACTTTTCTCTAGTGGGAAAAGGAATGAAGGCCGAGGGAAATAAGTCCCAAAGTGAGGTTGATTCCATCCAAGAGGGAAAGAATAAAGACTTGTCCAAAATTAAATGCTTCAATTGTCATGAATTTAGGCACTATGCCACTAAGTGTCCATACAAAAAGTCTAGAAAGAAGGAACCTGCAGCAACAGTAGCAGGTGAAGATTTGGATTAAAATTTTGAGCTAGACTTCAACCTTATCACATGCATAGTCAACACCATGATGAGGAGTGTGTGGTACTTGGATTTGGGTGCCTCCTTCCACATGACAGGGAATAAAGGCTTTCTTAGTGACTTGGAGGAGAAAGATCTCCATATGAACATTGAGTTTGGAGATGACAGAAGGTATAGCGTGACGAAGATTGGTAAAATCACCTTTTAGAGGGAGTCAGGCTCACCTCCAAAACTCAAGGATTTCATGTTCATTTCAGGCCTAAAGAAACATCTCATCTCTATAGCATTTTTTGAAGACCATGGTTAGGATGTGATCTTTAGCAAAGGGAAATCATTCCTAAGACACATAGCCATGGGGCAGGTCAAGGAGATCAATGCTCGAGTTAAGAACTTGTATGCACTTGAGGTAGAATATGCATGCACGACATTGAGGAGTGAGGCAAGGGTTAGAGACATGGTGGTTGAGAGGGAGCATGATTTACCTCTCAAAATGAAGCCTCAGAAGGAGCCCCAGGAAGTTGTGGAGCAATCACAATTAGAGAAGTAGAAAGGAGGTAGAGTGGAGACATCCACTCAAGAAAATACCTCTATAGGGTGAGAGTTTGAGCCAAGTGGGAAGAGGGAGCACATGTATCCATACCTCCAGGGGTGGGTTGGGGCGATGTGAAGCTCTAGTCCAAGATTGCAGAAATTTGGGTAGGGTCCATTGAGGTTTTCTTCTCATGGATCATTAAACTTGCTACAGGGGCCCACAATATTTAGTATGAGGAGGATCAATTTCAGTAAAATATTGAGGAGTTAAAAGGAGTGTTTACAACAGAGCAGGAGGCTCAGTAGCAGAGTCAGTAGTAACATAGTTTTCCTATTAGAAACTTGTAGATTAATTCAAATATTTTTTTTGCTTCTTAGTTGCAGATGTTGCAGTAGAAACAGTAACAATGAGAGGTGTTTCATGTAGTACATTGTATATAGACATGATAGGTGTGGGTGGTAATCCATTTATTACTAAGAGGGAGTGTTGAAAATGCAACAATGACTTGATTTTCCTTGGTCAAACTAGAGAAAATTTGAATTTCCATTTCAACTGACAACTTGGATGAGTTAAATTGAGTGACATGGATTGTGTCACCCTGTTAGCTTAGTTAATTCAAATTGGAAGACTTGATTTCAGTTAAGCATGAGTGATTTCTAATCTGTAGCAATCTAATTAAGCTAAACTAAGTTATTGTTAGTTAAACTAGTTCTAACTGTTAGAGGAACTAGTGGAAGGTCAAGTTGTGTAGTGTGGCTTCAGTCACACTCAATGATCATTCGATTAACTGATCAATCAACCCAAAATAATTGTTTCATGCAGAGAATTCAAGTTACAAAATTGAGGTGGAGGTTCCAAGGTAGTGTACTATCAGTTGTAGACTATTCCAATGTGTACATGTGGTGCATACAGTAAGAGGATAAGCCTAAAAGAATTGTGCAATACAATTGAGGGAATTTCCTAATTAATAGGGGTCTAATTCATCAAGGAATAACATAAGAAAATTGGAGCTTGGAGGGCTTGAAAATTGTCTTAGTGCTGGCTAGAGTCAGTGAATCAGGCAGATGGATAGACTATACACTTGCAGGTTGTGCTCAAGCTTGAGAAAGCATATGTATTCATCTCTATTCCTTGATTAATGCAATACAAATAGGAAGGGGTTTTGAGAAATTTCTCTCCCCTAGATAAATCTATATGTATGTGTGTTATTTTTTGATTCTTGTTTATGATATGTGTTCTAGATTATGAATTGAATTCCATATAGCAGTAGAGTAGATTTGAGTATTGTGATTTAGTAAATTTCATGAGTAGTTTCAGATCTACACATAATTTCTACAAAATATTTCACTGATAACCAAGTTAATAATAAAATATTTCATGGATACCCAAATTAAAAAATTTAAAATTATTTAAGGCATGTACATTTTTTTAAATTTAAAGGATTTTGATTGGTTTACATATTATGACATGGAAATTAAGTGAAAATTTCATGAACACTTGTAGGCTAAAATTTCCTTTAATGAGAGACTAAGGGGATTGTCGATGTTAGCATGATGGAAGAAGAGATGAAAACGATGAGAGAGGAGATGACCCTCCTCAAGTTTGATGAAACTAACAAAAGAAAGCATATGGAAAAGGAGAATAAAAAGAAGAGGACCCAATTGCAGCAAATACAAAAGGCTATTGTAAGAAAAAGAAATCTAAGTTACCACCTTACAAAAAAATTTGGGCACTATGTACCACATCTCTTTAGAAGCTATGACCTATAGACACACCTCAATGACCTATTTCTATTTTTAAAATATCAATGGTGTCAATTCCAAATCAAAATGATGGCACAAAGAGGTTCTCTCCCTATGCAATATATTCGAATATTTATTGACATTCTCCTCCAGAGAAACATTTAGGACAAGGCCAAGATCGCAAAAATTCTACATGCATAACTTGGTGATACTGACATGAAGATATGAGACCTAAATTATAATTTTGGTGATTCAAAATTGATGGCCCTAGCCTCATGGCTAAGGCATGAATAAATCAAAGCAGGGAAGGTAAAGGTATTATTAGCCAAAGAAGTGGAGGAGCCACTATGGTTCAAGCTAGAGATTCCATCCCGACATCTCCTCACTACCAATGATGAACTTATAGCAAAAGATCCTAATTTGGAAACAATTTATAGAAAAAGTTGGGAAGAAGTCATCCTCCACTTTGAGGATACCTTTAGAATATTGGGTGAGGAAAGATTACAAGCATGCCAGAGGAGATGGCACACACAACCATATATTTTTAGGATTAGGGAATACAATTCACTTGATTGGTTGAGAATTGCATTAGCTAAAAATCCCTTGTACAAAATAATCATACAGAGACTTGGATTCCATTGGATTGGACTAAAATTCAATCCTCCCATACCGCTAGGTCTGCAAGAATATCAAAATTAGGAGAAAGAAACAAGGGAATGTGAATACATTGAGGAAGATGTAGAATTTCATCGAGCAGGGGAAACTACATCTAACACAACATGGGATGTCAAACATACCATCAGAAGAATAAATGAAGAATAGCAGAAAAATGAAGATGAGTAGGTTGGTCAAAAGATGAGAAACCATTTTAGTAGGGGGGTATGATGGGCCTCCCAATTAGGTACAACTTAATGCCCATCTAACCTTTCCTAGGCATATTTTTCCTCTCCTACTACACTTAATAGCATATTTCTTAGCTTTAATAAGTTCTTAGGAATTTTGTGCCTAATGTATTTATTGTGAAATATATGAAGATATTTGGTACATATCACAAGGAATCAAGAAAAGAGAAAAATATGGTACTTATCCCCTACTATAGGATGACCAAAACATCAATGGACTATGACAATTATTACTCCTCCATGTAACTGTGGGGTCATAAGGAACAAGATCCTATTTTCTATGGATTTTGGAGGGAAATCAACCCTTTTCTCAAGTAGGATTCTCCTCAAAAATTTGTGTATAAATGAGGGCTCCATTAATCCCATTAGGAGTTGAATTTTGGAGGTTAGAATCAACAATAGTCAAGTGATTGATTTCGCTTGACATTTGTTTCTTGTAATCTTTTGTGTATGAGCACATTTTTTGATTAATGAGAAGAATTTTTGGTTCCTATACTGTTATTTATTCAAGGATATGAGGCTCCTTGGGTTAGGGCCCACCCCAAGTTCTCAAGACCCCTATTTTTCATTTTATTTTCCATGCATTAGTTCAACTAAGTCATTTATGTTATATCATTTATGGATACTGTTTTCTACAAGTTGATAAGTTATTTTATTAACTGGTCCCTTTATGAATTTTGTTTTAATAAGTTTAGAAAAATTCCTTTGATATAGTTAATGTTAATTTTCATACATTTAGCCTGCTTGTATTATTATTTCTTTACTTGTTGTCATACATTTCTGCAACCTGTTATTGTATAAATTTCTGTTTTGTAGAGCTACAGGAAACCCCATACTCACTCTTTTCTTGAATAAACTTATCCATCATAGGTATATAGACTTGTAAAATACCTATTGACCATAATTTATCCTTCCCTCAACTTATTCTTCTTTCAATCCACATATAAAACATGTTTTATTGCTCAATGGAATATCTCCAATAGAAAAATAGGGACTCTTGTAGTAGCTTGTGTTTTGCATAAAAAACAAACTTAAATTTGCATCTGAAGCATGGTTAACATTCATTGTCATAACACAACATCCCCAAGACCTTGAGGATGAAATTTGGAAACCTAGAGACTTAATAGGAAGTTTTATATAGTTGTTATATCTGAACTACTTTTTTTCCTCTAAATTAGGGTTTGATGTTTCAAATCTTTTTTCGAGGTGCAAGTTTGTTTCCAATGCATAGTATGAGTAGATTTAATTTATTTTCTCAACATGATTGAATTGGTTTGCCTCCTTGTTATGCAAATAGAATATATTTTCTTATTTTTCTCTCTTTCTTGCAATTTTAAGTATTTCCAATAACATAGACAATAGAATGGTCTCTATGTAACTTAGTTTCTCTTCTGTTTATTTCACTTGCATAAGATCAACAAAATAAGAACACATTACATGATGCACACATAGTTTTGACTCCTCTTATGTATATATGATATTTTGGTTGACAATTAAAGTCGAGACCCCTTGGGAGGTGAACCATTCTTGTTGTAATACTAAGGGTAATCAATAGTGATACCAATTGATAGCCAAGGAACATGCAAAGCTATATCAATTGTTTACTTATAATCCTAATTTCTAAGCATAATAAAATCTACTGCTTAAGTGAAATAACAATAAATCATAAAAGACATGCAAGCCTTTAATTTCTCGAGCAATAAAATCTTCCTGAGACCAAGGGATGATTCCTTCTACCTGCATGTGCAACTCCCCCTAGGTATGTGCACGCTTCTCCTCTTTCATTTCCTACCATCTGCCTTCTTGTTTTTGCTTAAGATATGATCCCGTAAACCTGCCTTTACTCTTCTGCTACAACTCATCTTCTTCATCTTGATGTTTATACTCTGCCCCTCATACCATTCTGGCTACATTTTTTCTTCCTCCTGCAATTCTGTTATATACATATAAATGAATTCATTTTACCAACAAAAAATGGAATCGACAATACCTTAAACATTCAGATGCACCACTATGTATATTTCTTCTTGTTGCCTACATATGAATTTGGATTCACTTGAAGCCATTCTGTCCCATTCTTTAATGAAGAGAAATAAATGTTCTACTCCCCTTGAGTAGATTATCTTCCTTTTTCCTCCAAATCTTCCTGCAAGGAGCATCTTCTTCTAGTTTCTTGTGCAAACTCCTTTGGGTAGGATTTTTCTTTTATTTGGATTGTTTTATAAAATTGAGCATCTTTCTCTTACAATCCCTTGCCATGCGATTTGAATTCTATAGTATTTAAGAACATGATCATTTCCTTTTTGACTACATATGTCTATACTGTATTTCTGGCGAATGCATGAAGATGGGTTACACTTTTGGGCCAAATGTGGCGGTGAAATTTCAAAATTTTACTCTTTTATCGAATTGAAGCCCTTAAAATTCATATAAGCATTGTGAAATTTGATTCAGAGTAAAAAAAAAAATTGTTGAGAATTATGTTGTCCTATTGATATTTTTTTATTTTATTTTTTATGTGGTATAATATGTCAATTTTCCATTAAATGAAATGTTTTTCCTTGCATTTGTTTTGCACATATTAAGTGGTATGAGTGTGTTAATGTAGCATAACTTTGTATAAAATGTTTAATTAAAAAAATATATATATAAATGAGAATGATCTACATGGAAAGAACTATGTTTTTCATATTAAAAATTAGTTATTTATACAAAATTATATTTTTTATTATTTTTCGAAGTTGGTGAAGTAATATTTCAATTTCATTTTGCGAAAACACGCGTTCATGTAAGTTTTTTTTCAACTATTTAAATAAATTGAAAAACCAAGAGTACCCTTTTGAAGAGGACTCGTAAACAAAGATAGTGGTAATTTTTGAATTTTTTTCATTGCGTATATTTTATGTTATTGATTTTTTATTCAGCCTCTTTGAAATTGTCCAAATTTTTTTCAAGCATTATGTTTAAAATAAGTTAGATGAAAAATATCATATGAATTTGAAAATGTCAAAATTCTATGCCATTGGATAGAGGATTCTTTCATGAATCCAACATGTTCAACTCTACCACCTAAGGAAATTTTTTTCCCTACGTCAGCTATGGTACAAAATGGTGTTGCAGAGAAATGTGTAGAAGGGGTACTAAAATTGTGGTTTTTAGGACCTCATAAGGTCAATTGAGCGCTTAAATTATGAATTGAAATAACTCAATCAAGGGTTTAAGAAACCGTCGATCAAGCCATTTATGTAGTTAACTGGGGGCTTGATTGAGCCTTTGTAAAAATAAAGTTTTCGAAACTTCAAGGAGGTTTGATTTTTTGAGATAGGATCCTTCTATGATTCCCACAGATTTAGAATCAAGAAAGATCTAAAATTTAATAGATTAATAATTTAACTAAGTTGATATGATATTATTTTACTTAAAATATAAATTCAATTTGATCTAGGTTATGAACAACATTATAATTTTTTTATGTTATTGTGCCAAGAGGCACATTCTATAACCTAGTATGGGGGCAATGTGTAAGTATGTCTATCTGTGCTTAAAATATACCTTGAATTTGGATGGATCATAAATTTAACTTCCACAATTTTTTTTACCACATTTAAATTCCAAATTATGTAAAATTTTAAACATCTTTACTCTTTACTAAAGTCAATACTGCTTCTAAAATCAAAATAAAAAAGGTTAATTTGACACAAAGAATACAAAATTCTTTTAAGTTTTATATAAAATAACTCCATTTTTTTTAGTATTTCTTTTAATTAAATCTTTATAAGATGAATTTTTAAAAGGAAAAATCATCTCTTATGTATATATTAAAACTTTTAAAGACTAAATATTTCCAGGTCAAAGTTGTAATAAAAGTTGTCATATTTGAAAATATTAATTTGATGTAATTTATTATAATTTTCAATATCATGTCATGTAAAAACATAATTAAATCTAATATTTATATTAAAAAAATATCATTATTACTATAATTATGAAATATGATATTAATATTAAAAATTTAATATTAATATATTTTAATATTAATATTATTAAATTTAATAATTTTGGATTAATATAATATTAACTTTATTATACAATAAAATTTGTCATATTATAACATATATTGATATATTAGGATGTATATTAGCTCCAAATATATATGGGAGGGAAGAACAAATATCTAGAGTGGGTGGATACATAGAGGGAGTGACAAGGGAGAGATGGAGATAAAGTGAGGGAGAGAGAAGAGGAGTGAAGAAAGAGAGGGAGGAGAGATAGAGGGAAAAAAAATATGGAGGATAAGAGAGAGAAGGAGACAAGGAGGGATATAGTGACAGGGTTGGAGGGTGGGGAGAGAGAGAGAGAGATTCGGGGGGCGGAGGGAGGTAGGAGATAAAGGGAGAGACAGGAAGAACGAGAGAGTGGAGGAGAAAGAGAGGCAAAGAGAGATGGTGTTGGAGGAAAATATAGGGACGGAAGAAGAAAAACATAGAGAAATAAAGGTGGAGAGAGAGAGATAGAGTGATAAGGGAGATATGGAGAGAGAGTGTGCATGTTTTGGGGTGATATAGAAAGACAAAGATGTATATATGGAGAGAAGGGGGATAGAGAATGAGATAGGGAGGGATATAATGATAGAGTTGTAGGAGAGAGAGAGAGAGAGAGAGAGAGAGAGAGAGAGAGAGAGAGAGATGACGGAAGTGAGAGAGGAACTAAGAGAGAGAAGGAGAGAGGGAGGGAGAGAAAGAGAGAGAGAGAGAGAGAGAGAGAGAGAGAGAGAGAGAGAGAGAGAGAGATGACGAAAGTGAGAGAGAACTTGAGAGAGAAAAGGAGAGAGGGAGGGAGAGAAAGAGATGGAGTTGGAGGGGGAGAGAGAGGGAGGTAAGAAGAAACACACAGAGAGAGAAAGGTGGAGAGATAGAGAGGGAGAGAGGAGAGTAGGAGGGAAGAGAGATAGAAGGGGAGATAGATGAGAGAAGGAGAAGAGAGAGGGGGGGGGGATAGCGAGGGAAATATAGATATATATGGAGAAAAAATGTGTATGTTTACGGGGTTATATAGAGAGACAAAGAAGGAGATACAAAGGGAGATAGAGATATAAATGGAAGGGGAAGAGAGGAAGAAGAGAGATAGAGAGAGGGAGGGAGGAAGAGATGGATAAATATGAAGAGAGAGATCATGTGTCTTTGGGGGGGTGAGATGGAGAGACAAAGAAGGATAGATGTAGGGATATATAGATATAGATGGACGGGGCATAGAAATGGAAGAAGATTGCTTGCACTAGATGCATTGATTTTAGTGTATATGTTGATTTCTTGCACTAGATGCATTAATTTCTGTGTAGATGTTGATTCCTAATCCTACTTGATTGCTAGCACTAGATGCATTGGTTTCAGTGTAGATGTTGTTTTCTCATCCTTTTTGATTGCTTGCATTGAATGCATAAATTTCAGTGAAGATGTTGATTTATGATTTGATGTAACTAGATGTATGGTGTACATTGATTTCAAGGTAATTATATTAACATTTTCAATGATTTCAATGTAAGCACAAAAAAATTGTTGATGACATGCATTGATTTATATGTTATAGGGATTAAACCATAAATAAAATACTTGAATTCTCATCTCAAATAAAATGTTCACTTAATTGAAATGTTTGCTTCTTGAAATTGTAAACTATTTGTAATTGACTACATTCTTATTATTACTGTTTTCCATGCTTCATAGTGGATTGTAAAAAGTGCAACAAATAGAATGAATATATATATATATATATATATATATATATATATATATATATATATATATATATATATATATATATATATATAACCTCAAAAGAAATAAAATCAAATAAAACTTATTTGTAATTTACATCTTGACATCTTTTAAAATTGAATAAAACTTATTTCAATCATAAGGAATTGATTGAAATACTTGGATAGCTAATAGATAAGTAAATTTAAGAAAGTTGATAACATTATATAAAATTATAGAAATGTTATCATATATTATTTTTTGACCTATATTAAATTCCAATACGATTGACTTATATCATGTTATGACTAAAGTCTTGTAGATAATCTCAAAGGAAATAATATTGAATAAAAATTATTTGTTGTTTACACTAGACATCTTTTAAAATTGAATAAAACTTATTTCAATCCTATTTGTGTTTTTTAATTGAACCTTGAGATAAGAAATTGATTGAAATACTCAATAAAGTTTACCATGGAACGGTATATGGGTGGGTCACAAAAATTTCCATATATAGTTTTTATTATTATAATATGGATGACTTTAGAATTCAAATAATTTATTTTTAAAATTGAATTGTAATAACATACATGTTGATTGCACTAAAATACACTTTCTACAAGCCAATATGAAGCATATTTGTAATTCTTTCCATGCTCAATATTAAATTAATACATGATATATTTTAGCTCATTTTAAGTATCAAGGTGACTTGCATCATAGTAAGATTGTACTTATATCATGTTATGAATAAGATCTTGCAGATAAACTCAAAAAAAAAAAACTTGAATAAAACTTATTTGTTGTTTACAAGACATTTTAAAATTGAATAAAATTTATTCCAATCCTATTTTTGTTTTTTAATTGAACCTTGAGATAAGGAATTGATTGAAATATAATTAAAAGAGTTGGCCATGAAATGGTATATGGGATGGTCGAGATTTTTTCCATATATGGACTTTTTAAATTATAATATGGATGGCTTAAAATTAAAATAATTTATTCTTAAAATCATTGTAATAACATACATATTGATTGCACTAAAACACACTTTCTACAAGCCAATATGAAACACATTTGTAATTCTTTCCACGCTCAATATGAAGTTAATACATGATATATTTTAGGTCATTTTAAGTATCAAAGTGACTTCCATCATAGTAAGATTATACTTATATCATGTTATGACTATGACCTCAAAAGAAATAAAATTGAATAAAACTTATTTGATGTTTACAAGACATCTTTTAAAATTGAATAAAACTTATTTCAATTTAATTTGTGTTTTTTAATTGAACCTTGGATAACCAAGTAAATTTAGGAAAGTTCATATTTAATTATATATAAAATTATAGAAACGTGTATCATTAACTATATTTTGGTATCTTAAATTCCAATAAATATGACTTAAATATCATATTATGAATAATATCTAGTAGATGACCTCAAAAGAAATAAAATTGAATACAAAATATTTGTTGTTTGACAGACATATTTTAAAATCAAATTTAAAACTTATTTCAATCCTATTTGTGTTTTTTTATTCAACCATCATATATTTTAGTTCATTTTAAATATTAAAGTGACTTGCGTCATAACTTAAGATTGTACTTATTTTCTTAGTCTATGAAACTGTTGAAGCCCCGAAAATCGGGTCGACAACAAGGGGGATACCCACTCGGTCCGGACCTTGGTAGCTCCTTATCCGTTTGGTATAGCGGGTCTGACTGGGGATAATGGGACCATTTTCCCAATCTATGGGTGTGTGTGTGTAGAATTGGATGTTGCTGATCTAACAGTAACTATCTAAGCTATCCTAATTCAAACTTTAATATAATTCTATGCTATGGTAATCTAATAAAAACAACACATCTAATCTATGCTAACCCGGGATGTAACTCTTCTATTATGCGATCTAAAGAGATTTCATATAACAATTGGTAATAAAGATCATTAAGTAATTATAAGAAAGGAAATCAATTAAGATGAACTATTTCGCATAAAAAAGTTAGGCAAAACAGTTATGAACAACATATCGCATAATAAGCTATTCATACATTAAACATAAATAAATAGCTACCACCGTACAAAAGTGCCAAATGGTAACTCAAGCATTCATGCAATAACATATAAAAAACTAAAAACTGTATATCACTTTAACATATAAGCAGAAATGGTCAAGAGATAAAAGTACCATTTATGACTGGTCCTACTCATAAGCTTCAAGCAATAATGATTTATTTCTCCTTGCTCTAACATCTACTAAGAGTACAGAAGTGCAACATCAGTAGCAGATATCAAATGCAAACATCAACAAATCTTGATCCATTCATTCACCAAAACCTCCTCGGAGGGTGCAAAAGTGCATGTTCTGAGGACAAGTTTTTGGTAAATTTCTGGACCTTTCTCTAAATGCATGAGAAGGGTTTAAATACTACTAACTAAATAACTTAATTACACATATTCAGGATACGGTTTAAATGATCACCCTTTTTCTAAGCAAAATTATTTCTAAAAATCAAATCTAATATCTAACTATTTCTGTATTTGCTCCTTAATGTTGCGAGCATTTAATATTTGCCTGGGTAGAGTCGGCTGACTATCTTCCGCTTTCAGTTGAGCTAAACAAACAGAAATGGCAAGTGTTGGCACCATTTTTTCCAGAAAAATAGCAGATATGCTTTTAGAATCATTTCTGGCTATGTGGATTTACTGTGTATGCTCAGTAATAACACAAATTCCACTTGGTTAACCCTCAAATTGCCTTTGCCTTTGATTTCTTGCATTTCCAGGCTTACGAGTGACTAAGCAGCTAAGGACTTTGCTTTTTGAGCAATTTTCCCAGTGATGCGCGATTAGCGCTAGGCACTAATCGCGCATCAAAAACTTCCTCCGTTCTTTGATCCGGGCCTTTCTGGTGCATTTTTCGCCTTTAGCACCTTTCCTTTATCGGGTATAAGCTTTAAAATTTTGAAACATACTGCTTTTGTGAACTTCTACCCTTGAGCGTTAAATCGCATGTTGATATCAGCATTGTTCAACCATTCACTGAACCATGGCTCTGACTGATAGATCTGTAAATGAATAGCTTAGTAGTGCTCTAAAATTTGCCGCTCTATTGCATGCGGTATCCGTTCATGAGGGCATTTCTTCTCTGCTTCCGAGCATCGGAGCTTTACCTTTTTCCTTAATCGCTCCCTGCACATTGCTTCATATTGTTTTTGTCTTTCCTTCCTGTAGTTCACACATAAGGAGAGCGTAATGATAATAAAAATTGGCAAGAAAGCTCTGAGCTCTACGGATGTACGAAAACATGCCACCTGACGTGAACTAACTCTTCAAAAAACACAAAACAGTCTTTCATTAACACTTGGCGTACATTCATTAATTTTCATTAACGCGCGTATTCAATTTTTCTTGAATGTTGAGCCGGGGAAAATCTGCGATGGACAATCTCTGCGATTCGCATCGCAGCATCGCATCATCGCGTTATCGTATTTTATCAATATGTGTTATTGTAGGGTTAGCCAATCACGCCGATCGCTGGATTGCAGGTTGCTGTTTCGCGCGGTCACAAGGTCGCCGATCACATTATCGCATTATCGCAAGATCGCAGATTGTTACAATTTGTTAAATAGTTATGTGCTGTTTTTGCGATGTTGCGATATGCGATGTCGCATATCGGTCGTCCGCGATTTCTTAAAGTTTTTGTTTATGAGCATTTCTTAATGCATGCGATGCGATGGATTTTGTGTCGCATTCTTGCAATTTATCATTTTACTCACAAGGAAATGTCCTATCTTCTTCGCGCGATGCGATATTTTCTTAAGGAGTATAATACATGAGTTTTAATTAATTTTTTTTGAATTTTTTACTAAGGGTCCCCACTTATCTAGTGTTATTGCTAATACTAAATAAGGAGGGGGGTTGTTGGTGGCCACAACAATTGGCGATTCACTTGGAAGAACCAGTTATCTCTGTTTTGCTATTGAATTTTTCAAACTTCCAAAATAGAAAATTTTTCAGAAAATTAAAATTTGTTATGGACAGATAGAGTACATTATGCTTTAAACTGTCAATGATATTTTGTTTCTACCTATTTTTATTCTAATTATTTGCTTCCTTAGGCTAGTCCTTGTATTTACGCCAGTCATTACTTGGTCTTGTAAAGATAAAATAAAGTCTCCTCTGTAAACTAGTTTTTAAATATGCTCATTTGTCGTAGGTAGAGCCTCTGCTGCCAGCAGGCGTTTATAGCCTCGACAGGGTTACCTGTTACCCAACAATGATCCTGTATCCTACTTAAGGTGACCTACAACTTTCAAAGAAAAATCCATTTTTACACTTATTGCTTTGATTTTCTTTTTATTCTTAAAGAACAATGTCTTGGTTTGGTAGCCAAATTATGACACAGTCACTCACTTGATTCATAACTTTGTTGAACAAGCTAGCTCGTGATGAGACCCCTTGTCTTTTGATTGCAGCAATCTTGAGTCATTGCCTTGTTGTGGTAGACAATATCGGCAAAGTCAGCAAGTTATGATATCTGTGATCATGATAAGCCGGCTCATGATGAGACCTCTTATTCTTCAAGATATAGTGTATTCTTGGATTATCCCTCTGAAAGCTACGATTTTCCTTTAGCAGCGAGGAAGTCATTGTTTCCTTAAGATGGCTCTGGACGACAATAATAGAGTTTTTGGAAACACTGTTCTACAGAGAATCTTCATTTTGTTTATTGATACCTTTCATTATGCTGATATAAAACAATTTCTTCACTAAAGGTTGCTTTCATCAAATTCCTTGAAGTTGAAACTCGTATCATATCTAGGCTAAAGATTTTAATTGTATCTGTCAATAATAAAGATCAATTTTCCAAAAGATTTGCTATTTATACAAGCGAAAAGCTCAAAATCTGAAAGAGAATTGGTGTCTTTTTCGTAAATACCTAATGTAACCATTCACAACTGGTTTTATTATGAAAAGAAAAAATATTCTACAAAAAAATAGAAGAATAATCTTCTATGGAAAATATTTCTTGAGAATTTGTCCATTAACAGGCAAAGGATCCCTCCTACCTGCTAAATCCTGTAACACAAATGTTGATGGACCTATGACTTCAACAATCTGAAAAGGACCAAGTCACATCCTTTGAAATTTTGTGTGTTTTCCCTTTTCTTCATGAGCCTTATCCCACTTTAAAACTAAATCTCCCATCTGAAAATCTTTTCTGGTCATTATGTTTGAATCAAAAGAGGATTTTACAAGCGCTTGATGATGAGCATGTGTTTTCTTAGCTTGTTCTCGTTGTTCTTCTAATTTAATTATTTCCATTTGTCTTAGCTGTAAGGAGGAAGTGGGTACTTCATCAATGTATTGTACTAAAGACAAAGAGGGAATGGCTAAGTGAGTTGGAAGGACCACTTCTTTCCCATAAACTAAATTAAAGGGAGAAGTGCCGATTGAAGCTTTTTGTGTTATCCTATCTGCCCATAAAGCATATACCAAAGCTTTGTGCCAATTCTTTTGATTCTGGTCAACTGTTCTTTTAATAATCCTAATTAGGTTTTTATTTGTTGACTCAGCTAACCCATTACCTTGCAGATAGTAATTGGCCGAATATTTAAGTTTGAATCCTGTTTTAAGTGCAAAATCAGTCATTGCATTTCCAGAAAAGTATGATGCATTTTCAAACATTAAAGCAGATGGAAATCCAAACCTAGTGATTATAAATTGATCTATGAATTCAATAATATTTTCAGAATTAGCTGTCTTGAGTGGAACTGCTTCTACCCATTTTGTGAAATAATCTGTTGTCGTGAGGATGTATCTATGCTGCTTAGAAGAGTGAGGAACAATCTCACCTATTATGTCCAAGCCCCACTGACTGAAAGGTTGCTCGATGTTTACCGGTTGTAGTGGCAGGGACGACTTCTTTTGTCTCCCAGCAGTAGTTTGGCAGACTTGACATCTTCTCACGTAACTGTGTGAGTCTTTGAACAGCGTGGGCCAGTGATATCCTGCGTGTAAGATTTTATGTGCAGTAGCATCTCCAGCATAGTGTCCACCTGTTGGCCCATCATGGAGTTCTTGTAAAACTTTTTCAGCTTCAGTTTTTTCAAGACACCTAAGAAGAACAGAATCATAATTTTTTCTGAAAAGAATATCATTTATGAGCTGATATTGTTTAGCTTTCAATCTTAGAGCTCTTTTCTTAGTATGATCAAGGTGTGAAGGAGCATACCCGTTCTTAAGATAATAAATGATATCAGCATATAATGATTCTGCTTCGTTTAGGCTTACCTCACCCATTTGTACCTCTTCAGATGGAGTTTCAGAAATTTGCGATGCTCCGGCCAGCATTTTGCAGAAGCCTTGACCTCTTATAATGTTTGTTGGTTTTATCTCAAGGTCATATTCCTGTAAGGCAGTAACCCAATTGGCCCTTTTCTCACCCACATCCTTCTGTACTAGAAGATTCCTTACCGCTGGAAACGGTACTATGATCTTAGTATGGGTTTTAAGTAAGAAAGGTCTGAAGTATTTGACCGCTTTGAAAACAGCATAAGCCTGTTTCTCCACGTCAGAATAATTGAGTTCAACACCTTGTAAATTTGAGCTAAAAAACGCAATTGGAGCTTCTGCTTTTTCTTGATTCGCTTGAGTTAGTATCGCGGCATATGACTTATCTGAGGCAAAGGTGTATAAAATAAAAGATTCTGAAAAATTTGGGGTTGCTAAAGATGGATCATTAATAATAGCTTGCTTAATCAGGTTAAATGCTTCATGTTCATTTTGACCCCATTTAAAATTTGAATTCTTTTTAATCATGGTCTGCAAAGGAGACACGATTTGCGAAAAATCTAGAACGAATCTCTTTACAAAATTGATTTGACCAAGGAAAGATTGCATGGCTTTTTTGTTATGGGGTAGGGATATTTCAGAAATTTCTTTGATTCTGTCAGGATCAATGTGAATACCGGACTTTGACACTATGAATCCTAGAGGTTTCCCTTCACTTAATGCGAAAAAATATTTCTTTGGGTTAAGTGAAATTCCATACCTTAAACACCGTTGAAAGATTTGTTTCAGGTCTTTGAGATGGTCACTTCTCTTCTTGGAGTACACTGTTATATCATCCAAATAAATTACTACAGATTTATTGACTAAACCTTTGAATGCGATGCCCATGGCTCTCTGAAATGTAGCACCAGCATTAATCAAACCAAATGGCATCTTCCGATATGCATATGTGCCCCATTTAGTTCTGAATGTGGTTTTCAACTGATCATCAGGATGTACCAACACTTGATTGTACCCTGAAAATCCATCCAAGAAAGACATTAGTTCTGAACCTGCCACTGCCTGCAATATTTGGTCCATAGGTGGAAGAGGAAAATTGTCTTTTTGATAGGCTTTATTAAGATTCCAATAGTCAATGCAAATCCTAATGTCTCTGTTTTTCTTTCTAACGGGTACCATATTGGAGACCCATTTGGAATGTCTGACGGGGAAGATTATCCTGGCTTTCAGTAACTTGTTGAGCTCATTTTTTATCTGATTTTCTAAATTGGGGTGGATCTTTCTCAGTTTTTGTTGGACAGGTTTTTTGTTATTAACCATAGGAATAGTATGCTGGATGATAGAAGTGTCGTATGTTTTCAGCTCATCGTAATTCCAGGCAAAAATATTTTTATATTGTCTCAAAAGACGAATATATGCTAGTTTCTCTTCAGGGGCTAGGCCGAGGCCTAGATTAATGTTTTGTGGTTTAGCATCGGTCCCTAGGTTTACTAATTCATAGTTCAAAGTTGAACTGTAGAGTTTTGAATTGGTAAACCTCTTAAACCGATCTTTCAAATCGTATAAGTCTTCTAACTTAACCACCGACTTTGGTATAACATTATTAGTGCTATTTTGTTGCAATTGTTGATCGTGTTGGTCTTCATCGATTATTTGATTGGAGTAGGATCCTTCAGATGTGAGGAAATTTACGATATCTGGATCATCATTGAATACTCTCCAATTTGTGATGTTGTCAGGAATGGATGGTCTAAAGATTAATTCTATTGAGAATCTATCTGGACTAAAATCTTCGGAGGGAATAAGCTTAGAAGCTAGGTTAGCCAAAAGGTCTGCACTTGTGTTTTGGAGTCTGGGGATTGAAGAAATATTAAACTCTATGAAATGCTCAGTCAGATCTTGTACTAAAGATTGATAGTGTTTTAAGTGACCTGATAAGCAATGTATAGTGTTACGTACCTACTTAACCACAATCTCAGAGTCTCCAAAGACTTGAAGATACTTGATATATAACCCGATTGCCTTGTACAGGCCTTGAACCAAAGCCTCGTATTCTGCTGTATTGTTTGTGCAATCAAATTCGAGTCTGCATGTGAGCATGATCTTTTCTCCTTCTGGACTAATCAGAATGCATCCTGCTCCTGCTCCTTCGTTAGATTTAGAGCCATCAAAAAATAATTTCCAAAACAAAGATGTATTTACAGGTTTGTCTAAAAAATTAATACATTTCGAACTATCAGTTTGAGAAAAATTCTCAACTTGGGACAAAACAGAATTTTCTAAATAAGGTGACGCATGAGCATTGAAATTGCCGAGGAAGGAATCTATCGAGTAATTTCCAATGATACTGCTGTTATACGCTACCGGTTCATTTTCTCCCTCTAACTCCGTTACTATGTACTTCTGGTGTAGCTCTCGTTCAACTTTTATTTGATTCGGTTTACCGTTGTAAGGCAGCCACATGTGCGACCAATCAGTTGCGAAGTATCCATGGAGTTTCTCTAACCAATCCCCGCTAAGGATTAAGCCATAGAATTCTGGGATGTCAGCAACTAGAATGTCAATAACCTGACATACCTTCGGGTTGGATGACAATCTTATGGTTACTTGATTTAGTTCTCTGATCACTTCGACTTGAGATCGATCGAGCTGAACTATGCGCACTACGGATTTCTGCGGTTGAACATTTAATTTGGCACATATAGATTTGGGTAAAATATTCGATGAAGCACCGGAATCTACTAAACAATTGTGCAATTTTTTATTGAAGATTTCATAAGTAAGGAGAAACGAGGGAGTGTGAGATCTTGATCTTCCTCCAATCAAGGCGATGTCATTTGGATCAATCTTACTGATCACATTCGTTGGAGGTCTTCCCATGTTGTGGGAAGCTTGAGAAAGTACAGCAGCAGGCAAAGGTGCAACTGGCACGACATGTAATTCTTTCATCATTATCTTCTATTGATGTTTCAATTTGCTCAGTTCGTAAAGGGTGATATTAGCCCTAGTCTTTTTCATGTCATCAATAATATTGTACTCCATTTCATCCGACACTATCAGTGTTTTTGGTGGAGTTGTTTCATCTGCTTGGACTGGGCTAGTTTGAGTCGCTTTGGATGTCGTTTTCTTTATTGCAACTTTATCTTTTGTTGCAGAGCTTGCGCTCTTTTGCTTAGGGGTAGTTTGGGGAGGATCAAGGTGATTTTTACTTCGTGTGCTAACTGGAAATACTTCTTTATCTTCCTCTTGTGGGAGGATGAAGTCCCACATTCCTTGTAATTCCACAACTTCTTCGTCATTTGTCTGCCCTTTAGTGGTAATTTCCTCTTCCTCTTCCTCGGATTCAACATTTGAAATGGCATTGGGTGGCTTTGCATCTGTTGAAGGACCTCTTTTAAAATCTCTGTAGGGCTTTTTCGAAGAAGTTTCCGCTACTTGCTTTTTTATGTCAACCATCTCATTGGACATGGTCTTTAGAACTTTCTGCAATCCTTCTAAATCACAAGGATCTTTTGGCTGTTTCTTCTTGGAGTCTTCCTTGAAGGTGACTTTTTTGGACTTGCGTTCCTCTATCGCAGATCTCTTTTCAGGGCTATTATTCGTTTTTCTACTGCTATCGCCTCTTTCATGTTTTCAGCTAAGGTTGTTTTATTTGCCCTGTCCATGAAGATAGTTGTGTTCGATGGCAGAGCAGTAATATACCATTCACATCGTACTTCTTCACTGGGCTGAGAAGCAGTAGGAATTTTGTTGAACAGTAAATTGAAATCCTTAATAGGCTCTCTAACTTCGGCTTTAAGATTAGATAGGTCATTGATTAATGTTGCCATTGATCTGTCATCACCAAACTTGGTTAGGAATTGATCTTGGAAGATATCCCAACTTGTAATGGATTCAGAGGGTAATGAAAAGTACCATGACCCGGCTGTCCCTTGCAATGTATAGGGAAAAAGCCGAACAACAACATCTTCATTAATAACCCCATTGAGATTAATGGAAAGCGTGAAGTTATTTATGTGTTCTTCTGCTAGCATACCTACCTCGGGATTGAATTTGGGCAGCCATTTCTCAGGATGGGCCGGTATTTGACTCAAGGGTGCAGGCATTAAGACTGCCCCAGGGTTGTTCCATGGAGACTGGGCCATCGTTGAACTGCTAACATAGGAAAGTGCAGAAGATGATGCCTGTGGCTGGGAGGATGAGGATACTATGATCGTAGATGATTGAAGAGGGGTTGTGGGAGTTCCAGTGGACGGATGAACGATGATCTGGAGTGGAGGTGTGGATGGTTGACTTCGCGGTGAAGTAGTTGAGATGGATGATGCGGACGAAAGAGTCTTACTGTCAGACTCTTGCGGTGATTTCCTTGCTCGTTTCCTGGTGGGAAGAGGTAATTCGGTTGGCTGAATGCCAAACTTTTCACTTGTTAACCTGGTCAGGGGATGAGCAAGGTTGTACTGCGAAGTCACGCTGCCTTGAGATTTATCAGACCTCTGAGGGGAGATGGAAAATCGCTGAAGTTTGTGAATCAGGGATTCGACTTCAGGAGGTTCAATGGTAGATTGGTTTGAAATATCAGGGTGTGTAGCAGCGGTTGATACTCGAGCGACTTCTGACTCTAGATTTAAATGTAATGGGGAAGTCGGGGGAGATGATGAGGGCGATTTAATCTCAGAATGGTATTCAGATTTGGATTTACTTGCCATTCATAGTTCAGGCCCTCCTTCTAGCGCCAAATATGTTGAAGCCCCGAAAATCGGGTCGACAACAAGGGGGATACCCGCCCGGTCCGGACCTTGGTTGGCAGCGCCTTATCCGTTTGGTATAGCGGGTCTGACTGGGGATAATGGGACCAGTTTCCCAATCTATGGGTGTGTGTGTGTAGAATTGGATGTTGCTGATCTAATAGTAACTATCTAAGCTATCCTAATTCAAACTTTAATCTAATTCTATGCTATGGTAATCTAATAAAAACAACACATCTAATCTATGCTAACCCAGGATGTAACTCTTCTATTATGCGATCTAAAGAGATTTCATATAACAACTGGTAATAAAGATCATTCAGTAATTATAAGAAAGGAAATCAATTAAGATGAACTATTTCGCATAAAAAGTTAGGCAAAACAGTTATGAACAGCATATCGCATAATAAGCTATTCATACATTAAACATAAATAAATAGCTACCACCGTACAAAAGTGCCAAATGGTAACTCAAGCATTCATGCAATAACATATAAACAACTAAAAACTGTATATCACTTTAACATATAAGCAAAAATGGTCAAGAGATAAAAGTACCATTTATGACTGGTCCTACTCATAAGCTTCAAGCAATAATGATTTATTTCTCCTTGCCTAACATCTACTAAGAGTACAGAAGTGAAACATTAGTAGCAGATATCAAATGCAAACATCAACAAATCTTGATCCATTCATTCACCAAAACCTCCTCGGAGGGTGCAAAAGTGCATGTTCTGAGGACAAGTTTTTGGTAAATTTCTGGACCTTTCTCTAAATGCATTAGAAGGGTTTAAATACTACTAACTAAATAAATTAATTACACATATTCAGGATATGGTTTAAATGAACGCCCTTTTTCTAAGCAAAATTATTTCTAAAAATTAAATCTAATATCTAACTATTTCTGTATTTGCTCCTTAATGTTGCGAGCATTTAATATTTGCCTGAGTAGAGTCGAATGACTGTCTTCTGCTTTTGGTTGAGCTAAACAAACAGAAATGGCAAGTGCTGGCACCATTTTTTCCAACAAAATAGCAGATATGCTTTTAGAATCATTTCTGGCTATGTGGATTTACTGTGTATGCTCAGTAATAACCCAAATTCCACTTGGTTAACCCTCAAATTGCCTTTGCCTTTGATTTTCTTGTGTTTTTGGGCTTGCGAGTGACTAAGCAGCTAAGGACTTTGCTTTTTGAGCAATTTTCCTAGCGATGCGCGATTAGCGGCATCGAAAATTGCCTCCGTTCTTTGATCCGGGCCTTTCTGGTGCGTTTTTCGCCTTTAACACCTTTCCTTTATCGGGTATAAGCTTTAAAATTTTGCAAACATACTGCTTTTGTGAACTTCTACCCTTGAGCGTTAAATCGCATGTTGATATCAGCATTGTTCAACCATTCACTGAACCATGGCTCTGACTAATAGATCTGTAAATGAATAGCTCAGTAGTGCTCTGAAATTTGCGGCTCTGTTGCATGTGGTATCCATTCATGAGGGAATTTCTTCTCTGCTTCCGAGCATCGGAGCTTTACCTTTTTCCTTAATCGCTCCCTGCACATTGCTTCATATTGTTTCTGTCTTTCCTTCCTGCAATTCACACATAAGGAGAGCGTAATGATAATAAAAATTGACAAGAAAGATCTGAGCTCTACGGATGTTCAAAAACATGCCACCTGACGTGAACTAACTCTTCGAAAAACACAAAACTATCTTTCATTAACACTTGGCGTACATTCATTAATTTTCATTAACGCGCGTATTCAATTTTTCTTGAATGTTGAGCCGGGGAAAATCTGCGATGGACGATCTCTGCGATTCGCATCACATCATCGCGTTATCGTATTTTATCAATATGTGTTATCGCAGGGTTAGCCGATCACGCCGATCACAGGATTGCAGGTTGCTGTTTCGCGCGATCGCAAGGTCGTCGATCGCATTAGCGTATTATCGCAAGATCGCAGATTGTTACAATTTGTTAAATAGTTATGTGCTATTTTTGCGATGTTGCGATATGCGATGTCGCATATCGGTCGTCGACGATTTCTTAAAGTTTTCGTTTATGAGCGTTTCTTAATGCATGCGATGCAATGGATTTCGCGTCGCATTCTCGCAATTTATCATTTTACTCACAAGGAAATGTCCTATCTTCTTCACGCGATGCGATATTTTCTTAAGGAGTATAATACATGAGTTTTAATTAATTTTTTACTAAGGGTCCCCACTTATCTAGTGTTATTGCTAATACCAAATAAGGAGGGGGGTTGTTGGTGGCCACAACAGAAACTAGAAATCAAAATTGTTATATTTTTAAATAAAAATTGTACAACGTAGATTTTTTTTTTTTTAAATAGCGAAATAATTAATATATCCATAAAATTCAAAATTTAATGAACATCCATAAACAAGATTAATAAAAATCCATAAACTGAAATAATGAATGTATCAATAAACTTTCCATATGAAAATATATATAAATTACAAATGTTACATGAATATCCATAAACTGAAATAATAAGCATCCATAAACTGAAATAATGTTCATGTGCATCCATAAACTTTCCATGTATGAAAATATACAAAGTCTGTATCACATGTGAATGTCCCCTATGAAATGGATCTGAAAGTATATAAACTATCCACTCTAAGTACCACTAGAACTCCTATGTGAGTTTCGCTGTGCAAAGTAACCATCCTTACTCTGGTATTGCAATATAACACATTCAAATTAAAACTAATTAGATAATTATTTGTACAAAATTAAACAATATGGAAATAAATTATTTTGAACCAAACTTAATTACATATATTAATCTACTAACCTCACTTGAGCCCAAATGCAATTCATCTAGGATGGGGGATTGATAAATATAGGTTTGGTGTTCCCTTTCATGTGGCTCAAAGATTGAGGCTTGCATCATCAATGCCTTTATACCCAACATCCCACTCATGCCTCCACATAACTGCGACATCGACAAAACTTTGCATATGGGTCTATGTACACAATGGAAAGGACAAATTATAATTAGTCTATGAATTAATTAGCATATATGTAACTTAAAAAAAGAAAATGCTGAAATCTTAGGAATAAAAAAGTTACCTCAACTCCTAGTCCATGTACATAGTAACTCTCCTCCACATGAGTGTTATGAGGTGGATGTGGATGAGAACCATGAACTTATTAATATAAATGCATTCTAATACAAACTAAATTAATATAAATAATTATGTATAATTTGATGATAAGAGTCAAAAGTTTTGTATATATGTACCTGGCCTTTGTCACGCAGGCCATGCACCCTCCAAGTGTCATAGATGGCATTACACCACATACATGCATATGAAAAAAAGCTAGTAAATGGGTAGACTTGTGAGATATGAATTATCATATAATGGAACTAGTGGATCACAAGGAAATGGTGGTGGTCTCAGATCATCTCTCCATGCAATGTGACATGCACACTGGCCAATGTCATCTAGATGCTATATGAAATGGTATTCCTAGTCTCAACACCAAGCTGTGATGAATCCTATAGCTCTTTCGGTAATACCATGCTCCAAGACGATAGTGGAAACAATCTCAGAGGTGGTGGTACATGCCCAAGGTCCCTATGAGCCCCATCATGATCATAGGTACGTCCCAAGCCAGATCCATAAAAATCAAAAGCAATATCCATGTAATTCAACCTTATATGCTTTGCAAAGTAAATGGGGACATAGTCATGGTGGGGGAACTGGCCCCAAGCTCCAATGAATCGGTCATAAACAAAAGGGGCTACATCAACATTCTTAAAATATCTTAGTGGAATTAGACCTTGATGTATAGCAGCGCACTTCGGATGGATGTTGAACAACTCCCCACGAACATCAATTTTCTTGGTGGCCTCTTTCACCACCTCCCAAGTATGTGGGCCTCTAACCTCCTGCCTCCTAATCCTCTATATGGAATGTAGGAGGTGACTTTGTGGGCCTTCCCTTTGGTATGTCTCGATCAACCTATTGATGCTATCCAACATCAAAGACAAATTACACCTAGTAGGTGAATTAGCAGAGATTTTACGTAGCTCTCGTGTGATCCATGTATGTTGGGCCATAACATCCTCTAATGTGATACTAGTTGTAGCAATGTCCCACGGAGGTCAATGTTGCACTGTGATCCTCAACATCACCTTGTTCGGGTTATGCAAATTATAAATGAAATATAACATATATATTTAACAAATGAAAAGCATAATAAAATATACATTAAATTTAAACACATCAGTTGAAGAAAATTTAAAAATTAAAGAAAATTTCAGACATAAACACATAAAGTTTAAAGAGGAGTTAAAAATGCAACTGTAGTAGGTAAAGATGGTCCACTATCTATAATATGATCATCAACAGAGATAGAAAAATTGCCTCTGACACTTTGATTGGTGTTGGAGCCAAGATCTACAAGTGGAACACACACTCTGGTCGAGTTACGTGATCTATCACGAGCCCAACCATGTATAGAAAATCCCCCCACACTTCAATGACCTGTGATTGGGGGGTGCATAGGAGATGACTCTTCATATCAAATATAATTCATATTTAATACATATAAACTAATCCAAAAAATGTTGACTAAACTATTACATGTAATACAAAAATCTCACATATGATACATATAAACTAATCCAAGAAAAAAATGCTGACTTAGAAAGAATGTTGACAAGAAAACCATTTCTAAACTTAAGTAGAATAATCTAGCCTGAAACTCTAAACTTAAGAGTCCATTTTTTGGTAATTTATTAACCAAATCATTGAGTTACATGTAAACACAATTGAAAAGAAGTGATCAAATCTACCTTCACACTTTTTCCCATTTCTAAATAATGCATTTTATTCATAGGGCATAAATATGTAAATATATATGTAAAATATTTAAATAAACATATTCGAGAAACTAATAAAATTTCATGCCAACTGAATACTCCAATAGACTTTAAGTTCTTATAATGTTTTACTTTGACACATGGCATGTACTAGGTGCAAGCACATGAAGACAATGTTTTTTTGGTACAACACATTACATAATGAAACAATATGGTACAAATTAGAAAAGAGTCAAAATGCTTTTATTCACTTTAAATGCACTTTTCATCATGGATGTAATGTATCTATCAATGATGCGTTGTTGAAACTTGAACATACACACACACACACACACACATACACACATATAGTTATGTTAAATGTTATAGTTATATTATATTACAGTTATGTTGTACATGTTATACTGTTATGTTATAGTTATAATGTTATATATATGTGTGTGTGTGTGTGTTGTGTTAAATAGTTATAGAATTATTTTATGTTATATGTTATTTTTTTTATTTTTTTTAATTAATTTTGTATTTTTTGGGGGAAAAATTGAACATTTTATTGCAGTTTATAAAAAGTTACATCGTATATGCAGTTAGGCATTCAGGTGACTATATGATTTTCCAATCATAGAGTTTACTGAGATGGTATTTGAAGGTCTTCTCCTTCTACCATTTAACTTGTCTGATATCAAATCATTGATCTATTTTTGTAAAACATGGGCCTCCTCAAAGAGGAAAACAACCTCGTTAGATCAGCTATTTGAGCACAAAAACACATCATATGTCCTAGAAATAAGTAAGAAACACATACTAATGGGGCTGAATCATTCCTAGATCTCCTTAGAAAGGAAAACAACCCAAACAGGAATGAGTCAGCTGTATGTTTTATGAGTGTTGAAAAGTTTTTATGGAAATGTTATAGAGTAAACTGTCTACTTTTTCCCAAAGAGGATAAAATGAAAACAAAGGAAGATGCCTGAAACTAGGTTGCGTTTATAGTAGATATGGATTTTTAAACATATGGTGGGAGATTCGACACATGGATTGCACCCATATTAGATTCCTCTATCCTCTAACTACCTAGATTTTGTTGCAAACCTACTTTAGAAAGCTGGTCTGCTGTATCATTGCGTTCCCTGTAAATGTGACATAGAGAAAATTCATTAAAAAAAACTTTAAATGCTTTGTATCTTCTAACAATGGTGATAATATGTAGTTCTGACATCTTCTCATTCCATTGAACCATTTGATAATATTCATTGAGTCCCCGAAGATCTGAATCATGGATATGCCCAGGTGGGTAAGCCAACAGAGAAGAAGTTTTAAGGCTGACAGTTCTGCAAAATTGTTGGATTTGGTCCTCAGTCCCACTGATGCCTTGAGGCATCTATGAGAGTTTAGATGAATAATCATCCCAACCCCACATTTGTTATTTTGGCTAGAGGCCCCATCGAAGTATGCCCAGGGGACTCCTTCTTTAATTTTCTCCTCTCTAACAGGGCATGGAGTTTCCTCACGGGATGACCCAAGAATGCTAGAGTAGATTGTTGTGCATGCAACCACTGTGATACCCACCAAGGGGGTTTTTTCTTTAAAGATACTTTTATTTCTTGCGATCCATAGACCCCAGGAAATGATTAGGGGAAGGTTTCTTAGGTTCTCTTCAGGGTGTTGCTTCCACCAAGTTTGCCATACTTCCACTATTGTCCTCCCATCCCATGACACCCTCTTTTGGATCAGTCCCCCAACAACTTGCCATACCTCCCTTGAGAAAGTGAATTTTACAAAAAGGTGTTGAATCGATTCAGAGTCATTTTTTCATAGAGCACATCTCCTTGCGCCGAACTTATATCTTTTCTGGAGAATATCCTAGGTTGGCACCTTCTCCTTGAGAATGCACCAGAAGAACAATCGAGCTTTTGTCAGACATTGCAGTTTCCAGATTGAGGTAACCCACCAATCCTGATTTCCCCAACCTTTCTTCGACATTAGGTACTTATATCCTTGTTTTGGGGTGTAGTTGTCTAAGTCTCCATGTGCCCAGACTAGATGGGTTGGTCTATTTCTAAGCCGGACATTGGATCTTGAAAGTTCTGCGATGAATGTGTTCCATTCCACTCTTCGTTGATGATTGAGATTTAGGTATGATCCTGATAGCTAGGCTTGTCCCCAGATGGAGGATTGGCCATGGTTCTCGATCTGACTGAGATTTTGGATGCCTCTTATGTCGAGTTGGTTGATGAGGCCTGGGGATAGGGTGAAATCTTCGTTGCACCCTACCCATGGATCCTTCCCTATCCGGACTTGCTCTCCATTTCCTACCTTCCAGGAAAGCCCTTGTTCAATGATCTTAAAGCCATCTAGTATGACTTTCCACACCATTGAGGCGCTTCCTTTCTTTTTATTTGGGCTTCTAATCCAGTCTTCCAATGGAATTGGATCAATGTATTTCCTCTTGAATACCATAGTCAAAAGATTCTCCATTTTGATTAGGCGCCATCCAATCTTTGCTGCTAGTGACAACCCAAAAGCAGTTAAGTCTTTGATTCCCCATCTGCCCCACTCCTTTGGCCTTGCGACCTTCTCCCAAGCCACCCATGGTAGTACCAAATCCTCCTTTGCGCTTGCCCATAAGAATCTACTGCAGACTCTTCAATTTTTTTCCAGAATCCCTTTCGGAACCTAGGTTAAGTTAACCAAATAGACATGTATAGTGAGTAGAATTGATTTAACGACGGTCAGTCTACCAGCCCTAAATAGCCATTTAAAACTCCAGTGAGTGATCATTGATTCAATTTTTGCAATCAGCCAGTGCCAATCCTTCTTCCTATAAGAGTTGGGTTTTAGGAAGAAGCCTAGGTATTTGAAACTGTCTTCTAGCTTCTGATCTTCAAATGGAAGATCTTCTTTAATTTGGTTTGCTTCCAACCTGTTGAAACCTTCCAACAACAGTTGAGATTTTTCTTTGTTTACTTGCATGCATGTAGCCTTTAAGAAGAGATCCAATATCCTTTTTAATTCTTGTGTTTCACTCCTTCTTCCATTACTGAAGAGCAAAATGTCATCCACAAACAGGAGGTGGGTTATTTTTAAGTTGACTGCCACTTCCAACCCTTTGATATCCCCTTTCCTTCTGGCTTCTAAGAGTAGCTGACTGAGTCCTTCGGCCACTAGAAGGATAAGGAAGGGTGAGAGGGGGAAACCTTGTCTTAGCCTTCTTTAACCTTGAAAGAAAGAGGAGACTGCTCCATTGATTAGCACTGAAAATCTTACACTAGTTAAGCATCCCATTACCTAGTTTATAAAGTCTATTTTGAACCCAAGTGTGTGAGTAGCATCCGAATATACATCCAACTGACCCTGTCAAAGGCTTTTGAGAGGTCTATTTTCACTACTGCTCCTTTACTTTTCTTTTGTTTGATGCTATGGATGGTTTCCTGGGCCACACCAATTGCTTCATGGATCTGTCTCCCATCTAGAAAACCAAACTGTTCTTTTGACATATGCCTGGATAGAATTGGTTTTACATGGAGAGCTATCACCTTCGCTATGATTTTGTAGATACAGTTACAAAGGGAGATCAACTGGAAATCCTCAAAGGAGGTTGGATCTTCTTTCTTCAGGATGAGGGCTATGAATGTTGAATTAAAAGGGGGATATATTACCCCTTTCCTTCTGGATTCTTCTATGACTTCGATTGAATGTCCTATTTGCTCATAGAAATGCTGGAACAACTCCATCATCCATCTGTCTGGGCTTGAGCTCTTATCCTTTGGCATTGATTTTATAATTCCTTCCACCTCCCCCCTTGTGACTTCTTCCATTAGTTCCATTGAATCCTCTTCATCCACATAACGAGGAAAGGTCTGGGCTATTCGGATTACTTCAGCCAAGGATGCTTCCGCCGGGGTAGTGAAAAGGTTTTGGAAATGTCTTATACCCATTTGAGAGAGATCCTCAAAATATCGAGCCTCTCTTCCTCCCTCTGCCTTCAATTTCTAAATGGTGTTTACATTCTTCCTTCCTCTCGCATAATTTTTGAAGAATTTGGTGTTTTCATCCCTTGCCCTTAGCCATATGGCTTTGCTTTTCATTTGACATTGTTATTCTCTTGCTAAGAGAATTTTATTCCTTTGGGATTCCAGTTGCATGATTCTATCCATTTTTTCCTGAGTTTCATAACCGTCAGCTTCAGGGCTTTCGAGAATTTGAAGATTCATCCCTATTTGAATGAGATCTTCATCCTCTTTCAATTTCTTCGCCATGGCCCAGCTCACCGTATCTTTTTTAAGGCTTCAGGTTCTCCATGAAAAGGAAAGATTTGTCTTCAGGGTCACTGGCCCATGTAGGTCTCTAGGTGACCTTGAAAAAAGAGTTGAAGGATTCTTCTTGTAGCCAAGTGGGATTGAATTTAAAAGGAGATGCTGACTTTTTAGGGGGCTTGATCAGTTCTAGCAAGATTGGCATTTGATCCGAGATTCCCCCTTTGCCCACCCATTGGCAGAAGGCTGGAATCTTTGCTGATGCTTCGTCATGAAGGAGGAATTGGTCCAACCTTTTTGCTACATGAACTTCCCCTATTTTCCTATTCCTCCAGGTAGGTCTAATATTCAATAAGTTTATGTCCAGAAGCTTGTTTTCTCTAAATAGATTGGTAAAAAAGTCTGATAACTGATCTTCTCTGGTGGAGGGGCCCCAGGTTTCGGCTGAGCCTATGGAGAAGTTTAAGTCTCCCCCAATTACTAGATTCGGGTTGTTCAATAAAGATTTGGAGAGTAGGGTCTTCCAGAAGAGAGCTCTCCCCTGGCATGGCCCGTAGATGTTTACAATCAATAGGTTAGTGCAAAGATATTGAGAGTAGGCTTCCATCCCCATTACCTAGTCCATCCCCCAGATATTTAAGGCTTTGAATTTCCCTTCTTTTAACCCCATATCTAGGCCCCCAAAGTGACCTTTAGCATCCAAGGCCTGGATGCTCCAGTCGAGCAGGATTTTTGTTAGAGATTTTGAGACTTCTTCTCTTGCTCCCAAGGTTTCTTGAAGAAGGAGGATGTCTGGGTTGTTGATCCGGATTACCTCTTTTAAGGCCAAATTTTTAGGGTTGTTGGCTAAACCTCTGCAATTACAGGAGAGGATGATCATTGATCGACCTCAAGGGGGGTTTTGCTGCTCAAAGCGCCCCAGAAATAGACATTTTCCTACCATTTGCGATGTCAATTTAAGCTCTTAACTAAGCCTTCGACAGGTTTATTTTTCTCCCTCTCATCTTACAGTCACCTGTCTGGGTGGATTGCATGTCGATTCCCCCCACTACCCCCACAAGCCCCCATGGGGGAGGTTTTTTCTCTTGAGGTCTGAAGTTATAAGGGTTTGATGTAGTGAGGGTTTCATCTCTCGAACATACATCCTTTCTTCTGACATGTTCACGATTCCGATATAGATTAGGAATAGATGTGTATATACTCTCAATTTGCATGTTATCTGAACTTGAAATAGGAAATACAATGTTCTGTTGCCTGGAAGGACTAGGCGCAGGTTCATAAAATTTTAAAGAAATGGCAGGACTAAGAGAAGGTAGGGTTAATTCCAGACCCGTACCCTCTTTGTCAATTAATTGGCTCTGATCGATGTCTGCTGCAATGTCCTAGTTTAGTGCATTCCTTTCTAGCTGCTGAGATGACTGATGTCCTGAGATGGGTTCTTTCGCTCATCCATGCTTTTGACTAGATCCTCCAGAGGTCTGTTTGTGTCCATCTGTTCTTCTCCTATGCCTTTTTTGGAGAGTTTTTCTTTTGGGTATTCCTCAACTGCCCCCCCTGCCTCTGCCTTCCTCTGCTTCCTTCGATGTTTGAATGCCATTGGGCATTCTTTTTCCAAGTGTCCATAAATGTTACATCTGTGGTAGCGAAATGGAAAGTGCTCATAATCTAGTTGTTGAACATATTTGAAGTCTTTGTATTGCAGCTGAATTTCTTCTACTAGCCTTGCTCGAGGGTTTAGGATTACCAGGATGTGAGCCATCCCCAGGTCTCTGGATTGCAGAAAGGACATGTCTGTTTCCATGTATTTCCTGAGGTGGTTTCTTATAGCCTTGAAGACCAATTCAACCTAGAGGAACAGAGGGAGACCTAGAAAGCGGACCCATACTGGAAGTTCATCAACTCGTTCCCTTTGCACATCGAACAATGGATTCCATTGTTTGATTAGAATCTGGTTCTTCCCAAAGGCCCAATTACTTCCTAGCACCCAATCCGTTGCTTCTTTTTCTCAAATTTTACCATAAGCCAACCCTTTTCTAGCGTTGAGATTTGAAAGGCTATATCTGGAGCCACCTGCCAGTGGTGGGAAGCCCATTCGTGAATAAAATTAGCAGAGTATTTTTTCCCTCTTTCCCTTCCTACCAAATTTAGATCCATGACTTCCATAGCTTTGTCAATTTTCACATCCATGCCAAGGACCAGGTTGCTGCTGATTCTTTTGTCTTGATTCTTTTGGGATTTTTCCTCTTCTCCCTCACTTGCCTCTATCGTGTCCCTTCCTCCCTGCTCTGTGTGGTCACTTCCACATTTTCTATTGCTTCTTGGAGTGTTTTGGCCCTCCTTTCTTCTTCAGTAAATGTGCTCTCCATTCTGGCCTTCCTTCTATTTGTCATCTTCCGCCTCTTTCCTCTATCTCAACCATATCTGTTTCCTTTCCGTTTTAAGATCTCCCTCCACAGCCTTCCATCCTCCTCGAAACCCTTTTTTAATTTCAGTATCCCCGCAAAACTAGCCTTCGTGACCTGGTTTAGCTGCTTTGCCTGACTATGTCTGAGAGTATTTTGAAATTTTGCCTCCTGTTCTAGGCTCAAGCGTAACTCTTCAGCTTGACCTTACTCCGCTACCTGCTCAAATCTTAGGATGCATTTCTCACTACTTCTGAGCCCGTAGCTAATCATTGCATCCTCTAACCCTCCAGAGTAGAAATGGCTAAGGGGATGGGGGTTTTTAAAACTTACATGTGGGTTTCCAGTTGTTGCCGCTTCGAACTTTGTCTGAGACTGCTTCTCCTAAATGTAAGGGGATTCTTTCTGGCTATTCAAAAACGACAAACCTAGGCTTTCCTCTAGTATCCCTAGGGTTTCCCTCTATTTCCAAGCCTCTTTCGAACCTCGTTTCTCCTTCCCATGTCGTCCAAATGGACATATATACCTCTCGATATTTTGATCTATGACATCTAGACCCCAGACTGATAGGATGTCGCTAGGTTCAGGGTCCAGATCAATGGTGTCATTTGGGTTAACCATCTTCTAGCCAACGGCACCTTGGTAACTACTGGCTACTCGTTGATAAATGCTGAGTGTGAATGTCACCCTTCACCAAGCTTCCATCGTTTGCATGCTGTGGGCTAAGAGCGACAACGTAGCTAATACTTCTGCTTAACCTTGTTTTCCTTCCAACCTCCATTTTCTAAAGTCTCACATGGGTTATGGTTTTACTGTTCCGAAGTTGTTCCTGTCGGTCATCCGCATCCACCTGTCTCCTGTAGCAAACCTGATTATGACATCCTCTACTGTGCTGTAGCCATCCATCTTCCTCCCGTATACCTCCCTGTTACCATCCTGGCCCTATGGCCTCCACCTACTAGGGCTTTCAACCCTTGCGCCTGCCTTCGTTCCTCACTTCAAACCCTAACAATCTAAAAATTCCTAGACCTGTAGGCCCATAATTTTACTTAATAGACCTTCAATACTTTCTATATATAGTTATGTTACATGCTATTCTATGTTAAATAATTTTATATTATATATAGTTATATATATAGTTATAGTTATATATAGTTATGTTATGTTATATACTATGTTATATATAGTTATATTATAATTATATAGTTAAATGTAAATGTTATATATATATATATATATATATTTATATATCGAGAGAGTACTTATATGTTATATATTATGTTATCCACTCTTACTATAAGTGTAGTTCCTTCTTCACTACTACTAGATATGCATTTATCTTTTTCTTCAGAAAATGCATATGAACATATAGAAGATAAATGGCCCATTTCTTTACATTTATAACAAAACAATACCTTACTTGTAGATTCATTCTCCTTAGGATATTATTCTTCATCTCTTGAGTGTTGAGAAACAACTTGCACATTGGGGGGAAGATCTTTAATCTTTTGAGCGTTTTTCTTCTGGGATGCCTTCGTATTTTTCTTCCTTCTTTTCTTCTCTTTATCTCTAGGAACACGATTTCTTGCAAGATGATATTATTTAAGATCTTATTCACTATAAGAGAAAAAATGTTTTTTAACCTTCTCTTGAGCCTTGTGACTTTCTCCTCCATATATGCAATGCAATTTTTCTAGCATTTCTTTGGAAGACTTGCAATGTCTTACATTATTAGAGTTTGAATATGATATTCCCTTCAAGATAATCTTTCTTGCTTCACTACCATATTCATTCTTCACTCCATAATCTACAGACAGTCATATATCTAAATAAGAGGCCATTAAATAATTATCCAATCTTACCTTCCAGTATAAACATCTTTATCCATTAAAAATGGCACTCCTTTTGGAGTAAGCTAATCCTAGTTAGCCATGTTTCCTTTTGTCTACCTTCCAGTGATTAAATTGTTCTAGATACTAGAGTTGGGGGGTAGAAGGTGAATAATTATTACAATATTTTTAATAATTATTGCCCATTAGTGGAAATTT
Organism: Pinus tabuliformis; assembly: GCA_031772625.1. Lineage (NCBI taxonomy): Eukaryota > Viridiplantae > Streptophyta > Pinopsida > Pinales > Pinaceae > Pinus > Pinus tabuliformis. The sequence continues at coordinate 1,443,587,097 of CM062816.1, forward strand.
TAGCCTAAAAGTGCCCATGGATTTTTCATGTATTTTCCATTTCATAGTATTTAAACCAACCAAAATCCTTTAAAATTAAAAAGAGATACATGTAAATATTATGGAGGGAAAAGAAGAAACTACTTTTTTAAATTGTATTTTTGGTTTATCTCATTATAGGTTTACTCAAATTTCAAGTGTAGACACTCATTGAATGCATAATTAAATTCCACGTGCAACGAGTATCCATTATGTATCCTTATGAAAATACCCATATTGATAAAAAAATGAAGATACATTAAAACACATTTTTAAATGTATCTTCAATTTTTATCATTGTGGATCTTCTCGTAAGTATGCATAATGTGTACTCATTGGATGTGGAATTTAATTCCATATCAAACGAGACTCTGTACTTGAAATTTGAATAAACCTATAAGGAGATAAGCCAAAAATACAACAATTTTTTTTTTTTTTTTCTTTTCCCTCCAAAATTCATAGCTCTTATTTTATTATTTTCCCTTAGAACGCCAATTTTAGGCCAAATTTTCCTCTAATTTAATTTTTAAATTCATTTACTTAGTAACCATTCATGTGAACATCAACAACATATTATACAAACCTCAACATACATCAACACATGAACTATATATAAACACCAGAAGAAGCATGCACATAATACACACAAATTTTAACATGGAAATCCATAAAGGGAGAAAAACACAAATATTGTTTGTTATAATGTAAATATTATGCCACCACTTAGATTAAATCAATTTTTTTGTGGGTATCTACTCACAGGAAGCATCAAATCCCTATTTTTTTTTGACACCCACCAATGGGAAGCATCGAGTCCCTTATGTATTTTAATAAAACCCACTAAAACGAAGCACCAAATCCCTAATTGCATACATTTGATAAGATTACAAGAAGCACCAACTTCTTAATTTTTGAAAGCACCCACTTGCAAGAGGCACCATCCTCTAATCTATTCATCAAGTATCCACTATGATGGAAGCACTGACTTGCTATTGTGAAGGCACCACCTAGTTGTTCATAAGGAACTTGCTTATGAGATTAAATTTTAGATTAATCACATCATTAAGTTATGGTTGAGGCTTTGAACAATCTAATTTGGTTCATCCTCAGGACATATGAAACCTATAGATGAGTTCAAACTGACGAACCTTAGCAGCCAATTCCCTTTAGTGTAGGGTTATAATGCTTGATCTTAGACTTTTGTGATCCATATTGATTATGAGATTATTTTTTGGATTAATCACATCATTAAGTTATGGTCAACATTTCAAACCATCTAATGTGGTCCTTAAGTTATTTCTTATTTTATTTGGAATTGTAGATTATATCCATCACTTTAGTGTTAAAATCGAGTTAGAAGTTCAATTCTATTAATTTTTTGAGCTCTCATTAAATCATTAAAAGTTATTAATTTTTATATTTAAAATTTTAATGTTTAAATTAAGCTGGAATTCAAATTATATTACTTTTAATATTTCTCATTAAATTATTAAAAATTATTATTTTTTATATTTAATTTAGTAATGCTTGAATTAATTTAGAATTTAAATTCTATTAATTCTAAAAGTTTTATTAAATTGGTAAAACACAAATTCTATATTTAATCTACTCATGTTTATGTTAAATTTATTTGTTTATTTTTATTTCTTATTTATAAGGTATTTATTTATTTGAGAGAGGCTATCTACAATGGAATATGGTAGAGATGTTCCATGGAGTTGCATTAAAAAATAATAAAATAATATTTATATTAACAAATTGAAAAACAATAATACAATTTTTTTTTTTTTTTTCCAAAGTTAGCCATAAATAAAATATTTCAATTTCCATCTTAATTTTATATTGATTTTTATATAACTAAGCTAGATCCATCTTAACTCTGGATCTATCAAGCACTGAGAGGGATCAAATCTCTCAAATTTCCAACCTCTTTTTTGAGTGTGAAAGTTGAGGAAAGGTTTGCACATTGAGGTGCAAAGATATTTTTCGAGTGTGAAAATTGAGGAAAGGTTTACACCTCGAGAGATTTGATCTCTCTAGATGCTTGATAAATCTGGAGTCAAGATAGATCTAGGCTGGTTTGGTTTCTATAAATAAAATGTAAAGTTAAAATGATATCATTTTCATATTTAAATATACAATATGGGAAAAATATTATAGTACTTTTTAAAATATACTAGCTAAAACACATAACAATAGTTGTCCTAGATCCATATTAGTTAATCTTATGACCTTTTTCACTTTAACAACTTCAGATGTATTATGAAATAATTGCTCTAATATTTATTATGGATGGATTTAATAACTATTTAATTTATATGGTTGTGCTAGTTAAATATGAATGAGCATTTCAAATTAACTTGAGAAAGGAAATTAAATGAATTAATATAATAAAAATATTTAATTTAATGAAAATAATATTTTTTTTATATGAAATTAAAATTTTTCCCTTATTTCAAAACAATTGTTTATTCCCAGCATAGATCCATATATGTATTACATTCCTTTGGATTTGAACCTAATAATGGTTGCACATATTTTTCCTTCTTTGGATTTAAACTTGTGATCTCTTCGGAGAGAAGACATGCTCTTAAACCATTAGGTCTACTCAAGTTACATTCCTAACTTCATGCTAAGCATGGAAGGAGATACACATCTCCTTTGCACCCTAATATATATATATATATATATATATATATATATATATATATATATATATATATAGATAAAGTCGACTTTCTCATCAGAATCTGACAATACAATTTTAAACAAGAATGTGATTTTTTGTGATTAAAAATACATTTTTGAACGCACAAATGGATTTAGCACCCTGAAAAATCCTAGGGTACTAGAATTCTATAGATTAAACAAATTAACCTCAGGTTTAAAAAAAACTCTATTGGGTCTTGGTTAAAATGAAAGAGAGAAAATGTCATGAAAATATTCATTTCGTCTATAAGTTAGACTATATATATATTCATTGGCCATGACTTCAAAATTAAATTATTATTTTTTCTATGTCTTGAGTGGGCTTAATAAATAAGAACATGAGATTTTTTGTAAGATTTGATGAGTTCAAATTCAAAGTGGGGTAGAGTATGTACACTTTTTTAGAATTTAGTAATCAAATTGGTGTATAGAGCCACATATGGATTCCATATTAAGAATTGAATAAACCATCATAGATCCATATTAATCCAAGGTTAAGATAAATCTACATACATACTATATCAACTCCATGTTAAGCATAAAAATAATTACACCTCACAAAAATATTTTACTTCACATGAGCATTGAATTATTTTATAAGTTTTCTTGTTATTAATATATTTTGAAATCGATTATATATGTCTTTAATTTGAGCAACAAACTAATAAAATACTTTAACCATCATTTTTTTTTTATATTGTTGACATTGAAATATTTTATTGAAATTGACTAACAAACAATTGTGTCAAAAGGGGCATTCTACAACCCAATATGAGGGGATGTGTATGTATGTCATATATCCAATAATAATAATAATAAAATTAATGTCTTCCCAAAACAAAAATGAAAATAAGCCATATAGATGAAAAACTACAATACAATTCAATACAAAGAATCAAAAATCATGCTCCAAAATCTTTTAATTAAATATTTGTAAAACGATATCCTATGGATATATTAAAATTGTTGGACATTGGATAAGACAATGCTCCCCGTGTGTTTTGCGACATAGACTAACCGCCTCTCATGGATCCTTATCTCTGGGGATGTGATCGTTGACTAACACCTACGAGTTTTGGTTTAATGACAATCACGATTCCCAACAAGAGGTATGAGAGCGTAGGTTATGAATTCGATACACACCCAACTCATGTTAGGGGGGATAATGTTGGACATTGGATAAAACAATGCTCCATATGTGTTTCATGACATGGACTATCTGCCTATCATGGATCCTTATCTCTGGCGATGTGATCAGTGACTAACATCGGTGAGTTTTGGTTTAACAATAATCTTGATTTCCACAAAAAATATTTAAAGACAAATATTTCCACGTCAAAGTTGTAATATTTGAAAATATTAATTTGATGTAGTTATATTATAAATTTTCTTATCATGTCATGTAAAAAACATCATTAAATCCAGAGTTAGATGGATCTAGACTAATTTTATTTATGTCCACATTATATTATTAATTTTATTTTCTATTGTTGATATATTTTTAAATGCATGTTTATTTCATACTAGAAAGTAGAAAGCATATATTCATGGGATATGATCTCTCTATATATACATTTTTTTTTAATTTTTATATATTTAAAAAAATTGTTACATGTAAACTAATATTAAACATTAAATAGATTAAACATCTCCCTGGTACCTTTAATTGGAAGGAGCCTATAAATGGAATAAAACATTTATAAAAATACTCTACTTAAAGTGCATATAAGTTTTGTTATTATTATTATTTTTTAAATGCCACATATCAACTCCATGTTAATAATTAAATAAATTACACTTCTCTATCATACTAAGAAGTAGTAAGTAATTGAAATATCTACAAATCTCTTTAGATATATATATGGTGTTTATGTGTGTGGAGATATAAAATCATTTGATCTATGGCCAATATTAAAATATTTTTGTTTTACTTTTCCTCTCTACACAAATATATTTGAATTGAAAATGAAAGATAATGAATAACATGGATATTCAAATATTTTATTTAAAGCAAATATTATCACATTTTTAAAAAATAAAGGAGTTACACATCTCCCTCTAAAATGTGATAACATAAGATTTTTTTACTTTTAATTACTTATTTCTCTCTATATAAAGATAATATAATTTTAAAGTGGACATTGATGTATTTTAATTATGGCCAACAATATATATATATATATATATATATATATATATATATATATATATAAACTAATATTTGTAGTTGAGATTGATTATTTTTAGTTGATATTTTTTTTCATTTATTAATATAAGTATTATTATTTTACTATTTCTCCCTCATACTATGTTATAATACTATAAAGTGAAAATATAAGAATTTTACTTTCAATTAATTTATCTATATATAAAGTTGATATAAAATAATGTTATTTGATATGTACATAGAAATAATTTTATTTATGCTTCACACTGAAATACACTTTCTATTAGTTTATATATATATTTTAAATATCACATGACAACCTTGTATTTAACATGAAAGAATTGAGTTGTAATATTGAAATTTTTTCTAGATATCATGTGTCAACTCTATATATCGAGTACTCACCGAATTAGCATCTCCGTCATATTATAAAGTACAAAGAATTTACAAATGAAATTAGAAATTTTTTACTTTGAATTATTTTAGTTTTTTTTGCAGAAATTTTTTGTAAAATAAAGATGAAAATTGAATTTAATTTATGATTGATATTAAAAGTTTTGTGGCCAATATTGAAGTATTTTTTTAATTAATATTTTATAATTTGTTAATCTAAGTATTATTTCAATATATTTAAATGTAACATTATGGGACAATATTTTTCTTCTAATAAATTATAGAATGCCTCTCAAACCAATATAAAATATGAATCACTTTTATTAAAAAAACAAATAACATTAAGTAAACTAATTTAATCAATATTTATTATCTTAAATTACAATAAATATAAATTGTGATATATATATATATATATATATATATATATATATATATATATATATATATATATATCTTAACTCTGGATCTACCAAGTGTCGAGAGGGATTGAATCTCTCAAGATGAAAACTTACCTTTGAGTGAAAAACATGAGGAGAGGTTTGCACCTTGAGAGATTTGATTTTTATCATTGCCTGGTAGATCCTATAGGGGGGATGTTTACTATGACTTGATTTATTGGTACCAATGATAGGAGGAATTAACTCTTTATGTACGTGAATGAGGGTTCCATATTTTCTACCTTCCTGGTGATGCAAGGTGACTGAAATTCAAGTATTTTTCTTGGCTAGTTAGAGGAAGGCTAAGCAAATCCCTACAAATTTGAATAGGTTGTGACAAAGGAAGGGAATTTTATTAAATATTTCAACAAGGATGTTACATAGGAATATGAGGTGACCATATTCCATCACATGGATTAAGTTTAATTTCAATTTGTTGAAACATTTATCCTCACTTAGGAACAACTACACCCGAATTCTATTTGAAGTTAATTAACCAAGTATAAAGTTCATTATTTATCTCTATAGTGATGTTTCCTTAATTATTGCAGATGTAGAGTTTCTAAGGTGAATCCTAAGTGGGAACCTTGAGACTCTTATTCATATGGAGGGAAAAATAATTACACATTGCAACAAGCCTAAAAATATAGCTATTTTGTAGGGTCATAAGCTTTGAATTTCAAACCTATTGAAGGATGTGTATATAGGGTAATTGTCTGGGTACTAGTTTGGGTAGCAAAAGGGACAAGCCAGGATACAAGAAGGAGGGACATATGAAATAGTGGATATCATTATGCTTAAGATTTGATATAATCGATTGGTTTCATCCTTAATCATAATTGATCACGTGGAACTTCATGAGTATGTTATGCTTGCAGGGGGGGTATTTTCCTTCACTTGATTTATTAGTACAGGTAATAGGAGGAATTAACTCTGTATGTATGAGAATTAATGGTTTCATCTCATCTACATTCATTGTGATGCAAGGTGAATGGTAATTGGAGTATTTTCCTTGATGGGGTGGATGCAGGCCAAGCTAAGCCCTACACATTTGAATAAGCTATGACAAAGAAAGTGAATTTCATCAATAATTTTATGAAGTATTTTCTTTCATGGAAAATGATACCCCATAGAAATATTAGGTGTTCACAGTCTACAACATGGAATAAGTTTAATTTCACTTAGTGGCGACATTCATCTTCGCACATGAACAAGTACACCCAAATTTTATTTGAAGGCAATAGACGAAGTATAAATTTCACTGTTGATGTGTATGGTGATGTTTTTTTTCTTATTCTATAGGTAGAGTTTCTAAGTGGAATCCTAAGTAGGAACCCTATGGTTCCTATTGAAAAAAAGGGGAAAATGAATTACACATTGCGACAAGCCTAACAATATATCTAGAAAATTAGTTTATAAGGTCAAAGGGTTTGAATTGAAAATTTATTGAATGGTGTGTATATCGGTTTGTTGACTGGGTACTAGTTTGGGAAACATAAGGGACAATACATAATGTAGGAAGGGGGGGGCATATGACATAGTGGATATGATGATGTTCAAGCTCTGATATAATTGATTGTTTTAATCCTTAATCATAACTATGGAGAAAAACATAGAACAAAAACCTTAGATGAACAATATGGAACATGAAATAATGTTCACCAAAAGCTAAAGGGAAGAAATTCAAATGTAGATAGCTAAAGGAAATCAAAATTCTTCTCATTTTGTTAGCTTGATGAATAAACATGGATAATATGGGGCTCCCAAACCTTAATGAACCTACTAGAGAAGCTAGGGGAAAGATGGATGAAGAAGACAATATAGAAAAAGGTGAAGAGAACTAATCCTAGTCATTTATAGAAGGAAAACTTTTTATGTATTTAGTATTTTTATGGAAAATCTATACCAAGGATTTAGCAATTTTGTATTGTATACAAGAATCAATGTTGTCAAATGACACATTCAAATTGAAATACTTGTAATTACAAACTCCGAGAAGCCAATATTTTATGTTTTGATATAATCCTACTTTTCTTATACAAATCTCTCATTTAAAATTTCACATTTTTTTTATCAAGTGAATTTTTATTATCTAAAAAAAATAGATTGTACAACAAGGATTACATATTTTTAGTCAGTCTCTTACACAGGGGACTTGACCATAACCAAAAAAAATATTCTCCTTAATGATGACATAGAGAGTGTAGAGGCATAATTACAAAAAATCTAAGTTAAAGTTGATATATAGGCCTAACTACCATACACATAAGGAACCAAAAAGGAAAAAAAAAACAAGAATGTTCATTTCACCATCATGCCATGGGGTCAGAACTTGAGGCTACCATCAATATGGTTTCCAATGTGCCATCTTGGGGTGTCCCTACTATTGAGGGAATGCCTGAGTGGCAATCAATCCACTCCATCCTTTGATCAAGATTCCCAAGGTATTTGTGTATATGCTCCAATGATTGAAGAACATACAGGAAAGATTCATGTCGCTCCAACATCATCCTCCCTAATAGAAATTTAATTTTTGAATACGAATCCACCATCTACATGTACTAGTTGAACCAGAACCTTGTATTACTAGTGTTTGGTATCTAGTATGCCCATTCAATCAACACCTTTGTGTTTGAGAGGGAGGTTCTATGAGAAGAGTCTTACCCTTGCTCCTAGGTGATTTCTTCTTGAATATGACCTATCAACAAGAAAACCCCTCTATTTGGTGGTGGATTCGAGTGTTTCCTTAGTGGGATCTCTCCTAGTAGTAAGTATCCCCTCACCTAATGCGAGCCCTTTGTCTCAACATGAATACTTAACCATTTTTAAATTTTTTTTAAGTTTAATTTAATTTAATTATTATTATTATTATTTTCTAAAAGTTAAGCACAACCTCACCTAATTAGTTTAGTTGTTGAGATGAATATCACTTCCTACTTGACATGGGCCCAACAACCTACATAAGCTACATTAGGGGAAGGATAAAATGAGGAGGTCAACTACCATATATTGGGGATTAGTTCCCGAAAATTTCCTTGCTTCCTCCACGAGTATGCCGTGTACCACAACACAATATTATAAGGGACCCATAACAAACACCATGTAGATATCTAGTTCATCCCTAGAGAAATATCAGGATAGTGACTCCCCTCCTAGATTACCATAACAAAGACAACATTGTAGTCTCCCCACCTCCATTCAAAGAATAACCCGCTAACTACATGTTTAATAGACCCATGAAAAATCCACAACCGTACCACAACCCCATAAAATAGAGAAATTACAGGGACTTTGATTTAGACTATTGTAACCTACGAAAATTAATAATTAAAACCCTTCATCCCTAATAAGAAACCAAACACCAAAACAAAGTATTATATACATGGTCCCACAAGCACTATTCAACCACATATATACATTTAAAAATATAGTATATTTGTCGAGAATGAAAAGGAAACAACAAACATAAACACTGGTAGAAGATAGAAACTAAGGTCGAAACCACTTTACTTCAGTGACAAGACATGTCTAATTTCACCATAAATACCAGTAAAGGAGAGAGGAACCTACCAAATGCCTGGAATGGAGTTGAAAGAGTTTTTCCCACCCAGATTCCTCTTTAGTCCACCCAAATATTACCAAATTGGATTGAATAAAGGAAATGCTAATGCACGTTCTTGATTTACCTTGCATATGTTGAGTCCTCCCGGGAAATAGCTACTACCATGGAAATAAGTGTAAGGTGAAACTCCATTGTTTTCCTTTATGTTCTACCAGTCTGTAGAGTTTATGATTCCACTACCCCAGCTACCAGGAACACTCTCAACTGGATTGTGTCACTTCCTTCTCTACCTAGACATGCCTCTTTTCTAGCCACTCGAAGCTGCTCAGATATAGAAATTACTCGAGACTGACATCCCTTCGATTATTTCTAGTGATATTCCCCCCCTCTTCAATCTCCATAAATACCCTAGAGTAAAATTAAATGCTTGAAATCAAAACCTGCATGTGCTCCACTGGTCACCATGACTAAGCTACCCACTTATCACCTCTTTATGTCGCCTTGACTATATTGACCAGTGCATGTTAATTGCCTTCTATATAAAATTTATTCTCATTAAGGGCAAGATACCATGTCCCTGACCCATTTTCTAGATAGAGTGATGGTATCCTATACCCTTCATTCTTACACATCACCCCATCTTAGGCTTAAAATTTCATAATTATAATTAAAAAGATTTAGTAAATTTAATAAAATAATGATTTTTTCAAAAAATAAATTAAAAATACTTAGATGATATTTATAATAATTTTTTACTAATAAAAAATTAATAATAATGATATTAAATAGGTAATATATATATATATATATATATATATATATATATATATATATAAAATTATAATTTTAAAAAATTATAAATGTTACACTCAAATTAATCAATTTTTATATCATTCGTTTTCTTTATAATTATATTATTATATATTTTACAATATATTTAATTTTTTTTACTTATATTTTAAGTTATTTTTTATTTTATTGGGAATTGTGAACTATATCCATAACTTTATTGTTTAAATCAAGTTAGAAGTTGAATTCTATTAAATTACTAAAAATGATTAATAATTTTTATATTTAATTTATTAGTGTTTGTATTTAATTTATTAGTGTTTGAATCGAGTTAGAATTTAAATTTTTTTACTTCTAAAATTTCTCATAAATTTATTTAAAAATATTGATTTTTAAATTTAATTTATTAACGTTTGAAATTTTTTATTTTTTAATGTTTGAATTTAGTAAATATTCAAACTTTATTACTTCTAAAAGTTTTATTAAATCAATAAAAAATATTTGGTCTATATTTAATTTAAGGTTATGTTAAATTTATTGGTTTATTTTTATTTTTTATTTATAAGTTATTTATTTGGGAGAGTTTTTCTATAATTGAATATAAGATATGTCCCAATTACATTAAAAAGTAATATTTGTATTAACAAATTGAAAAATTATTGATTTTAGGCTTTTGTGATCCATACTGATTTAGTAAATTTCTTTCTTATTAATCACATTATCATTTGTTTGTGGACATTTTGAACCATCTAATGTGGTTTATCCTCATTCTCAAGATGAAGTTTGTCTTGAGGATGAACCACATTAAAGATATTTGCTGATCAAATATTGATCAATGACCTAAGTGGTAGCTCAAATTTCAAAGTGTACGAAAGGGTGTCGAACTTAAGTGACCAGATATATCTCGTCTTCTTGATTCTGGCACTACGAACGATTCGAAAAACTGACACCATATGAAGGAGTTATTGCAATTTGAAAAGTCCAGTAAACTGCAATTTTTGGACATTTGACCATGATTAATTTTTTTTTTTGGAAATATTAAAAAGAGTATAGTCCAAGGAATATTCCTTGGAATATTCTATTTTTGGGACCAATCAGGTGCCGACACTTGGCAAGCCCAGAGGTCATCATGTGGCCCTAGAATGGTTATGAAAAATTTGTTATGGGTCCAACGGAATCGAATCCGTGACCTCCAGCAAGATAGCACAATGCTCTACCAACGTTGTTTCTTAACATATAATGGATACATTGCCTATTTTTTTTGTAACGGTTGGAGAATTGGGGGTTAGGACTGCCAACGGTCTTATTTGGCAGCGGTCCCCACAAAACTGTTCACATATCTTGATGCTTAACCGTCATTTGCAGTCACATGCAGTTGCACGTTAACATGATCGCCAGATCTACGCAGCGTTATCCCTAATTGTTGGGGTTATACCGCCTCAGATGTGCACCCAACAATTATGGTAAAGAATACCTCCGATGGTCCGGCTTGGCGGAGGGAGAAACTTAGGCAGATATGCTAATTTTAACTGGAGTTAGGTGAAGTTCACCAAATTTGGTGGAGTATCCCTAGGGGATATTGACTAAATTCACTCAAGGAGTAGCTTTTGACCAGAGAGAGTGAATCAAGAGGCTGGATAGGCTAATTGGAGCCTTTTGAAGCCATTGGAACAATCCAAAGAAGCTGAAGAAGTCATATTCATAGATATTTTCATCCAGGGAGATTTTGGAGCTTATGACCACGAGGAGTTGGAGGCAGTTGTAGGAGCTACCAGTACTTGTTCTCAACGAACGAATAGTCATTCCTAACTGTAATGAGCATTATGAATCCATTGCAAGGATTTGTAGAAGCTTGTTCTCAATGAACCAATAGTCATTCCTAACTGTAATGAGCATTATAAATCCATTGCAAGGATTTGTAGAAGCATTTGAAGACTTCTAAAGGCTGAGATGCTACAAGGAAGTTTAAGGTAGCCTAGTGCCAACCATGGAGGAAGGCCTAGTTTGGGGATGCAGTGCTCATTTTGAGCAAATGATCAGTCTATTTTCGGTGTCTGATATGTGTTAGAGATAGTAGATGAGGTTTCAGTGATAGTTAAATAATTATGAAAGAGTTAGTGCCATCAAGAAACTTAGGGTAGCTCAGAGCACTGATTGAAGGAATCTAGTCTAAGGGAGCTTAGATATGTTTGCAGAGTGATGACAACCATGACATGGATATAGATGGTATTCGAAGCCCATTGGTTCAGTTCAGTAACCTTTGGAGTTAAGTGTAGAACTTGTAAAAGAAACTTTACCATAATCCCAAAGTGCCAAGCCAAGATGACAAAAGCTCAAGGAGACATAGCCCACGATATTTGGGTGAACTCCTAGATTAAATTTGTTGTTATGTGTAGATGTTTGACTGTTTGTAGATTGACTGTTGCTAGAGTTTATGAAGGAAGAAGGGATAAAGGCATTCTCCTTACCCAAAGGACCTCAAGGAAACCCTTGAAGCACAAGAGGGTTTGTTTGCAAAAGGCTGCTTGAATAAGAGTTCGACTCTACAACCATTTAGTTCAGAAATTTTGTCAATAGTTTTTGAAAGCTTTGTGAATTTTGTTGAAGTTCTTTTGTTCATTTTTATAATGACAACTTCTACAAGTGAGTTTTCAAAATCCTCCTCCTTCACAAGATTCTTTGATGAAGACATGAAGCGAGACTTGTTCATCATGATGGATATGGTGAAACAAATGTATGAAGATGAAAGGAAGAGCACCAAACTTCGAGAGCAGTTGAATTCCATGAAGGAAGAGAAGGAGTTGATTTTTGACAAGTTGGAGGAAATGGAGAGCCAACTTCATATTGCAAATATGAACCTATAAAGGATGCATGAAATGGAGACACAACTCCTTATTGCCAAAGAAGCCTTAGTCAAGCATCAATTTGAAGAAGAGGTAAACAATCCTAGTTTGTCTTCAATTTCCTCTAAGAATGTTTATGTTGGTTCTTTTGAAAAACATATAAGAGGTATAGGGTCCAAGTTGATGTAAAAAATGGGCTATGAAGGAAAAATATTGGGAAAACATGCACAAGGCATTGTTGAGCAAATAACAGTTGAGGAAAGTCCTAAGTATTTGGGTCTTGGCTATGGACAATCTTGTGGAGAAAGTTCCAAAGCAGCCATGAAGGCAATTGAAACAGTTCCTAGAAGGAGTTTCATTTTAGGTTCTCTACCTCAAGTTTGTAAAGATTGTATTCATGGGGAATGTAATTGTTTGAAATATACTTTGCAAGAAGAAGGTGTTCATAAACATGCACTCGAATAAGGGAGTTGTGAAAGCTCTAAAATCATTGAAGAGATTGATGGTGTTCCAAAGGGAGCCACTTCTTCATTCAATTCACCTTCTCATGAAGGCAACAAAGGTGAAAGAGGAAGGTGTAAATCTGATTTCAATCACATTTCTTTTGCTTGACAAGGCAAATTATGCTATAAAGAGGATGAAAATGTGTTTTAATTATTGCCATAAGCAAGGACATATTGCCAACAATGCTTCCATGAAATTTGAAGAAGGTGGAAAAAGATAATGGAAATAATGGAAAGGAAGTTTCTATAATTGATGCGTTTCAGGAGAATTCACATGTTGATGTCGATGTGCAGTTAAAGGAAGCACCTTTTATGTAGATTGATAAGAAATCGTTAGAGTTCTTATCCAATTAAAGTTGCATGTCTTTTGATTTGATACATTTCTTTGCCAATGGAATGCAAGTTGCAGGGTTTTACCAAAAAGGTGAATGGAAAAGTTGAGTATGAGACTCGCTTTATTGCAACAAAATTATGTTCATTTCAGCTTTGTAAGTACATTTACATATGATTGAGGATCTTGTACTTATGATTGTGCTTGAGAGAAAGTTGAAGAATGGAATACATGCATGAGAATGGTATGTATGAACAAAGGAATGTTGATGATTTCATTGTATTTGAACATGTATGTGTAATTGACTTGATGGTCGATTTCTTTACTTAAACATGCATGCAATGTTATATCGACTTGGAAAATTTGATTTTGTCTCCAAGATTGAAAAAGGGAGATAATGATGAAGTGTTTCACAAGAGGTGGAATTCTTTCTACTTTGAAAAAAAATCATCAAGTTCTTTTTGTACATGCTTGACTTGGAGAGTCAGTTGTTTGAAAAAGGTATGTTCTGTCGGCTTGTGATTTAGTCAAACATTTGTACACCAAGATGTAAGAGACATGATGATGATTCACATGATGTGAATTTATGTTGTCAAATTGTTTCTTGCATTATGTTTATTTTTTGACAAGATGTCAGCAGAAGATTTGCAGTAGCAAAAGTCGCCATAGAAGTAGCTTGGTAAGAAGTGGTTGGACTTCTTGACACAGTAAAACATACTTTCATTGGTACATATGAAAATTTCAGTTAATTATGCATATATTTGTGATGTAATCTCATGTTTGTTTGAGCCACCTTGGGTCGATGATTAAGGAAGCGATGTTCAACTGCCTTCTGTAAACTTCTCAACAAAAATTCTAAATGAGTTCAAGGAAGACAATTCTTAACATGAGGACAAGCGCATCTAGGAAGGGAAGTGTCGACTACCTTTGAGTAGTGGTTCAAAGGCACTAACATGCAAGGCAAGTGTATGGAGGCTGAAAGAAGAGGGTGCTTTACTCTCATCTACTGTACAAATTAGTATATCAATATTTTGGGGTCCAAAAGGTTCCTAATGGGGAGGAGTGACCATATATTGATCAATTACCTAAGTGATAGATAAACTTTCAAAGTGTTCGAAAGGGTGTCGAACCTAAGCGACCAGATAGATATCATATTCCTAATTTTGGTGTCGTGAATGGTTCGAAAAACCGACACCATATGAAGGAGTTATTGCAATTTGAAAAGTCCAGTAAACTGCAATTTTTGGACATTTGAGCAAGATTAATTTGTTTTTCGGAAATATTAAAAAGAGTATATTCCAAGGAATATCCATAGGAATATTCTATTTTGGGGACCAATCAGGTGCCAACATGTGGCAATCCCGGAGGCTGCCACATGGCCCTAGAATGGCTATGCAAATTTTGTTAGGGGTCCCATGGAATCGAACCTGTGACCTCTGGCAAGACATCACAGCGCTCAACCAACTCCACTCAATGTTGTTTCTTAACATATAATGGATACATTGCCTATTTGTTTTGTAATGGTTGGATAATTGGGGGTTAGGACCGCCAGTAGTCTTACCTGCCAGCGGTCCCCATAAAACTGTTCACATGTCCCGATGCTTAACCACCATTTGCAGTCACATGTGGTTGCACGTTAACATGACCGCCTGATCTACACAGTGTTATCCCTAATCGCTGGGGTTATACCGCCTCATATGCACACCCAACAATTATGGTAATGGCTACCTCCGATGGTCTAGCTTGGCGGAGGGATAAAATTAAGTAGATATGCTAAGCTTAACTGGAGTTAGGTGTAGTTCACCAAATTTGTTGGAGTATCCCTAGGGGATATTGACTAAATGCACTCCAGGAGCAGTTTGCAACCAGAGAGAGTGACCCAAGAGGCTAGCTAGGCTAATTGGAGACTTCTGAAGCTAATGGAATAGTCTAGAGAAGCTGAAGAAGTCATCTTCATAGAGATTTTCAACGAGGGAGATTTTGGAGCTCAGGGCCACCAGGAGTTGGAGGCAGTTGTAGGAGCTACCAATACTCGTTCTCAACGAACCAATAGTCATTCCTGATTGTAATGAGAATTCTGAATCCATTTAGGGATTTTCAGAAGCATTTGAAGACTTATAAAGGCTGATATGCTACAGGGAAGTTTAAGGCAGCCCAGTGCCAACCGTGGAGGAAGGCCTAGTTTGGGGATGCAGTGCTCATTTTGAGCAAATGATCAGTCTATTTTCAGTGTCTAATATGTGCTGTAGACAATAGATGAGGTTTCAGTGATATTTAAAGAATTCTGAAGGAGTTAGTACCATCAAGAAACTCAGGCTAGTTCAGAGCACTGATTGAAGGAATTAAGTCTAAGGGAGCTTAGATATGTTTGCAGAATGATGACAGACATGACAGGGATATAGATGGTATTTGAAACCCATTGGTTCAGTTCAGTAACCTTTGGAGTTAAGTGTGGAACTTGTAAAAGAAACTTTACCATAATCCCAAAGAGCCAAGTCAAGATGACAAAAGCTCAAGGAGACATAGCCCATGATATTCGGGTGAACTCCTAGATTAAATTTGCTGTTATGTGTAGATTTTTATTTGCTACATTATATGGTTGTTATATGTGTTTAATATCAGTATAAACAAATCGACTTAAAGCACTTAAACAGTTTAAAAATCAAAAGACATACACATGTTTCAAGTATTTAATTCCGCAAATGTCATATATAAGCTAGATCATTTATTTGTTTAACTGAGTGGGAGGTTCTTGTAAGCATAAAAAGTTATCAAACCCCCATTTCAGATCATTTGCTAAACTGAAAAATAATAATATCAAAACAATCTTCCAAAATTAGCCATAAATAAAATACTTCAATTTCCATCTTAATTTTATATCAATTTAAATGTATTATGAAACATTTGCTCTAATGTTTCTTATGGATGGATTTACCAACCATTTAATTTATATAGATCCATATATGTATTACACTCTTTTGGATTTAAACCTACTAATGGTTGTATGTCCTTTGTCTTCTTTGGATTTGAATCTGTGATCTCTTAGGAGGAAAAAAATGCTCTTAAACCATTAGGTCTGCTCAAGCTATGATGTAGGAGCATTAAAGTTTCCCAAAACCATTGAGTTTTTTGAGGAAAAGCTCCAAAGGGGATTCAAATTTGAAAAGAAATTTCAACTCATTATTTGCAAATAATCATAATTTCTCTTATTAGTATAGGAAGCATGAGTCATAGGTTTAAAAAAATTGTGGATATGCAAGATTTTGTTAGTTAGGCAAAAGCAAGTCTGCCTTGAAAAGCATGAGAGCTTTAGAGAATAAATAAGGGAGTGTTTTAGGGATCTAGCAAAGTCAATTTTCTTCTAGATTTGTATTTAACCATTGTAAGCCTAAGGGAAAAGCTAATGGCTTAATGCATGTAAAATCAAGCTAAAAGAGAGGAATGAGTGATTTGTTGAATGAAAGTGACTGAAAGCATCCATATACTCATGATTATCTATGTGTATGAATGAATGAATAATTCCAAAATTTTTGTGTAATTTGGAGTTAAGTAAGAGGAAAATTTTTTGTGCATGTGTATTTGCTTTGCAGGATAAATAGGAGAAATATTTGTATAAACATAGTTGAATAAATTCAAATCAAGAAATTCCAAGAAATATTTCTATATGATTAAATCATGTAGTACAAGTATCAAATCTTGTTGATGAATACCTCTGAATGAATTGGTAATTGAATTTATTATGTGTAAGGTGAAAATTATATGTGTAGTCTCTGTAACTGTTAATATTGAATGTAGGGTTTTGATACTAAGCAAGAAATTTTAGTAATTAGTAGCTACATGGATTTGTAAGTCTTGTAAAGGGGATCAAATGCTTGGGTAATTTATAGAAGAGTGTAATTGCAGGAATATGTCATTCTTGTAGAAGGATTTGTGTTTGTTGTACCTTCCAAGAGATAGTGGAATGAAATCCTGAAATTGGGTGTAGTAATAAACATAATACTAGCCAGAGAAAATCTGTCAAATTGTGGAATGTGATGTGAATCGCGTTGGTAATGCATTGAGTATAAGATGCGCAGTCACTTATTGATTGACTGAGTAATGCGATCTCAGAAGTGGGTGAGATATTCAATTTTTGCTAACCTGTACATGGAGGAACCTGTAATCATGATGCAATAAAGTAGGAGAGGTTGAAATTTGTAGGAAAATTATAATTGTCTTGCATCAAATAGTATCAGAGCAATGGTTTTCTTTTGGAAATCGAGGAGAAATCAGATTAGGTTGATGCTCTACAGAGTGGAATCGTGTTGTGTTAAAGGCGTGGACATAAAGATCAACTTATGGTTGATTTGTAAATGAAACGTAGGCAGAGTATTGTGAATAGTGCCAAACTATTAATTGGAGAGCAAAAAGTTGCAAGAAATGTGGAAGACTTGTGTAATGTGATTGAGCATATTTTCTATGCGTGGAGATGAATATAAGCTATACGAGAGCTGAGTTAAAGGAATCATGCAACCTCTCTATTTGTAGACTTGTATGCGGCCTATGGGGGGAGATTGTAGCATGTTTAATAGTAACAAAGTTATGTGAGTCCAAGAATTTAATTTCGAGGCTAGAAAGTTTGTGGGCAGTGCAATGGTGAAGTTGCTTAGAGAGGCAAATTCATCGGAAGAAGGACTCAAGCATCTTGAGACCCTTACTCAAAATCTTCAGGCTGCAATTCCTTAGTGCAATATTGTATATCCAAACTAAACTGGTGTCTCCTGGATTTGTTATATCCAAATGAGAGTACGTGACTCAGAGGGTGCATCCCAGTGGTGGTATGTTATATACCCTATTGCTGGCGGTCTATACATATGAAAAGAAGATTTTACGATGGGGAGAAAATGGATTAATTATGGAAATTTGACTAATCTACATGAACAAGAGTTACATAATAACAACAACTGAGACAACATAGAAGAGTTAGGTTTTGAAGCTATATGTTTGCATGTGAGGAAGATTTAGACAGGAACTGTGGTAAACCTTAAAGTGTTATTATCAACTAGCATAGGTGCGACTGCTACTAGATTGGAAGAGAAGCACCATATCGTGAGTGCAAGTGTATACATTTTTTTTTCCAAGTTGTAGTGGGATTAATACTTTTGTCTTTGATGATTGATACCATACAAAAATATTTTGTTTTATTGGTGGAGTAGAGGAGCATGTTATGTGAGGGAAATTCTTTATCATACAATAGCGTTTTTATCCCTCTTAGTAGAGCAACAGAAATTGTCATAAGAGTTTTTACATATATGGTTGGAGTAAGTGGTGAATTGCAACTAGAGTGTAAAATAATTCATGGGGAAACTATTTACAACGACCACATAAAGAGACAATGTTGTATTGTTGCTTGTCGTGTGAAGTAGATATAACTGTAAGTATTTTTCTTGGGAATATATGAGTATTTTAAGTCTCATTCAAGGCCCAATATACAACTTTTAGCCGCATGGAAAATCCTGTGGTAGAGCATGTTGATTCTGTGGAGCCTATATACCTATGTGAGTGGAGCGGGTGTTTGAACTCTACAATTTTTGTGGATCATCATGTAGTGTGGAAAGTTGAAACATTGTGTGCATCAACATGTAGTATTATAGTGTGCATGGAGAAATGTTGTAGCTTGAACGTACGTAGTGATTGTGCATTGCATTAAAAGTGTTGAGCCTGTGTTGAAGCATGCTATAGCAATGGATTGTGGAACATAGGTGTTTTAAGAAGACCATGTGAAGGCTAATATTTGAAGAATGGATTCTAATTTTGGATGGTACCACTTCAGGTGCTGAGGAGTTTTTCTTTTCCTACATGGAAGGGTTTTCCATGTTTGAAAACTAATTATTTGGTAGTTCTTGAAAAATCAACATAAAATCTTTAAAAGGTTGATAAAAATAGAATCAACGAAATTGAGTTTCTTGTTTCTTTAGAATACAGACCTATGATAAGAAAGTGAAAGTTTACATGGAAACTTTAATGAGAAAATTGAGTTGAATTATTAGGAGGCATTGGTATGTTATATACCCTATTGCTGGCGGTCTATACATATGAAAAGAAGATTTTACGATGGGGAGAAAATGGATTAATTATGGAAATTTGACTAATCTACATGAACAAGAGTTACATAATAACAACAACTGAGACAACATAGAAGAGTTAAGTTTTGAAGCTATATGTTTGCATGTGAGGAAGATTTAGACAGGAACTGTGGTAAACGTTAAAGTGTTATTATCAACTAGCATAGGTGCGACTGCTACTAGATTGGAAGAGAAGCACCATATCGTGAGTGCAAGTGTATACATTTTTTTTCCAAGTTGTAGTGGGATTAATACTTTTGTCTTTGATGCTTGATACCATACAAAAATGTTTTGTTTTATTGGTGGAGTAGAGGAGCATGTTATGTGAGGGAAATTCTTTATCATACAATAGCGTTTTTATCCCTCTTAGTAGAGCAACAGAAATTGTCATAAGAGTTTTTACATATATGGTTGGAGTAAGTGGTGAATTGCAACTAGAGTGTAAAGTAATTCATGGGGAAACTATTTACAATGACCACATAAAGAGACAATGTTGTATTGTTGCTTGTCGTGTGAAGTAGATATAACTGTAAGTATTTTTCTTGGGAATATATGAGAATTTGAAGTCTCATTCAAGACCCAATATACAACTTTTAGCCGCATGTAAAATCCTGTGGTAGAGCATGTTGATTCTGTGGAGCCTATATACCTATGTGAGTGGAGTGGGTGTTTGAACTCTACAATTTTTGTGGATCATCATGTAGTGTGGAAAGTTGAAACATTGTGTGCATCAACATGTAGTATTATAGTGTGCATGGAGAAATGTTGTAGCTTGAACGTATGTAGTGATTGTGCATTGCATTAAAAGTGTTGAGCCTGTGTTGAAGCATGCTATAGCAATGGATTGTGGAACATAGGTGTTTTAAGAAGACCATGTGAAGGCTAATATTTGAAGAATGGATTCTAATTTTGGATGGTACCACTTCAGGTGCTGAGCAGTTTTTCTTTTCCTACATGGAAGGGTTTTCCATGTTTGAAAACTAATTATTTGGTATTTCTTGAAAAATCAACATAAAATCTTTAAAAGGTTGATAAAAATAGAATCAACGAAATTGAGTTTCTTGTTTCTTTAGAATACATAACTATGATAAGAAAGTGCAGGTTTACATGGAAACTTTAATGAGAAAATTGAGTTGAATTATTAGGAGGCATAGTTGAATTTGGAATGCATGGAAGGATTTTTCTACTTTGGGAGTATAAAATTGTGAAAGGAAGTAAATTCTGCAACATAAAATTTGTAGATAGACAAGAAACAGTTCCACTAGTGAGGATTGTAGAACTGTAAGAAGTGCATATAAGATATAGTATGATAATATGAGATCTCATTTATTTTAAATTGACATTGTTAATGTTAATTTGTAGCAGAATGTAAGAGGTTTGTGGAAGAAGAAACTTATAGTAGAGAGTTTGAATTAATAATTCCAAGTGAGGTTGGAAGGAGAGAGAATAAGGAAAGTTCTTAAGAGAAGTGTAGAAGCCTAGAGTTGAAAAAAGTTAGAGAGAAGTTTTTAGAGAGGACCTTAAAGTTACCAAAAGTCCAGGTTAAGAGGATGAAACTTGGTGAGGTACTTGTAGTAAGGTGAAACAGACTTTCTATTGTAGAGGCTTAGTGAACAAGGAGAATTTCATATAAGAGAAAGATAAGATGACTATCACCGATCATAACAAAGGTTTAGGTGAAATCCATAACAAAAGAAAAGAATATGTCAAGGAAAAAGACATCAAGAAGAAGACGAGTGATGAAGAGTTTAATAGGGAGCTCATTGAAATGATAACAAAGATAAATGTGCTTATGAAGATGCTACAACAATATGTTGAATACTAGAGATGTAGATGGGTGTTACAGTAAAAGGTGAAGTGACACAAGTTACAGGTGAAGTTGAAACATAGAGTAGTCAAAAAATGAGTGAATATCTTAAGGCAACCAAGATGAATGTGTGCATTTGTGAACTAGAAGAAGGACTATTTCTTGGTGAGAATGAAGATGAGGGAATTTATACAAGTCTCATGAACTACTTGGATAGTTCACATCAACACGTGGATGTGCTGATAGATGAGATAAAAGAGGCTGAAAAGCCAAATATCTTTGAAACTGATATTTTGTGTATGGTTGTAGGTTATTTTGTGGATGATGATGGAAAGTCATATATAACTGTCATGAAGGTGAAGGAAGAAAAGGAAATGCATTCTCAAAGCATAGAAGGAATACAAACTCATAATTTCATTATGATAGAGGATTAGGTAGTATTATTTGATGAAGAAATTTGTGATGAAAACCATACATCAATGATCAAAGAGATTCATTATAGATAGTTAAAGAAAAATATTGTTGTCGAGGGAAAACAAGAATTGGCTCATGGAAATACTCAAAGGAATCATAAAGAGGAAGAGAAACATTCAGACTTAATGCTGACAAATTTTGAAGAAGAGCTAAGGATGTTGGAAGAATGGTTGATCAATCCAAGGATTGGTGGAGAATACTGCATGAAAGTTGCAGGCATAGAAGGAGTGCTTAAGGCATCAGATGAAGAAAATAGTAAGAATTCTGAAGATATAAACCAAGGAATTTTATTTGAAGACAATAATGAAGATGAAGTCAGAATTGATAATTTTGAAGAAGGAAATACTCTATCATTTGTGGAGAAGCAAGGGAGAAGACATTCAAGTGTATTAAACATCTTGGAAAATATGCATGATGATGAAGAGTGTGAGAAGAGAGGTTATGAAAACAATGAAATGACCACTGAGGTCATAAAATATTTTAAAATAGAGATTCAATTACAAGTAAGTGGTGATAATAACATGTCCTAGTAAAATGAATTTTTAGACATGGAAATTGATAGGATGAGAATATTGATGATGAAAGTGCATGATAAATTGCACACTAATGTAAGAAGGGCAATCAAACACAGAAGGAAAATGAATGTACAAGAGTGCATCAACAAGAAAAGTGGACAACTACAACATAAAGTTTAGAAACCTAGAAGGTTGAAGAAGACAATGAAAACAAAACCAGAACAACAACATGAAGAAGGAGGTGATCATTTATAGTATAAAGTTTGGGATCTAGAAGAATTCAAGAATTCTTGACACATGAATAGGAAGTCATGAATTTTTTCTACTTTGGGAGTCTAATTGATGGCAAAATCCGATTTTCCAAGGCAACTTCCCTCATATACAAGCCATTATCAGACCCAGACCTTGTGGTTATGCCACAATCACCAATCGGAAGCGTTTATATGTGTATTTACATTAAAACCTGAACCATACAAAACTCAGAATGCACAGGAATGTACACGGAAACATGGAAACCCGATCCGAACCACTTAAGGCCGGACTTCAAATATTTTACACCCGCAACCATAAATCGTCGGGTCTGCTCTCATCCATCTCCTTCCCGCTGCACTCTCCATTCTCCGATCGTCGATCAAACCAGGACCGTTGATCTGATCTTTAGATCCGATGGTAGGACTTCACCCGATCAACAAAACAGAATGCTCAATCTCAACCGTTCAATCAACCCCACTTGATCTGATGGTTGATATTGATTTCGGGTGGATAACTTGCGAGAGGAATAACTGCCCAATAAAGTGGTTTTCTCTCTCCAGTCTCTTGCCACACGTCAGTTGATGAATGGTATCGGGTGACCAGCCCTAAATACCACTTACCATTTTTTGGCCGCCCGATAATCCGCTTACCATCTTTGGGAAACTGCTCTTCTGGTTAATGCATGCGCGTCTTCACTACCCGATGACCGTAGATCTCCATTGATCAATGATCACAACACTCTCGCAACTGTTGACTTGTGAAGTGTTAAACAATATAACATGCAATCTGTGCTTAAATCTGAGCCGTCCATCCTCTGTTTTCAACAATGTGATCTAATCCTCACCATCCATTCGCCTTCACTGTTTCTTTATCATCCTTTAGGAATTTAGGAAAAGTCTGCGTTCTTCACTTTAGAAGATATTCTCAATCTTCTTCTGGCTACTATAAAACCCAATTGCACTCACTTCCAGTTGATCCCTCCATTCATTCCAAAAAGGAATCCTGATTCTACATGCCTATACACAGGGTTTATTAAACAATTAAATATGGATACCATAAAGGAGATCCCATCAAACATTCATGTTCCTTTCAACACAGAATTCCACAATGTTTCTTAGGTTCACAATAAATGCACCATAAGACTATGGAAACACACAAAGGTACAGATTTACACACATAATATACACAATCCACACTATTTAGAATTATAATATTTATAGGAGAAACAGTCACACTCGACTGTTTTAGTTCTCCCCTTGCTCATCCATCCTATCTTTCCATTTGAATCTAACCTAGCTAACCTCTGAATTATACAAAAAGATCACAATTTATACAAAAGTGGATTCAAGAAACAATTATGGTTTAGATCCAGAAATCTCTCACTCTCTCCTAGAGAATCTCTTCAACTCCACTCTTTTCTAAAACAAATGCTAATTTAAGCTTTGAAATCCATCATATCCTATTCAAAACCAAATAAATCTAACTGCTTGGCCCGATCTCGACACAGGGAGGATCAATCAACCACTATGCCCTTTTCTCATATTTGAAAATAAATAAACACTCTCACACATTTAAATAAATAAAATTAACTAATCTCTTATCTTCCAACCCCTTGTTAGCCACAACATGTGATCATTCCATCACATTGCTGACTAGGTCTAAATGCTCCTACATCAGACTCCAAAAGTTGAAAGTTTTCATGACCTCTTGGTCATGTGTTTCTTCTGCTGATCATCCAGTATCCCAAACTTTACTTTGTAACTGGTCATCACTTTCATCATGCTACTGATTCAATTCTTCTGCCACTGTCACTTTTGTTCTTCCAGGTTTCCAAATCTTATGTTGTTTCTATCCACTTTCCTTTTTGATACAAATTCCTTTTGTTAATTTCTCTTCCTTGCTGTCCCTCTTCTTATCTGACTTCATCTTCCTCAATTTCTCAACTTCCTCTGTACAATTTGTTCTTAACTGAACTCCACTGACATCTGCCTGCTGTACATTCTCCTTTACCATATAAATTATAAAATTTCTATCCAAATCTTCTTTGCCTCTATCATTTACAAATTGTTGTTTGTACTTTACAACTTCCCCTTCACTATTATTAAAGTTAATCTTTTCCTCTATGTTATCGGGTTCATCTAATAACTTTTCTAACAAAATTCCATTTCCTTCATATTCAATAAGCATGTCAATTACTTATGACTTCTCCTTCCTGTATAAAATAGAATTTCCATCACAATTGTCAGATTCAAAATAACTATGGTTTTCACTTTCCATAGGTAATTCTGCCATCAAATCTTTATACTGTCCTTCTTTAAAAGTTATCAAACTGTCATCAATTCTCATTCCAATACTTTCCTATGCATTACACAGTGTTCCTTGTTCTAACACAAGACTATCATTCAACAGCTCAATAGCTAGGGTTTCTTGGAGCATATCATTATGAAGTACCCTTTCCTCTTCTATACTTATACCATTGCAACAAAATGGTGTTGTTTTATCTTCTCCTACAACAGAAACAAAATTTTGGTTTTCTAAGACTTATTCATGGTTTACAGATTCATAAAAATAATCCACTTTAAAATCACAAAATTCCTGAACTTTTGTATCTGTCAACATCATCTTATATTCCTTCATAATTTCCATAGTACTTTCATTTTGATTCTTGACTGAAAATATTTCATTCTAGTTATCATCACAAACTTTCATTTTCTTATCTTTAGCTTCTTTAATCATGACAAATTCCCTGTCAATACCATCGTTCTCAAGATTATTAAATACATTCTCGAAATATCTTTCTGTTTCAACCTAAGTCACCAGGTTCGTGTTCGAGTTCGAGTTTGGTGACCTTGAAATTCGAATAAAGTTCGACAACTAAAATTTTGTTGATAAAGTTCGACATAAAATTTGACATATAGAAATTCGACAAAAAAATGTATATATATTAAGGGAAACTGATTGCTATAATTCTTTAGTTGAGTTTCTATTCATGTCATAGAATTCCAACAAGTTTTGTGTCCAAGGAGGGGGTCAAGCTCATGGGAAACTTGCATGTTACATTGTTCCCACAATCTATTGATGTTGTACAAACCTTCTAGAGGTGTTACCTACATTATAAGTTCATCATAATTTGCACATTAGCCATACATCTTGTTTTGGCTACTCAATACTAAGAACAATTGTGAGTTTCTTTCTCCCTTAACTATGGAGTCGAAGGTTGGTTATAGATAATCCCGAAGCAATTTGATTTGATGTTAAATGCATGACAATCACTTCCCATCAACCATGGGTAATCGCCGTTTGTCATATGAAACATTTTCAAATCATTTTCTTACTTTGAAACCTTGTCTCTTTTTAAACTAGTTTTTGAGTTCATTATTATTTGACTAATAAATTTGTATATTTATTATCAATTTCATATATATATTATTGTTAGTTTTATGTTAAATTTGTTTGCAAAGTCATTCTCGAAATGAACTTATAGTAAAAATCATAACTTAATGATTATCATTATTAAATTCCAATAAAAATAATAACTAAAGAGAAAGTTTCTATTTAAATTAGAACCTTAGAAACACATAAATACACACTCCACCACATTGAGTTTTACCCAAAATACCACATAACAAACAAACCACTTAAAATAAAGTAATTTTAAAAAAATATAATTATTTAAATTAAAAAAAAGCCTTCCACCAATAAAAAAAATTCTTTTTTTAAAATTTCATACTGATAAAATATAACCATAAACTTACCATTTATTAATCAATGTGCCCAAGGAAATACAATAATAAATCTTGCCTTCTCATTGGATAGAAAATGTGACCATCAAAAGCCATTAAGTTGCACAATGCATGACCCCAAAAAAATATTAAACTCAATTGAGAGGATCACTTCATTGAAAAGAAAAAGGGAAATGTAAGAAAAGCAAGGATCTTTCCTCGCAGGAAAAGTTGGGAAGCTCCCGTCACGACGATTCACTTTTTGCTCTTTCCTACCTGAACCCACCCCAAACACGTCAACAATCCAGTTATAAGTCCCCCAACGTCACCTGCAGCTAATGAAGTTTATTTCATCACAGATCTTTCTTTAACGAAGATCCGCCCACTATACGAAAACCAGATAGTCTGTAGACTGGCAATGTAACTATGTATCAAACGATTTAAACTGAAACCCTCTGCACGACGCAAACAATGAAACTAACCCTCCGGCAAACAATGAAACCCACAATTGATTTGGTAAAATGGGCCCGTAATTGATTTGGATTTTTTTTTAAAACAACAAAAAAATTCGAACCAAAACGATTTTCTTCAAACCAAAAACGAACTTAATCAATTTTGTTCGGAAATAAATTCAAGGTTGTTATTAAATTCGAGTTCGCCATAAAATTCGGTGAACTTGAATGAATAAGTTAGTATTCGTTTGAAGTTCGGCAAATTTTGAACTTATTCATTCAAATTCACCGAACCTGGTGATGAAGGTTTCAGCCATCTCTTCCAGTAATCTCACTTCTTCATCAACATGCATAAGCACATTGTCCAATTGTTGTTCATCACCTGTCAAACCTGAAAACATACAAAACATGTCAGTTTCAAAAATACAAGGGTCTTCATTTGAAGCCTCAGGGATCAGTTCCTCATGCTTCTCTGAACTATTCTGATAGTTCACTAAGTTATTGAGAAATTCTTCCTCATTAAAGAAAACTTCTGGGACTGCAACTTCTTGACAATGCTTGGCAATTTCATCATTAGTTTGTAGAATACCTTCTTGTTCTACACAATTTCCTCCAACACTCAGTTTATCCAAATAATATAACAATGTCTCCTCCTCTTCTATGATAAGACTTTGATCTTTCAAAGATTTCCTTGACTTCACTTCTTCAGCTGAGTTCTCTGTGTCAGATTTTCTTCTCTTCATTTCATAATTCTGTAATGCATTTATTACCTTTCCTTTTTCCATTTCCGCTTGGTCTTCTATCCCTGCTAAAATTCCTTCTAACATGATCCAATAACTTTTCACTAAGAGAAGACACAACCATTCAACCATACCTTTTAATTTCTTCCATCAGTTGAAGTCTTGAAAGACTTTATGCATCTCCTTTTGTGGTTTTCTTGCCTCTGCCTCTTTCACCTTTTCATACACAAGTTCAAATTCATTAGGCTGCATACCTACAATTTTACATTCACAGAAATAATTAATCCCAAAAATATGAGATCCTCTTGTCTGTGAGGATGCTACCAGCACATTCCTCTCATTCTGATCTGCATAGATTAGTTCTTCATCACTGTCATCATTGTCTCCTTCCCCAAGGAGAGATCCTTTCTCTGGTTCACAGATGTATTCTACTCCTTCATCCTCAATTGTTTGGAGTATTAATTTCTCAGCAAAAAATTCTCTGATAGGCCATTTAACTCTTTTTCCCACATAAAATCCTTGTTTCCATTTTTCTCTAATTCCTTTCAATACCAGCTTCTTCAAATGACTGAGTTCTATCTTCATCTCAGCCAACTCTATTTTCCTTTCTTCTTTACTCATTCCTTTGAGTCCAACTGCTTTAGAACTCTTTTTCCTTTGCTTCTAACTTTCCTCTATACCCCTGTCATGACTATCAATAGTCAATTCCATTTCTTCCTTTGGTGAACTTGTTCACTAGTGAGTTGCAACTAGCCTTTTTCATTGGTAACAAGTCTCCTTCATGCCTCACCAAACTTTCTCGAGTTTAGCCTTTTGGCACCTATTGGTTCTTTCCTCGAACCTTTCACTGACTAACAATTCTACCCAACACTCCTCTTGCTAGAATTGTTATCTCCTATCCACAATCACAATTGTGGAGCTGCCTCAACAACTTCTACCCAACCACAGTTGGAAGTTGTTCTCATCTCCTCTTGAACACTCCTTACTCTAGGCTCTACATCTTCAATTTCTCACTTCCTTATTTCATTCAGTAATTTCATTTACTGTTGGGTACTGTCACCTTTACTCATCTGAGAGTTCTTCTTGCTCTATCTTCTTTAACATAGCTCATATGATATGATGTTGGTACAACTCATTCTACCTTTCAACAATTCCACTACTTCTATTGACCTGCACAATCTTATCTCAAGATACATCAAAGTAAACTTTTAAACCTGCAACTTTTCCTTCAAATATGTCTTGAAACTAATTCCCATTCCATCAATTAAATCTTTGCCAAATGATTCATCTGTTCACTATTTCATTTAAAATTTCCATTCAAAAGCCTTCATACAGTCAACAACTATTTTTCCTCTTACTTTTCACAATGGACTCTTCAGCTTTCAAGATCAATTAAGATTAGATATGAATTTCAATTATATTTACCAATTCATGACATAGATTGCCAATTCCTTCTGATAACCTATTTGTAAGAAAATCCTATCTTGCTTCGATAAATTCCAAAATTCATTCTTTGTAATGACTATCTTTTCATATCTGTTGAATCCAACCTTCAGTCTAACTGTTCCTTCATCTATTAATATGATTGTCTTCAACAATTGTTTAAGCAATCCTCAATCATTCTCAATTTTCACAAAATTCTTCAAATCATTTAAATGACTTCAATGCCATAGCAAACCACTCTTATATTTAGCTTTAACTTCTAAACCATTCATTTCAATTTACCTTTTAAATGAAACCAATCATTCAATCAACTTTCATGGAAATTTCATTTTCCTGAAATGAAAACATCTTCTCCTTTGAAATTTCAATCCCTTGTTGTTCTTTAGACATTCAAAACACATCTCTGCAAAATTATCAAAATAAACATTCTTACCAGACCTTTATCAAAATTTCATTGCTTCCTCATTCTGATCTCAGTGTCCTTTGTGCTCTAATCCCCATCTGTATCAAAGTCACTTCAGTGCAATTATACATATGCTGGAATTAAAATTTAGTCTCTCAACCAATCGCTACAGAGCAATGATCTAGCTTTGATACCAAAAATAATGGTAGAATCCAATCTTCCAAGGCAATTTCCCTCATATACAAGCCACTATTGGACCCAAACCTTCTGTTTATGCCACAATCACCTATCAGAAGCGTTTATATGTGTATTTACATTAAAACCCAAACCAGACAAAACTCGAAATGCACACGAATGTACATGGAAACATGGAAACCCGATCTGAACCACTTAAAGCTGGATTTCTAATAGTTTACACCCATAACCATAAATCATTGGGTCTGCTCTCGTCCATCTCCTTCCCGTTGCACTCTCCATTCTCTGATCGCTGATCAAACCAGGACCATTGATCTGATCTTTAGATCCGATGGTAGGACTTCACCCAATCAACAAAACAAAACACTCGATCTCAACTGTTCAATCAACCTCTCTTGATCTGATGGTTGATATTGATTTTGGGTGGATAACTTGCGAGAGGAATAACCACCCGATAAAGCGGTTTCCTCTCTCTAGTCTCCTGCCACGCATCAGTCAATGAATGGTATCGGGTGACCAGCCCTAAATACCACTTACCATTTTTTCGCCGCTTGATAATCCACTTACCATCTTTGGGAATTACTCTTCTGGTTAACGCGTGTGTGTCTTCACTACCCGATGACCATAGATCTCCATTGATCAATGATCACAACACTCTCGCGACTGTTGACTTGTGAAGTGTTAAACAATATAACATGTAATCTGCGCTTAAATCTGAGTCGTCCATCCTCTGTTTTCAACAATGCGATCTAATCCTCACCATCCATTTGCCTTCACTATTTCTTTATCATCCTTTAGGAATTTGGGAAAAGTTTGCATTCTCCGCTTCAGAAGATATTCTCAATCTTCTTCTAGCTAGTAAAACCCAATTGCGCTCACTTCCGATTGATCCCTCCATTCATTCCAAAAAGGAATCCCAATTCTACATGCCTATACACAAGGTTTATTAAATAATTAAATACAGATACCGCAAAGGAAATCCCATCAGACATTCATGTTCCTTTCAACACATAATTCCATAGTGTTTCTTAGGTTCATAGTAAATGCACCATAAGACTATGGAAACACACGCAGGTATAGATTTACACACATAATATACACAATCCACACTATTTAGAATTATAATATTTACAAGAGAAATAGTCACACTCGACTCTTTCAGTTTTTCCCTTATTCATCCATCCTATCTTTCCATTTGAATATAACCTTTGAATTATACAAAAAGATCACAATTTATACAAAAGTGGATTCAAGAACCAATTCTGGCTCAGATATAGAAATCTCTCACTCCCTCGTAGAGAATCTCTTTAGCTCCACTCTTTTCTAAAACAAATGCTAATTTAAGCTTTGAAATCCCTCATATCCTATTGAAAACCAAATAAATCTATCTTCTTGGCTTGATCTCCACACAGGGAGGATCATTCAGCCACTATGCCCTTTTCTCAAATTTGACAATAAATAAACACTCTCACACATTTAAATAAATAAAATTAACTAATCCCTTATCTTCCAACCCCTTGTTAGTCACAACATGTGATCATTCCATCACATTGCTGACTAGGTCTAAATGCTCATGCATCACTAATGCAGGAGCATTAAAGCTTCTCAAATCCATCGACCTTTTTGAAGAAAATATCCAAAGGGACTTCAACATTGAAAAGGAATTTTAACTCCTTATTTGTAAATAATCATAATTTTTATTATTATTATAGGAAGTGTGAGTCATAGGTTTAAACAAGTTGAGGATAGGGAAGATTTTGTCAATAAGGCAAAATCAAGTCTACCTTGAAAAGCATGAGAGATTTAGGGAATAAATCGGGGACTGTTTTAGGGATATAGGAAAAGTTACTTTTCTTCTAGATTTGTATTTAATCATTGTAAGCCTAAGGGAAAATCTAATGGCCAAATGCATGTAAAATCAAGCCAAGAGGGAGGAATGAGTGTTTATGAATATTTGTATGTACAAGATTTGTTGAATGAAAGTGATTGAAAGCATCCATATGATAATGATTACCTTTGTGTATGAATGAATGAAGAATTCGAACATATTTGTGTAAACTGAAATTAAAAGTGGGAGGAAAAGGTTTTGTGAATGCATGTTTGCTTTGTAGGATAGATAGGATAAATCTTTGTATAAGCAAAGTGGGAATTAATTTAGATCAAATAATTTGAGGAAGGATTTATATATGATTAAATCATGTAGTACACATATCAGATCTTGTCGATGAATACCTTTGAATGAATGGGTGCTTGAACTGATTATGTGTGATCTAAAAATTATATGTGTGGTCTCTGTAATTGTTAATCTTTAATGTAGGGTTTTGATACTAGAGAAATAAATTCCAGTAATTAGTAGCTTCAGGGATTTGTTAGTCCTGTAGAGGAGATCAGTTGCTTGGGTAATTTCTAAAAGGGCATAATTGTAGGAATATTCCATTCTTGTAGAGGATTTTGTGTTTGTTGTACATTCCAAGAGATAGTGGAAACACAATTTGAGACTAGGTGTCAAAATAAACACAATACTAACAAGAGAAAATCTTTGTGGAATTGTACAATGTGATGTGAATTGCATTGGTAGTGCGTTGAATATCAAAAGTGGAGTCATTAATTGATTGACTGAGTAGTGCGATATCAAAAGTGGGTGAGATCTCTAATTTTACTGACCTGCACATGGAGGACCCTATGATCATGATATAATAAATCAAGACAAACTCGAGAAGTTGAACTTTACAGGAAAATGATAATTTTCCTACATCAAGAAACATTCCTAACTTCATGCTAAGAATGAGAGGACTACACATCTCCTTTGCACCCTAAATTAAAATAACAAATGTCTCTCTCTCTCTCTCTATGTGTGTGTGTGTGTGTGTGTGTGTGTAACTTATGGACGAAATAACCTTTTTCATCATAATCTAACAATAAAATTTCAAACAAGAGTATATGATTTGTTGTTATTATAAAAAATACATTTTTGAATGCACAAATGGATTTAACACCCTAAAAAACCCTTGGGGCACTAGAATTCTACATATTAAACAACTTAAATTCAAGTTTTTAAAAATCTTTGCTGAATTTTGGTTAAAATTAGCCAAAGAAAATGTCATGAAAAGGGCCATTTCATATATATATATATATATATGGATTTGGATTAGCCATGACTTCAAAATAAGATAATTATTCTTTCTATGCCTTAATTGGGTTGAATAATTAAGAACGTGTTCTTTCTTGAAAGAGGTGACAAGTTCAAGTTCAAAGTGGGGGAAAGTCTGTACACTTTAGAAATCAAATTGTTGCATAGATCCACATATGGATTCCATATTAAGAATTGAATAAACCATTACGGATCCATCTTAACATGGGGTTAAGATGGATCTACACACACACACACCATGTATCAAATCCATATTAAGCATAAAAATTGTACACTTGTGTAGACTTTAACAATTAAATTGCTGCATAGAGCCACGTATGGATTCAATATGAAGAATTGTATAAATCATCATAAGTCCCTCTTAATAGAGGGTTAAGATGGATCTACACGCACACACACCATATATCAACTCCATGTTAAGCATACAAATACTTATGCCTCCTTCATCTTTTCCCACCACACTAATAAAATGTTCCCACCACACTAATAAAACATTTTAACCATAAGTTTTTGTTTATTTGTTTGTTTGTTTTTGTTTTGTTTTTTTTTGCGATTTTTGTTTTGTTTTGTTTTTGTTTGTTTGTTTTTGTTTTTTTGTTTTTTTTTTCCCGATTTTTTGTATGTTATACATACATCTGACACTAAAATACTTTACTTCACATTGGCATTGAATTATTTTATAAGTTTTCTTATTAATTTATTTTGAAATCAATTACCTATGTTATTCATTTTTAGCAACAAACTAATAAAAAGTTTTAACCATAATTTTTTTAAAATTTTCAATTTCATTATGTACTACCAAGCTATTCTATTTGTGTCCACACTATATATATTATTTTTTTCCTATTATTGATCTATGTTTAAATACATAATTCTTTCATAGACATATATCCATAGAATAACCATTTTATATATATATATCTATATATATATATATATATATATTATTTTTAATATTTTTAAAAATTAGTACATGTCGACTCCATATTAAACATTAGAGAGATTAAACATCTTCTTAGTGTGTTTAATTGGAAGGAACTTGAAATAAAAGATTTATAAAAATATTGCACTTAATGTACATATAAGTTTTGTTATTATTATTTTTTAAATGCCACATATAAACTCCATGTTAATAATTTAATAAATTGCACTTCTACTTCATACTACTAAGAAGTAGTAAGTAATATATATATATATATAGTCTTTGTGTGTGTGCCGATATAAAATTATTTTACTTATGGCCAATATTTAAATATTTTTGTTTTACTATTTCTTTCTATATAGATATATACTAGCAATTGCACCACATGTTGCAAAGTTAATGTTGTAAGGAAGTAGCATAGGAAAGAGTAGTATTAATAGTGAAAGTGTCACTTGCAACATTTGGAACAAAAATCATGGATGTGGTTAATAGTTAAAACCTTTAACAATTTGAAACATTGTGAAAGCATACAAAAAATTAAGAACTATGTTTCTCTACTGTATACGTCAAATTCAAAACAAAAGGGGAAAAAAATAGTAAATTGAAACCATAATGCATATGGGCCAACTATATTGTAGTCTGTACCAAGTCATCCTACAGTTGGAATCTGAGTTATTGCAAGATTTCATTTTCCATCCTCAATTGAGAGCAGAGGCAGCATTAGAAAATTCAATTCCTGCTAACCCAACTTATAACATACAATAGAATTTAAGAGTGAAAGTCAAAATCAATTATCCTAAATAAATATTTTTGAGCATCTAGTTTGGGGAAAACCTCAATTGGGGAGAAGGTGAAAATTATTGGGGATGATCTATTGGTGACAAATCCAAAGGTTTACTTTGACACCTGATTGAAATTTAATCACTGAGAGTTTTATTAGCCCAACCCATTTGTCAGATTTATACTTGGAGTTGCATGCCTTTAGTTGGAATAAATTTTTGGCATGGACATAAATCACATGTACTGGAGATTGACTCTTATTATGTATATTGGTTCCGATGTGACATATAATGTCTAATACCTTTTTTTTGCAACCTGTTACAAGTGAACCAAATTGGTTATGGTATTGAAAGTATTGAGGCAGTAAAAATGTCCAAACGTGTTGGATGGGGAATGATGACAAGCCATCACAGATATTGACATAATGCTCTTTTTTCTAAATATGTTTCTTTTCCTCCTTTTTCTTACAACTTTTAGGTCATATGTGAGATTGAATGTCATTTTTAATGGTTCTCTCATTGTGTGTATACAATGATGAAACAAAAGACACCTTTATTTATTGTTCTTAAAGTGTCATAGAATAATATAAAACCAAATAAGAGACCCCATACGAACTTGATAATCCAAGCTAAATCCAAATGATCTATGAGAACAATGATATGTTATATTATTAAAAGGTGGTAGAATGAAATATCCTATATTGTAGAAAACCAAATAACATCCCATATTAGGATAATAAGCCAAGCTAAATCTAGATAGTCCTTGGAACCAACAATTTTAGGTTAGTAGAATGGAATATTTATAAGGCCTCTCTAAAATTAGAGAGGTATTATACATTTTGTAAGATACTCCTAAATCCAAAAGATTGACATCACAACATTAGGGATTTCAATATTATTATTATTATTATAACCCTTCATTTTAGTAGTGACAATGCCAGATTTATGATTTTGCTACTCTTGAAAACTAAGATACTTTTTCTTGCAATCTTGAAAACCAATATACTATTTCTTGTAGTTAGATATATTTTGTAAAACTCCAATGCTTATAATGAAAGTGAGATGTTCTTAGTGTGTTACTTGATTTATTAATTCATTCTCCACTATGTCATTTTATTTTTCATGGATCATCGTTAATTTTTGAAATAAAAAAATCATAATCGACTAAAATAAATTTCAAAATTTAAATATCTGATAATAAATTATATCATTGTGAAGAAATACATATTAAATTACACATAATAATCAATATTTTTATTTTTATTTTTTTACATAGAGGGAAGACCTATCATAATAATCAATTACTATTATATAATAATAAATTTTATTTTTAATAATCAACTTTTAAAAACCTAATAAAATAAATTAACTGTATCTTTATTTAATTATACTTAAATTTAAATAAATGCGAATGACATTTAGGGTAATTTTAAATGAATTTATATTCTCGAGGAAAAAAAGAATATCTTGATTCTAATTTAAAATGTGTATGATTTGTTTTTCTTTCCACATGCATTGAAAAGGAACCAAAGATATGTTGATTCATTATTTAAAAGGAATAAGAGATATGTTGATTCATTGTGATAAAGTTATAAAGGTAAGTATAAAGGAAAAAAAACATGTTAGCTAAAATGTTAAGTATCCTAAGGAAAAAAATTCTCAACCCTTACTAATTTATTTTCTAATTCTACATTAGAGACAATTAATATTAGTCTAAAATTTAGTTACAATCATCAAAGTTGAAGCATAACCTCACCCATTTAATTTTTACAAAATCAACAATTCCACTAAATATTCAAAGGGAAAAAAAATTAATTAATTAACCTCTAGAAATTACCAATTCCACTAAATTAAAATTTAATTAATTAACTTGTACCTTCAAAAATTTATGTCGGAGTTTGAGTTAAAATAAAACTATGTAACCAAACCTCCCACTGTTTGCACTACGTGCACATTGGGACACAATGTCCATAGCCAAAATAACCATGGATACGATATCCCACTCCCCTCAAATGGCACAAACATAGTCTTTAGAGTTTGAATGTGTTGATCGTTAACCAATAGAGGAGAATTTTTTTTTTTCCAAATAGATTCTCACTCCATTCAATCCCTATACAAATTCTCATATGGAACTTTCGATCCTACAACTCTTTTCCTTTTTTTTCCTGATTGTTTGTATGATAACATCGATTAGATTCTTTGGGTTTTTTTTTTTTTTTTTGAGTTGAAGCTAAGTATGAGGTGGAATTGATGGAGTCTTTTGAAGAGGATATGACGTGAGGAAATCTTATGTTAGTTCCCTACAATACTAGTGATTACTCCATTACTATTGTAGTTATATCCCTTATTAATATTGTTGTGCCCCTATTGTCCCCATATTGTTATTACTGTGCCCCATAGAATCCCTCTATTGTTATTTTTGTGCCTTTATATTATTATTGTTAGGTCGGTTGGGTTATATTGCGACTCCTTAGACTCCTATATATAGAAAGGAGGTTTTGTCATTTGAATCATTAAGGAATCATTCATTTGTGTAATGTGAAGGAGGTTGCCCCCTCGAAGAGGCTAAATTCTAAGGCGTTGATCTATCTTTTCTATCTTTTTGTGAGCTGGTTTCATAAAATTTGCTATCAGAGCTTTGGATTCTAGGGTTTCACTGCTCCAAATAGGTCATCATGGCATTTTCGCTATAACTTTTTTCTGTAACATTTCAGAAGCGGAAAAAAAACCATTTGAGATGAAATCGCACTGAACCTTGGGTCCAAATTTTAAAGCTTTTTGTGGTATATTTGCGGAGATATGATCTGAGGAAGTTGGTCTTTTTGCAGACTCCTGAATTACATTCCAAACAGGTGACCTGGGGAAAATAATCATAACTTTCTCTCTGAGAAACGGATTGAAATTTCGTAAGAAGGTACAGAAAGAGGACAGACTATAGTTTTGTGTATTTATTTTTCAGATCCAAAGGTCGAAATAGAGACACGTGGCATGTTGTACAATTTTGCTACACTAAACTAGTCTATAATCAGGTCACTGTGGGAGATTTGGTATAACTCTTCCTTGGAGAATGCAATTTAGATAAGACTGGTGGCATTGGAAAGAGGACACAGAGGGCTACTACAGGTCAAAATTTCAGAACTGGATGATTTGAAATTACTGAGATACATTAGAGGCAATATCGAGCTCCTACAAAGTGAAAAAAGGTGTGTAGATTTTTTTTTAAATTTTCGCTTAAGCTTGGTTTGAAAAATTATTTTGAAGGAATTCAAAGGGCATAGTAGAGCATTATTATCGGTAACTGATGCCCCGAGGAAAGAAAATGCAAACACCTAGTAAGCAACCTGAAAGCTCTAGCACGACTCATGAAGAAGAGGAAGAAATACTACATGATATATCAAAATTACAAGACCAAGTGCAACAAATGTCACTCTCACAAAAGCTAATAGAAGCAAGATAAATGGCTGGAATCTAAGATAAAGGGCGTGGAAGCTAAGATGAATGGTGTGGAAGCTAAGATGGATGATTTGAAGATATATTTGAAGACAGACATGGCAGATTTGAAGACAAACATAGCAGATTTGAAGATAGATTTGACAAATTTTCTATAAGAAATACTTACTAATGGTGAAAGGGTAGTAAAATAAACTCATGATGTGAAAAAAAGAAATTTTAATCATGATTTCGTAGACTCTAATCTTGGATCAAAGACCCACCATATTCTAAAAATCGATATGAGGAAGTTTTATGGCAAGGATCCCGCAACATGGATATTACAGATGGAGCAATTTTTCGATCTCAATAATGTGAAAAACAAACAAAAGGTATGTATTGCAACTTTATATTTGGAATGAAATCAGTTTGTATGGTATCAATGGCTTTGCTCTCGAAAACAAATTATCACTTGGGCATTTTTTACGGAAGAATTGATAGCACATTATGAGGATACAAAAGCAACACTTTTCTTAGCCAATTGATAAGTCTCAAACAAAAGGGTTCAATAATGGAGCACATTGAGGAGTTCCAAAAATTGAACATAAGGGTAAAAAATATTCTAGAGGAGCATAGGATTGATGTGTTCATAGGGATTTTAAAGGATAATATCCAACATGATGTTCACCTTTGGGAACCTGATTCATTAGAGAAGGCATTCATGTTAGAAAGAAAAATGGAAAGAAAAATTATGGCAACAAGGAAGCATACCACTCACAACTATAAAGATGGAAGTGTTGTTGCCCCTAGTCTTCCACAACCTATAAGGTTGACACCACAACAATTGGAAGAAAAAAGAGCAAAAGGGCATTGTTACAGTTGTGATAACAAATACACTAAAGGTCATATGTGTGCTGAGAAGAAATTATTCTATATAGATTGTGAAGAGGAAGAAGAAAAGGAGCAAGAAAGGTCAAAAGAAGAGGATATACTCTAGGAACAAAGTGTAGATAAAGAAGAAATGAATCCGACCATATCTTGTAATGCATTGGCGGGAATTACCACTCCTCAAACCATTAAGATAGAAGGAAAAATCAAGAAGAAAAAGGTAATAGTGTTGATTGATTCAGGAAGTACCCACAATTTTATTCATTGTAAGGTAGCAAAAGAATTGAATTTCTTCCTATCCAGCACCAGAGTGTCAAGTGATGGTTGCAAATGGAGGAATAATAAATTCCATAATATCAAGCTATCCATGGGAGAATATGTATTGACCAGCCCAATGCTTCCATTCCAATGGGAGGTGCTAATGTTGTATTAGGAGTCCAATGGCTACAATCCTTGGGTACAATAGCTTTTAATTTTCAAGAACTTTTCATGAAATTTTCTACAGAAGGAAAGGAGTTTGAATTAAGGGGTATTTCTGGGAAATTGAGAAAGATAATCAGCTCTAACGGTATGACAAAGCTTCTAAAAAAGGAACAAAGAGGTGTAATTACACAATTATGTTCACTAGATGTTTCCACATTGAAATTACCTATTTCTCCAGATCTCCAAAAAGTCTTGGACAATCATTCCAAGGTATTTGAGACTCTCAAAGGTCTCACACCTATTCGTTATCATGATCATGCTATTCATCTGATTCCAGGAAGTGTTCCTCCAAACATTAGGCCATATAGATATCCCTATGCCCAAAATAGTGAAATTAAACATATGGTGGCAAAAATGCTAGAGGCTGGTATAATTCAACCTAGTCAAAGTTCTTTCTCGGCTCCATTAGTATTGATGCACAAGAAGGATGGATCATGGCGCATGTGTTTGGATTATAGGGAGATCAACAAGCTCACTATTAAAGATAAGTTTCCCATTCCTGTCATTGATGAATTACTAGATGAATTGCATGGATCAATTTACTTCACCAAGTTGGATCTTCGTTCAGGATATCATCAAATCAGAATGAAGACTGAAGACATTCTGAAAACAACATTTAGAACTCATGAGGGTCATTATGAATTTTTGGTCATGCCTTTTGGCCTTACCAATGCACCTTCTACATTTCAAGGTTTGATGAATTCCATTTTCAAACCCTTCCTTAGAAAATTTGTGTTAGTATTTTTTGATGATATACTAATCTACAACAAGTCTTGGAAGGATCATGTTGAACATGTTGATAGGGTGCTACAACTATTGGAGGAGAAACAATTATATGCAAAAAGATCCAAATGTTTCTTTGGAGTACAAGAGGTGGAATATCTAGGTCATATTGTATCTCATGAAGGAGTTAAGGCAGACCCTAGAAAAATTAAAGCCATTGAGGAATGGAAAATCCCCACATCCATAAAGCATCTGCGAGGATTTCTCGGCTTGACAAGGTATTATCACAAGTTTGTTAAGAATTATGGGAGAATAGCAACACCTCTAACAACATTATTGAAGAAAGATGCATTTTCATGGACTCTAGAAGCAACAAAGGCCTTCGAACATCTTAAAGAGGCAATGTGCCAAGCACCGTCTTAGCTACACTGGACTTCACAAAAACCTTTATTGTGGAATGTGATGCTTCAGGAAATGGAATTAGTGCTATTTTAATGCAAGATGAAAGACCCATTGCTTTTGAAAGTCATCCAATCAAGGGAAAGGTTTTACATAAAGCTATTTATGAGAAGGAAATGTTGGCAATACTACATGCACTTAAGAAATGGTGACCCTACCTAATGGGAAGACACTTCAAGGTAAAAACGGATCATGATAGCCTTAAATACTTTTTGGAACAAAGATTATCCTCTGACGAGCAACAAAAGTGGGTCACAAAGATGTTGGGTTATGGCTTTGAAATCATATACAAAAAAGGGAAGCAAAATGTGGTGGTAGATGCACTCTCAAGAAAGGATGAGGATGTGGAAGCATTTTTGTGCGCCATTTCTATTATCCAACTAGATTGGATAAATGAAGCAAGGGAGGAATGGAAGAATAATGAAGAAGTGTGGGCACTTATTCGAAAGTTACAACAAGATTCCAGTACATCTGATACATTTAGCTAGAAAAATGATTCGTTATGGTACAAAGATCGCTTATACCTCTGTAAGAATTCCCAACTCAAACAAAATATTCTTATGGAATTGCACACTTCTCCCTTAGGAGGGCACTCAGGATTTTTAAAAACTTACCATAGGGTTAAGAAGGAATTTTTTTGGGATGGCCTTAAATTGGATATTCAAAAGTTTGTGGTAGAATGTTTGGTTTGCCAACAAAATAAAGTTGAAACAATTAAGACCCCGGGTCTATTACAACCTTTATCCATTCCAAGCCAACGTTGGGAGGAGGTTTCAATGGATTTTATCACAGGTTTACCCAAGTTTGATGGAAAGAGTGTCATCATGGTGGTAGTTGACAAACTTACCAAGTATGCACACTTTTGTGCATTATCACATCCATTTAAAGCCAATACAGTTTCTACTGTATTTATGGAAACAATTCAAAAGCTACATGGAAATCCAAAGATTATTGTAAGTGACAGAGACCCCATTTTCACTAGAAATTTTTGGACAGAATTATTTTCTTATCTCGGTACTCAGTTAGCTCATAGCTCATCTTATCATCCTCAATTTGATGGGCAAACTGAGATAGTAAACAAATGTTTGGAAGGATATATTTGTTGCTTTGTATTTGATAAAAATACACAATGGGTCAAATGGTTGCCTCTGGCTTAATGGTGGTACAAAAATTCCTTCCATACAGCAATAAAAATGACCCCATTTATGGCACTTTATGGATATCAGCCACCATCCATCACATCCTATTTAAGAGAAAATTATAAGGTTCAAGCAGTGGAACATCACATCGAGCATCAACAACAAGTCCTCCAACTCTTAAAGGATAACCTTGTGTTGGCACAAAATAGAATGAAACAACAAGCATATCAACATCGCAGCGAAAGAAGTTTTGATGTAGGTGATTGGGTATTCCTACGGCTATAACCATATAAACAAATGTCCCTCAAGCAAGCTAAGAAGGATAATAAATTATCACCAAAGTATTATGGTCCATATAAGGTGTTGCAAAAGATTGGTACTATGGCATACAAATTGGAGCTTCTTGTAGCTTCTCGAGTGCACCCAGTTTTCCATGTTTCATGTTTAAAGAAGGTTATAGGCGACAAGCTCCCAGTTCAAACAATATTTCCAGAACTTGACGAGGAAGGAAAAATTATATTGGAACCGGAAGTAGTCACAAAACAAGAACTCGACAGCTACGAAATTGATCAATTTTAGAGTATCTCATCCAGTGGAAGAACTTATCCGCTGAAGATTCCACATGGGAGGATGAGAATTTTATACAGAAGAATCCAGAACTACTCAAGCATTGAGGACAACACTTTTTTGAAGGAGAGGGGCATGTTAGGTCCCTACAATACTAGTGATCACCCCATTACTAATGTAGTTGTATCCCTTATTAATATTGTTGTGCCCCTATTGTCCCCATATTATTATTACTATTCCCCATAGAATCCCTCTATTGTTATTTTTGTGCCTTTATATTATTATTGTTAGGTTAGCTGGGTTATATTATGACTCCTTAGACTCCTATATATAGAAAGGAGGTTTTGTCATTTGAATCATAAAGAAATCATTCATTTGTCTAATGTAAAGGAGGTTTCCCCCTCGAAGAGGCTGAATTCTAAGGTGTTGATCTATCTTTTGTTATCTTTTTGTGAGCTGGTTTCATAACATCTTATCCTTGAGAAGAATTAATGGCTAGATCTGAGAGTATTTTATGTGTGATTGAGATCATGCCCACTTGAAAACATGCCTCAATTTTTAACTCTCTGCCACATTCCTAGAAAATTTACTGTTGGATTTGAAATGAATGGCGTGCATATTTCTCCTCAGTATACTTCTTCCATTATGTGTAGGGACAGGGTTGATAAGTTATTCACAAAAGTTACTTATGTCAATACATAAAATCTTCACATAACAAGAGTGTGGAAAGCTACAAATATTGGATAATACCTTAAAATGGATAATGGATTGATTTGCCAGATTGGTAGCTCTCTGTTATTTAGTGGATGAAAGACTGAGCAAAGATATTGGAGTGTTTTTGCTCCTGTTGTGGAGGTCTGTGGTGATGGTTGTTCTTCGAGGTCTCGTGTTATTTGGACAAAGAAATTTCAGTTTGTTTTTTGGAAAAAGTCCCTTTGAGGACGATGCCTTGATACCATTCCAGAAGACAAGAAAACTATGAAGCTTTGGAAGGGAAGAGAATAGAGTGATCACCTATTTAAGGTATGGTGTGGCGTTAGATATGCAGGTGGTTTTGGTTTTGTAATTTCTCATCCATGCCATTGCCCAAGTGCATTTTGAGGTTGAATGTGTGTTTTATTTTTTGAAATTGGAACAAAGGAACTCTAAGATTCCCTAACCTCACAACAAATAGGAACCCAAACTCTTGATTGCAGGTAATGTTCATGTTCGACGTCATAGCATTAAGGCATTATATGCTCTTTGCCATCAAATGACTTCTCTAAGATTGACATTGTAACCAATGATCATTATTTAGAATTTTGGATGGTTAGTCTAAAATCTTGTACGCAACTCTATGCTTATTAACTACCCATGTTCTCATTGTGATGTTTTCCAAGGCCATTCACCAATTTTTTCCTGAAGGTCTAAGAATTTGTATAACAGTTCAAGTGACACGGGATACTCTCAAAATTACCCTCTCCAAAAGGATCCAATAAAAAAACTCCATAGTGGTTGGGGGAGTAAATAGTAGAAGTCCATTAATATGCCTTTACATGGTTAGAAGAGGGTGCAGACCATAGTGCCAAATATATCCAACACAGCCGCTCCAGGGGCTACAGTAGCTCATTGGTGAATGGAAAAAAACCCATTACTTTTTCAATGTCTTGTTCTTAACTAATAAATGCAACCTCACATGTTCAATGGAATTTGAAGTCCCTCTTTGATAT
The DNA here is from genome assembly GCA_031772625.1 of Pinus tabuliformis. NCBI lineage: Eukaryota > Viridiplantae > Streptophyta > Pinopsida > Pinales > Pinaceae > Pinus > Pinus tabuliformis. The sequence goes on from CM062816.1 coordinate 1,443,631,208, forward strand.
TTGTCAAGAAACCTACTGATATACATTATTAAGGGCCCATCTAACCAAATGTGTTTATCGACATGGTACACCAGTGTGATGCAAACATTGATTGAATGTTAAAAACCTATTATTTTATCTCTACATGGCCTGAAGAGAGGGTGTGCCTTATCATATAAGGGTGTTGGGATGATTGGTGAAAGGAAAAGTGCATTACTCTAACATTGCTTTATTGTTATCCAGTAAGTTTAATTCAACTCCTTACACATCCGATGGAATGTCAAGGGCTTCTTGGATATTTGTTTAGAAAGATTGAGATGATTGATCTAGGTTATTAAGAGCCAGTTTATTAATATTTATTTGGAAACCTTCAACTATTTGTTTTTTAAGTTAGGTTGTGCCTAGGCAAGGGCCAATCTCGTTGTTCAATAGAAAACGATTGTGGGATGTTTTCACTGGAATTGTGTGACACTTCTTGGAACAATGGCCCTAACAAATCCTTTTAAGTTTAGTTTCATATTTGCAGGGTACATTAGTAACAATCATGGTTCTATTGCAATAGAAAATAGAATCATTACATCAAATATCATTTAACATCAAATATCATTTATTTCTTTTAAATGTAAACATTTAAACCTTGGTCTTTGCCTGAGTATGCCCTTTTATAAAAAAACAAAATTCGAAAGAATACGCCATGCCTCCTAACCTGAAATGACCCATAGAAAAACCAAGAAAATAAGATTCAACTGAATCTAATTTAGAAACTTATTTAGAGGAATAATAAATCTTCTTTAGTCATTGGTCTAATCATCTTCACACATTGATAGGGCCTGTTCATGTTTTGGATTTATTTTGTAAATCTCACTGACTTGATAAGAAGATCACATAATTGCATTTTCTGTGCTCTCAAATCTTGTCCAACACCTTGCTGTCTTTAGTTTCAACATCCCTCTCAATAGGTAAACGTTGAACATTGTAGAACAATTCATTTATCATTTTTCTTTTATCATGGTATGCTTGAATCTCTAACTCTATATGTTGTATATTTATGAAAATTAAGCTGTTAGAAAAAATAAAATTGACATACACACTGAATTTTTGTCATGCTTCTTCATAAAACATATTTTTTTTTCTTGTGAATCATTTATGACTCGAATGTGTTGACGAAACCAAATATTTTTTTCCATGTTGTGCTTATCTTGGATACTTTATATGCACTACCTTCACAAATAGTAAGGGTTAACCTTGGTTTGTATTGGGTTCATGAGGAATTTTATTTTCCAATTTCCAATCAAGCTTCTAACTATCAAATCAATGCAGATGATTTCTTTGGAAATGCTAAGGAGTGTTCAACATTCAAGTCTCAAAACCAACATCCACATGTTTTTGGCACATGATTCATGATGGATCCTTATTTATAATTTTTATTTTGTTGGCCTTCTTTAGATTTATTTGTTATTCTTGAATTTCTTACCCAGTGATGAGTCTCGAGATGATTCCATAAAACTGGTTGTGAAAACAAGATCTAAGTCCAAACTGCTACTGCAAGAAGTGGTGTGGAATTTACCATTCTAAAACCAATGATTCTCATTCTACACACAATAACTCTATTATACTGATGGAATTTTCATATTCCATATTCCATGGATAAGAATATGTTCCTTATGTAATGAAAATAGTGCTAAAACAAACAGGAAGATATTTCATATAAACAACATAATACTCGCTATTAAAGTACTAATGGCATGTTCTTCAAACAAATGGAGATTTATTTTTAGCCGTTAGTCTTTTTAGCCGTTGGAGTCTCTGCTTGGACTATTTAACTCGCTATACTGGATCTGTATCTTCAACTTGTCCTGATGATGAACCACACTAGTTGGTTCGAAACGCGTCGACAAATGATCAATTATGTGATTTCGCCAAAAAGTTTCTAAACAACGTTATGGATCACAGAAGTCTAAATTCCTTGATAAATGGAGATTTACTTCGTAGAAAATTTAGTAGAAAAATGTGTAACCATAAAAGATACATAACTTGAAGAGATATATTTCTCTACATATTGGATGATGTTTGCCAAAGATTCATTTTACGGGAACAAGACTATTGCAATTTTTTCGATGTTCAAAACTTAATTTTCATAAATCATTAGAGGTGAACTCAATATCGCATAAGTCTACATTATCAACATGTCAAAATAATTTTCTCTACACAATAAATAGATGGGAAACCATGAATCTCAATTATACAAAAGAGAATAATTATCTTACTTCATTCATCAATCTCTTTAACACACACATGGAGTCGTCAGCCTTGATTATCAAATACAACCTTCCCACGTCTGATTGCAATCTCAATATTTTTTCTATCAACACTACACATAGAAAGAAACAAAACTTGTATGCCCCTCAAGGTTTTCACGCGATGGATGAGGCAATCGGGAACGAATTGTATCTCACTATCAGATTGAATTGTAACTAACTGATATCTATTTTAAATCTGATTGCATATACTATTTCAATCATCTAACACCAAAATCAATGGCCAATGATCGCACAAGTGGCATGAGAGGGGAGTTGTTCTCAAAGGGAATGCCTTAAGGCATAATGAATTGGAAACGAAAGGTATTATATAACATGGATATTCAAATATTTTGTTTAAGGGATATATTATTATTTTTTTAAATAAAGGAATTACACATCTCCCTATAAAAAGTGATAACACAAGACATTTTTTACATTTAATTACTTTATTTCTCTCTATATATAAATAATATAAAATTAAAGTGGCCTTTGAATTATTTTATTTATGGTTGGCATTGAATATATATATATATATATAGATAGATAGATATATATATAGTTGATATTGTTTTTTTTAGTAAATATTTTTTTCAATTTGTTAATATAAGTATTATTTTATTATCTCTCCCCCATACTAGGTTGTAATTACACATCTCCCTCATACTGTAAAGTGAAAATAAAAGAAATTTTACTTTCATTTAATTTATGTATCTATATATAGTTGGTATAAAATAATATTATTTGATATGGACATTTAAATAGTTTGTTTATGACTCAATGAAATAAATGCCACCATATCTTCTTCCATTGTTACTACCTTTGCGATTGTTAATTGCTTTCTAAAATTAAATAAACCTTAAAGACTAGATTATCTGCCAAGTATCAATCGATATTGAGACTTCAAGATATCCTGCATTCTCTGATTCTTCCATCTCCGCTTCTTGGTTGGAATTCCTTCAATCTAGCTCCAAATCCTCTATCTCTATTCTAAATCTTCATGTTTCGATCTATCCCCTTACTCAATTTTTCTTGCCTAAAATTCTTCTCAAGATTCTCTTCCCCTAACTCTTTTCTATTCCTATATCACCATATATTGTTGGTTTTCTCACTCTATGTTTGTTCTTCTTCATGATAAATCTTCTTAACATTTTCTCTATTGCTCTCTCTCTCTTCCATAAGCAGTGTATTCAAATCTCTTAAATAGCTACAATTTCTCTCTAGTCACCTCTTTTATAACTTAATTACCAAAATCCATCGCTTTTCTCTGATACCACTTGATGCAACCAACTTCATTGTTCTTATCATTTGTTGAGGTTGTTCCTTGACCTCTAACATAACCTCACATGATGTGCCTTCTTCAGACTCACAAACATCTAACTCTTGTTTCTATAGCCCCTCATAGCACCTTAACCCACATGACTGTGGACTCAGGACTAGGTACTCTTGTTCCACAATAAAATACCACAAGTAGGTGAACATATCCATAACACAAACATCGTGTATTGATGTGGGACCTCCATTCAATGGTTTTGATCCATAGGTAAAAATCTATGACAAAGGTGAATTGCAGGAGAGGGGGGGTCATCCACACTTGCAGTTCTTACTCAAGGTTCCCTTCTATAAATTAGAAAATGGTGATTTGGTGGAGGAAACCAACAATTATCATTGATTGTTGGGGGGGGGGGGGGTGGCACCTCCCCATGTGACATAAACAAAGAGGTGGGGGAGTCAACACTCACAATTTTGCTTCTCCTTCGTAACTTTGATCTCAAACAAAAAATTTGTTACAAACTAATGAGGATTTATTCCTCAAACTTTCCAATAGTATCCCCGTTTCCATTCTTGTCTCTTCAGTTTGGATTTGATCACAATATATCCCCATTTCGTGTAGGAAATTTGAATGTTGGTTTCTCCCTACACACTTCAACTTATGGCAATTCATTCAACCTCCCATAGGTTTTAGTCAATGATACACTAGTTAAACACAATGCCACCAACATACACATAGGACTCAATAATTGATGGTCAATATTGATTTAGGCACATCGAGTTAAATATTTAAATTACTCCCCCCTGGGCTTGTTATGCCAGATGTTGAACTTTAGAATTTTATCCACATGGATTAATGAATTCTTCTAGTATTATAGATAGAGACACCTGCCCACCATACACAAGCTATCAAAACATGTTCGAGAAGAGAAAATGAACAAAAGGAATAATTGGACAAAAACCCATATTCAATTATAATTCATAAAGATGTATTTACAAAGGATTTACACTAGTTTTCTACTAGTTGTAATGCCCCTTTCTCAGGCTACCTCCCTCTAAGCTCCTTGAGTTCTACTCTATAGCTATTATATCTATAACCTCCAAGGCCTATCCTAACATACTACACACAAACATATATATAACTACTAAAAGTAATATATTTTAACATAATGAAGATTCTTTTGGACATATGTCCCTACTCCTAAAATCCTCCTAACACCTCACCCTGTCATTTGTCATTTTTAGAAAGGAATAATTGGGAAAAATTCCATATCACTAAAATAACTTAAAAACCTAATAGTCCAAATTCTTTCTACAATTAGGACACATGTAATTACATCAAAATCCCAATATTTCTAATTTATACAAATTACACTAAAGGGAAATTTCTTTCTCTCAAGAAATTTGATGACCCCCTTTTGGGTCTAGGAAAAAATTGATCGCCTTGGGTTGATGCTCTAACGTTAATAAGTAGAAAGAATTGGATTTATGTAGGAATACTATAATGTTTCCATTTTTTCGTAGAACAATTTATGATCAAAAGTTAATCAAAAGGGCAGGAAGACAAGTCCAAACTAAGTCTTCTCCAATTTATTCAAATGAGCATTAAATTGTACCTTCCCATTTTTATGTAGAGTGCTTTTGAACCACAATGCGAACAATACCAAAGAGGCTTTTGAGTGTCCTCACTAGAAGTAAGATCCTCATATTCCATTCGCTCACTAGAATCATGCTACAAGAAGAGTAATCTAGAACACCAATGAATTTCTTGTTCATCAATTTCCTTATGAATTCCATAGTCATGCATTTGTTGGTGAAACAAAGAACTAGAATATAATCCTCCATCTTTTGGATGTGAGGGATTTCCTCTTGAAGATTATAGTAAATACCATATCCTATGATATTGGATTAGGAAATGACATGTAAAGTGTCCATATCAATCCCACCATGAGACGATTCAAAAGAGAAATGACTTATGTTCTCTCGTAGTAATAAAAGCATGGTGCCTAATAAATTGGTGTTGGGTTCAAGGAAATATCATGGATCTTCCCGTAGACTCCACTCATAAAATGGCTCACTTTCAAAAGGTGGTGAGGATAGGGGTTAAATGGAGATCTTTTGCAACACTCAAATATGTATAAATGGTGGGGTCCTCTAAGTAATCCACCATCTCTTCTTCCATGGCCTAGGTTACCTTGTTGAATTAGTTCCCATGAAAAATGAGGTGGATAGTGAGGTGGAATCACCTCAAAATATCACAACCACTAGATAGGTAAATAGGCCCCAAGAGATGTAAAAACATATTTCTTCACCGCAAAATTACTAATAAATTATGTGGAGGGACCAACATTTTAATATAAGTATAGTATAAACTTGTGCGACCATATAAATTAAATTAAATGGCTAGTAAATGTCTATAAGCATCAAAGAACTTATTTCATGATATATTATTATTATTATTATTATTCATGATAAAATGAATTAGTATATATGCTAAACATATATACATTTAAAAAAACAAAATTCTTAACCATAAAGATTCACCCCCGCTTTGTTATGAAGATTCTTAATCTATAAATAGACTTTGTCATAGTGTCATTGGACAATAGCATGGCTTATCAATACCACATGTGGAAAAAACCATAACTCATTTCATATGACAATTCTTCATATGAATTTTTTTAATTAATCAATTTAATCAAAAAAGTAAAATATAGCATAACTACTTTGGAGATATACCTTAACCTTTGGTTTATGAATACTATTAAAATTATTCTAGAATATTCTGTGATTAAATTCCTAATATCTATCTCATGATTATTGATAATTAAATTAAAATTCATGAATCCCTTTGCCCAAATAAAAATACCTATAACCATAATAATTATTTTTATTTTTATTTTATCTAATTATTAATTAAAAAATATTATTTATATGATTAAATGTTTATTCCATATTTATATTAATCAACTCCTAATTTATAATGTTGAGAATAAATATACCTCTCTTAACTTTTCATTAATAAAATACTTGAATTTAGAAAACTTTAAACTAAAAAGAAATGAATAAATTAATTTAATGGAAATGTTGTATTTTATTAAAAATGGACCTTTTATCGATTAGGAAATTCTATATTTTATTAATTTAAAAACCTTTAAACTAACAAGAAATGAATAAATTAATTTAATGGAAATATTGTATTTTATTAAAAATGGAACTTTTATCAATAAAGAAATTCTATATATCTCATTGTATTCTATTGTAAAGTAAAAACCGAAACTTATTTTTTAAATGTAAGGATGCTTATGTTTAAATAAAAATATTTAAAATGGTTAGGTAGAAAAAGAAAAATAATAAATTCATAAATTTTTTTTTTTAATTTTAAAAATATATATTTTAATTTAATTATATAAATTAAATAGTTAGTAAAATGTCTATAGATATTAATCTAGGATAATAATGCTTTTATTTTACTCTAGAGATTCTTAATTTGTAAATATGCTTTATTATAATATTATGATTTATCAATACTACTTGCCCATAAAATTGTAACTCACTTCATATGAGACTTGTTTATATAATTTTTTTATTTAATTAGAATAATAAAAATAACATAAATACTTTGGAGAGAAATCTTAATCTTTGATTTGTGTATGCTACAATTAATGTTCTCAAACATTATATAAAGGTTAAATGTTACTATCCACATAATATTATTAATGATTAAATTAAAACTCTAAAATTTCTACTTTAAAATAAATACACTTAAATACGCTTATCAAAGTAATAATAAATTTTAAAGCATCTCTTTCACCAAAATAAATGACACTTAATTTAGTTCTTCTTTATTACCATAGTTTATAATTGTACACTAGAGGACATTAAGTAGTTAAAAATGACTTATGTGACACGTGCTTAATTAGACGAAGGCTTCCTATTCTTAAGGTGGATGAGGATTTGCTGACTTCCTATTTCAACTTAAGGTGGATGAGGATTTGTTGACTTTTATTTTTATTTTTTTGATGGCCTAGATTGATTCTCAAGGGAATATGCTGAACATATTCTTCTTTTGAATGCTTTTCAATGGCCATAATATGTTAGAGATTTAGTTAGGTTGCATTGACTTATAATAAATTTAAAAAATTTGATGTTCTAAAGCCTTTAGGGATATTCAAATCATATCTAATTTAAAAAAAAACTTCCTTATATATCTTGGTTGTAAAGGATAAAAACTCTTCAACTGTTTTTTTATCAAGATCCAAGACCTGAGATTCTTAAGGGTTAAGTAAAACAAAGTTAATAATAATATTTTTGTTGCAGTAATTTTTTTTGTTATATATTTATTAATAGTAGATACAAATGAAGCCTTCGAATATATCAACCACATTAATATTTTTAGTGTGATTGCATTAATATTATGTATATGCCTTATTTTTTTGTTTGTCAAATTGTCTAACTTTTAGCTTGAAAAACTACCACCAATATTTAATTTGTCAAAATCATTATCACAAAATCTAGACCACACCAACTCTTAACATTATTGAATATTTACTCACAAAATTTGAACAAATACCTTTGACATCACATAATAGCTTAATAATATGCTCCATCACCCTCTATTCTAAACCTATATTTTATATATATATACATGCATTCATTATTTTGTTTTCAATTATATAAATGAAAACTAAATGATCTTGCTATACATTGTGTCCATTCGTGGTGTGTTGGATGGATTCATAGTTACGCGCGTTGGCCTTAAAAATTGATATCTGTAAGGGAGTTAAAAGGTGTATTTAGTTTGATGTATTCATAGTTACGTGCGTTGACGTTAAATATTGATATCTATAAGGCAGTTAAAGGTGTCTTTTTAATATTAACAAATACGTGCGTCGATCTTAATAAGTGATATTAAGGAGTTAAAAGGTGTATTTTAATATTAATAAATTAAATTTAAAATAATAATATTTTTAATTTTATATAAAATTTTGTTTATTCAAAATTCAAATGTAAGTGATATTAAGAAGTTAAAGGTGTAGTTGAATATTAATAAATTAAATTTAAAATAATAATATTTTTAATTTTAATGTTTTGATAAAATTTTGTTTCTAATTGTTTTTAGCATGTTTTTTTGGAAGATTATTCTGGTTTAATTTCTCTAAAATCTAGCAAAAATTGATTGAAATTACAAATTTGATGGGTAACCCCTGCACAATAGAAGTGCTTTAGTGTCCTAGGGGTTTTTCAAGGTGCTAATCCATATATACAATAAAAAAAACTAATCTAAATAACATAAATCAAGATTTTATCACAGATTTTCCAAATTCCAACAAGTAAAACTCCAAAAAATAACACTAAAAACAACTCTATTTTATTTATTGAAAATTCCAATATTTATATTAATTATGTATTATAGGAATATCTCAAATTAGTATGACATCACCTATAATGTCAGTCTCTCCAATTTGTAATATTATTTGATGTGAGTCTTCTGGCATCACCTTGGTATTAAGCAGTATTAACTTGGTATTGGTATTATACGATAATCTCAAATTAGTATAAATCACCTATAATATCAGTCTCCCCAATTAATATAATATCACCTATGATGTCAGTCTCCCACATTAACTTAACTTGGTATTAACACCATGAATGACAACGTAGCTGAATCAAATGGTACAAGTATCATCCAACAGGGTGTGAAGTTGTATTGAATTTCAGTGTGGAGGTCCTGACTACCCACACCTTGCTCTGCCAGATCATGTGGGTACTCCACTGAGACCAGAGTTTGATGCCTATGGATTTTTAATTGGCACCAATATAGCAATTTCATTTCATATCAATCATTCAATAAGGCAATGGCATGGAGCATGGAGTATGCAGCAGCAACTCTAACACTGGGCCTGTTAGTGATCATTTTATTCAAAATCAACCACGATGGATTATGTCCACCTCTAGTTGCAACGATAGTTGGTTTGATGATCAATTTTAAACAAAATGTCAATCATAATCTTGAATGAGCCGTGAGGCTACGAATATGAACACGTACTAAGCACCCAATAATGCTTCAATAAATTCACTACTCATCAAACAAGAACATGAATTTATTTCTCTTAAGAAAAACATAATTACATTCATGTGGTAATTGTACACACTTTAAAATATCAAAATATGCACACGCTTTGACTGCCAATTACTTGTTTGTAGGAGGTACTGAGATTACACTCGTAAGTTTAATGAAGAGTGATAATCTGATCTTGTTCCCTAGAATCATATCAGCAACACCATCTTTCTTTTGATCTGAAATGGAAAAAGTTTGGCCCGGGCAGATTAGAAGTTTTCTCATTTTTAGATTTTGAAGATATGAAGTGTTGTTTTTGGATAGAATTTGACAGAGGTATGAATTTTGTAAATGGCTAGTTTGAAGACAAATGTGATACCTAAAATAATATTTTTAACATGGCCATAAGCCATTGAAACAGAAAATGAGGCTTGCTTCAGTGTAGAGCTAAAGGTAGTTCTTGGAAGAGAAATTTCAATAAAGGGCACCTCCTCAGTTTTATCAACCTGAAACCCCCTAGGAGTTGCATGGGGTTGCTGAAAATGAGGTCCTATTTTGAGGGCTTCCTTGAAAGACAAAGGCTTTGAAGTTGAAGAAGCCCCACCCCTCGACACCTCTAAACTAGCATTCCATTATAGTGATAGTGACATCACTCTTAATTCGATAATCTTTGAGGCATTTTTCGATCTTTCGTTGCCTCCCTCTGTAGAGGAAGCTCATCTTGTTCATTGTTGAATAATGATATCTAACACTCCCACTCCATCCAATTTTGTGGCCATAAAACAAAGGGACTTACCACACACAGACCAAACAAAGGTTGAAAATTTGTGATGATCCACCTCTCCAACATCTTTCATTGCTAGATCCAACTCTAGGTGGAGACTTTCAACCAACACTTTGTGTGTATTGCCATATTCCCACTAAGTATCTTTTTCTAAAATTTCAGCGAACACTTTTTTTTTTTGACAACCTTAACACTATTGCAATTATTAAGTCCAAAAACCCTCTCGAAACTCTAAAATCCATGCAGCCTGCGGAACCTAGATAAGCTACTTCGCCTAATCCACACAACTCCGCAAAGTCCACTAGCCCTAGCGAGTGGACAAATCCCACTCCGACAACCAAGTTACTGGCTGGAGGCAACGAAACCACCGATTTCTTCATTGCAGGCTAGTCTCTCGTTCATGTAATCACCGTGGGCGTTAGCGTGACCAATGTCCACCATTATCGAATTCCCCTTAAAACCTAAACAAGTCCCAACCGCACTGGATGTCCGAGGCTGGAGCTTGAAAGCTGTCTTTGGCGTAAATATTGCGGCAAAGAGGCCCCACTGAAGGTCTGCCATCTAAGAATTTTGTGTATTCCTCGGCTTTTAGAATGTAACTTTCCACTTCGGCTATTGTTTTCTGCGGCTTCAGAGCCGCGCGGGTAATTGGGCGTCGTGGTTCATCCTATCAATTTAAGTCCATTTTTAAATTTGACTTTGTCGAAGTAATTATTCTTTTTTATTGGACTTTGATTCGAATGGCGGTTTTTTTTTTTACTTACACATTTTAAATTTTAATGTGCTCAAGTTAAAAAAACCGAATATGATTCTACAATTATGATCTTGATGTACAGTGCACAACCTCAACAAGCCAAGTCTAACAATTGGACAATAGTATTCTTTCACCATCTAAAATTTGAAAAAAAAGGATATAGAGTAGGTGTTTATGGAAACATAGGTAATAGGATTATGTGATATAATCTTTTTGAATATAACTCTAATATTTATCAATTATCATTTTTAAAATGCTTCATCATTTTTAAAGTGCTTCATGATTTCACTTTAGTTTTCCATTATTGCTTTTAATTTATTTTGGATTTCATATATATATAAACATTAAATAAGGGGAAAATGTTTTTTTGGAAAAATATTAATATTTTTAAAATTATTATGTATATTATATTAAAAATTTATTATTATTGTTCTATCATACATATCATATTTATCATTTTAGATTTGTCTTAATTATGGATTTACCAAGTGTCCAGAGGGATCAAATCTCTTTTCACTTTAAAAGGGATTTGTATTTCAAAAATTTAATCTCTCCTAGCACTTAGTAGATTCAAGTTAAGATGGATCTAAACTAGTTTTTTTTTTTTTTCATGTCTCAAATATACTTAAGTATTAGTGTTTTGTTTGATAAATATTATTTTTATAAATTAATATAAATGATAATGTATTAATAGTAATTTATGCTCAAAATTTTGAAAAAATTAAAAAATAAAATATCTATTTATCAATTTTTAAATTATAAATTTTTAATGGTTGGAATTTAAACTTGTAAATGATTAAAAATGAATTATTATCTTAAATTTATTTGGGTATAGTCTAACTAATAGAGGAAATGACTTTTTGGCTCGAATCTAGCGATACAATTTCTAGCAAGATAGTGATTTCTTGTAGTTTAAAATACACTTTTGAATGCATAAATGGATTCTACACCCTAAAAACCACCCGAGTTGCTTTCATATATATTATTTACTATAATGACGTCGTAAAGCGTTTCCCTCTGGGAAGAACTCCCCTCAGGTCTTTGTTGTCCTCCTTGTGCTCCGTCCGATATGATGTTAGACAATTGGAGTAATTTCAACCATTTAATGGTTTATGACAGGTTTTATGGTTGCTAACTTGGGCACAACTGTCTCGCTTGCACCACCAGACCGAGATCAAACTCAAAGTAAGTGTGGTCATTTTCGTGCCAATGGAATGTTGTAGATCCCTCACCCACTTAAGCCATCTGCCCTGCTTCACTCTGAATGAGGTGGTTGCAAAGCTCACCCACCTAAGACGAATGAGGTGGGTGAAAATCTCAAGAAGGAAAGGGGTCTGAAACCCCACTTCAAGTCTATTAGGGAAAGAGTCTACATGTGCGTTACCTTTCCGTGCTTCAGATATACATTTCATTTCTCTATTTTTGTGGGATTTGTGTATCGCTTTCTAATTGGCCCAGGTTAGCACTCCTATGGTCACAGACTGTCAAATAATACACTTTTAACTCAGGAATGTTCCAGGTATCTATCCTTATTTAAACTTCTTTCTCCATCTGTTGCAGGTTATGTTTCTAGTTAAATAGTTTCGCTGGCCCTTGGCAGCCATAGCTTCTCATGTCACAACTCTTTGCTTTTGGTCACGCTTGTGAGCTTATCGACTTTTCTTACTAGAACCTTGCAGGGAATAATAATGGTAGGGATATACTGGACAACTCTATCAAAATATGGGCTTCACATTATACTCCTACATATGATCATCTGATTCCAATAGGCCAAATATTGCATGTAGAGGGTATTCGATTGGACTTCACAAAAGATATGATTGTTGGCACCAGAATTAATAAGGTGAAGAGTAACGAGAAATCCCCTGGATTTGATAAGAATTACGTCTAGATGAACCCAAGTTGACAAATTGGCTGAGGCCTGTTGTGAGAATGAAGGATCCCCAAAGTTCTAGGGTAATGGAGGATCGTGTGGTACACTACTCCAGGTATGCAGTTTTATACCGAGCCTTGTAACAAAATTTGTATTTATGTGAACATATTATGTTGGGTTAAATATATATGTGTATCCTTATAATTTCTTCTTTTCATCAATGCCAACTTAGCTCCAAGCCACAAAAACCATCATTATCATGGACACTCTCTCAACACATTCACCAGATGAAGAGTACTGGGGTGAGAGACATCAGACTAAGTGGACTAATGATGGAAGATCATTGGAGGCCTTTCAAAGGTTTTCTACCACAATTCAGGGGTAGAGGAAATCACACATCAGAAAAATGAATATTTGATTAACAATGAACCCTCCAAACTTTTTGGGGCAAGTGTCCATTAGGTGATCGACCTCCCTGCATAATCTGCAACAAAAAATAATTCTTTTATAGAATAGATCTTATGATTAGTGATTTTTATGGGAAGCCTATTACTCAGGTCTTGTCCTGAGCAAATTCTTTCCATCCCCTTTGCTTCAATCATAACTTATGAACGATATCTTATGGTTCTTGATTCGTAGTAGGAATTTTTCCTTCACTGTTGCACTTCAGATCTGCTCACATGGTTGGGTTTTTTGTTAGTCATAGGGTTATTTCAAAGTTTTATTTTCACTACGTTGGGGTCCTTATTTTTCTTCAATTCAAATACTTGTTCTATGTTGACTTTATTTTGTTTGAATTTCAGTAATGGCTGCAATTTACAAAATTTGAAAGAAATATTATGGCTTTGCAATGAAAGTATTTCTCAATATTTTTCTTCTTGCATTTTTGCAGATTCGACTTATGTAGCTTATCACAATCCAGAATGGGGTGTGTCTGTTCATGATGACAAGTATGTGGAAATTCTTTTTGACTCTTTTCTCATTGGCATTCTAATTATTCTACTTCATAATTGTTGTGGTATTACAAGAATGTAGCATAGCTTCTGTCAGGAGGCAGAGAAACAAAGTGTTCTAGATCACCAATGTAAAGAAGCCGAGAGCTCACTGGAAACATCCTAGTCCCAGTATTATCATTGATGTTGAGGTCCTTGCATACATCAGGAGTGAAAATGACCCTTTGCGTGGCACCTTCTTGGACATAGACCTTTTTGAAATCAATCAGTTGCTTCTATGGGGCATCGATATTATTGGATGGGGCTGTAGAGAAGAGAAACAATACATGGCTGCCATCTTTGTTACCAACATTATTCACATCAACATGAACTTGCAGGGACATGTTCTCGAATTTAGTGTTAGTGACACTGACAATCTCACAAGATTCTAGTTCTGTGGGAGCTAGGAGAACATGTGGCAGAGCATCTTTTTGAGCTAGATCCTAAAGCTCCCAGATATTATGTTCTACTATCAAACATCTATGCTATCAATAACCGGTGGGATGGTGTAACAAAGGTGGGATAAATGATGAAAAGCAAAGCAGTGAAGAAAAAAAAGGAATTAGTTGGATCACCATCAAGAACAGGGTACATGAATTCATAGCAGGAGACAAATCTCATCCACATTCAGAGAAAATTTATGTAGTGCTAGAAATCTTGGCTGGGAAAATGGAGGATGTTGGGTATGTGCTCCACAAAAATTTTGTGCTTGAGGAGGTATATGACTAGGAGAAGGTGAAAATACTTTATGGCCATAGAGAGAAGCATACCATTGCTCTTGGTTATCAACAAATGCCTAGATCAACTATCCAGATTACCAAGAACCTTCGTGTTTTTGGGCATTGCCACAATGCCACGAATCTCCACCAGGATGGTAATTGTTGTGAGAGATGCATTGTGGAATGTGATGTGAATTGCATTGGTGATGCATTGAGTATTAGAGGTGGATTCATTTATTGATTGATCGAGTAATGCGATCTCAGAAGTGGGTGAAATCTATAATGTTTTATAACCTGCGCATGGAGGAACTTGTAATCATGATGCAACAAAGTAGGAGAGGATGAAATTTGTAGGAAAATGATAATTGTCCTGCATCAAGTAGTATAAGAGAAATGATTTTCTCTTTGAAATCGAGGAGAAATCATACCAGGTTGATGCTCTACAGAGTGGAATTGTGTTGTGTTAAAGGTGTGGACACAAATATCAACTCATGGTTGATTTGTAAATGAAACATAGGCAGAGTATTGCAAATAGTGCCCAACGATTAATTGGAGATCAAAAAATTAGAAGCAATGTGGAATACTTGCGTAATGTGATTGAGAATATTTCTACGCGTGGAGATGAATATAAGTTGTACGAGAGCTGAGTTAAAGGAAGCATGCGACCTCTCTATTTGTAGACCTGTATGCGACCTATGGGGGGAGATTGTAGCATGTTTAATAGGAATGAAGTTATGTAATAGAGTATGTATGTGAGTCCAAGAATTTAATTTTGAGGCTGGAAGGTTTGTGGGTAGTGCAATGGTTAAGTTGCTTAGAGAGGCAAATTCATCAGAAGAAGGACTCAAGCATCTTGAGACCCTTACTCAAAATCTTAAGGTTGCAATTCCTTAGTCCAATATTGTATGATTACAACTAAATTGGCGTCTGTTGGATTTGGTATATCCAAACGAGAGTACGTGACTCAGAGGGTGCATCCCAGTGGAGGTAGGTTATATACCTATTGTTGGTGGTATGTACATATGAAAATAAGATTGTACAATGGGGAGAAAATGGATTAATTATGGAAAGTTGACTCATCTACATGACCAAGAGTTACATAATAACAACAACTGAGACAACAGAGAAGAGTTAAGTTTTGAAGCTATATGTTTGCATGTGAGGAAGATTTAGACAGGAATTGTGGAGAACCTTAAAGTGTTATTATTAACTAGCAGAGGTGCGACTACTACTAGTGTGATGTAGGCAAGTTCTCTCTGTGAATAGAGGCAACCCCTATAGCCCTAGAGTGGGTCTAGTCACAACAAAGACAATACCAAAGCAAATTTCCTTAGATAGTTGATGTCATGAAGGCCTACCTTCAAATCCTTGTTTGGTGAAGTTCTCGTTGTGTTGCTCCAGCTCTCATTCTTCTAATCACTTCTATACCTGAAAACAACATACAGAGAACATCAACGAACATAATAGAATACGACAAAAATGATCTACTTAAAGGGTCAAGGAACTTCAAGCTATCAATATGTAATTTGACATAATATATAGGAAATAAACCATTGATTTGTATTAATATGAAATGAAGTAAAACTTACAACCATGCCTTGACGTTGTAAGTCTCCTTGAAGGGTCATGTCAGCATGTCTCTGCAAGAATTCACTTATGAAGTGTCTCCCAAGAGGATGAATAACTCTCTCTCCTACCCAAAAGGAAAAATTATGATGCTAGGACACTCATACAATCAAGCCAACTCCACTCAAAACCATCCCAGGCTAAGTTACATAAGAGGCTACTTCCAAACTCTAAAAGCTACCAACTTCAAATTCCACTTGCTACTAATTCTTCACTACTAGCTTGAACTCAGCCATGAAGGAGATATTTATAAGAGGAGGAGCCTCCATAAGAGATGGGAGAAAGAGCTTATCCCTTTGGGAGGTTGCACAAAGGGCGGAACAACCATCCCAAAGGAGGGAGCCAAGCTCATCTGATCCAACAACCAACCCTAGGACCGCTCATTGATAATTTGTTAAAACAAACTCGCCAAAAGTAGATCATCACGAGTGAAATGCAGAGATAGAGCGACAGGGTTAGTTCAATCTTGGCCATCTTCGCGGGTGGTATAAATGATGACCCATGAAGACCCAAAAACATAGGTAAAAAAGGGTCTGCTCCAGAAGTAATGAAACAAGGTATTCTTCTTGAGATGACAAGGACGACACTGACACATATTTTGCAACATGACACAAAACAGATGTCAATAACATAGATCGACAGTGTCCGGGATTAGGGAGCACAAGGTCGGTGAAAAAATACTATGTAACAAATGCCCCCTAAAGCATGAAGGTCGAGAGAGTGGGAGGGGTGAAATGTTTTATGAAACCATAACTGAAACAGAACACTATCACAGAGAACCTGCAAATGCAAGTACAACTAATATCTCTGATACATGGGTACATAGTGAAAGGAAATACATGTGCATAAGGCATGGGTGCAACCATCCAGAAGATAAACATAAACAATTTGTGGTATGGACACAACCATCCAATCAAAAGGACCATATAAAAAGACTTAGGTATGGTCGCAGCCATCTAATCAAAAGAGTCATGTATACAATCATGAAACAATCTGTGCAACCTGGACTTGTGTAATCTGAGCCTAAGGTCTTGAATCCTAACCCAATTAAAGTACAAATTCTAATATGCAAATAGATGTGCTGAAGTTGAGCATAATAGAAAATCTCTTGATTACCGGTCAATTATGTAAACCATTAACAAGTGCGAGAGAGACCACCAGTAATGTTAATGGTTCTCAAGGTACTGCTAGTACAATCCATAAAGTGTGAAGAATGATCTAAAGTCGAACACCCATGAAATCACCCGATTGAAGGCCAATAATGAGAGCTTCTCATCGAATGCGAAGAACTTGCCATTAAGGCATGCAAGCTCCAAGGTACCAGAAAGGACTCTCTAGATCAACTTCCTAGATAATGAGTTGAAGTCGACAGGAAGTGATCGGTCAAAGGAGGACCATAATGTTTCCTGCATCATCGACGCGAGACAAAGGAACAAGATGAATGTGGATGAGACCGAGAAGGATTAACCTCTTGAACATATCAATGACACGAATCCAGAGTTTGGTAGCATTTTGGTACCAAGGGATCAAAGGTCATGATGATGCAGCAAGGATTAGATGGAATGAGGAAAAATGGATAACCCAAAACCTGAAAGGCCAACGATAAAGTGAGGATACCACAACCCGAAACAAAGAAGAAAGAGTGTCGATGTTCAAGAGAGACAAACTGTCGTAATAATTAATACAACCGACAGAATACTTCCAAATTTCCCCCCACTCTTTCTGGCAAGTACCCCAATTATTTTTTATCGCAAGATTGAAGGGGATAGCATATGCTTGCACTGTAATTTCATCCTTCGGACGAATCCAACCTAGTAAGTTTAACGAGCCCTAGGAAGGAGAAGCTCATGTTCGTCATGGTGACAAATCTGATGTTATTTAATAGTTTAACGAGTCCAACAAAGGTGTAACTTGGTATATTTTTCATGTTTAGAGAGTTTGAAAAAGACACGTAAAAGAAAACTCCACATGGTCCCTTTTCATATGTTTGTGTCTCTCGAGCCCGAAAAGGTAGAAACAATACTTGAGAGAACCGCTTGACCATTTCAGCCAAGGAGTACCTTTTTCGTAAATAGTGCCTCCCAGCCCGAAAAAAGGGGTAAACTTATACTGGGTGCACGACGTTTCACATCTGTTAACGAGTTTGAAATGACAAGGGCTCGACCATCTTTTCATTTTTAAAGGGTTGGGAAAGAGCTTAAAGATGACTCCACATTTTTATTCTCTTTAACGAGTCAAAAAGGGAAAAATACTGGGCAATCTTTTCATCTTTTATGAGTTAGAAAAGAGCCTAAAGGTGGCTCATCTTGGAGGAACGAGTGGTATAAAGGGTAGAAACTAGTTCTGGCAATGGTGGAATTGCTCAAAACATGTAATGGTCAAGAGGCTGGCTAATAAAACCACTCATCGTTGCGATCCCTCAAGAAATGAAAAACAACCAAGTGAAAGCATATGATTGGCCAAACAGATAATGACGATGGTAGGAGAAAAACCAAGGCTCATCTAATGGAAGAGGCTGATAGAATGGAAATCATGAGGGTTAAAATGGAGATGGGTTCATTTTTACACAAGCTTTAACCATAACAAACTATGCTTGAATTCTGTTTCATGTTTACACAAGCTTGAAATGAAGAACTATGCTTGAGATTAGTTTACATGCCCCCAACATGATGAAAGGGAGAGTCTCCTATAACCAGATGGAAGTCATTGCGGTGAAGTAGGATGGTTATCCAACACCTTTTTGGCTTCATCTAGATAGGGACAAAGGTGAATGGGGTGATTCTCTTCACATAACCTACAGGGAAACTTAACTTTACCACTAGGTGCATGCCCCCCAAGCTTCATTACATTTACCTAAGTAGACTACTCGTGAATCTCAGGTGGATGGAATGAAGGTTCATTTACAAGATCAAGTGAAAGACTTGACTGAGACTTTACAAGATCTAATCAAAGACTCGAATTGCAACTTTCCTCCAGGGGACCTTGTTTCATTTTTTAATGAGCTTGACACAAGACAAGGAACTCTGCTCAGACCCCTTGTTTCATTTTTTAACGAGGTTGACATAAGACTAGGAACTATCCTCATCACCCCTTGTTTCATTTTTTAACGAGGTTGACAAAATACCAGGAACTCTCCTCATCACCCCTTGTTTCATTTTTAACGAGGTTGACACAAGACTAGGAACTATCCTCATCTCTTGTTTCATTTTTTAACGAGGTGTACATAGGAAGAAACTATCCTCGTGACCCTTGTTTTATGTTTTAATGAGGTTGACCAAGACTAGGAATTCTCCTCATCACCCCTTGTTTCATTTTTTAACGAGGTTGACACAAGACCAGGAACTCTCCTCATCTCTTGTTTCATTTTTTAACGAGGTGGACACAAGACCAAGAATTATCCTCAAGACCCTTATTTCATTTTTTAACAAGGTTGACACAAGACTAGGAACTATCCTCATCACCCCTTGTTTCATTTTTTAATGAGGTTGACACAAGACCAGGAACTCTCCTCATCACCCGTTGTTTCATTTTTTAAAGAGGTTGACACAAGACCAGGAACTCTCCTCATCTCTTGTTTATGGACCATATGAGAACATGGCTCCTAAGAGGTCTTGACTAGATGGAAGGACCACAATTTGGGAGGAATACATGCCATTTTGTACCAAAGATAGATCGAATTCCAATGCCCCGAGTACACTATGTACTATACCATTTATGTGATCATCAGCAGACACAAAGATGGAATAGGTAGCCACATAATTAACCTTTGGAGGGGAAGGTGCTACTTGCAAACAAGAGCCGTTAGGCAATGATGGTTGCAAAGGAGGCGCCTAGTGACCAATGAATGATAGTTGATCGATAGTCATAATTCTCCCTTCATACGGAAAACAAACCACACAGAAAAGCGAAGAAACAAGAGCTCCCATGACATAAACATAATCGCGCCAAGGAGGAGATTGAAATCTAACAGAACTTAGACCACCATCACGTCTATATAGACGGTCTTTCCTCCCAAAGTAATAGGGAACTGTGTAGGGGTGATTTTAGGGGCGAATGTTCGCCCTTTGGCGAAATTAAGGGGTTTTAAATTTTTAGTGGGCGAAAATTTTGTATCATAGTACATTTTTACAAATCACCTCAAATAGCCCACCTTATTTTAAGGGAGAGGGTAAAAAAGGTAAATTTAGCCATTGAAATTAGGAGTTACAAACTTCCATTCGCCCATTTTCAAGAATAGGTTTTATTTAAGTGAATCCATTCGTCCATTTTCAAGCATAGGTGTTATTTAAGTGAATCCTATGGGCTAAAGGCCCAAATACCATATTTATAAAAGAGGTATGGTAAATTAATAAAAATATAAATAAATGAGAGGTATGGTAAATAAATAAAGCATTTTTTATATTTACTCCATAAGTCACCTTATATACATGCAAGGGTGTAAACAAATAAAAATATAAGTAAAGTGGAGGTATGGTAAATAAATAAAACGTCTTTTTATACTTACTCAAAAGGTATGGTAAATAAATAAAAATATAAATAAATTAGACGCATGGTAAATAAATAAAACCTCTTTTTATATTTAGTCCATAACCCTCATTCTATTTATGAAGGCTCAAGAAAGAGGTTTTATTTAAGTAAATCCTGCCAAATACCATATTTGTAAAAGAGGTATGGTAAATTAATAAAAATATAAATAAGGGAGAGGTATGGTAAACAAATAAAACATTTTTTTATATTTACTCCATAAGTCACCTTGTATTTATGAATGGTATGGTAAATTAATAAAACTATAAATAAACGAGAGGTATGGTAAACAAATAAAACATTTTTTTATATTTACTCCATAAGTCACCTTATATTTATACTATGGGACAAATACCATGGACTAGATTGTTATTAATACCATGCAAAAAAACATTATTAACCCTAATATTAGTATTAATAAAAATAAAAATGGCACATGGTATTGACCCATGGTATTCACCAAAATGGCACATGGTATTGACCCATGGTATTCACTTGGAATGTAGCCTATTTAAATGGGGGAATTAAACCAGCATAGATCCATCTTTACTCTGGATCTACTAACCCCCCGAGAGGTATCAAATATCGTGATATGCAAACTAGCATAGATCCGATCAAGAGTAAAAATGGATTTTGTAATTTAATGTATGTTAAACATTTTAGCTTGGTTAAAATAAAAAATAAAATAAAAATCAACTATTAATTTTATTAATTTTTATAAATTACTAATAGTAATTTTTAAGCTCCAGGTTTATGATAACCCATGGTATTGACCCATGGTATTCATGTGAGCATAGACTATTTAAAGGGGAAAGTCTATCTTAGATCCATCTTAATTCTGGGTCTACCAAGTGCTCAAAGGGATAAATAGATTTCATCCCCCTAAGAGTGGTAGATGTGGAGTTAAGATGGATATAGGTTAGTTTTTATGATAATGAAGATATTAAATAGACTTAGGAAATTATATTGTAAAAACATCTTAAGGTGAATGGTTAAAGCATAGACATTGGACAAGTATATTTGTATACTTCTGTTTTAAACTGAAACAAATCCAGGGCTAAAAGGAATGGATTGATTGCACTAGTCATCCTTCTATAACTTTCCAACATATGCTGGAGTAAACAGATTGTAATTTGGGTAATTTTTCTAATTGCAAACGGGAAAATACTTGTGTATTGGTAGGGTGGTTACGAGGTCCCTAGAAGTGGAGTAAACAGATTGAATTTGGGTAATTTTTCTAATTGCAAACAGGAACATACTTGTGTATTTGCAGGGTGGTTACGAGGTCCCTAGAAGTGATGAATTTGAATTTTTCTTGGTTTTATATATAGTATTAGGTTTTGTCTCAAGCTTTGTGTGAATGGCACGGGTGAATTTTATCCTACACCCACTAGGTTATCGATATGTAACTTCGGTAATTTTGATTTCAAAAGATATTTTAAAGAAATGTAATGATTTCATTTGTGTATTCAATAAACACAAGATTTTATAATTGAGTAAAATATTTTCCATGTCTGGTGAGAGATTCGCCAAAAAATTATATATACATATCATATTATTGATAAAATCGCCTTCCATTTTTCCTATATACCATGGAGATTCGCCCATTTATTATACATGTAAATTTAGGGTGGGTTCTTAAAATTTTCCCTGGAACTGTGGAAGGATCCCTAAGGGTTGATTGGTTCCTCCATTGAAAGCCAACAGATTCTGGGTGATAGTCACAAGCTGTGGGGAGCCCAAAGCTTGCCAAGTAGTAGAAGACATGATGCTAATGGACACACCTTCATCTAATATAGTTCCAGGTGCTACCATATTATAGGCTTGTACGGTGATCTGGAAAGGCACATAAGATGGGAGGCGATAAGCAGTCAAGTGACTCCAATCGAAAGAAATGACAGAACTACTTGGTGGGGGTATCATATGATTACCCCCATGCTCTACAGGAATAGAAGAAGGACTCTCTTGAATAGCCGGGACAAGAGGGTCACTCTTTGATTCATGAGACTCTGAGGAGATGAGAAGAACATGAGAAGTATGATTACCACTCTCTTTTGGAACAGAGTGAGAAACTGGTGGTGAAACCAAGTCGACACTCTTTTCAACCAATGGTTGTTCAAGAACCAACACAAGAGAGTCACGCTTAGGAAGAGCAGGATGGGTAAGAGATGAATCCAAGTCAAGCTCTCTACCAACGGGAGAGGGTTAGAAGAAATCTCGTGATAACCAACATGGAGTTAGAGTTGAGGAGTGGTAAGGTTTCTAAAACTTTGGAGGCTTGATCCATAAGAGGACAAAGGTGAAGAATATTCTCTCCTTCACATAGCCTACAAGGGAATCTAATCTTCCCTTTCTTCTTACCATCGCTATCCAAGAGTATGGCATCGACATGATCTCGAGAGGTTGATGGGGATGGTCGATCCAGATTTTGAGACCATACCTTTAAGACTCTGGGAATACTAGGACAGTTTCCAAGGAGATGGCCACCCTTACATAGGCTGCAAGGGAAATTGAGCTTCCTTGGAGGATCAGAAGGTTTGTCTGCAGGAGGTGCATTTGGAGTAACAGCCACATGGTTGGTTGCTTGCTTAGCTGACTTCTTCTTATTCTTCTTCTTCTTAGCCTCCTGGTTACTAGATTTGAAACTTTCACCAGGCGAAGTAGAAGAGGAAGGTGAAGAAATAGGGGAAGAAGGCGAGGGGTCAACTATAGAATCATCATGATGCGGTTCGAATGAAGGAGACGGCGGGGTAGGAGTTGGGACATTCAGGGTCACTAAGGTCCAAAATAACCAAACATGTAAACCAATGGTTAACCCAGGGAGGGAAAACGTTGCCATATAAGGAGCACTAGCATTTCCAAAAGAGGGAAAAGGACCAGGATTCCCATCCAAAGGGAACCCTTGACCGCTGGACTTCGAAAATGTTGCCATTAGAATCAACTCTAGAGAATTACTAAGGAAGATAACTTTTACTAGGAATATTTCATGGGAAATTAATTTTATGACACTGAAACAAAACTTTGCCTTTTCATATTTTAAGAGTCGAGAAAAGGGAAAAAGGTGACTCTATCACTTTCGATTGGAAACGAGCTTGAAAGGACAAAGCTCGAATGATCTTTTAAGCTTAATGAATCAAAAAGATTAAATGATTGCTCTGGAACTCTAGGCAAAAAGTTTACCAGACAAATCATAAAACTGCGTATACACCTTGGTAGTAAAATGAAATAGAAATGACCAAGGACTTCCCGTATGGCAACTAATATTCTCGAATGCTATTTTCAGTGCATTACAATTCATAAGGCGATAGACGCGGCTTCCTATGGATAACAGGATTGCAACCTAGTGGGGTCTCCCATCATATACGTGACGGTAAAGGGAGCACAAGTCTGTACTAGTACTTATCAAATCACAAAAGGAGGAATCACCCAACCTTAGTGAAAACAACAGCCACTAGGTTTATAGACGCTGAAACACGTCTCTAGCCTATACCTCTAGATATATGAGCATTAAGTTCCAATGCATTTTTTAGATTAATTCGATAAATTTTAGCAGTTTATCTTGAATTAAATCTCAGTTTCAAGGCCCTATCGAATGTATCTTCAAAAGCTCCTAGAATGCAACTAAATGAGTAAAGAAACCATTTCTTTTCAATGAACAACTAACTAAAGAAAAGTGAGATGTTCATTTCAAAGCAATCAAAGCAAAAAGCAAGCAAATGCAAGAATGGTACTTTTTGTTCTTTCACAATCAAACCAATCAAGAGGAAAGAGAAATGCTTCTATCTTTCACTAACTTGCAAGCAATCCAATTAAGAAAATGAAAAACACATCCTTCACTTTTCAACTTCTAAATGAAAGAATTTACTAATGCAAAGATTGTTCTCATTTCCTAATGCAAAATGAATGCGATATTTTGATTTTTCAAATAGATGACAAGCAACCAAATGCAAAACTCAAAACAATGCTAGCTTTAAGTCCTTTCCAAATGAAATCATTCAATAAGTACAAAGAAACATTCCACTCAGAAACTAATCAAAGACTCAATACAAAGAATATGTTTCTTTTTGAAAAAACTTAAAATCTTTCTAACCGAACAGGAAGAAATGTGATCTATGCCAAAATGATGGAAGGAAACCAAACAAATAAGACTTGAAAGTTATGGTAACCAAACATCACATACCAGTCAGGAAGATGAAAGAATAGTCAATAAGGAGAAGCCTCAAACAAAGCAAGGGATCGTTTCAAACACAGCTCAAAGGTCCAAACGAACAAGTAACCCAAGAAAAAGCTAATGCCTCAAGAAAACCTAAGGTAAACATGTCACAGAGTTCAAAAGGAGAAGTTTCAAGGGAATGAAACTAGGAGTCAAATATTATAGCAAACAACAATTTGACACACAATAAATAGGCAAAAGACAAGTTCAGAAGGATAGGACACATTGGCCAATTAGCAAACAAAACTTCAAAATTGAAACCTACAGGAATCTTCGCGAGCATAAAACTGACAACATGCGCCGACAATAAACTGTCGCTGTTAGGGTCCCACCCTAACCCCCTTATTTATGTAATGGGATCACGTCATAGTCAAGAGTCAATAAAGCCCATATTAATAATTGTAAGTGGTTAATCTGCAATTAATGACGGAACCACAGTTAGTTGCAAATGGGCCGTAGTATTAGATAGATGGTATTAATAAAACCCATGGTATTGGCCCGTGGTATTGCATGTATGAGTCATATATAAAGGATAGAGACTCCCTGCGAGGAGAATCCTGTCTTATTTTGTAGTCGAGCTCTGCTCTATTGGAGGTTGCCCCCTCGAAGAGGCAAGTGAACATTACTCTCTGAATAATAAAATCATTGCTATTCTATGTTCTGGGTATCTTTTCTTCGCATATTCTGTATTTGGG
Organism: Pinus tabuliformis; assembly: GCA_031772625.1. Taxonomy (NCBI): domain Eukaryota; kingdom Viridiplantae; phylum Streptophyta; class Pinopsida; order Pinales; family Pinaceae; genus Pinus; species Pinus tabuliformis. Next base: position 1,443,656,997 of record CM062816.1, read on the forward strand.
TATCATTTTGCAGGTTAAGAGCATAACAAGTGGTATCAGAGCACTTTCCAGGGCCGGTGGGATCTCCATTTCTTAGCAAATGTTTTTTTTGGCTAGAGACGTGTTTCGGCGTCTTTAAACCACGGGATCTGTCGTTGACCGCATAGACCTGCGGATTTGGGGAGGCATGCATGCAGGAAATACAAGAGGTGGTCACATCTGTTGGACTCCCTTGTAACCCCTGTGGGTACCCCTTCGAGTAGTAGCGCATTAGACAGAACCGCGCACGGATTGTCTTCCACATACCCTCTGGGTATATTGGAAGCCCCCTAGGCTCCCTTGAAACCTCGCCATAGATAAACCATCAGCCGTCTTACGGCTACAGTACACTGAGAACAACACTCGGGGAGATTACTCACCCGTATGATAGGGTAGTCGGGTTGTACGGCTAAGGGTACGGTCGATCCTCCTTAGTTAGAGCCCCGAAACATTGGGCCGAGTACTACTGCCAGACCCTTATGTATATTGCGATCTGTAGCACCTGACACTCCTCAAGACCTTAGTTCCCTTTTCTATCGGGGGATCACACAGCATCTCTTCCACATCCGCCTGTGCAAAGGGGTGTAGCAGCAGTAGACATCAGCCTCGCAGTCTTGAGTTCGCAGATCAACCATTCCAATCTATTAGATCCATCAGATCCGCAGAAGCAGTCTGTTCCGCCATCAGATCTGCCATTCAGATCTCTCAGATCCCCCAGATCGGAGTCGTTGTGAAGGGTTCCTATACCGGGGTATAATTTTCGCAGGACTTTTGGCCGCACTGACATTTTGAGGATTTGGCCACTGTAGTATTGATAAGGAAGGAGTAAAACTCCGTTAGGAGTTTTCAAAAAAAAAAGAAAAAAAGTCTGGGATCTTTCGGGGTGCTTATTGGTGATCTAGCCCATCAGAATCAGGACGACGAGCTGAGCATGGTGGTACCATTCACTTCTTAGTGAAATTTTTTTAGGCGGTCTCAATTTTCAAAAAACCCGGTTGGTGTATGGTAGAAACTAGAGCTCAAGCGATGGCCAATGAAAGGATGGACAAATTTGAAGAATCAATGTACAACCTCCACCTTCAGCTTACCGGACTATGTAACATGGTCAAGAAAATAGTCCCGAAGGGCAAGGAGCAAGCCCATGAGGAGGAGTATAATGGCACTAAACACAATGAGGGTGAGTCTAGCCACTCTCCTCATGTCTGGCACACCCACCCACCACCCAGTCAGCGACCTCCCAAGTTGGATATGCATAAATTTGATGGCTCTCACCCGTCGGCATGGATAACACAAATGGAGCAGTATTTCAAACTGAATCGCATCTTCGATGATGAGACTCCTCTTATGTTGGGGAGCATGTACTTGGACAATGAAAGGTGGCAATGGTGGGAATGGCATCAACGTTGCACTGGACCTTTTAAGACTTGGACCAAATTCATCAAAGCTCTTCAAGACCGCTTTGACCAGGAATCATCTTTTTTGGGTCGTCTTACTAAGCTCTGACAGACTGGTACAGTGGATGAATATATTACAGCTTTTGAAGCCTTAGCCTTCCGCACTTGGGGTCTCTCAGATGTGTTCTACATGGAATGTTTTATCAGCGGTCTTAAAGAAGCTATCAAAGCCCAAGTCCTACTGCACCACCCTCCCACATGGACGGAGGCTTGCAAGGTCGCTCGTAATGTGGAACGTGCATTAGCAGCCCAATACAGTCGCCCAAATTTCTCCGCTAAAGGTTTCCCCCCACAGGCTCACAACACGACTCAAACACTTAAGGTCCAAAAGGTGTTACCTGCGGAAATGGCTGAAAGAAGAAAGCAAGGACTATGTTACTACTGTGATGAAAAATACTCCCCGGGTCATAAATGCAAGGAGCCCAAATTTTTTCAAATTGATGCCACTGACTACAGCTCAACAGAGGAAGATCCACCACTGGAGGAACATGAGCCACTAGAAGAAGACAACCAAAAGGACAATGTCTCTGATGAACCAGTTATTTCGTTGCATGCTTTGGTAGGGATTTCTTCCCCTCAAACTCTCAAAATCAGAGGTTTTATTAAACATTGCCCAGTAGTAGTCTTGATTGATAGTGGAAGTACACATAATTTCATCCATCAAAAAGTCGCAGAAGTAGTGCATTGTTTTGTACGAGCAGTTTCTAACTTCCAAGTTCAAATTGCGGATGGAGGCACAATGAAATGTGAAGGCTGCTGTGAAAATGTCAAACTTCAAATGGGGGATTATCAGTTGAAAACTCACATGTTTTCCATACACATGGGGGGTTGCGACATTGTCCTTGGCGTTGAATGGCTCCGCACTCTTGGGTCAATCACAATGGATTTCCAGGAGTTATATATGAGTTTTAAGCAGAACAACTACACACATACCCTCCGTGGACTCCAGGCGGGAGCCCCCTCTATCATCAGCTTGCATAAGATGGAAAAATTGTTAAAAAAGGGCAATCATGGAGTTGTAGCTCAATTTAATGCCATCCAGGCAGTCGAAACTAAGCCTCTGCCAATTCATCCTGAGATGCAACAGATTTTAAATAACCATCTGCCGGTCTTTGACAAGCCTCATGAGCTTCCACCCTCATGAGGGGAACATGATCATAGCATCACCTTGGTTCCAGGGGCCCAACCCCCAAATGTGCACCCATACAGATATCCATTCACCCAAAAGAATGAAATAGAAAAACTCATCAAGGAACTTTTGGAAGTAGGTGTCATTCGTCCCAGCATTAGTCCTTATTCATCCCCAGTGGTCATGGTGCTCAAGAAAGATGGTGAGTGGCGGATGTGTCCCGACTTCAGGGCCCTCAATAAGTTGACAATCAAAGATAAATTTCCCATCCCAGTGGTTGATGATTTGCTGGATGAACTCAATGGGGCTCAATTCTTCACTAAGCTGGATCTTCGCTCAGGCTACCACCAAATTCGCATGAAGGAAGTCGACATCCTCAAGACTGCTTTCCGAACTCATGAAGGCCATTATGAATTCCTGGTCATGCCATTTGGTCTTTGTAATGCCCCCTCTACTTTTCAGAGCCTTATGAACCACATTCTCAAACCATATCTCAGGAAATTTGTCCTTGTCTTCTTCGATGACATCCTCATCTATAGTTTCACTTGGGCCGCACATCTTCAGCATGTAGATCTACTCTTGCAACTGCTCCGCAAGCATAAATTATTTGTCAAGATGTCCAAGTGTTCGTTTGGCATGGCAGAAGTAGAGTATTTGGGCCACATTGTGGGGCGTGAAGTTGTCAAGGTGGACCCCAAAAAGATCCAGGCAATGTAGGAATGGCCTCAACCTAAGACCTTGAAGAACTTGAGAGGATTTTTAGGTCTCACAGGCTATTATTGTAAATTTTTCAGCAACTATGGTCGCATAGCGAAGCCCCTCACCCAACTCCTAAAGAAAAATTCATTCTTCTGGAATGAGGAAGCACAACAGGCCTTTAAAGCTCTAAAAAATGCCATGTGTTCCACTCCAGTCTTAGCACTACTTGACTTCACCAAATCTTTTGTCATTGAATGTGATGCTTCGGGTACAAGTATTGGGGCAGTCTTAATGTAGGAAGGGCGACCGTTGGCCTTCACAAGCCAACAACTCAGTGGGAGGAATCTGGGCCAATCTACCTACGAGAAGGAAATGATGTCCATCTTACATGCAGTCGAGACCTGGCGACCTTACTTATTGGGGCGATGTTTCCAAATCCGCATAGATCATCACAGTCTTAAATATTTTTTGGAGCAACGCCTATCCTCCCCACAACAAAATAAATGGCTAGCCAAAATGCTGGGATATGATTATGAGATCATTTACAAGAAAGGGAAAGACAATAGTGTAGCAGATGCATTATCTCGCCAATTTGAGGAGGAAATTACTATGCTAGAAATTTCCCTCCCCATTCCAAAATGGATTGAAGAGGCTCGCAGGGAATGGTTTTCACACCCCGGGCTCTCCCAACTCATTTCTCAATTGCAGGTAGATCCAAATTCCACCAAGGGCTACTCGTGGCAGGATGATATTCTTTGCTACAAGGACAGAGTCGTAATATCACCAACATCCACCCTCAAAAGTCGCATTTTGGCAGAATTGCACTCATCTCCCATTGCAAGACATTCGGGCTTTCAGAAGACGTATGCTCGCACCAGAAGATCATTTTTTTGGACAGGCATGAAAAAGGACATCCTTACTTTCGTAGCAGAATGCGATGTCTGTCAAAGCCACAAAGGGGAAACCGTCAACACACCAGGCACATTACAACCATTGCCCATTCCGGCATCAATTTGGACGGAGGTTTCTATGGATTTCATTACAGGTCTTCCAAAGTCAGGGAACAAGTCAGTCATCATGGTGGTTGTGGACCGACTGTCGAAGTATGCTCATTTCTGCGCCCTACCCCACCCATTTACACCAACTTTGGTTGCTCAATCTTTCATGGATCAGATCTTCAAATTGCATGGCATGCCCACTTCTATTGTGTCCGACCGCGACCCGATCTTCACCAGTAATTTTTGGCAGGAACTCTTCAGAATACAAGGCACTCAACTAAAACTTAGTACTTCCTATCATCCGTAAACAGATGGTCAAACCGAAGCCGTCAACAAATGTCTAGAAACCTACCTTAGGTGTTTCACTTCAGAAAAGCAACACCTTTGGGTACAGTGGCTACCTCTGGTTGAATGGTGGTATAACACCAACTATCATGCCACCACCAAAATGACTCCCTATGAAGTAGTATATGGTCAACTCCCGCCTTCACCTACTTTGTATCTCAAGGGATGCTCAAAAGTACAAGCAGTGGATCAACTCCTACAACACCGCGCAACCATGCTCGCCCATCTTTGAGAGAATCTTCATCAAGCTCAGAACCGCATGAAGCAACAGGTAGACGAGCATCGCTCAGAGCGCCAATTTCAAGAAGGGGATCAGGTCTTTTTACGGCTCCAACCATATAAGCAAACATCACTCAAAGACAAGGGGTGTCAGAAACTCTCTCCCAAATTCTACGGACCATATCAAGTACTTCAGCGCATTGGAGAAGTGGCCTACAAGTTGGCCTTGCCACCTACTGCAAAAATCCATCCAGTTTTCCATGTCTCATGCCTCAAGAAAGTGATTGGGAACAATTGCAGAATTCAGACCAGTCTACCTGAATTGGATGAAGAAGGGTCCATCTGGCTTCAACCCGAACAGGTCCTAGACACACGAGACAAGCAACTGCGTGGCCGCATGATTAATGAAGTCCTTGTCAAATGGAAAGACACCTCTCCGGAAGATGCAACTTGGGAACCAGCCACTATTCTTCAGCAGTTTCCGTAGCTTCAGCCTTGAGGACAAGGCTGGTCTTAAGGGGGAGGGCATGTTAGGGTCCCACCCTAACCCCCTTATTTATGTAATGGGATCACATCATAGTCAAGAGTCAATAAAGCCCATATTAATAATTGTAAGTGGTTAATCCGCAATTAATAACAGAACCACAGTTAGTTGCAAATGGGCCGTAGTATTAGATAGATGGTATTAATAAAACCCACGGTATTGGCCCGTGGTATTGCATGTATGAGTCATATATAAAGGATAGAGACTCCCTGCGAGGAGCATCGTGTATTATTTTGTAGTCGAGCTCTGCTCTATTGGAGGTTGCCCCCTCGAAGAGGCAAGTGAACATTACTCTCTGAATAATAAAATCATTGCTATTTTGTGTTTTGGGTATCTTTTCTTCGCATATTCTGTATTTGGGTATCATTTTGCAGGTTAAGAGCATAACAGTCGCACCTCCCTTACTAACAAATTTGTGACGTCATCACAGAAGTACACCAAACAACAATGCCAAGATGATTTCAGAGCCCTTCACGACTGTGAGGCAATTTAATCATGCCAAATAGTAGAAGGCACAACTAATTAGATAGCGCATATGCGACTATCTTCGCGACTGTCATAAAATAAATGATGATGACCCTAAATCAAAGGAAAAGTTTAAAAATTGAGCTGAGAAAAGGCCAGACCTATCACTTATGATAGAGGGAAGACTACGAGGAGTAGTCAAACAAGCCAAAATATGGAAAGTTCTACCCAGAAAGTAAAGGAGACAATAAAAAAGTAATGCAAAATTAAATCAAGAGAAAAAAAACAAAGGGCTTCCCCAGCAGAGTCGCCAACTTGTGATGCAGGAAAGTTCCCTCTGTAGACAGAGGCAACCCCTCTAGCCCTAGAGTGGGTCTAGTCACAACAAAGACAATATCAAAGCAAATTTCCTTAGATAGTTGATTTCATGAAGGCCTACCTTCAAATCCTTGTTTGATGAAGTTATCAATGTTGTTCCAACTCTCGTTCTGCTAATCACTTATGTACCTAAAAACAACATACAGAGAACAACAACGAACATAATAGAATACGACAAAAATTATCTACTTAAAGGGTCAAGGAACTTCAAGATATTAATATGTAATTTGACATAAGATATAAGAAATAAACCATTGATTCGTATTAATATGAACTGAAGTAAAACTTACAACCACGCCTTGACGTTGTAGGTCTCCTTGAAGGGTCCTGTTAGCATGTCTCCATAAGCATTCACTTATGAAGTGTCTCCCAAGAGGATGAATAAATCTCTATCCTAACCAAAAGGAAAAATTATGATTCTAGGACACTCATACAATCAAGACAACTCCACTCAAAACCATCCCAAGCTAAGTTACATAAGAGGCTACTTCCAAACTCTAAAAGCTACCAAATTCAAATTCCACTTGCTACTAATTCTTCACTACTAACTTGAACTTAGCCATGAAGGAGATATTTATAAGAGGAGGAGCCTCCGTAAGAGATGGGAGAAAGAGCTTATCCCTTTGGGAGGTTGCACAAAGGGTAGAACAACCATCCCAAAGGAGGGAGACGAGCTCATCTGATCCAACAACAAACCCCAGGACTGCTCAATGATAATTTGTTAAAAAAAACTCGCCAAAAATAGATCGTCACGAGTGAAACACAGAGACAGAGGGATGAAGTCGTTAGGTTTAGTTCAATATTGGCCATCTTTGTGGGTGGTATAACTGATGACCCATGACGACCCAAAAACATAGGTAAAAAAGGGCCTACTCCAGGAGTAATGAACTAAGGTATTCTTCCTGAGATGACATGGATGACACTGACACATATTTTGCAACATGACACAAAGCATATGTCAATAGCACGGATCAACAGTGTCTGGGATCAGGGAACGCAGGGTCGATGACAAAATACTATGTAACAACTAGATTGGAAGATAAGCACCATATCATGAGTGCAAGTGAATACATTTTTTTTGCAAGTTGTGGTGGGATTAATACTTCTATCTTTGATGCATGATACCATTACAAAAATATTTTGTTTTATTGGTGGAGTAGAGGAGCATGTTACGTGAGGGAAATCCTTTATCATGCAAAAGCGTTTTTATCTCTTTTAGTAGAGTAGAAGAAATTGTCATAAGAGTTTGTACATATATGGTTGGAGTAAGTGGTGAATTACAACTAGAGTGTAAAAGAATTCATGGAGAAACTCTTTACAATGACCACATAAAGAAAAAATGTTGTATTGTTGCTTGTCATGTGAAGTAAATATATCTCCAAGTATTTTCCTTGGGAAGCTCTGAGTATTTGAAGTCTCATTCAAGACCCAATATACAACTTTTAGCCGCGTGGAAAATCTTGTGGTAGAGAATGTTGATTTTGCAGAGCCTATATGCCTATGTGAGTGGAGCGGGTGTTTGAACTCTAGAGTTTATGTGGATCGTCATGTAGTGTACATTGTGTGCATCAACATTTTGTATTAATGTTCTTAGGAGAAATGTTGTAGATTGAAGGTACATAGTGATTATGCATTGCATTAAATGTGTTGAGCCTGCGTTGAAGCATGCTAGAGTAATGGATTGTGGAACATAGGTGTTTTAAGAAGACCATATGAAGGCTAATCTTCGAAGAATGGATTCCAATTTTGGATGGTACCACTTCAGGTGGTGACCTGTTTTTATTTTCCTACATGGAAGGGTTTTCCATGTTTGAAAACTAATTATTTGACAGCTCTAGAAAAATAAACATAAAATTGATAAGAATAGAATCAACTACATTAAGTTGCTTGTTTCTTTAGACTACAGATCTATGATAAGAAAGTGTAGGTCTACCAGGAAACTTTCATGAGAAAAATGAGTTGAATTATTAGGAGGCATAGTTGAATTTTGATTGCATGGAAGGATTTTTCTACTTTGGGAGTAGAAACTTGTGAAAGGCAGTAAATTCTGCAACATAAAATTTGAGATAGACAAGAAACAGTTCCACTAGTGAGGATGGTAGAACTGTAAGAAGTGAAGATAAAATATAGTATAATAATAGGAGATCTAATTTTTTTTTAAATTGCCATTGTTAATGTTAATTTGTAGTAGCAAGTAAGAGGTTTGTGGAAAAATAAACTTATAATAGAGAGCTCGAATTAATAATTCCAAGTGAGGTTTGAAGGAGAGAGAACAAGGAAAGTTCTTGAGAGAAGTGTAGAATCCTAGAGCAGAAAAAACTTAGAGAGAAGGTTTTAGAGGGGACCTTAAAGTTACCAAAATTCCAGGTTAAGAGGAGGAAACTTGGTGAGGTACTTGTAGTAAGGTGAAACATACTTGCTATTGCAGAGGCTTAGTGGAAAAGGATAATTTCACATAAGATAAAGATACACTGACTATCACAAATCATAACAAAGGTTCAGGTGAAAGCCACAACAAAAGGAAAGAATATATCAATGAAAAAGACATCAAGAAGAAGATGAGTGATGAAGAGTTTAATAGGGAACTCACTGAAATGATAAAACGGATAAATGTGCTTATGAATATGCTACAACAATATGTTGAATACTAGAGATGTAGATGGGTGTTACGGTAAAAGGTGAAGTGACACAAATTACAGGTCAAGTGACACAAGTTATAGGTGAAGCTGAAACAAAGGCTAAGTAGTCAACAAATGAGTGAAGAACTCAAGGCTATCGAGATCAATGTGTGCATTTGTGAACTAGAAAAATGACCATTTCTTGGTGAGAATTAAGATGAGGGACTTTATACAAGTCTCATGAACTACTTGGACAATTCATATCAACATGTGGATGTGTTGATAGAGGTGATAAAGGAGGTTGAAAAGGAAAATATTTTTGAAACTGATATTTTGTGTATGGTTGTAGGTTATTTTGTGGATGGTGATGGAAAGTCATCTAGAATTGTCATGAAAGTGAAGGAAGAAAATGAAATGTATTCTCAAGGCATAGAAGGAAAACAAACTCATAATTTCATTATGATAGAGGATGAGGTAGCATTGTCTCATGAAGAAAATTGTGATGAAAACCATACATCAATGATCAAAGAGATTCATGATAGAAAGATAAAGAAACATATTGTTGTATAGGGAAAAGAAGAATTGACTCACGGATATACTCAAAGGATCATAAAGAGGAAGAGAAACATTCAAACTTAATGCTGACAAATTTTAAAGAAGAGTTAAGGATGTTGTGAGAATGGTCGATCAATCCAAGGGTTGGTGGAGAATGCTACATGAAAGTTATAGACATAGAAGGAGTGCTTAAGGCATCATATGAAGATAATAATAAGCATTATGGAGATATAAAACAAGGAATTTTATTTGAAGACAATAATGAAGATTAAGTCAGAATTGATATTCTTGAAGAAGGAAATACTCAAATAGTTGTGGAGTAGCAAGGGAGAAGACATTCAAGTTTATTAAACATATTGGAAAATATGCATGATGATGAAGAGTGTGAGCAGAGAGGTTACAAAGATAATGAAATGACCACTAAGGTAATAAAATATTTTAAATTAGAGACTCAGTTACAAGTAAGTGGTGATGATAAAATGTCCTAGTTAAAGGAAATTCTGGACATTGAATTTGACAGGATGATAATACTGATGATGAAAGTGCATGAGAAATTGCACACTAATGTAAGAAGGGTAGTCAACCATAGAAGAAAAATGAATGTACAAGAGTATATCAAAAGTAAAAGTGGATAACTACAACATAAAGTTTATAAACCTAGAAGGTTGAAGAAGACAATGACAACGAAACTAGAAAGTCATGATTTTTTTCTACTTTTGGAGTCTAATGCATGAGCATTAAATCTTCCCAAATCCATCGATGTTTTTAAAGAAAATCTCCAAAGGGTCTTCAACATTGAAAAATAATTTTAACTCCTTATTTTTAAATAATCATACTTTTTATTATTATTATAGGAAGTGTGAGTCGTAGGTTTAAACAATTTGTGGATAGGGAAGATTTTGTCAATAAGGCAAAATCAAGTATACCTTGAAAAGCATGAGAGATTTAGGGAATAAATCAGGGACTGTTTTAGGGATCTAGAAAAAGTTACTTTTCTTCTAGATTTGCATTTAATCATTGTAAGCCTAAGGGAAAAGATAATGGCCAAATGCATGTAAAATCAGGCCAAGAGAGAGGAATGAGTGTTTCTGAATATTTATATGTACAATATTTGTTGAATGAAAGTGATTGAAAGCATCCATATGTTAATGATTGTCTCTGTGTATGAATGAATGAAGAATGCCAACATATTTGTGTAAACTAAAATTAAAAGTGAGAGGAAAAATTTTGTGAATGTATGTTTGCTTTGCAGGATATATAGGATAAATCTTTGTATAAGCAAAGTGGGAGTGAATTTAAATCAAAGAATTCGAGGAATGCTTTCTATATGATTAAATCATGTAGTATGCATATCAGATATTGTTGATGAATACCTCTAAATGAATGGGTGCTTGAATTGATTGTGCCTGATCTGAAAATTATATGTGTGGTCTCTGTATTGTTAATCTTAAATGCAGGGTTTTGATACTAGAGAAATAAATTCCAGTAATTAGTGGCTTCAGGGATTTGTTAGTCTTGTAGAGGGGATCAAATGCTTGGGTAATTTCTAAATGGGCATAATTGTAGGAATATTACATTCTTGTATAGGGTTTTGTATTTATTGTACATTCCAAGAGATAGTGGAAACACATATTGAGACTGGGTGTAGTAATAAACACAATACTAATAAGAGAAAACATGTGTGGAATTGTGGAATGTGATGTGAATTGCATTTGTAGTGCATTGAAGATCAGATGTGGAGTCATTTTTGATTAACTGAGTAGTGCGATATCAGAAGTGGGTGATATCTCTAATGTTTACTGACCTGCACATGGAGGACCCTATGATCATGATAGAATAAATGAGGATAGACTCGAAAAGTTGAACTTATAGGAAAATGATAATTTTCCTACATCAAGATACATTCCTAACTTCATGATAAGCATGAAAGGAAATACACATCTCCTTTGCACCTTAAATTAAAATAGCAAATCTCTCTCTCTCTCTCTCTCTGACTTATGGATGAAATAACATTTTTCATCTAAATTTAACGATAAAATTTCAAACAACAGTATATGATTTTTTGTTATTATTAAAAATAAATTTTTGAATGCACAAATGGACTTAACACCATGAAAAACCATTGGGGCACTAGAATTCTATAGATTAAACAACTTAAACTCAAGTTTTAAAAAATCTTTGCCAAATTTTGGTTAAAATTAACCAAAGAAAATGTCATGAAAAGGGCTATTTCATATATAGGTTAGACTATATATATATATATATATATATATATATATATATATATATATATATATATATATATATATATATATATATGAATTTGGATGAGCCATGACTTCAAAATAGATAATTATTATTTCTATGCCTTGAGTGGGTCGAAAAATTAAGGACATGTTCTTTCTTGAAAGAGGTGATAAGTTCAAATTCAAAGTGGGGGAAAGTTTGTACACTTTTGTAGACTTTAGAAATCAAATTGCTACATAGATCCACATATGGATTCCATATTAAGAATTGAATAAACCGTTATGGATCCATCTTAACATGGGGTTAAGATGGATCTACACACACAAACACCATGTATCAAGTCCATATTAAGCATAAAAATTGTACACTTATGTAGACTTTAACAATCAAATTGTTGCATAGAGCCACATATGGATTCCATATGAAGAATTGAATAAATCATCATAGGTCCCTCTTAACAAAGGGTTAAGATGGATCTTCACACACACACACACACCATATATCAATTCCCGATTTATTTATATGTTATACACACACTTGACACTAAATTATTTTACTTCACATGGGCATTGAAATATTTTATAAGTTTTCTTATTTTTAAAGTATTTTGAAATCAATTACATATGTCATTCATTTTTAGAAACAAACTAATAAAAGGTTTTAACCATATTTTTTTTTTTACTTTTAAATTTCTTTATGTACTATACATATTGTTGACATTGAAATATTTTACTGAAAATGACTACCAAAGTATTTTATTTGTGTCCACATTATCCATATTATTTTTTTCCTTTTATTGATCTATTTTTAAATACATAATAAATACGTAATTCTTTCACATTGGAAAGTAAAAGACATATATCCATAGAATATATATATATATATATATATATATATATATATATATATATATATATATATATATGATTACATGTAAACTCCATATTAAACATTAAAAAAACTAAATATCTTCCTAGTGCCTTTAATTGGAAGGAACTTGAAACAAGAAATTTATAAAAATATTGCACTTTATTATTATTATTTTTTAAATGCCACATATAAAATCCATGTTAATAATTTAATAAATTACACTTCTACTTCATACTGCAAAGAAGTAGTAAGTAATTGAAAAATCTGTGTGTGTGTGTGTGTGTATTATGTGTGTATGTCGATATAAATTATTTTATTTATGGCCAATATTAAAATAATTTTGTTTTACTATCTCTTTCTATATAGATATATACTAGCAATTGCACCACATGTTGCAAAGTGACCTGCAACATCTGGAACAAAAATCATGGATGTGGTTAATAGTCAAAACCTTTAACAATTTGAAACATTGTGAAAGAATACAAAAAATTAAGAACTACGTTTCTCTACTGTATACATCAAATACAAAACAAAAGGGGAAAATACAAAAAAATAGTAAATTGGAACCAAAATGCATATGGGCCAACTATATTGCAGTCTGTACCATGTTGTCCTAACATTGGAATCTGAGTTTTTGCAATATTTCAATTTCCATCCTCAATTGAGAGCAGAGGTAGCATAAGAAAATTCAATTCCTGTTAACCCAACTTATAACATATGATATAATTTAAGAGTAAAAGCCGAAACCAATTATCCTAAATAAAGAAATTCATAAATTTATGAAATGACTTTCAATATCTCAAATTCCATTGACATTGTTGGATACCACTATTCCCAAAAACAAAAACATAGATTTTTTCTAATATAACAATCCAGTTTGAGCATCTAGTTTGGGCTCATTATGCACAATTGACGAACTCAATTGGGGAAAAGGTGAAAATTGTTAGGGATGACCTAGTGGTGACAAATCCGAAGGGTTTTACTTTGACACCTGCTTGCAATTTAATCATTGAGAGTTTTATTGGCCCAACCCATTTGTCAGATTTATACTTGGAGTTGCATGCCTTTGGTTGGAATCAATTTTTGGCACAGATAGAAATCACATGTACTGGAGATTGACTCTTATTCTGTATATTGGTTCTGATGTGACATATAATGTCTAATACATTTTTTTACAACATGTTGCAAGTGAACCAAATTGATTCTGTTACTGAAAGTATTGAAGCAGTAAAAATGTCCAAACATGTTGGATGGGGAGTGATGACAAGCCATTGCAGATATTGACTTAGTGATCTTTTTTCTAAATAAGTTTCTTTTCCTCCTTTTTCTTGCAACTTTTAGGTCATATGTGAGATTGAATGTAATTTTTAATAATTCTCTCATTGTGTGTATACAATGGTGAAACAAAAGACACCTTTTATTTATTGCTCTTAAAGTGTCATAGAATAATATAAAACCAAATAAGAAATCCCATACAGACTTGATAATCCAAGCTAAATCCAAACGATCTATGAGAAAAATGATATGTTATATTATTAAAAGGTGGTAGAATGAAATATTTTATATTGTAGAAAACCAAATAAGATCCCATATCAGGATAATAATCCAAGCTAAATCTAGATTATCTTTGGAACCAACAATTTTAGGTTAGTAGAATGGAATATTTAGAAGGCCTCTCTAAAAATTAGAGATGTATTATTCATTTTGTAAGATATTCCTAAATCCAAAAGATTGGCATCACAACATTAAGGATTTCAACATTATTATTATTATTATTATAACCCTTCATTTTAGTAGCGGAAATGCTAGATTTATGATTTTGCTGCACTTGAAAACTAAGATACTTTTTCTTGCAATCTCGAAAACCAATATACTATGTCTTGTAATTAGATATATTTTGTAAAAGTCCAATGCTTATAATGAAAGTGAGATGTACTTAGTGTGTTACCTGATTTATTAATTCATTCTCCACTATGTCATTTTCTTTTTCATGGCTCATCATTAATTTTTGAAATAAAACAAACACAATCAACTAAAGTAAAATTCAAAATTTAAATATCTCATAATAAATTATATTATTGTGAAGAAATACATATTAAATTACACATAATAATCAATAATATTTTTATTTTCTTTTCTCGTTGGTTGGGGCAGTCGGCTGCCACGCTCCCCACCAACGTTCGATCCGGACCACTGCGCAACAGCTTATTTGAAACATTGTGATTGTATATCAGGTTGATGGAGATTGATGTGACATGTATATATTGTAAATTATGTACTCTTGGGCCTAATACAGCTTCTACAAGGGACTAGCCCCCTTTTAAAAAAAAAATATTTTTATTTTCTTTTCACATAGAGAGAAAACCTATTATAATAATCATTATATTATAAAATATAGATGTGATGAATTATTTTTAATTTTAATAATCAACTTTTAAAAACCTAATAAAATAAATTAACCATATCTTTACTTAATTGTACTTAATTTTAAATAAATGTAAATGACATTTTGGCTAATTTTAAATGAATTTATATTCTCCACGAAAAAATTATATCTTGATTTTAATTTAAAATGTGTATGAATTGTTTTTCTTTCCACATGCATCGAAAAAGGAACCAAATATATGTTGATTCATTGTTTAAAAGGAACAAGAGATATGTTGATTCATTGCGATAAAATTATAAAGGTAAGTACAAAGGGAAAAGATACATGTTAGCTAAAATGTCAAGTATCCCAAAAAAAAATCCTCAACCCTTACTAACTCACTTTGTAAATATACATTAGAGACGGTTAACATTAGTCTAAAAAATATAGTTACAGTCATCAAATTTGAAGCGTAATCTCACTCATTTAATTTCTTAAAATTGCCAATTCCACTAAATATTCGAAGGGAAAAAATAAATTAATTAACCTGTAGAAATTACCAATTGGGAAAAAATAAATTAATTAACCTGTAGAAATTACCAATTCCACTAAATTAAAATTTAATTAACTTGTACCTTCAAAAATTTATGCTAGAGTTTGAGTCAGAATAAAACTGTGTAACCAAACCTCCCACTGTTCGTACTACGTGCATATCAGGACACAATGTCCATAGCCAAAACAATTGTGGATACAATATCCCATTCCCCTAAAATGACCCAACATAGTCTTCAGTGTTTGAATGTGCCAAATATAAACCAATAGAGGAGAAAAAGATTTTTGCAAATAGATTCTCAGTCCGTTCAATCCCTATACAAATTCTCAGATGAAACTTTCGATCCTACAACTCTTTTCCTTTTTTTTTCCCGATTGTTTGTATGATAACATCGATCAGATTCTTTGGGTTCTTTTTGAGTTTAAGCGGAGCATGAAATGGAATTGATGGAGTGTTTTGAAGAGGATATGGCGTGAAAAAAGGTTATCCTCAGAAGAATAAATGGTTGGATCTTAGAGTATTTTATCTGTGATTGAGCTCATGCCCACTTGAAAACACGCCTCAATTTTTAACGCTCTGCCACATTCCTAGAAATTTTACTATTGGATTTGAAATGAATGGCGAGAGCAATCCTCCTTCTCAGTCTACTTCTTCCATTATGTGCAGGGACATGGTTGATAATCTAGCCGCAAAAGTTACTTATGTCAATACAGACAATATTCACATAACAGGAGCCGTGATTTTTGAGGTTTATGATAAGGATGTCTTGTTGGTATGTGGAAAGATGCAAATATTGGATAATACCTTTAAATGGATAATGGATTGATGTGCCAGATTGGTGGCTCTTTATTATTTAGTGGATGAAAGACTGAGCGAAGATATTGGAGTGTTTTTGCTTGGGTGAAAGATTGAGAGAAGATATTGGAGTGTTTCTGCTCTTGCCATGGAGGTCTGTGGTGATGGTTATTCTTCGAGGTCTCTTGTTACTTAGACAAAGAAATTTCAATTTGTTTTTTTTTTTTTGAAGAAGTCTCTTTGAGGACGATGCCTTGATACCATTCCAGAAGACAAGAAAACTATGAATCTTTGGAAGAGAATAGAACATAGTGATCACCTGTTTAAGGTGTAGTTTGGCGTTAAATAAGGTGTAGTTTTGGTTTTGTAATTTCTCACCCATTCCATTTCCCAAGTGCATTTTTAGGTTGAATGTGTGTTTTGTTTTTTGCAATTGGAATAGAGGAACTATAGGATGACCTAGCCTCATAAGAAATAGGAACCCAAACTCTTGATTGCAAGTAATGTTCATGTTCGACATCATAGCATTAAGGCATTATATGCTCTGTGCCATCGAATGAATTCTCTGAGCTTAACATTGTAACCAATGATCATAATTTAGAATTTCGGCTGGTTAGTCTAAAAGATAGTACACAACTCTATGCTTATTAACTACCCATGTTATCACTGTGATGTTTTCCGAGGACATTCACCAATATTTTCATGAAGGTCTATCCATTGTGTAGCAGTTCAAATGACTTGGCATACTCTCCAAATGACCCTCTCCAAAAGGATCCAAGAAAACAACTCCATAGTGGCTGGGGGAGTAAACATTAGAAGTCCATTACTATGCCTTTACATGGTCAGAAGAGGGTACAGACCACCGTGCCAAATATATCCAACGCAGCTGCTCCAGGGGCTGGGGTAGCTCATTGGTGAATGGAAAAAAACCATTACTCTGTTAATGCCTTGTCCTTAATTAATAAATGCACCCTCACGTGCTCAATGGAATTTGACGTCGCCTTTTGATGTTTGTTAGGAATGCTATTGATCTATGTTATTAAGGGCCCATCTAATAAGATGTGTGTATATGCATGGTACACCAGTGTGATGAAAACATGGATTAAATGTTAAAAACCTATTATTTTATCTCTACATGGCTTGAAGAGAGGGTGTGCCTTATCATATAAGGGTGTTGGGATGACCGGTGAAAGGAAAAGTGCATTACTTTGCCACTGCCTTGTTGTTGTCCAGTAAAGTTAACTCAACTCCTTGCATGTCCGAAGGAATTTCAGGTCTTGTTGGATATTTGTTTAGAAAGCTTGAGATGATTGATCTAGGTTATTAAGAGCAAATTTATTAATATTTATTTGGAAACTTTCAGCTATTTTATTTTTTCAAGTTAAGTTGTGCCTAGGTAGGGGCCTGTAAGGACCTGCGGTCCTTGGCACGTCCGCCCGAAGTGCGACCGCGGTAGGCAAGGTGCGCGCGCGGTGTAACGGTGAACAAGCGATGTGTGACTATGCGACGAAGTATGCGAGCCTTGGAGATGCAACGATATTATGCGACGTTATGGAGGTGGCGTGGTATATACATATGCATAGGAGCATGGAACGACTTGGTTTGAGGCCGACCACACTTGGAAATGAAGGCCGACTTCAATGAAGGGCTTTTACAATGAAGTGTGGGTATTGGGGGGTTGGCTGGGCAAGCCACCACCCCACCTTACGATAGGTATAAGTTGGAGATGCGTGGAGGCATTTCACCATTCAACGATCACTTCATATCTTCGCACAAGAGTTGGAGTGCGCAGTCTAGTGCGCAGAAACAAGAGGAGTAAAGGCACACTTCTCGTGCGCCGATTCTTGGTTTAGCTGCACGATGGAGAGTCGCACTTGGTGTTGGGTGAAGGTGCGCCCGGTGATCGGGTGAGGCGTGCACGGTGAACGTGTGGTGCCCGTTTTGTGCGACGACTTGGCGTGGGTGTCTTGGCGACTCGGGTGAGCGCCCGCCCACCGTGCAAGTGTGCACGAAGGTGAGACGGAGGTTGGAACTAGAGGTCGTAGAGTTGGGTAGGCGGTACTATGTGCTGTGCACACGATTTGGGCGTTTGTCAAGAAGTGACAAGTGGGACTGCGTGTGGGCAGGTATACACGGTTTGGGTGTTTGCGACCAAACGAAGAGCGAACCAGCGAAGACGTGCGACGAGGTGAACGACGGGTTGGAGAGTCGTGCGGCGACCGTGCAGAGGTGCCGACGAGCTGGGCAACCGAGTTTGCCGAAGTTGTGAAAATTTGGCTAAGTGTAAATTTGGGGTTTCCCAAGGACTTAGTCTGTACATTATAAAAGTGAAGATTATATAATATATTGATATTCGAGAAGACCCATATTGCAGGGAGTTGCCCTTCCCTTTATACTGTTGTGCATTTCTCTTGGTTAATGCTGTTGATAATGAATGTGTATGGGTGTTCATTGGTATAAAGGCACATTAATAATACTTGGTAACGAAAACAAACTAAGTATGGAAGAAGTTAGGCGTAGTCCACGAACATAAGTATTGGTGAAAAGAAAGCGTTCGGTGGTGCCGCACCTCGCTATAAGCGGTTGAAAGACTACCGCAGGTGTAGGGGCGTGACAGGTGGTATCAGAGCTCAGTTGGAGTTGTTGAGCAGGATTGCTCGTGACAGTGGAAGCAGGTTTATCAGAGGTGAAGCCTAGTGCTTGGACCAAGCTGAACGACAAAGCATGGCAAGTTTGGGAGAATGCGAAGGGAAGCTCTTTCTTACCTTATACAGGTTGAAGAGGTTGAAAGAAGAAAATCCCTGGATTCAAGAGAAGCTTGAAGTCTTGGAAAAGAATGTGGAAGAAGAGCTTCTTCAACTTGGTTGGACAACAGAGCAAGATGAAGTTGCAGATTGTGCTGGCTGGGAAGAGGAAGCCGTGATGATTGAGGATGTTGCAGACATGACCATGATGGAGGATGAACTTGAGGATGATCAAGTTGGACCAGGATCGTGCAGTTTGCAGACATGTATGAATGAGGGTACTCTCATGAAGGAACCTCATGATGATGAAGTAATTATTGATACTTGTGTTTCATTTGAGCATTTGGTAGATGGACCGCATGCAGGGCAGGGCAAAGTCAGTTTGCCGATGCTAGGGAGCATCTTACCAATGGATGTTTATGATGAGACCTTGTATGGAGAAGCCAAGATTGTTTATTGTTGCAGGACTTGTTGGGGTTGTTTGTGGCCTTATGGTAGAAGGTACAAAGGCCCGTGACAAGGGTGGAACTTGATGATCGTTGTGGATGAATGGGTCATGCTTTAGCCACATGACTAATTGCCCGGCATGACTCATGGACAGATTGGAGGGCACACCCTTGGGTGGACTTCTCATGGCCGAGACCAAGAGATAGTCTTGGTGGAACCTTTGGTGGAGGAGCTATGATGGAGAGACTCATGTGATGCTGATATGGTTGGGTGACCGAGTTCACTAGACCAAAGATTGCAGCTTGGATGAGGATGACCGATTGTTGTGATGAGTCTACTTGGTTGGACTACATGGGCAACTTAGTCATGGACATCAGGTTGGAGACATGGAGCATGGCAGTCTTATGCAGGGACATTATGCAGGAGCACTTGTAGAGGTGTCACTTATGGGCATCCAATGAGGAGTGCCAAAGCAGGGATGTTGTGCAGATGGATTTGCTAATGTGACAGGGAGACTTATTACTTATGAGCCGATGGAGAGGTTGTACACTCTTGTGCAACAAGACCATGGACTTGGATGGAGTTGTGAGCAGATTATGGGGCATTCCTACTACATGGAGGGCTGAGGCATCTTGCAGAGACCTTTGGGCCGAGACTTGTATGCTTGCTGGATGTTGGTTGGGGATGACTTATGGAGCTCATGATGACATGAGATTGTTGTGACTTTTAGGGACTTCATACATGGTGGACTTAGAGGATTGATGCATTGAGGAGCTGAGGTCAGAGACTTTGATGCAGGATGGGATGCATACTTTCAAAGTACATGTATGGGCATGGCTTGGAAGAGTGACTTGATGTAGAGGATCGATATGAGACACTTTGGAGTGATGGAGTTACGATGATGATGATGCCTTGGTGGCAACACTTGGGCATGAGTTGAGCCGAGACTCAACTATCTTTTACACATGGGAGTTGATTGATCTATGATCATGGGCAGCACATGGATAGATGAGACAAGTAGATACTTGTTTCTATGGCAGACTTGAGGATGACACATTGCAGATATGATGGAGGTAGCTTCATGGAATTGAATGTGGCACACCGAGAGTTGGAGATTGATGAGATTATCTCTTCATATGGAGGAGATACACATATGGATGATGTTGGGATAGATGTGGTTGATTTCATGTAGCACATTGACACCAAACATCATGGAAAACATGTTGCAGATGAGATGAGGACTACTTCATGGACCTGAGCATGGCTTACACTTATATGGAGATGGATTCTTGATCGAGTTGAGGATGTGGTAGGATGTTTTGAGAAACGATTGATGATGACATGTGGATGTTCACTCTCATGGTTTGAGCGTGATAGTTGGACTAGCTACCCAACTAGTTTAGACATGGGAGCATGTAGTGTGCAGAGATGTGTTGGCATTATGTTGGAGTATCATGGCAACAGTTCACATGATGACACATGATGAGGTCGACAGGGGATGTTGCAGTGGGCATGTAGTTTGGATGGAGGGACCAGCGTTCCATGGTGGAGCAGCATGTGAAGATTGTGACAGGGTGATCGATGATCATGGATTGAGATGATCTCTGATGGATGACATACCGATGAGGTGGATACCTTGGTATGGTTATCTTGGTGACAGATGGTTGCCGAGGCAAGACATGATGGATACGGTGGTTCTACATATGTTGTAGAGATGGTTGCAGTATGTGGAGGAGTTGACATCATGGATGATCTTGGTGGATGGTTACTAGGATGGTATGTTGTCGAGGACGATAATGACTTTAGGTGGAGGAGGATGTAAGGACCTACGGTCCTTGGTGCGTTCGCCCGAAGTGCGACCGCGGTAGGCAAGGTGCACGCGCGGTGTAACAGCGAACAAGCGATGTGCGACTATGCGACGAAGTATGTGAGCCTTGGAGATGCAACGATATTATGCGACGTTATGGAGGTGGCGTGGTATATACATATGCATAGGAGCATGGAACGACTTGGTTTGAGGCCGACCACACTTGGAATGAAGGCCGACTTCAATGAAAGGCTTTTACGATGAAGTGTGGGTATTGGGTGGTCGGCTGGGCAAGCCACCACCCCACCTTACGATAGGTATAAGTTGGGAAATGCGTGGAGGCATTTCACCATTCAACGATCACTTCACATCTTCGCACAAGAGTTGGAGTGCGCAGTCTAGTGCGCAGAAACAAGAGGAGTAAAGGCGCACTTCTCGTGCGCTGATTCTTGGTTTAGCCGCACGATGGAGAGTCGCACTTGGTGTTGGGTGAAGGTGCGCCTGGTGATCGGGTGAGGCGTGCACGGTGAATGTGTGGTGCCCGTTTTGTGCGACGACTTGGCGTGGGTGTCTTGGCGACTTGGGTGAGCGCCCGCCCACTGTGCAAGTGTGCACGAAGGTGAGACGGAGGTTGGAATCGGAGGTCGTAGAGTTGGGTAGGTGGTACTACGTGCTGTGCACATGATTTGGGCGTTTGTCAAGAAGTGACAAGCGGGATTGCGTGTGGGTAGGTATACATGGTTTGGGCGTTTGCGTTCAAATGAAGAGCGAACCAGCGAAGACATGCGACGAGGTGAACGATGGGTTGGAGAGTTGTGCGGCGACCGTGCGGAGGTGCCGATGAGCTGGGCAACCGATTTTGCCGAAGTTGTGAAAATTTAGCTAAGTGTAAATTTGGGGTTTCCCAAGGACTTAGTCTGTACATTGTAAAAGTGAAGATTATATAATATATTGATATTCGGGCAGACCCATATTGCAGGGAGCTGCCCCTCCCTTTATACTGTTGTGCATTTCTCTTGGTTAATGCTGTTGATAATGAATGTGTATGGGTGTTCATTGGTATAAAGGCACATTAATAATACTTGGTAACAAAAATAAACTAAGTATGGAAGAAGTTAGGCGTAGTCCACGAACATAAGTATTGGTGAAAAGAAAGCGTTTGGTGGTGCCGTACCTCGCTATAAGAGGTTGAAAGACTACCGCAAGTGTAGGGGCGTGACAAGGCCAGTCTCATTGTTGGATAAAAAAATGATTGTGAGATGTTGTCACTGGAATTGTGTGACACTTCTTGGAACAGTGGCCCTAAAAAATCCTTGAAGTTTAGTTTCATATATGCAGGATACATCAGTAACAAGCATGGTTCTATTGCAATAGCAAATAGAATCATTACATCAAATATCTTTTAACATCAAATAATATTTTATTTATTTTAAATGTAAACATTTAAACTTTGGTCTTTTCCTACGTATGCCCTCTTATAATAAAAAAATTCAAAAGAATACGCCATGCCTAAGAACCTGAAATGACTTATATAAAAACAAAAAAAAATAAAAATAAGATTCAACTGAATCTAATTTAGAATATTAATTATATATATTCTTTAGTCATTGGTCTAATCATGTTCACCCATTGATAGGGTCTGCTCATGTTCTGGACTGCGCAGTGAAAAACTTTAGACGTTAACTAGAAGGATTTATTTTGTAACTCTCCCTGACTTGATAAGAAGATCGCATAATTGCATTTGTTGTGATCTCAAATATTGTCCAACACGTTTGTGTTTTCACTTTCAACATCCCTCTCAATAGATAAATGTTGAATATTCTAGAACAATGCATTTATCAAAATTGTTTATCATGGTATGCCTAACTCCCTAACTCTATATGTTGTATATTTTTGCAAACTAAGTTGTTAGAAAAAAATTGCCATACACACTGAATTTTTGTCATGCTTCTTCATAAAACATATTTTTTTCTTGTGAATCATATATGACTCGAATGTGATGGCGAATCCAAGTATTTTTTTTCCCTGTTGTGCTTATCTTGGATACTTTATATGCACTACCTTCACAAATAGTAAGGGTTAACCTTGATTTGTATTGGGTTCATGAGGAATTTTATTTTCCAATTCCCAATCAGGCTTCTAACTGTCAAATCAATGCAGATAATTATTTTCGAATTGCTAAGGAGTGATCAACATTCAAGTCTCAAATCCAACATCCACATATTTTTGGCAAATGATTCATGATGGATCCTTCTTTATAATTTTTATTTTGTCAGCCTTCTTTAGAGTTCTTTGTTATTCTTAAATTTCTTATCTTGTTGTGAAAACATGATCTAAGTCCAAATTGCCACTACAAGAAGTGGTGCGGAGGTTGCCACTCTACAACCAGTGATTCTGATTCTACACACAGAATGGAATATTCATATTCCATACTCCATGGATAAGAATATGGACTTCCTTATGGAATGAGCATAGTGCTAAAAGAAATCGGAAAATTTCATAGAAAAATGCGAAACCATAAAATATACATAAATTGAAGAGATATCTTTGTCTACATATTTGATGATGTTTACCAAAGATTCATTTTACGGGAACAAGACTATTGCAATTTTTTTTCGATGTTCATAACTTGACTTTCACAAATCATTAGAGGTGAACTCAACATCGTATAATTCTGCATTATCAACATGTCAAAATAATTTTCTCTAAACAATAAATAGATGGGAAATCAGTAATCTCAATTATACTGAAAAGAATACTTATCTTACTTCATTAATCAATCTCTTTAACGTATACGTGGAGTCATCAACCCTGATTATCAAATATAACCTTCCCACTTCTGGTTGCATTTTTAGGTTTTTTTTCTATCAACACTGCACATGTAAAGAAACAAAACTCATATGCCCCTCAAGCTTTTCAAATGATGGCTGAGGCCATCCGGGAACAAATTGTATTTGACTATCAAATTGAATTGCATCCGGGAACAAATTGTATTTGACTATCAAATTGAATTGTAACTAATTGATATCTATTTTGAATCTGATGGCATACACTATTTCAGTCATCTAACACTAAAATCAATGGTCAACGATCGCAGTTGTTCTTTGGGGAAGGCCTTAAGGGGTAATGAATTGGAAATGAAAGGTATTTTATAACATGTATATTCAAATATTCTGTTTAATGTAGATATTAATTTTCTTTTTAAATAAAGGAATTACACATCTTCCTCTAAAAAGTGATAACGTAAGACATTTTTTACTCTCTCTATCTCTCTCTCTCTCTCTCTATATATATATATATAATTAAAGCGACCATTGAATTATTTTATTTATGGTTGACATTGAATATATATATATATATATATATATTCGATATTCTTTTTTTTAGTAATATTTTTTATTTTATTTTATTTTATTTTTTATTATTTATTTTATTTTATTTTTTTATTATTTATTTTTTAGTATTTATTTATTTATTTTTTATTTTTTATTTTTTATATTTATATTTATATTTTTATATTTTATATTTTATTTATTTATTTATTTATTTTTTTCCAATTTGTTAATATAAGTATTTTTTTATTTTTATTTTTTATTTTTTAGTTTGTTAATATAAGTATTTTTTATTTATTTATTTATTTCAGTTTGTTAATATAAGTATTGTTTTATTATTTCTCCTCCATACTAGGTTGTAATTACACATCTCCCTCATACTGTAAAATGAAAATATAAGAAATTTACTTTCATTTAATGTATATATCTATATATAGTTGGTATAAAATAATATTATTTGATATGGACATTTAAATAGCTTGTTTATGACTCAGTGAAATAAATGCCACCATATATTCTTCCGCAGTTACTACCTCGGCTATTTTTAACTGCTTACTAAAATTAGATAAATCTTAAAGACTAGATTACCTGCCAAGTATCAATTGATATTGAGACTTCAAGATATCCTGCATTCTATGATTCTTCCATCTCTGCTTCTTGGTTGTAATTCCTTTAATTTGGCTCCAAATCCTCTATCTATTCTGAATCTTCATGTTTTGATCTATCCCTACATTCTTAATTTCCCTTGCCTAAAATTCTTCCTAGGATTCTCTTTCCCTATCTCTTTGCTATTCCTCTATCACCAAATATTGTTGGCCTTATCTCTTCTTAATAGCTTGTCATTGTCTCTCTCTGTCTTCCACAAGCAGTTTAATCAAATCTCTTAAATAGCTACCATTTCTCTCTAGTCTCCTCTTTTATCTCTTAATTCCCGAATTCCATCGCTTTTCTCAGATGCCACTTGATGCAACCAACTTCATTATTCTTATCATTTATCGAGGTTGTTCCTTAACCTCTAGTCTAACCTCATAGGATGTGCCTCCTTCAGACTCAAAAAAATCTAACTCTTGTTTTCTATAGCCCCTCATAGGGCCTTAACACACATGACTATGGACTCAGGACTAGGTACTCTTGTTGCACAATAAATGACCACAAGTAGGTGAACTAATCCATAACCCAAACATGGTGTAAGTCTCTATTGATGTGGGACCTCCATTCAATGGTTGTGATCCATAGGTAAAAGTCTATGACAAAGGTGAATTACAAGGGGGGGTTCATCCACACTTGTAGTTGTTTCTCAAGGTTCCCTTCTATAAATCAAAAAATGGTGATTTGGTGGACGAAATCAACGATTTTCATTGATTGTTTGGGGGGCCTCCCCATATGACATAACCGAGAGGTGGGGGGGTCAACACTCACAATTTTTCTTCTCCTCCAAAACTTTGACCTCAAACAAAAAATTTGTTGCAAACTAATGGGATTTTGTTCCTCAAACTTTCTAATAGTATCCCCGTTATGCCATTCTCTGCTCTTCGGTTAGGGTTTGATCATAGTGTCTCCCCATTTCATGTTCAAACTTTGAATGTTGGGTTTTCCCTACACACTCAAACGTATGTCAATTCATTCAACCTCCCATAGATTTTAGTCAATGATACGTTAGTTAAACACAATGCCACCCAACATGCACATAGGACTCAATAATGCATGGTCAATATTGATTTAGGAACACTGATTTCAATTTTTAAATTCCCCCCCCTTGGGCTTGTTATGCCAGATTCTAAACTTGAGAATTTTATCCACGCGAATTATGGTATTCTTCTAGTATTCTACATAGAGACAACTTCCCACCTTATAAAAGGTATCAAAACATGCTGGAGAAGAGAAGATGAACACAAGGAATAATTGGACAAAAACTTAGATTCAATTATAATTCATAAAGATGTATTTACAAAGGATTTACACTATTTCTCTCCTAGTTGTAACGACCCTTTCTCAGGCTACCTCCCTCTACTCTCCTTGAGTTCTACTCTCTAACTATTATTTCTCTAATCTCCAAGGCCTATCCAAACATACTATACACAAACATTTATATAGCTACTAAACATAATATATTTTAACATAATGAAGATTCTTTTGGACATGTGTCTCTACTCCTAAAGCCTTCCTAATGCCTCACCCTAACATTTGTCATTTTTGAAAAGGCCTAATTGGGAAAATATCATATCATTAAAATAACCTCAAAATCTAATAGTCCAGATTCTTTCTACAATTAGGACACATGTAATTACATCAAAATCCCAATATTTGTAATTTATACAAATCACACTAAAGTGAAATTTCTTTCTCTCTAGAAATTTCATAACCCCCTTTTGGGTGTAAGAAAAATGGATTGCCTAGGGTTGATGCCCTAACATCAATAAGTAGAAATAATGGATTTATGTAGGAATCCTATAATGTTTCCATTTTTTTGTAGAACAATTTTATGAAAAAAAGGTAATTAGAAGGGTAGGAAGACAAATCCAAACTAAGAATCCTCCAATTTATTCAAATTAACATTAAATTTTACCTTTACGTTTTTATATAGAGTTCTTTTGAACCAAAGTGCGAACAAGACCAAATAGGTTGTTGAGTGTCCTCTCTAGAAGTAAGATCTTGATATTCCATTCATTCACTAGAATCATGCTACAAGAAGAGTTATCTAGAACACCAATGAAGTTATTTTTCATCCATTTCCTTATGAATTCCATAGTCATGGATTTGTTAGTGAAACAAATCACTAGAGTATAATCCTCCACCCTTTGGATGTGAGGGATTTCCTCTCGAAGATTATAGTCAATACCATATCCTATGATATTGGATTGGGAAATGACCTGTAAAGTGTCCATATCAATCCCACAATGAGACGATTCAAAAGAAAAATGACTTATGTTCTCTCGTAGCAATAAAATAATGGTGCCTAATAAATTGGTGTTGGGTTCAAGGAAAGATCTTGGATCTTCCCCTAGAATCACCTCATAAAATGATTCACTTTCAAAAGGTGGTGAGGATAGGGGGTAAATGGATATTTTTTGCAGCACTCAAATATGTATAAATGGTGGGGTCCTCTAAGTAATCCACCATCTCTTCTTCCATGGCCTAGGTTACCTTGTTCACTTAGTTGCCATAAAAAATAAGGTGGATAGTGAGGTGGAATAACCTCATAATATCCCAACCGCTAGATAAGAAAATGTGCATGTAAATGTAAATATCTAGGTACATAAAGCTCACTGTAAATTTTGTTTTCTCGGGTATCTAACACTAAGGATGGTATTCCTCTAAGGGGGTGGGGTCTATCACAACCATTTTTGGTTCCCCCCTCATGTAAATGATTACTAGTGTAAACGAAATTAATTGTGATAATATATGACAATGTCTAGACTAATAGAGAGATGACATAGATTCAGAGTTGGGAGGAGGATCCACTTGGGAGTGTCCTGAGAAGTAGCCAAAATATTGAATGTTACAATTAAAAAACTCACCCACTTCCTTCTTGTATTGTACAAATAATTATGCTGACGTATGAGCACATAGGAGAAAAGGATGTGCTGGTTTTGTAGGGATGGGGTGATGTTGGTTAACATGCAATTGAAAGGGAATGAGAAAAGAGAGGACACTCTTGTGAAGAAGTATTATTATTCACTCATGCATTTGAGAATTTGGGGAAAATAGTCTTCCACAGATGGGAAGAGTAAGGGAAGATACACTTAGAAGCACATGAAGAACACCCATGCTCAGGGCTATGTTGTAGCGAGAATAACTATGCAACAACAATGTGAGATAGCATTAGAAGAGAATCAATGTATGCTCAGTCTTAGGAGCTAGTTGGGGAGTATTGAACAAGTAGAAACTATGTTGATGAGAAGATGGGGTGGACTATGGATTCCTACATAGTAGGTGGATACGCTGGTAACACTAGAACTTTTCTTTGTTTTCATAGGTGAAGACCCTTGGGTGGACTCTGGAATCCCATGAAAGCTATCAAGTGGAGGTGTAGTGTGCTCTAGGCTCCCGCTAGATTGCAGGTGGAGAAACTATGTGATCTAGATTCCTATAGTCTAATTGAGTGGATGCATCAATATTTGGATCCATGTAAGTGATTGTTGGGTGGATATGTTGTGTACTCTAGGATCCTGCCAGATTGCAAGTGGAGGCACGATGTGCTCTATATTCCCATTTGTCAATCTTGACTAGTGTGCACATCCCTTGAGTGGTTTATTCCTCATGATATGAATCTAGCTAGGGGGTGGTCAGGTGCAAGAAAGGATTGCAATGCAGGTGACCTATGGTTAGGAGGAGAGTTGAAATCCCTTTCTCAATTTCCAGTGATCTAGTGACTATGATAAGTTATTTACCTATGTACCTATGTATATTTATGAAATATTAATGAGGAATGATATGATTCTATGGTAATGGATATATCAATATTTATAATGAGAATGTGTATTCCTATGTGTGTATGAAATGGTTTTTGTAGGACTGTCATGGATATAAGGGATTGTAGATCCCTTTGATTCTAGCGTAATTTTGAATAGAAATATATTTGAATATTCATGTTTGGATATAATATGGGAAACTGATTGTGGTTGCATAAGATTTCCATTAAATATTATGTGTGGATAATTTGAAAAAGTGTAACATAAAGGTTGATGAAGATTTGTATATGATACTATGATGTTTCAATGACTTCCATGGCACTATTGTGGTGTGTGTATGTAGATCCAAATATTTTATATCAGGGTGAAGTAGTAAACTCCATGATTTAGAGCTAATGATTTATGTTGTTGAAGGACATGATGACTTGTTTAGTATGGTGTGAGGCCTTTCTATTCATCTTGGATATATTCTAATATTGTAGCTTTGCATTATAAGTGTTGGGAATGTTCATGTATGTTTGTTGAAGCCTTCAAGGCTTCAAAATTGGCTTGTAGGGAGTAAGCCTGCAATCAAGTCAAGCGAGTGCTTAATAACTTCAAAGGAGAATCATGATAAGCAAAGGAGTTGAGTTAACAAAGCACCACACAAGGGATACAAGGAGGTTACTATGAGAACAAGACATGTTTGACAGAGGTCACATAATGAGAAACTTCTGATAATCTGTTGCTAATTCTATTGTTGTGGCCTGGAGGTGTAATGGGTGGGTATCCCATAGTGGAACTATTTGAACTATAGATAGAGAGCATGATATATGTCATCTCCATCATTAAACAAGCATATCACAATTTTCATAGAGGTCTAGATTATTATGGGACTTGAGATCTAGGCTACAATGTCACTTTCTAGGATTGCAATGTGACTAGGATGACATCACCTTGAAAAAACCAAAGACCATGGGACCTAAAGGTAGAATTTGTGGTGTTATTTTGTAGTGGGTTTTCATAGTGACCGAACCCACAGAATTAACATAGTCACTCAATGAAGAATGCTTCAGTTACTTAACATGAAATTTCACAATGCATTATGGTGGTCAAAGTTGTATGCACTAAAATAGAGAGGTTGCAAACTAACAAAGAGTGCGAGACATCAAATGTCCCATCCTTTGGCATGAGTATTGGTGTCACACTACAAGATTTTGGAATAGAATACACCTAAGAAGAAAGGCATGGGATTGTGGGGGTGTTATGGCATGGTGATGTGGTAGGAACCATGTTGGCCATGGAAGTTGTGGTAGGCCCATGTGGAAAATCTCACTAGTGTGGCAAGGATTAAGGAGCTTGGAATTCAAATGGACATACCTTTCAATCTAGGAGTTAGATTAGGATAAAATTTATATCATTGGAAGTATCTTGTCGAGATGAACATGATGGTGTAGGCCAATGTTAATTTCGGTGAGTTTGGAAAGGTAGGAATTTTATAACCAGTTTCCATGACAAGGTAATGGAGGTTATGTTAGGTCCTTATAATACTAGTGATTCCCCCATTACTATTGTCGTTGTATCCATTATTAATATTTTTGTGCCCCTACTGTCCCCATATTGTTATTATTGTGTCCGATAGAATCCCTCTATTATTATTTTTGTCCCTTTATATTATTATTGTTAGGTCGGCTTGGTTATATTGTGACCCCTTAGACTCCTATATAAAGAAAGGAGGTTTTGTCATTTGAATCATCCAAGAATTGTTCATTTGTGTAATGTAAAGGAGGTTGCCCCCTCGAAGAGGCTGAATTATAAGGTGTTGATCTATCTTTTCTATCTTTTTGTGAGCTGGTTTCATAACATTTGGTATCAGAGCTTTGGATTCTAGGGTTTCACTGCTCCAAACAGGTCATCGTGGAATTTGTGCTATAACTTTTTTCTGCGATGTTTCAGATGCTAAAAAAAAAAACCCCATTTGGGTTGAAATCATTCTGAACCTCGAGTCTAAATTTTAGAGCTTTTCGCACTATATTTGCGGAGATATGATCTGAGGAAGTTGGCCTTTTTGCAGACTCTCGAATTACATTCCAAACAGGTGACCTAGGGAAAATAGTCATAACTTTTGTTTTGAGCATCAGATTGAGCTTTGGTAAGAAGTTACACAAAGATGATGGACTGTAGTTTCTTGTATATATTTTTCAGATCCTAAGGTTAAAACAGTGACATGTGGCACTTCATACAAGTTCGCTCTTCTAGAAAGGTATATAATCAGGTCATCTTGGGAGATTGTGTAGAACTTTTTCTTGGAGAATCTAAATTCGATCAGACTGGTGGAATTGGAAAGAGGACATAGAGGGCTACTGCAGGTCATAATTCCAAAATTGGAAGATCCAAAATTATAGAGATACATCAGATGCAATATCGAGCTCCTACAAACCGAAAAAAAGGTGTGTAGATTTTTTTAAATTTTTGCATAAGCTTGGTTTGAAAAATTAGTTTGAAGGAATTCAAAAGGCATAATGAAGCATTATTATCGCTAATTGATACCTCGAAGAAAGAAAATGGAAACACCCAGTAAGCAACCTGAAAGCTCTAGCATGACTCATGAAGAAGAGGAAGAAATGCAACATGATATATCAAAATTATGAGACCATGTGCAACAAATGCCACTCGCACAAAAATTAACAAAATCTAAGATGGATGGTTTAAACAAATATGTAGAAGCTAAGATGAATGGTTTACAGAAAGGCGTAGAAGCTAAGATGGATGGTTTAAAGAAAGGCATAGAAGCTAAGATGAATGATGTGGAAGCTAAGATGGACGATTTGAAGATAGATTTGAAGACAGATTTGAAGACAGGCATGGAAAATTTGAAGATAGGCATGGAAGATTTGAAGACAGATTTGAAGACATATTTGACAAAGTTTCTACAAGAAATGCTTACTAATGTTGAAATGGTAGTGAAGGAAGCTCATGATGAAAACAAAATAAATGTTAATCATGATTTCATAGACTCTAATGTTAGATCGAAGAACCATCATGTTCCAAAGATTGATATGAGGAAGTTTGATGGCAAGGATTCCGGAACATGGACACTACAGATGGAGCAATTTTTTGATATCCATAATGTGCAAGACACACAAAAGGTATGTATTGCAACTTTATATTTGGAACTAAATTAGTTTATATGGAATCAATGTCTTTGCTCTCATAAACAAATTGTCACTTGGGCAATTTTTACGGAAGAAATGACAACACATTATGAGGATACAAAAAGAAACACTTTTTATAGCCAATTGATAAAACTCAAACAAAAGGGTTCAATGATGGAGCACATTGAGGACTTCGAAAAATTGAACATAAGGGTAAAAGATATTCCAAAGGAGCATAGGATTGATGTGTTCATAGGGACTTTAAGGATAATATCCTACATGAGGTTTGCCTTTGGGAACCTAATTCATTGGAGAAGGCATTCAGGTTAGCAAGAAAAATGGAAAGAAAAATTATGGCAACTAGGAAGCCTACCACTTGCAACTATAAAGATGGAAGTGTTGTTGCCCCTAGCTTTCCACAACCTACAAGGTTGACACCACAATAATTGGAAGAAAAACGAGCAAAAGGGCTTTGTTACAGTTGTGATAGCAAATACACTAAAGGTCATAAGTGTGTTGAGAATAAATTATTCTACATAGATTTTTAAGAGGAGGAAGAAAAGGAACAAGAAATTTCAAAAGAAGAGGATATACTCCAGGAACAAACCCTAGATAAAGAAGAAATGAATCCAACCATATCTTGAAATGCATTGGCTAGAATTACCACTCCTCAAGCTATCAAGATAGAAGGACATATAAAGAAGAAAAGGTAATAGTGTTGATTGATTAAGGAAGTACCCACTATTCATTATAAGATAGCAAAAGAATTGAATTGCTTCTTATATGCAGCACCAAAGTGTCAAGTGATGGTTGCAAGTGGAGGAACCATAAATTTCTCTAGAAAGCGCCATATTATCAAGCTATCCATGGGAGAATACATATTGAATATCCCAATGCCTTCCATTCCAATGGATGGTGCTGATGTTGTACTAGGAGTCCAATGGCTACAATCCTTGGGTACAATAGCTTTTAATTTTCAAGAACTTTTCATGAAATTTTTTGTGCAAGGAAAGGAAGTTGAATTAAGGGGTTTTGCAAGGAAACCAGGAAAGATAATCAGCTCTAACAATATGAAAAAGCTTCTAAAGAAGGAACAACGAGGTGTAATTTCACAATTATGTTCACTAGATGTTTCCACATCGAAATCATCTATTTCTCTAGATCTCCAAAAAGTCTTGGACAATCATTCCAAGGTATTTGAGACTCCCAAAGGTCTCCCACCTATTCGCGATCATGATCACGCTATTCATTTAACTCCAGGAAGTGTTCCTCCAAACATCAGGCCATACAGATATCCCTATACCCAAAAGAGTGAAATTGAACTTATGGTTGCAGAAATGCTAGAGGCTGGTATAATTCAACCTAGTCAAAGTTCTTTCTCTACTCTAGTAGTATTGGTGCACAAGAAGGATGGATCTTGGTGCATGTGTCCAGATTATAGGGAGCTCAAAAAGCTCACTATTAAAGATAAATTTCCCATTCCTGTCATTGATCAATTATTGGATGAATTGCATGGATCAATTTACATTACCAAGTTGGATCTTCATTCAGGATATCATCAAATCAGAATGAAGACTGAAGACATTCCGAAAACAACATTTAAAACCCATGAGGGTCATTATGAATTTTTGGTCATGCCTTTTGGCCTTACCAATGCACCTTTTACAGTTCAAAGTTTGATGAATTCCATTTTCAAACCCTTCCTTAGAAAATTTGTGTTAGTATTTTTTGATGATATACTCATCTACAGCAAGTCTTGGAAGGATCATGTTGAACATGTTGACAGGGTGCTCAAACTATTCAAGGAGAAACAATTATATGCAAAAAGCTCCAAATGTTTCTTTGGAGTACAAGAGGTGGAATATCTGGGTCATATTGTATCTCATGAAGGTGTTAAGGTATACCCTAGAAAAATTAAAGCCATTAAGGAATGGAAAATCCCCACATCCATAAAGCATCTGCGAGGATTTCTCGGGTTGACAGGGTATTATCGCAAGTTTGTTAAGAATTATGGGAGAACAGTAGCACCTCTAACAACATTATTGAAGAAAGATGCATTTTCATGGACTCCAGAAGCAACAAAGGCCTTCAAACATCTTAAAGAGGCAATGTGCCAAGCATCGGTCCTAGCTACACCAGACTTCACAAAAAACCTTTATTATGGAATGTGATGCTTTAGGAAATGGAATTGGTGTTGTTTTAATGCAAAATGAAAGAGCCATTGCTTTTGAAAGTCATCCAATCAAGGGAAAGTATTTACACAAAGCTATTTATGAGAAGGAAATGTTGGCAATACTACATGCACTTAAGAAATGGTGACCCTACCTAATGGGAAGACAATTCAAGGTAAAAATAGATCATGATAGTCTTAAATACTTTTTAGAAGAAAGATTATCCTCTGAAGAGCAACAAAAATGGGTCACAAAGATGTTGGGTTATGACTTTGAAATCATCTACAAAAAAGGGAAGCAAAATGTTGTGGCAGATGCACTCTCAAGAAAGGATGAGGATGTGGAAGCATTATTGTGCGCCATTTCTATTATCCAACCAAATTGGATAAATGAAGCAAGGGAGTAATGTAAGAATGACGAAGAAGTGTGGGCACTTATTCGAAAGTTACAACAAGATTCTAGTACATTTGATACATTTAGCTGGAAAAATGATTTGTTATGGTACAGAGATAGCTTATACCTCTGTAAGAATTCCCAACTCAAACAAAAGATTCTTATGGAATTGCACGCTTCTCCCTTAGGAGGGCACTTAGAATTTTTAAAAACTTACGACAGGGTTAAGAAGGAATTTTTTTGGGATGGCCTTAAATTGGATATTCAAAAGTTTGTGGCAGAATGTCTGGTTTGCCAACAAAACAAAGTTGAAACAATTAAGACCCCAGGTCTATTACAACCTTTATCCATTCCAAGCCAACATTGGGAGGGGGTTTCAATGGATTTTATCGTAGGATTACCCAAGTCTGAAGGAAAGAGTGTCATCATGGTGGTAGTTGACAGACTTACCAAGTATGCACACTTTTATGCATTATCACATCCATTTAAAGCCAATACAGTTTCCACTGCATTTATGGAAACAATTCAAAAGCTACATGGAAACCCAAAGATTATTGTAAGTGACAGAGCTCCCATTTTCACTGGAATTTTTTGGACATAATTATTTTCTTGTCTTGGTACTTAGTTAGCTCATAGCTCATCTTATCATCCTCAATCTGATGGACAAACTAAGATAGTAAACAAATGTTTGGAAGGATATCTTCATTGCTTTGTATATGATAAATAGACACAATGGGTCAAATCGTTGCCTCTGGCTGAATGGGGGTATAACAATTCCTTCCATACTGCAGCAAAAACGACCCCATTTTATGGCACTTTATGGATATCAGCCACCATCCATCACATCATATTTAAGAGAAAATTCTAAGGTTAACCAATTTCTCGAACTCTTAAAGGATAACCTCACATTGGCGCAGAATAGAATGAAACAATAGGCATATCAACATTGAAGCAAAAGAAGTTTTGATGTAGGTGACAGGGTATTCCTATGGTTACAACCATATAAACAAATGTCCCTCAAGCAAGCTAAGGAGGATAATAAATTATCATCAAAGTATTATGGTATGTACAAGGTGTTGTAAAAGATTGGTACTATGGCATACAAATTAGAGCTTCCTCTAGCTTCTCGAGTGCACCCAGTTTTCCATGTTTCATGTTTAAAGAAGGTTATAGGCGACAAGCTCCTAGTTCAAACAATATTGCCATAACTTGACAAGGAAGGAAAAATTATATTGGAACCGGAAGAAGTCAAAGAAACAAGAACTCAACAGCTACGAAATCGATTAGTTTCAGAGTATCTCATCAAGTGGAAGAACTTATCTGCTGAAGATTCCACATGGGAGGATGAGAATTTTATAGAGAAGCATCCAGAACTACTCAAGCATTGAGGACAACACTTTTTTGAAGGAGAGGGGCATGTTAGGTCCCTATAATACTAGTGATTCCTCCATTACTATTGTCGTTGTATCCCTATTAATATTGTTGTGCCCCTATTGTCCCCATATTGTTATTATTGTGCCCGATAGAATCCCTCTATTATTATTTTTGTGCCTTTATATTATTATTGTTAGGTCGGCTTGGTTATATTGTGACCCCTTAGACTCCTATATATAGAAATGAGGTTTTGTCATTTGAATCATCCAAGAATTGTTCATTTGTGTAATGTAAAGGAGGTTGCCCCATTGAAGAGGCTGAATTATAAGGCGTTGATCTATCTTTTCTATCTTTTTGTGATTTGGTTTCATAACATGTTAGGTTAATTAAAACTAGAACCTCCCATTGTCCCAGTGTTATTCTAAGTGGGTGGGAGGGAGCATTATAGTTTAAGAGAAAATGGATTGCCTAAGGTTGGTGCTTCTATATCAGATCCCCCAAGTTGAAAATTTTCATGAAATATTGGTGATGTGCCTTGATTCATGCATCCTCTAGGATGCCATACTTTATGCTATTGATGTCCACATGGTTGTACCATTTTCTCTATTAGTTTCTCCATTTTTCTAAGATGCCATGTTTTGCTTTGTTCCTTCCTTCTTGTTCTGCTAGCGCAATCTTTTTCATCCCACCACATTATCCTATTGTTTGTATCCTCTTATCCATTGATATACCATTTTATAGGTACCTAATTCATCAACCTCCTTAATTCCTCAATCTTGATGTCTATCTCATCTCATTGTTGAACCAAATTACCTAATTACAACAACATTTTAAAAAATTGCATGGCTTCAACTATCAGATGTTCTCTTCCATAACCTTGTTGCTTCCACTCATTATCAACACGTTTTTAAAATATTTTACCCCAAATTTTGTACAAAGAAGGAGGTTACTGCAGTAATCTCCATTCATGTCCTTGACACAATAAAAGACCTATTGTTTGCAGGATGTTTTTTATTTCCCAAAATAGGCTTCTGATCCATATCCCTTTGCTAAAAATGAAATAAATTTTTATTTTCATGAGATAGAATTGTCTCATGTTGCTCATTTTCCCTTCCTTCTGACAACATTTGCTATCTTTCTTCCACAATCCCAATAGTATTTACATCATGCAATTGATTAGAAAAATATTTAGATTCTTTTAGCATCTCATACTTTTCCTGCTCTTTGATTTCATTCTTTATGTAGTCCTATTTTATCTTGGTACCATCCAACTAGTATTCATATTTTAATTCCTTTCCATATTGTGACAACAAGGTGTTCAAACACTGTTCCTTCTCCTTTCTGTAGTTATCCTTGCAATGTAATCCTTCATTCTTGCTTCCTTTTGTAACAATTTTTAGTAATTGTTCTTCTTCACTTTTTGCATGGCTTCTCTTGTTTGTTGTCATGGTTTCCCTTGTCAATTGTTTGCAGGGCTTCCTTCGATTACTCCCAAGAAACAAACTCATTTATCCTTGTTTCAACTTTTGATAAGCAACTCTTATACCTTATTCTTCATTTATGCTACCTCTAGATGAGGTTTCTTATAAGTTCCTTTCTTTTGGTCTTCTTGGAGAAAACCTATATTCTTTTCTTCCTTTTGGACAATTGGTCCATGATTCATCCCACTCAACACATATTGCAAACATTCAACAAAATTTCATCTTGTAAGGGTAAATCCATTATGTTAGCATCTACAACTTTCTCCCTCTCATGTTTATCGATATCCATATTCCCTTTTTCTATCACAAGTTTGTTTCCCTTTCTTTTATTTGTTGAATTATCCTTGATTTATATATTAAATATAATTCTACCTTATTTTCTTTCTTTATGATAGCTTTTAATGGCTATCCTTCATCTTTAGTATGGCTACAACCCAAATTATTCAAATTTGTTGTGATAACAGTACTTGTCAATTGTTTGCAGAGTTAATTCTCAAACTTATATCTACTTTCCTTTGCTTCTAAGAAGTAATTCCTACACCTTTTCCTTTTATTTGGATAATATGTCCAGGTTATTGACCTGTAAATCTTGAATTCACATACATCTAATTAGTTTTAAAATCATGAGGTTATCTATCATCTTTTTCTTCCTTCATCCCCAATTCCTCTCATTGTCTCTGGTCCTTCTTCTAGTTTCCTCTCTGAGACAATGTTCCCTCATATTCTAGTATGGAATATTTTTTATTCTATCCCCCTCTAATGCTTTGGAAAAAAATTCCTTCATTCCCCTCTATTCTCATGACCTATCTAGATGATTGTCCTTATTTTCCATTCTTGTGACTTGCAACTATACACAAAGCATCAATCTTAAAATCATAAAGCCTTCTAGCCCCATTTTCTTCCTCTACCATCACACCTTTTATCAACAACTACTTCCGTTGGTATGGACTCTTCTTTCAATCCATGAGACTCTCAGTCAGTATTTCCTCAACATCTTCCTCACCATTTTATCCATGAAATACTCCCCACTTTGGTTCACAATTGTGAACTTCCTCCTCTCCATACTCAACTGCTCCGCGTTCTTCAATTTTAGATTAAGCACTCAACATGTGCCCTGAATTTTTCCTTAGATTCCTAGCATATAACTGTCTAACATGCCATTAGATCTTATTTTTTAGATCCCATCCACACCTCTGTTCTTCCTTCTTCCCCTCTTGTAGCAACATGTTTATCACATCCAGTATCTCTTTTAACTCAGTCATATCTCTGTCAAACTCATAATTTATCAATTTCCTTCTCATGTTTCCATTCTCTTTGACATATTTCTCTATTCTTTTGTGGCTTTCAGATGAACCCTTAACATGACTATCAATGGGCATCTCCTTATCCTTCTCTATGGGTTTCTCCATGTTGGCTATGAGATGAAAACAAGCCTCCATACATGCCTCACAAGGATTCTCTCCTCTAGCTTGGCCTTTTGGTATCACAAGTTCACCTCCTATAGAACCTCTCAATCTTCCTCTACTTTGGTTATTTCACTCTTCTCACCTCTCGAGAACTTCACTTGTTCTCTACACCTTTCTTTGAGGACTTCCTCTATCCTCTTCAC
Organism: Pinus tabuliformis; assembly: GCA_031772625.1. Lineage (NCBI taxonomy): Eukaryota > Viridiplantae > Streptophyta > Pinopsida > Pinales > Pinaceae > Pinus > Pinus tabuliformis. The sequence goes on from CM062816.1 coordinate 1,443,696,153, forward strand.
TTTCCAATCTCAACTGAAACACCTTCTCTCTCTTTATGTATCCTCTTTGTTGTAAGGGTTCTTTGCTGCAATCCTTAATAACCTCACGTGTTTTTTGTAATATGTCTCCTAACTGTAGTCAGTGCCACCATATATTATTCCACTGTTACTACCTCTTTGATTGTTTACTTCTTGCTAAAATTAAAAGAAACCTTAAAGACTAGATTACTTGCCAATTATCAATCTATATTGAGAGTTAAAGATATATTGCATTCTTTGATTCTTCAATCTATATTTCTTGGTTGGAATTCCTTCAATTTGGCTCCAAATCCTCTATCTCTATTCTGAATCTTCATGTTTCGATCTATCCACACATTCTTACTCAGTTTCCCTTGCTTAAAATTCTTCCCAAGATTCTCTTCCCCTAACTCTTTTCTATTCCTCTATCACCAAATATTGTTGGTCTTCTCTCTCTGTGTCTCTTCTTATTCACAATAAATATTCTTAATATTTTCTCCTTGGTTTTCTCTCTCCTCCACAAGTAGTCTATTCATATCTATTAAATAGCTATAGTTTCTCTCTAGTCACCTCTTTCATCTCTTAATTCCCAAATTCCATCGCTTTTCTATGATACCCCTTGATGCAACTAAATTCATTGTTCTTATCATTTGTCAATTTTTTTACTTGACCTCTAGTCTAACCTCGCAGGATCTCCCTGCTTCAGACTCGCAAACATCTAACTCTTGTTTTCTGTAGTCCCTCATAGGGCCTTAAATCACATGACTGCAGACTCAGGATTAGGTATTCTTGTTCCACAATAAATGGTCACAAGTAGGTGAAACAAACCATAACCCAAACATGGTGTAAGTCTCTATTGATGTGGGACCTTCATTCAATGGTTGTGATCCATAGGTAAAAATCCATGACAAAGGCGAATTGTAGGGGGGGGGGTCATCCACACTTGTAGTTATTGCTCAAGGTTCCCTTTTATAAATAAAAAAATGGTGATTTGGTGGAGAAAATCAACAATTGTCATTGAATGTTGGGGGGGGGGGGGGGGGGGATCCCCATGTGACATAACCAAAGAGGTGGGAGGGGTCAACACTCACAAATTTTCTCCTCCTTCAGCAATTTGACCTCAAACAATAATTTTTTTGCAAAGTAATGAGGATTTATTTCTCAAACTTTCCAATAGTATCCCCATTATGCCATTCTTGGCTCTTTGTTTTGGGTTAGAGCACAATATCTCCCCATTTCACGTTCAAACTTTGAATGTTGGTTTCTCCATACACACTCAAACTTATGTCAATTCATTCAACCTCCCATAGGTTTTAGTCAATGATACAATTTTTAAACAAAATTCCACCCAATATTCACATAGGACTCAATCATTCATGGTCAATATTGATTTAGACACATCGAGTTCAATATTTAAATTCCTCCCCCTTGGGCTTTTTATGCCAGATGTTGAACTTGAGAATTTTATCCAGGTGGATTATGGTATTTCTAGTATTCTACGTAGAGACACTTGCCCACCTTACACAAGATATCAAAACATGTCTGAGAAGAGAAAATGAACACTGTCATGGAATAATTGGAAAAAAACTCAGATTCAATTATAATTCATAGGGATGTTTTTGCAAAGGATTTACACTAGTTTTCTACTAGCTATAATGCCACTTTCTCAGGCTACCTCCCTCTAAGCTCCTTGAGTTCTACTCTATAGCTATTATTGCTCTAATCTCCAAGGAATATCCTAATATACTACACACAAACATATATATAAATACTAAACATAATATATTTTAACATAATGGAGATTCTTTTGGACATATGTCCTACTCCTAAAACCTTCCTAACACCTTACCCTGACATTTTACATTTTTAGAAGGCCTTATTGGAAAAAATACCATATCATTAAAATAACCTAAAAACATAATATTCCATATTCTTTCTACAATTAGGGCACTTGTAACTACATCAAAATCCCAATATTTCTAATTTATACAAATTACACTAAAGGGAAATTTCTTTCTCTCCAGAAATTTCATGAAGACCTCTTGGGTTTAGGAAAAAATGGGTTGCCTAGGGTTGATGCTCTAACATCAATAAGTAGAAAGAATTGGATTGATGTAATAATCCTATAATGTTTCCATTTTTTCATAGAACAATTTATGACCAAAAGGTAATAGGAAGGGTAAGAAGACAAATCCAAACTAAGGCTCCAATTTAATCAAATTAGCATTAAATTGTACCTTCCCATTTTTACATAGAGTTCTTTTGAACTAGAGTGTGAACAAGACCAAAGACGTTTTCGAGTGTCCTCACTAGAAGTAATATCCTCATATTCTGTTCGTTCACTAGACTCATGCTACAAGAAGAGTAATCTAGAACACCAATGAAGTTCTTGTTCATACATTTCTTTATGAATTCCATAGTCATGCATTTATTGGTGAAACAAAGAACTAGAGTATAATCCTCCATCTTTTGGATGTGAGGGATTTCCTCTTAAAGATTATAGTCAATACCATATCCTATGATATTGGATTAGGAAATGACATGTAAAGTGTCCATATCAATCCCACCATGAGATGATTCAAAATAGAAATGGCTTATGTCCTCTCGTAGCAATAAAAGCATGATGCCTAATAAATTGGTGTTGGGTTCAAGGAAAGATATTGGATCTTCCCCAAGACTGACCTCATAAAATGATTCACTTTCAAAAGGTGGTGAGGATAGGGGTAAATGGAGATCTTTTGCAGCACTCAAATATGTATAAATGATGGTGTCCTGTTTGGTCCCAACTTACCAAGGCAAGTTAAGCTCTTAATTCTTTTATCAACCCAAGAAAATACACTTAGAGGTGCTTACCTAAAATATATAGATCTAGAAGGATCTAAGATTCTAATGGCTACCTAGTGAACTAAATTAACAGTGCTTTCTACAAAAGATCCTTAATTGTCCTCTTTAATCACTCAAACATCAATCTAAATGAAACAAATTCTATGAAATTATAGTTGCAAGAATAACAAAAGTAGAGTGTTGATGATTGATTATAATCCTACATTCCCTTACAAGAATATTTCTTCAAAGAATTTTTACAATCACAACAATCTAAAATATTTTCAATTTAAATCACACAGTGAATAAGATGAGCAGTGTTGTAAACCAATATCAGTTAGATCTCTTAAAAGAATCATTTACCAAACTGAAAATTGAATTTTAAAAATCCATTCTTAAATCACTTTAGAACTATCCTTCAAAACTAAAGCTAGCAAACAAATCTGAAAATTGTATGACAACAACATATAAATATCAATTTCAAGATCAAGATTAGTTGAGTCCTCTTACAAGGCTGTCTCTTCACAACAAATTCAAGCTCTCTTAACTGATAACTTTTCTAACATAACTTTTAACTCTGAACATGAAATAACTAATTGCTAAATTCGAATTTGTAGCTAGTAAGAAAAACAGAGTAAATATATAGTGTACCAGCAAAGTGATGAGGGCCCTTCAGCACTCTACAAGCACACTATGAAATGATTCAGAAGAGTGTAGCTACTAAATCTTGAGACATGAAATTGCTGAAGAAGTTTGTATTAAGTCTGGAATCAAAGATACACAAGCTGTCTTCTTATATGTCCATAAAAACCATTCTAAAACATAGTTTTCCCATATGGGTTATTTTTCGTGAATCCTCCAACAAAAGCAACTATTGTTTCTCCATCTAATACTAACAATATTCTATTAATTACATCCCAAGGAGGTTGAATTTAGGTATATTCCTCCATTTATGCAAAAATTGTAAAACTGGAAAATATATTGTGCACAAAAATCAGGAAAAAGTGATGAAGTGGCTGGGTTTGACCAGCTTTGATTGGACACTTGTTTTCTCCAAAACTGAAAGTTAATAGTTGTTTCACCATCCTTGTACATTGTAATTTATGCCCAAAATTTTCAAATTTTCCCACCTGTGCTGCAACATGTCAAACAATAAAGCAATCACAGGTTGTTACAAATTCCTGTGATTTTTTTGAAAAGTGTCATTTAAATATAAAAATTTCAAATATTAATCCCAAGCTCAAAATAATGAAAATGACAACATATGACTTAGTTTATAAGGATTATTGTTGAGTAATAAAGGTTGAACGGCCAAGAATGATAGTTAAAAGATGAATTTGGAGTGGAATGGACAGTCAAATTTAGATACCAACATCCTTCCAAACCTAAGAATTTGCATGTCCTCATGCAACCAAGTCCTAACTTGTCAAGTGTTGTCTTCTGCTGCTACCTCTACCTCTGCTTCTTCAAGTAGAGCATTTATCTTCAATTGTGCTTCATGTTCTGTCTTCAGGATTTGATACTTGGTCTTAATTTCATTCTTCTGTTTGTAAAGTTTGTAGGCCTTTCTACAAATTTGTATTTTATAGGTTGAGAGTTTCTTAACTTTCTTCTTTAGTTTTTCATTCTCTGCTTGAAGCTTTTTGCTTTGTATTTTAAGTGCCTCATTTTCTGCTTTTATTACTCTTTATAACACTTCTGATTCTTTAAGCTCTTGTTGTAACTTCTCAACCTTTTTCTCCAATCTTCTTTTCCTTTTACCTGAAACCTGTTGTTTATGTTGCTCTTTTTCTTTGTCTTTATCTTCCAGTCCCTGTACATAGTCATATTGTGCTTGTTGTAGGACATCATCTTCCTCCAAAACTTTCCTTTGCTAGCTAAACTTTCTTTTCCTAGATTTTCTTGTGTAAGTAGTAAAAATTTTGTCTTGGTTGGCTCTTTTAGCATCTTCCCTCACCATCCTTCTTGTCCTGACACTGCTGGTGGATGGAATAGAATTGCTTTGTCTAAATTCTAAAAAATTTTCCTCTATGGCATCTACATCAATCACTGGTTCTGCATGTTACTGCTCCTGTAAATTCTGTTGTCCCTCTTGTGACTCTTTTTGTTCCTCATCAGTGAAAAATTCATTAGTTATCAAGAATTTTTCCCATGTTATACCTATCTTTTGTAATTCAGCTTCAATCAGAATTTTTATCAAGCCAAAATGGTGTAAACTTGTATCCTTATTCTTCCTTTTCTTCTGCATAGTCTTAGACATTTTTGCCAAGCTTTGTAAAAGAAAATAGGGCAGACTTATAGTACAATCTCCTCTTAGATGCATCAACAACTTAATATGATAGAGGAATACAACATAGAATCTACCTTCACAAGTTATAAATTTTTGAATTATATAAACCATCTCATCCCATGGATGGATTAACCAGCTTCTAGGGATCCTTTATTTCCAATCAACTGTTGATAATCTTGACCTATATATAAAAGGTGCCCATGTTTTCTCCTTAAATTGTTTGGTTTTAAAGTATTTTTCTCCTTCTGGTCTTATACCAATTGTTTGAGCAATGGTGTCCTACGATACCCTAAATGACAGGTTGCCTACAGCTGCCCTCTCCCCATTAAATGAAGAAGAAAATTCTTTTGCTGTTTTCTTGTTATTCCCACTGTGATTTTCTAAAAAATTTAGCCAACATTTTTCCCTAAGTATCTCTACATAGTCTTTATGATATTTGGAAGGGAAAAACTGTAATGGTTCTGCCTGATTTGCCATAAGAGGAAAGGAAAAACTATGTCCTGTTATCCTGTATTTGAAAGGAATTTATAGTTTGTAAAGAACTCTACCATAGTCTGTAAAAAATTACTGCAGTCCTTCTTGTTGTAAATTTTTTTTTTTTTTTTAACCAGAGTTTATGGTAAGTCAACTACCTGGGCCTGATTTGTATGCGTAACTCTTGGAGGATGCTGCCAATAAAGCCGAAATCTCCCTCAATTTGATTCTGGTGGATGTCATGCCCTCTTACTCGTATGTTGACAGTGTTATTGTCAACATACGCATAAAATGCTATTTGCTTATAAAATCAACTTATAACCTTCAGGACAAGCGTTTTCTACAGGGAATGCGTTTTCTTTCTTCATTCATGACCTGTTTATGCACTAAACCCTCAATTTCTCCACGCAGCCTTTCTCAAGGGTTTTTAATGATGTCTTCAGAATCCTGGCAGCGGTGAAATGACTTACACACAGGTGTTTATGATGTTTCCAAAGTCCTGGCAGCGTAAATTGTTATGATGGCTATGGAGTCCTGGCAGCGTAAATGGCTATGATAGTTGTGGAGTCCTGGCAGCATAAATAGCTATGATGGCTCACACTCAAATGTTAATGATAGCCTTTGGTGTCCTGATATGCGGCCCATTATATAGCTTTTAGGTCATAAGAGTATTAATTATGATGACTTGCTGATTGGACCGTTAAACTTATCTTATGATCACTTACCCTCAATCGTTCTTTGCTTTAAAAAATGAAATTTGTAGGTTGAAAACCATACAAATTTTGTAAATTCTTCATGACTTGCACTGTAGCTTATAAATCCTTTGTTTTATGACTTGATCTCTTTGAAAATTCAATCCTTAAGTATGCAATCAGTCTTAGTTTGGATAGGTCTGTTGGTATCCATGACTATGGGTCAATTAGAATTGTTTATACAGGATTAAGAAATATATACAAGGTAAAAAAAATAAGGATATATACAAATAGGGATATATGTTCAGAAATGGGAAATGGTTATAGTTACAGGGTATAGGTAAAATGGTAGGACTTAGGATGAAAGAATGAATGATATAGGATAGGCTAGGTATTTAGAAACTAAAATCAATAATTATCACAATTCATCATCAAAAATTTGAAATTAATAAAAGAAATTAAATACTTAAAATGACAATTCTTACAACCCTTTAATATCTCTGTGTTGGAGCTGGCTACTGCTGTTTGATATGGTTAGGCAGAATGTAATGGTGTCCATAAAATGTCTGTCTGCTTAAAGTTCCAGTCTTCTCTTGAATTTCTTGTTGCTGGCTTCTTCTTTGTGATCTTCTTCATCTTGAATGTAATCTTTCTTGTTGCTGATGTAATTTTCCTTTGAACAGATCCCATTGTAAAAATGTACTCAAAATAGATCCTTTACCTTAAAATGATAACAAGTTTCTTCTGAACAGGTCCTTTCTGAGAAGTTATGATTACAGGTCCCTTGCTGAGAAATGAATGATAACAGGTCCCTTGCTGAGAATTGAATGATAATACATCCCTTCTGAGGAATGAATGATAATAGGTCCCTTGCTGAGAATTGAATGATACAGGTCCCTTCTAAGATATGTTTTGATAGTCTTGCTAAAAATGAAGACAAACCTTTTTCCTATGCTGGAGATAGGAAAATAGGAAAGCATGACCAAGTTCAGGCTTCCTTCTCTCCAGCTGATGGTTTGACTTGTCCTCAAGTCATGGTACTTTGCTCTTAAGATTTAAAATGACTTTTCCTTTTTCTGATTTTTGTACTCAAAATTTAAAAACTAAGAATTCTTGCAAGCCAATTTCTTGGTTTTCTCACAGGAATTCATGTTTAGACTATGCCTTATCTAGTTTCCATAGCTAAACATTATTATTTTTGTTTTTTTTATTATACTTTTTAATGTTTTTTATTTTATTTTTTGTATATTTTTTATTATGAAATCAAAACAAATTAAGGTTTGGATATTACAACTAACTGTTGTAGTATCTGTACCTCCTTTTCCTGTGAAACAGTTCTCATAAAATCTTCTCTGTTAATAGGCTTATGGTAGATTCGTAGCCTGTGTCCATTGACAAGATATGTCTGTCCTTCTTGATCTATTGAAGTTACTTTGACTGATCCATTCTCGAAGGTCCCATCCAGTGAGTAGTGAATTTAGCCTTATGATCCTTGAATTTGGAGTCGAAGAGCAATGCCCAGTCACCAATTTGAAATTCCTTCTTCTTAATCATCTTGTCATGCCATTGTCTTCTTTGCTGCTGAATCATTGTTGTCCTTTGCACGACCTCTTGTCTCATTTCATCAAGCTGGTTTAATTGCATGATCCTTTCTTGCTGAGCTTCTGAAAGGTCTATTCCTAGGTCTGCTGCCAATTTATATGTATGTATTTAGAATTCTATTGGCAACATGACCTCTTTCCCATACATTAGTTGGTAGGGTGAGAACCCTATTGTATTTTTCCAAGTAATCCTATATGCCCAAAGTGCTTCATTGAGTTTGTCCACCCAATTCTTCCTATTGGTGGCCACTTTTTTTGTCATGATGCCTTCTAATGTTTTGTTTGTAGACTCTACTTGGCTGTTGGGCTGTGGATGATAGGGTGTGCTTCTTCTATGCTTGATTTGGTACTTCTCTATTATTTCTTAAACCAGTCTTGATGTGAAATGAGTCCCTTGGTCTGTGACTATTTCTCTAGGCACTCCGTATCTAACAAAAATTTCTTCAAATAGAAAATTAACCACTGTTTGTTCAGTTGCCCTTACCAGTGCCTAGAGAAATAGTAACACATTGTAAGCATATGTTCCCAAAGGACAAGTAAATGTTGTTTTATCTTGATCTTCTGATGCTATGGTGATTTGGTTGTACCCGCTAAAGCCATCTAAGAAATAAAATGACTTTTTCCCAGGCAAAGTATCCAATACTTGGTCAATAAAAGGCAATGGAAAATAGTATTTAAAGGTGGCTTTATTTAGCTCTCTGTAGTCAACATAGACTCGCCATTTACCGTTCTTCTTGGGTACTATTACTAACGGTGATACCCATTGGCTGTCAGATATGGGGTATATGAATTTTACTTTTAATAACTTCTGCAATTCATCTCTGACAATTTCTTTAAGCATAGGGTTCATTCTCCTCTGTGGCTGCCTCACTGGCTGAATACTAGTGTTTGTATAGATGTGGTGAGTGTAGGTTTCTGGGTGAATTCCTTGCATATCCATGTAGTCCCAAGCGAATGCTTTTTGGTATTTGTTTAACAAATGAATCAGTTTTTGTTCCTGAGATGTTTCTAGAAATGCCCCAATGTTCAATGTTTTTCCGGGACTGATTTCTATAGTCTTGCTTTGTGTATTTGTAATGGAATTGATTGGAAAAAATTTGTCAAATATTTCTTTCAATGAGTACATCATACATGTTTCTTGAAAAATTTGTGCCAACATTTAATCTGTAGTAATGTATTGTTCATTTCTCAACTCTTCTGAAACCTAAGGCTGGGAAATAAACATTTCCACTAAATTTGAATTGTTGCTTTCCTCAATATCATACATTTGGTTTATGCTTAGCACAAATTATATTTCTTCCTGATCATTGTACTTGTCATCAAGCCATAAGTTTTGTGTTACAGCTGGGGCTTGTGCTGATGGGTACAAGGTAAGTTGTTTTCTTTCTGTGCCTCTAGAAATGATCATATTACCGGATCTACATCCAATAAATGCATCAACAGTTGCCAACCAGGGTCTGCCAAGTATAATCAGATGTCCTCCTAAGTTTGATTTGGGCTGGAGTACCAAGAAATCGACTGGATACTCCCACGAATCTAGTGAGACAATTATATCCTCTAGCACCCCCTCAGAAATGACTTTAGAACGATCAACTAATTCCAAAACAATTGGGGTTGTCTGCAATTTTGTTCCCTGCAAAGTTTTCATTGTGTCTAATGTCATAATGTTTATTGTAGCTCCTAAATCTATCAAAGTGTTTGGAATTGAAATTTTGTTGATAATGGCTATGACTCTTGGTATGCCTGGGTCGACATATTTCTCCATTGAAATAATATTTGACATCAAGTCTGCTAAGTTACCTATGACATGTATTGTTTTTGGGTCAAATCTTTTCTTTGCAGGCTTCTTGAGACACAACTCTTTAATGGTATTGGTATAAATTGGGATATCCTTGATTGCCTAGAGTAATGGCATTTTGATATATACATTCCTCAATTCATCAAGAACATCAAATTGTGGCAATGGTGTGGGTGACCTTGGTTGAAGTAATCTCTATGGAAATGGAGGTGGTTGGAGTGTTTTGATTTGTTGATTCTATTCCAAATTGTTTTGTGTTGGTTCACTTTGTTTGCTACATTGTTGATTTTCTTCTTCATCATTTTGTTTTTCTTGTTGCAACTGCGTTTGAACAGGGGATGGTTCTTTATGCAATGTCTAACTTGACCTTAGTTCAATGTTTTGCAGTGGTAGAGTTGGGTATGAAGGTCCCTCATCTACGCTATAAGTTGGTCTGTCTATTCGGTTGTTTGGGTTAGCTATGGGTTGAGCTGGTAACTGTGTGGGTCGAGGTGGTTGGTTAGATGGCAGTTGTAGCTATGGTGGTTTATTTGCGGGGGAGAAGGTAATGCTTGTTGAGGATTTTGTTGTGGATAAGGTACTTGTTGTGGAGGGTATTGTTGGCGGTATGGCTGAGAATATTGTGACTGATAGTGTTGGGAATATGGTTGAGAAAGTGGTTGTTGATATTGTTGGGGTTGTTGTTGAGAAAATTGTTGAGGAAAAGAATATCCTCTCCATCCTTGTTGTGGGTATGTTTTCTATTGTTGGTTAGGCCACTTTTGCCATGGCATAGGAACATTCCAAGAATTTTGAACAGGCATGTTATAATTTGTTGAATTTGGATTTTGATACATACCTGTAGGTCTTGGTTGCCATGGTCTTCTAGCTCCATGAAATATATGTTTTCCATTTTTGGACTAGATTCCAACTTGTAATTCTGCAAAATTTTCATCTTTGTACAGTCTTTAGTGTCATGGTTATCTGTACAAAACCCACAAATTTGCACGTTATCTAAGGGACATTCTTTCAAAGCATGTTTCTTCCTGCATTTGGGACAGTATATAGATAATTCTAGTTCTTGTTCATCTTGTCTTTTCTTTGTTTTTAAGGTATTTATTTGGTTTCCCAAAGTACTCATAAGGTCTATTTTGAAATCCTCAAATAAGTTGCCTAGTTCAGCTCTAGTTATGTTTCCTGTAGCAGATTTTGTGATTTTTGATGTCATGGCTCTTTTCCCACTTCTTGTCCTACTCCTAGAGTACTTTTGGCATAATTCGGCAATCTCCTCAAAAGGTAAGTTGGAAATGTCCCCTTTACCCATGAGATTAAGATCATCTAAATACTCATCCCTGATGCCTTTAAGAAAGATTGTTCGAATAAGCTCAATTGACATAGTCCTATGTTTTGACTTTTGTAGATTATATGAGAATCTTTCTAAGTATTCCTCTAAGGTCTCATCTTCTTGTTGAGTCATTGTAAAGATGTCATCTTTAGAATCTTTTGATCGACAATAAGGTTGATACTTTTTCAAAAAGAATTTTCTCATATCATCCCAATTAGTGATTGAATGTTCACCTAATCCCATAAACCACCTAAGTGCTGCTGCTTTTAAGGTAGCAAGTGTCGGGCGGATGAATCGTTCTTGCGGACAAGACCGATCTCCCTAGTATCTAATGATATCTAGCGACAACCAAACCAAAAAAATTCTATCTTTCTCTAAATATGAAATTTATAAATAAAGGCCAACAGGTGTTTTAGGCCTACCTCAGGTCCAGTGCTAGTTTGTGGAAGCCACACTCCGTTTGTCCAAATGAGCTCCCTTTTAAAGAATCTGCAAACAAAAACAGGCACACATATCAAATAACACCTGAAAAGCCAATATAATAAACCATATTTATCATGATGATCAAGGAATTCATGAAATAAACTATAGAAGACAATTTATTGAGAAAAATGAATCTGATTGTATTAACTTTAATCAAAGAAGAACTTTACAACCTTGGTGCCTTGATGCTGTACAAGCTCCTCCCAGGGTCCAGCAAGAATCTCCTCTACTTTGACAAGTTTCACTCTCTTCCCAATGAAGCCAAAAGGTATGTAATCTCTCCTCTCAAGCTTAACTAGGAAGTCTCAATTCCAACAGCATTTACCCTAAAAAATGTTCAGCTTTCAACCTCTCTAGCAACCAGCCCAATGCCTCAATTTATAGTGTAGAGGAGGGAAGTTACTAGGTCCACCTTCAAAGGGATAAAGCCCTCCTTCAAAGGGATAAGCTCCTCTCATCAAGGGGTTAGCTCCTTTAGTTATGGGATGCATGAACCACCTAGGAGCGAACCAACCACGTCAAGATTCCTTCTAGAAGCATCTAGAATTAACCCAAAGTGAGTTTTTAAGAATAAACTTGTGCCTTTTTTACTTTTACAGGGGTCCGCACCCATTCCTTTAGAGACAGAGCGGGCAGGTCCGTAGGTAACATGACCAAGGGGTGCGGGACCGCAGGTAATGGTAAGAGAAAGTGCGGAACCAGAGGTTTATAGATTTTCAAAGACTTTCTCTCATTTTTAAAGCTTGACATGAAGAGCTGAGGTTTGAGACTTGCAAAGGAGGACAGTATGAGTGGTGATAGACTCACACTGACTGCAGAAAGTCATGGTGACAATATTTTGTGTAACAGATTGCCCCCTAAAGTGCAAAGTCTATAGTAGATGAGGATTTCATTTATCATCTAAGAAGAGTGAAGTACTTTATCATTTCGAGGATCATCTTGTGGAGAGCCTGGTTGGAACCTGTAAAAACATTCAATACAAAATATATATATGAGATCATATCATCGCTGAGGTAGGCATTCCCATACTCAGATCAAAACTGACTAGAAAACTAACTAAACTACTCTGATATAGGAATGATCTTGCAATAAATCACAAGTATAGACACATGTAGACACAGTATGGACGCAGCCATCTGTTTATGAATAGTCCACTGTATAATGAATACAAAATTCCTCACAGCCTGGATGGTGGAAACTAGATTTAGGGTCTTGATTTCTACTTCCCGAAATAGTACGATTCTATCCATGTGAATGAATGTGTCGAAGTCAAACATGGTAGAAACCACTTGATTACCAGTCAATGATGTAAACTGTTAACAAGTGTGAGAGAAACCACCAGTAATGTCAATGGCTCTCAAGTACTTAGTACAATCCATGAAATGCAAATAGATGTGTTGATGTTGAACATGTCACGGAATCCTTTGATCGAAGGTCAATGATGCAACCTATCGTCGAAGGCGAGAAACGTGCCATTGAGGCATGCAGATCCTAAGGTACTGACGATTTCTAGATCATCTTTCTAGATAATGAGTTGAAGTCGATAGAAAGCGATCTGTCGTAGGCAAGCCCACAACACGAAATCATAGATCAAGTTTGAAGAAATATAGTTGCAAGGACTGACTCAGGGATGGTCAAGATGGATGACAGATATTTTGCAGATGAATGGTTTATTTGCACTGACCTCTTGAACACATAACGACACTGCAGATGGTTTGGTGACAATTGACCTAAAGCTAATACCCAGAAACCGGCTGAAGACTTTCAATATGGTTTGATTAACTGTTAGGCAAAGGATTTCCCAACCCAGGTGAACAAAAAGTGTCGTGTTCAAGAGTGGTTAAATGTTTTTCTGAGACACAAAGTATGACAAGCAGGTTCATTTTTCTCTCTTTCCCCCACCATTTCTGGCAAGTACCTCTTTATTTTTGACAAGCTTGAGGAGGATAACATTTGCTTGATTATAAGCTCATCCTTCGGATGAGTCCAACTTATTTTAAATTCGAACCCTAAGAAGGAGTGGTCCGTTCCTGTTTGTAATTGAACAGGTCCTTTACTGTTAAATTTTAGTGAGTCCAGTATAGGAGAAACATGGTGTTTTTAAATTTTAGAGAGTCTAAAGAAAAACTTAAGAAAACTCCATGGTTGTCCTTTTTCGTAAATTTGTGTCTCCCAAGCCCGAAAAGGTATAAAATAATACTTGAGAGAACTGCTTGACCATTACGATCAAGGAGTACTTTTCATCATTAGTGTCTCTGATCCGAAAAAAGTAAAAAAGTGATCAAAGACACGTCATTTTATAACCAATATTGAATTTGAAACGACAAAAATCTGGAAATATTTTCATGTTTATACGGTCAGAAAAGAGCTGTAAGTGGACCGTCCTTTTAATTCCATTTTAACGAGTTAAAAGGGGAAAAACTTGGCAATCTTTTCATATTTTACAAGTCAGAAAAGAGCTTAAAGAGGCTCGTCCTAGAGGAACAAGTGGTATAAAGGGTAGCAACTAGTTCCAGCAATGGAGGAACTGCTCAAAACATGTAATGGTTAAGAGGCTGGCTAATAAAACCACTCATAGCTGCGGTCCCTCAGGAAGGGTAAACAACCAAGTGAAAGCATATGATCAGCCAAAGAGATGGTGGCGAAGGAATGAAAACAACCAAGGCTCATCTAATAGAATTTAGTGGATAAAAAAGGCAATCACGAGATGTAAAATGGGTATGGGTTCATTTTTACACAAGCTTGAACCCTAGAGAACTCTGCTTGGATTCGGTTTCATGTTTACACAAGCTTGAAACAAAAAACTATGCTTGTTATAAGTTTGCATGCCCCCAACATAATGATGCAAAACGAGGTACATGACCCCCAAGCTTCATTGCATTCAACTAGGTGGATGAAATGAAGGTTTACTTTCAAGATCTTGGAAAGACTCGGGGGAATTGTTTCATTTTTTAGTGAGGTTGACACAGGAAAAGAATTATCCTCAAAACCCTTGTTTCATTTTTTAAACGAGCTTGACACAAGATAAGGAACTATGCTCATGACTCCTTGTTTCATTTTTTAACGAGCTTGACACAAGACAAGGAGCTATGCTCATGACTACTCTCTACAATCTACCTATATAACCTACTGATTCATTTTTTTTAATGAGGTTGACACAAGAAAAGAAATGCCCTCATACCTGATTCATTTTTTAACGAGGTTGACTCAGTAACATGAAATATCCTCTGACTAACTGATTCATTTTTTAACGAGGTTGACACAGGAAAAGAAATGTCCTCATACCTGATTCATTTTTTAACGAGGTTGACTCAGTAACAGTAACTATCCTTTGACTAACTGATTCATTTTTTAACAAGGTTGACACAGGAAAAGAATTGTCCTCATAAGTGATTCCTTTTTTAACGAGGTTGACTCAGTAATAGGAACTATCCTCCGACCAAATGATTCATTTTTTAACGAGGTTGAAACAGGAAAAGAACTGTCCTCATACTCACTGATTCATTTTTTATCGAGGTCGACACAGTAAAAGGAACTTTCCTTGAACTCACTGATTCATTTTTTAATGAGGTTGACACAGGAAAAGAACTATCCTCATGGACACCTGTTTCATTTTTTAACGAGGTTGGCACAGGAAAAGGAACTATCCTCACAACAACCTGTTTCATTTTTTAACGAGGTTGACACAAGAAAAAAACTATCCTCGCGACAGCCTGTTTCATTTTTTAACGAGGTTGATACAGGAAAAAACTATCCTCGCCAACTGATTATGGCTTCCAACTGGAAGAAAGACATGTCAATGGACACACCTTGATCATGGCTTCCAAGAGGTCTTCATTAGAAGGAAGAATAGTCCTCTGGAAGGAACACATGTCAAGGGACTCAAAAGGGATAAGAACATCGCGTTCAAGTAATCCCATAGAGTTTTCCATGTCAATTACCGGATCCAAATCAAAGGAAGATGAGCAAACAGTGAGAGGCTCACTTACATCAGTAAATGAAAACATGGGACCAGTTGCCACATAATTAACCGTGGCAGGGTAGATACCATTTTAGAATCAGGAACATTTAGGGGTGTCATATTATTGGTAGTTGAAACAAGACTAGGGAACGAAAGCTGGTCTACAGTCACAATATTTCCATTGTGAGGGAAAGAGATCACGCGAAAGAGTGTCGATACGACAGCTTTCATTGCATAAACATAGTATCGCCCAAGGAGTAAATTGAAATCCAAGGGACCTCGAACTACCATAAGATCAATATAGACAGTTTTACCTTACAAGGTAATAGAAAACTTAGGAAGGATCCCTAAAGGTTCACTAATGGTTCTGTTAAAAGCTTTCATATTCTACGTAATAGGTGCAAGTTGAGGGGAACCCAAATCTTCCAAGCAGTTGAGGATAAAATACTAACAGAAGCACCTTCATCTACCTGTGTGCAGTGTATGTCCCTACCACCAACCTTGACAATGATTTGGAAAGGGATGGAGGAAGGAAGACGAGGTTTTGTCAGTCTATTCCAATCGAAGGAAAATACCTCAGTACTTGGAGGGGGTTCTGTAGAAACAGGTGAAATGCCCCCTGGCGTAGAAGAATTTGATGTAATAAGAAGAACCTGAGCGGTATGAAGTTCACTCTATAAAGGGAGAGTGGGATTGACCGAATGTGAAATTGAATCGACCACTTGATCAACTAATGGATCATCAACCTGAGTGATATGAGTTTCACTCTCCAATGGAAGAGTGGGATCGACTATACTTGAAATTAGATCAATCACTCTGTCAGTTGATGGTAGGTTGGGAGAAAGTTTATGGTAACCAGTTGGAAATTCTTGCTGTGGAACAGTAAGGCTTTCCAACAATTTTGAGGCTTCATCCATGTGAGGGAAAATGTGAGTTTGATGACTCCCTTTGCATAAATTACAAGGAAACCTAACTTTACCCTTTTTCCTAGGAACCTGACTATCACTGGTTGATGGATCAATGGAAAGTTGATGAGATTTTTCTGACCATACTTCCAAGACCTTTGGAATACCAGGACAATTGATAAGGAATTGGTCACCCTTACAAAGCCTGCAAGGGTATTTGGGTTTACGATGCATGTAGGAGGTTTCCTCAACACAACTAACACTTACAACCATGGTTGGTTGGTTGACTTCTTTCTTATCTTGCTTCTTCTTCTTCTTCTTCTTCTTCTTAGCTACCTGGTTACTAGCGTCAAGGCTTTTACCAAGCGAAGAGGAAGAAATGGAGGAAGAAAAATTAGGCGAAGAAGGTAAAGGGTCAACAGAAGGTTGGTGATGTTGAGATGGTGAACTCTGTTGAGGTGAAGCATTCGGTTGAGGTGGAACAATTGGAGTATTTGGGGCCAATGAAGTTGAAAATAACCATATCGGTAAACCTATTGTAAATCTAAGTAATGACAAAGTAGCCATATAAGGAGGACCAACATTTCCAAAGTAAGGAAAAGTACTGGGATTCTCATTAAGAGGGGTTCCTTGGTTGGTAAACTCTGGAACAGTTGCCATTATATTCAACTTCAATGAACTTTATTAACAATTTAAAACTAAAATTAACAATTCACAATTCACACCTAATAATTAAAATTCACAATTCACACCTATGGTCTCTAAAAGTAAAAACAAACAAATTAACACGCGCTATCAAATCTAGGAGTCAAACCACACACAAACAGTAACTTTCCGTACCGAAAACACTAGTTGGTGATGAAATCCAACGTTGCAGAATTCAATACAGAAATGGCGGTTGGAACAGTTACCCCGACAACCTGCTTAATGAAACAGACTGGCACAAGTTTTTCCACTAAACCGTCTCGAGTGAAGAGAACCCCCCAGAGAGTCTGAGTGAGTCTAGTCGACGTCTGCTCCAGGTACAGTGGGATCTTCCCTCCACCATCACCTTAGTAAAGAATCCTATAGATTATGGCCACTAAGGTTACCAACAGAAACAAATATACCTGGTGGAACAGTCTATGATCCGATACACACGCAAGGGCAGAGTAGCAAAGCTCAATCCCCTTGAAGGCTCTTTGATATAATCCAAGGTTTACCAACAAGTGACCCCAGGCTCCTCGATAATGGTCAATCTGAGGTTTACCATTTTTAATAGGTGTATATCTGCTATCGTTCCCAATGAGGAAGGATTGATTACCTCACTGGTTCAGATATGATCTCGTGCTTGACTCCTTTAAGAGGAGCTTCCTAGAGCATATATGTAACAATTGGAATTTATTTCCTATCGCAAGATCGACTACTTGCTTGTTTTACTGTCTTGGAGAGTTAACTAAAACCTATTCCAAGACACTAGCCTAAGCTAGATTGGTGGAAAGAGCCCTAAAAATGTAAGAAATTACTAGATGAATTTTAATTAAGCACTGCGTTATTTAGGTTGTTATTACTCAAAAGGGTAAATGGATATGAAACCAATGGTGTTATGACCCGACCCAAAACTGAATGGAATCGAATATGATAATGTAATCTTTTCAATTCAATGAATCCTAACTAAAGTAAGGAGAGAGTTTCCATTCACTTCCAACAATGTAAAAAATTGATCACTAAGAGAAAATATAACAAATTCTCTAATGCACTAATTTCATCAAGAAAAATTAATGCAAATCAATTCCAAAACAATTTTTTATTTTTATTTTTATGTGTTAAAAACAAGAATAAAAATATGTAAATTCAAATCAAAGAAAGCTGATCTAAATCTACAATTGATTTTTCAGAATGTAAACTATGCAATTGTAATCTATGCACAATTCATTTGAAAAGTATGCAAATGTAATCTATGCACATTTTTCATTCATATTCTGAAAATGATAATTCTAATTATGCAAATGTGATCTATGCAAGAGAATTCTCGAACAAGATGATTCTAATGTAATCTAAGAACCAATCAAGTGCAAGTCAAGAAAATTGGGTGAGACTTCCAAAGATCAAAAAATAAAAACACTCAAAGGCAATTAAGATGCAAAATTGTGAAAAGACTGAGACAAACCTCCAAGTAATGACCAAAGGAAATCAAATTAAAAATTTCTCAAAAAAGAGACTCAAAACACCCAATTAACTTAATAGAGATTGATGAGATGAAGAATTTGCTGAAAGAAACTCATAAACAAGGTATTTTGACAGAACACATGCAGATCTGGGTAGAGGCTAAAAAACGTAAACAAATCCTAAGCTTAACTGAATGAAAAGATTTTAAGTTTTTCAAAAATTTGACAGGCTCCCAGTATAACTAGGTGTGGTACCGCACTGTGTAGTAAAGAAATAGTGCGGGTATGTCAGCACTGTGTTACAAACAGCAGGTGCGGTCCACTCTCAAAAACGTGAAAAAACAAAAAACAATTCAAATTTTAAAAACCTACCCAATCCCACACACATCAAGAAAAAACCAGAAACAGAGGAACAGTTTCTCAAGTCAAAGTAAAAGCAAAAGTAAAAACCAAAAATTCAAGTCCCCAGTGGAGTCGCCATTTTGTTGGGCGGATGAATCATTCTTGCGAACAAGACCGATCTCCCTAGTATCTAATGATATCTAGCAACAAGCAAACCAAACAAATTCTTTCTTTCTCTAAATATGCAATTTATAAATAAAGGCCAACAGGTGTTTTAGGCCTACCTCAGGTCCAGTGCTAGTTTGTGGAAGCCACACTCCGTTTGTCCAAATGAGCTCCCTTTTAAAGAATCTGCAAACACAAATAGGCACACATATCAAATAACACCTGAAAGGCCAATATAATAAACCATATTTATCATGATGATAAAGGAATTCATGAAATAAACTATAGAAGACAATTTCTTGAGAAAAATGAATCTGATTGTATTAACTTTAATCAAAGAACTTTACAACCTTGGTGCCTTGATGTTGTACAAGCTTCTCCCAGGGCCTAGCAAGAATCTCCTCTACTTTGACAAGTTTCACTCTCTTCCCAATGAAGCCAAAAGGTATGTAATCTCTCCTCTCAAGCTTAAATAGGAAGTCTCAATTCCAACAACATTTACCCTAAAAAATGTTCAGCTTTCAACCTCTCTAGCAACTAGCCCAATGCCTCAATTTATAGTGCAGAGCAAGGAAGTTACTAGGTCCACCTTCAAAGGGATAAAGCCCTCCTTCAAAGGGATAAGCTCCTCTCATCAAGGGGTTAGCTCCTTTAGTTATGGGATGCATGAACCACCTAGGAGCGAACCAACCACGTCAAGATTCCTTCTAGAAGCATCCAAAATTAACCCAAAGTGAGTTTTTAAGAATAAACTTGTGCCATTTTGACTTTTACAGGGGTCTGCACCCACTCCTTTAGAGACAGAGTGGGCAGGTCCGAAGGTAACATGACCAAGGGGTACGAGACCGCATGTAATGGTAAGAGAAAGTGCAGAACCAGAGGATTATAGATTTTCAAAGACTTTCTCTCATTTTTAAAGCTTGACATGAAGAGCTGAGGTTTGAGACTTGCAAAGGAGGACAGTATGAGTGGTGATAGACTCACACTGACTGCAGAAAGTCATGGTGATAATATTTTGTGTAACAGAAAGAAAAAGGCGAGGTCTATGAGCATCATCGGTATATCCATAGGTTCAGCATACTATGTCAAATTCGAATAAAAATGAGTCTGGATCTTCAGATTCCATCCCATAGAAGTTTGGTAGTACAGATGGTGGTATGTTTTTCATTTTAATTTCCTCATCCATTTTCTCTCCTCTATCTTGAATTGGAAATTTAAATGTGGATTCCTCTAATTCTGGTTGATTTTGATTTCCTCCAAATAGAGTATCATTGTTTTGTTTTTCTTCATTCTCCCTTCTTCTTCTTCATTCTTCCATTCATCTCTCATACTCTCTCAGTTGTTCAGGTGTAGGTCCTCTAGATCCTCCTCCCTCTTCAGCCATCATAATTTGTGATTTATCTAAGGTTTCTGCATCTTCTTCTTGTTTTAGTTCTTGAAGTAAAATTTCTTCAGAACTAGGCTGTTGGATTTTTGTGTTACTCCCTTTAGATTTCACTACTGTAGAAGTTTCAGGTAGATTTCTTCTCTTTGCTTTGTGGGCTATTAGAATTTTTCTTTCAATGAGGGTGAGTATTTGGCCTGATTTCACTTTTTCCTCAAGTTTTGTTGTTGTAACCTTTCCTGTTGGAGTTATGTATTCAATCCTTTCTAATGGCTCTACTCCTAATGGTGGATTAGTTGTTGGTTGGGGGGTTTTTTAAAATATGCCTTTTTCGTCCCTAAACCTAGACATAAATAAGCATGACTGAAATTTAAATTTAATTCTATGTTTTTGTTGTTTTGTTGATTTTAATTTTTAGTCTTTCCAGTTGCACCTCCCCGGCAACGGTGCCAAAATGTTTGGTCCCAACTTACCAAGGCAAGTTAAGCTCTTAATTCTTTTATCAACCTAGGAAAGTACATTTAGAGGTGCTCACCTAAAATATATAGATCTAGAAGGATCTAAGATTATAATGGCTACCTAGTGAACTAAATTAACAGTGCTTTCTACAGAAGTTCCTTAATTGTCCTCTTTAGTCACTCAAACATCAATCTAAATGAAATAAATTCTATGAAATTCTAGTTGCAAGAATAACAAAAGCAGAGTGTTGATGATTGATGATAATCCTACATTCCCTTACAAGAATATTGCCTCAAAGAATTTTTACAATCACAACAATCTAAAATATTTTCAATTTAAATCACACAGTGAATAAGATGAGTAGTGTTGTAAACCAATATCAGTTAGATCTCTTACAAGAATCATTTACCAAACTGAAAATTGAATTTTAAAACTCCATTCTTAAATTACTTTAGAACTATCCTTCAAAACTAAAGCTAGCAAACAAATCTGAAAATTGTATGACAACAACATATAAATATCAATTTCAAGATCAAGATTAGTTGAGTCCTCTTACAAGGCTCTCTCTTCACAACGAATTCAAGCTCTCTTAACTGATAACTCTGCTAACATAGCTTTTAACTCTGAACATGAAATGACTAATTTCTAAATTCGAATTTGCAGCTAGTAAGAAAAACAAAGTAAATATAAAGTGTACCAGCAAAGCGATGAGGGACCTTCAGCACTCCACAAGCACACTATGAAATGATTCAGAAGAGTGTAGCTACCAAATCTTGAGACATAAAATTGCTGAAGAAGTTTGTATTAAGTCTGGAATCAAAGCTACATAAGTTGTCTTCTCATATGTTCGTAAAAGCCATTCTAAAACATAGTTTTCCCATATGCGTTATTTATCGTGAATCCTCCAACAAAAGAAACTATTGTTTCTCCATCTAATACTAACAATATTCTATTAATTACATCCCAAGGAGGTCAAATTTAGGTCTGTTCCTCCCTTTATGCAAAAATTCTAAAATTGGAAAATATCTTGTGCACAAAAATCAGGAAAAAGTGATGAAGTGGCTGGGTTTGACTAGCTTTGACTGGAAACTTGTTTTCTCCAAAACTGAAAGTGAGTAGCTGTTTCACCATCCTTGTACATTGTACTTTATGCCCATAATCTTCGAATTTTCCCACCTGTGTTGCAACATGTCAAACAATAAAGCAATCATAGGTTGTTACAACTTCCTGTGATTTTTCTTAAAAGTGTCATTTAAATATAAAAATTTCAAATATTAATCCCAAGCTGAAAATAATGAAAATGAAAACATATGACTTAGTTTCTAAGGATTATTGTTGAATAATAAAGGTTGAATGGCCAAGAATGATAGTTAAAAGATGAATTTGGAGTGGAATGGACAGTGAAATTTAGATACCAACATGTCCTCTAAGTAATCCACCATCTCTTCTTCCATAGCCTAGGTTACCCTGTTGACTTAGTTGCCATGAAAAATGAGGTTGATAATGAGGTGAATCACCTAAACATATCCCAACCACTAGATAGGTAAATAGGCCTCAAGAGATGTAAAAACCTATTTATTCACTACAAAATTACTAATAAATTATGTGAAGAGACCAACATTTTAATATAAATATAGTATAAACTAGGGCGATCATATAAATTAAATTTCTAGTAACTTATTTCATGATATATTATTATTATTATTCATGATAAAATTAATTAGTATATATGATAAACATATATACATTTAAAAAACAAAATTCTTAACCATAGAGATTCACCCCCACTTTGTTATGAAGATTCTTAATCTATAAATAAGCTTTGTTATAGTGCCATTGGACAGTAGCATGACTTATCAATACCACATGCCCAAAAAACAATAACTCATTTCATATGACACTTCTTCACATGTTTTTTTTTTAATTAATCAATTTAATCAAAAAGGTAAAATAGGGCATAATTACTTTGGAGATATATCTCAACCTTTGGTTTGTGAATACTGCTAAAATTATTCTAGAATATTTTACGCAGGGTAAATTCCAAATATACATCTCATGATAATTGATAATTAAATTAAAATTCATGAATCCTATTGATCAAATAAACATGCATATAGCCATAATTTTTTTTTTTTTTTGTCTAATTGTTAATTAAAAAATATAAATTAACAAAATATTATTTATATGATTAAATATTTATTCAATATTTATATTAATTGATTCCTAGTTTATAATGTTGTAAATAAATATACCTCTCTTAACTTTTCATCAACAAAATACTTTAATTTAAAAAAATTTAAACTAAAAAGAAATGAATAAATTATTTTAATAGAAATATTCTATTTTAGTAAAAATGGAACTTTTATCAATTAATAAATTCTGTATCTCTCATTGTATTCAATTGTAAAATAAAAACCAATATTCCTTTTTAAATGTAAGGACGCCTATTTTTAAATAAAATATTAAAATTTGTTAGCTATTAACGAAAAAGGAAAAAAATAAATTTATAATTTTTTTTTTTTTAACTTTAAAAATATATATTAGTTTACTATATAAATTAAATAGTTAATAAAATATTTATAGACATCCATCTAAGATCAAAATGCTTTTATTTTACTCTGGAGATTTTTAATTTGTAAATATGTTTGATCACAATACTATGATTTATCAATACCACTTATAAAATCGTAACTCATTTCATATGAGACTTGTTTATATAAGATTTTTATTTATTTAATTAAATTATAATAACAAAAATAACATAATTACTTTGTAGATAATCATAACTTTTGATTTGTGTATGCTACAATTAATTTTCTCAAACATTATATAGAGGTTAAATGTTACTATCCACATAATAATTATTGATGATTAAATTAAAATTCTAAAATTTATACTTTAAAAGAAATACACAATACACTTATCAAAATAATAATAAATTTTAAAGCATCTCTTTCACCAAAATAAATGGCACCTCATTTATTTGTTCTTTATTACCCTAGTGGACTTAAAATGTTCCTCTAAGATGTAAATTTAATTGCATTGGGAGCAGAAGGAGTGCTTTGATTAGAAAAGTAGTCGTTGAAGCTCACAATTTTCTGGTTAAATATTTCATTTTCTATGCTCAAATTTCAGGGAATGTGATCTGGCTTAACAATTTTAACAATTATCGACTGTGTACACGGACACAAAGTAATTTGGGATTTTTAACAGAAACCACTCAAATTGATCTCCAGAGGAGCTGGAAGTCTCAGAGGCCAAGATATCATTCTTCCAGGTCATCCATAATTCACATCATAGATTGAAAGTTCGATCTGCCTATTTTCATTTGATATGGTCAATTTTGGGCTATATTGGCTTCCAGCTCTACAATTGCTCTTCTAAGCCCTAAGAAATTCTAGGATTTGTTCTGTAAGCTGCTATCGTATCAATAGATTATATATCATCATTTTTTATATTCCATATTGTCATAAAATCAAATACGATGGAAATTGCTATACCATGTCAAGAGATTGACTCCCCGGGCCGCTAAAGAATTACCACTCAATTATGTAGAGCCTCGCGATTCCAAATCCGTAACTTCCCTCACATTTGGTGGAAAATCGCCCTATTTTTGGAAAAAATATGCAGAAGCTCATTTTTGTATTTTCTTCTCACCGATTTTAATTTTGAGGATTCTTAGGGTTTGCGAAAGTGAAGATGGATGAATTTGAGCTCATATTTTGGGTGTTGTTGCTACAAATCATGGGACCGTTGAGGAGTGAGGGTTAAGGAGGATGGATTCCAAGCTCTGGGCTGCCCAATTGGCTGCTGATTTTATCTTTGAGGTTTTCTATTAGCAAGCATCGAGCAGCATAAACAATAGTGTGAGTAATGTGGTCAGCAGTGAGAGTAGCGAGTAGTGAACAATGAGAAGTGTGAAAGCAGGGAACTTTTATGCAGCAGAAGTATCGAGCAACGAGCAGGAAGTAGCTTATAACCAAAGAAGGGAGAAATGATAACCTGAACAATGGGAAGCAGTGCGAAGTAATCTTGGTATTTTATAGACCTACATCTTTCTCGAAACAGGTTGGATGGAAACTGCATTCAAACATGACAACGAGACAAGAAATTTTAGAACATGTGGAGACAAATGATTTAGGACAAGTGAAAATTGCCTCATCCACCAAAGCTGGGAAGTGGGTTTGGGTCAATGCCAAACAATATCGGGGCATTTTAAAATGAAGAATAGCCCATCTAAAATGGGAGTAGATAAGGAAAAAATGGTCTCAAAAGGAAAGTACTCGAGCCATTCACGATAAGCACTCAAACAAGTCCCCTCTACAAGAACTTGGCAATAAGAAGTCCACAAATTCAAAAATTCATTGATGATTCTGCCTTATATAGTCGCACCTCCACACCTCTCACCTGGTCATCTGATATTTATGTGAAATAATTGTTAAATGCAAAACAAAGGTTGGAGGTTTTAAAAGCTAAAGAGCAGGAAAGAGATCATAAAATTCATATAATAACAACTAAGAACTATTGAAATTTCATGACCTTGGGTCTAGGTTAGAGTCTTAAATCATTGACACTACCAAACTAATAGTCTCAACCATGAATTACTTTACATAGTGAAATATAAATAACAATGAATCACAAATGCACAAAATATAAACAAATTTTTAATTTTTCAACCCAACTTCGTTATATTAACAAGATAATGGCCCCCATATATCCAATAGTACAAGACAATGGATAATGGCCCCTATACATCCACTAGTACAAGACGATACTCTGACCATCTGGATGTAGTATCTAAAATCTCCTCTCGGTCGTACCCTCTACCTGTCCGGTCCTTCGGCTCTCGATCTACAACTCCTGCCTCTATCAATGCTCCAAGTCTATTTGGCCACTGAATATTGACTATCCAATCTTCTCTCTCATTATCCCTTTGTCCATCAAGAGCACAACTCATCGAGACTCCTGTCGAGTTGTTCAAAGCTCCACTTGTGAACAACTCTCAATCTGCACACTATTGCTCCTTAGCTACTCAAGGACTTCAGTGCACTATGTTCTTCCTGCATTGCACCGATGATGACCAACATAGGGTACAGAGGACTGCCACCTATCAATATGAGATGTCCATCTCCCATAATGAACATGGGTTAGGAGGATTGTCAAACATCTGATATAGAAGTCCTTCTCCACATGCAAGTCTTGGACTACTCAACCTTGATCTTGGTTGATCATACCCTTGAGCTCATAAAAAATTGCCAGGCTAGTAGTCACCGTTTTCCATCAAGGTGCTGCACTTTTGACTCCAACATGGACACTAACACACTATCCTCCGACAGACTATAAGTGTCCAATATCATCCATACTTGGTATTCTCTCACGCTACCCTCTAAAATTCTATGACAGATCAAGTCTATATTCTAGCACTTGCTCCTAGTTAGGACATCCCCACACTTGGGAGACCCTTACACATGGCTGCCCACAAACTTCATCAATATACCATGTGTCCTCACCTAGGACACTATTAATCCATTGTATATGGGTTGATCTGCAACAAAACTAGCTGATGTCCTCTTTCCTCTTGATCTAATGTAGCTAAAGTCACCTTGGCTATTGGGTAGGCTTCCTAACAGTCCATGTGGGATCCACCAAAAAAGTCTTAAGGCCTCCTACAAGAAGCCCACAAATTGATCCAAGCAATGATCAATCCTTTGACCCAATTCACCTCTCATCATGCTGTTATGGGATCTATCACTAGGGAATCTAATCACTAGATCTGCCCTCTATCTTGACTCCCACAAGATGCCTTTACCCTGATCCAAATTCTAGTCATTGCTTGACCCAACACATCTCCTCAAAACACCATTGTTCTGTTGTTTACACTTGCTGTCACTGTACTTTTGGTTAGGGCATGTACTACAACCCTACACCTCCTTAATAGTCCTTAAACAAGCTCTTTAAGAGCTATGACATACCCTCAAGGGATTCCTCCTCACCAACACTACTTGTTTAAGGCACTAATAAACCACTGAAAACCCGAAAACAAGCTTAGTTGTGTGCTATGGCTTGTGCCATAACACAACAACCTTAAAACGTGAGACAAAGCCCTTCATAAGATGCAGTCCTCTAAGAGTAATCCTTTCCACACCTACACTGTCCCTTTTTTTGCTTGTTAACCCTAAACACAACCCTTAAACAATAGATACATACTCCTCTAGACTGCGGCCTCTTTTGTCCAAAATACCGCACCCAAAACAACCCTAAGACATGCCTCAAACTAGCCCAAAGTCACCTCGCTGTCACCTACAACATCCAGACTTCTCCCACGCTATACCTCGACCTTTTCTTATTGTTTTTTTGCTCCTTGTTGCGGATTTGGCTTCTATCCTTCCCATACTAGAACACACTTGTGACAACCCTCATCCAAGCCTTAAAAAACCCTTTAATTCTCCACGTTGTCACCTACAGCAACTAGAAACCCTCATGCTATCTTTGGATCCTCTCCACGTTGTCCCATGTCTTCTCTGGCTAGGTTAGGCCTCCACGAAATTTCAGAGCTTCTTTTGAGATGTATTGCCCACAAAATCGATACTCCAAATGACTCCCATCCATCCTCTATTTATACTAAAAGAGGCCTCCATGAAGCCAATCATTAACTGACACGTATTTATGATATTTTTCACATCAGCCTACCTAGAAATCAAATCGGCCTCCTTAAAAAATCCATAATTATTATGTTGACTTCAAAATTCAATATCTCCCAAACGACAACTCAGATTCAGACAATTTTCGATGTGTTAGAATTTTCTTTCCGAGCACTATCATCCTCATCCATCACATTCCATGAGATCATCATGGTTCTACCCGCAAAAAAAGATTGGTGAAAAAACCCATTTCTTGGGTTCCAAGCTCAGAATCTTCCCTTGTGGCGCTTTGTTCTCCAACCTCTAAACCCCTGAGGCTTGGATGATCCAAAAGGGATCCAAAATAACCCTCTAAGTCTTCAAAAATAAAAAAACTATCGCAAAAGGATGAACCTTCAAAAATGGTGGAAAACACTATCAGGAGAGAAAAACATGAAGAAAAAGAGAAAATAGAGCCTATCAGAGGTCAAAAGAATGATGCACAGGAGCCGTCGGATCTGGCTAATCAAAGGTCTAGATCCAATCGGCATATCACAATTGGCGGTGGCAAGCGAAGGTTATCAGAGGTAGCCCTATGAAAGTTATAGCAACGATCAACGCGAGTTAATGAGGACCGTTGATTAAGCACGAAGATTAACGACCCAGGTTAGTTCGCGATATCGTATCAACAAAACACAAAGGGAAAGGCTTATGGAGGCCTGAAGGCCATGAGATATGCGATTGCGATATATCGCATCGGAGCAATACAAAGGAGCGAGGCCAATACATATGAAACTTGCGATAAAATCGGACCCGATGGGTCTTATGGGTACAAATATATATATTTTGAGTTTTGTAAAAAGGATTTTTCTATGTAAAGTCACATTTTCATTAAATAAATGAAAAACAAAGGAAATGCAAATGGAGCGATAAAATTGACCCGAAAGGGTTTATATATGCAGCGATATACGTTTTGAGTTCCATAACGAGCGGGATTTCGGGCGAGCCTCCGACGCTAAGTGGTATTTGATAGACTCTGCCCGAGCCCATACACTGGCAACTACGTGGCTTGGCACCGGAGAGAGAAAACCACCTTTTCAGGTGGGTAATCTTCATGTGCATAAGCCACCCAAAATCAATAGCAACCGTTAGATCACGATCACTTGTGATAGCACTCGAAGACGGATTTGAAAGGATTATAAGGTAGGATTGATAATATTTCGGGTTCGATAAAAGGCGTTCGTGCAGATTTTTACAGTGTTTTTGTGTATTTCTCTGTGTAAATAGAGAACGATTATTTTGGGATTTCTAATGTGTTGATGGTCCCTTCTGTTACAAAACAAGTGGCCACTATCCCTGAAGACATTTAACAAATGATTACTTAACGCTCAGAGGGGATTTGAGAAGACAAAGGTCGGGATCTAGAGGTATCGAAAGGAAAACCGAAGGGACAAGTGCCGATTGGCTTAAAAGTGACTGAATGGCAGAGACAAAGGTAAGCAGTGTTGAGACAGAGAGAAGACAGAGACAGAAAGTGAGATGGAGAGTTTGTATACTCAGAGAGACTTGAGGGATTCAAGTAAACTCCTTTTGTTTTGTATCTGTTGTGTTGAGACTCAAATTGAGCTCACT
This sequence comes from Pinus tabuliformis, assembly GCA_031772625.1. Classification (NCBI taxonomy): domain Eukaryota; kingdom Viridiplantae; phylum Streptophyta; class Pinopsida; order Pinales; family Pinaceae; genus Pinus; species Pinus tabuliformis. Next base: position 1,443,725,250 of record CM062816.1, read on the forward strand.
TTTATAAAACTCTACTCTTGAAGACATAATAGAGAGGTCACCACTGAAGGCTGGACCAAGAGATGTAGCCCAGGGGTTTTGGGTGAACTCCTTGATTATTTTGCTGTGTTATGTGTGTATGTCTATTATGTTTCTCTAACTACTTATTGTCTATATTATTCGCAATCTTATCGATCCGTTGCACTAAGCGATATAGGCAAATCCATGCACATGAATATGTAATACCTTAATAATAATATAAGATCTCATTCACAGATCAAGTGGTATAAGAGATTTATCATTGCTAAGGTTAGAAAAGCTTGTGCTGGATTTCGAATGCTAACTAGGTCAAATCTCAATCCAGGAGAAGGAGAACTTGTTGAGGCTAATCTAGAGATTGGGAGAGTATATTATTAGAGGAGAATGGTAGAAGAAACTCCATGGGAATCAGAAGCCCAATTCATGGAAAGCTTTATGGCCATGCGAGCCATGGTGGAAAAGATGTATCGGGAGTTTAAGAAAGGTCAAGGTGAAAGCACTTCAACACCCCAACCAGATAAAGGCGCAGAGGAACCTCTTCTAGTTGCCCATACAGAAGACAAAGGAAAAGAAGAGAGGTCTTCTCCATCATCTACTCCATCATCACCATTTTCATTATCTTCTTCAAATAAAACTAGCCTTGAAAAGAAAAATAATAAAACTTACTTTTACTAAATTAGATGTAAAGTTTGATTTGCCAATTTATGATGGATAATTAAATGCAGAAAAGATAGATAACTGGATTAGATGGATTGATGTATATTTTAGGGTGCAGAACATTGATTCAGAAAGGAGAAAGATTCAGCTGGCTAGCCTTCGCCTTGGAGGAACTGCACTAGTGTGGTGGGAAGGCAAGACACAAGTTGATCTAAAGAGACATGGTAAAATTCTTTCTACTTGGAATGAATTTGTTTCTGCCATCAAAAAACAATTCTATCCTCTAGCTTATATGCAACAAGCAATGATGGGTTGGAAAACTCTTCACCAATTAAAGGGCCAAAGTGTACAAAGTTATACCCAGGAATTTAGAAAAGGAGCTTTAACTCTAGGCATTTCTCTAGACTCACCTGAAACTTTGTTGAAGTATATAGGTGGTCTGCATATCTATTTGAAGCACACCATTCTCATGTTTAATCCCACTAGCCTAGATGATGTATTAGTTCAGGCTGCATATCTAGAGGCTAGAGGCAAGAATGTGAACCGAGAGATTGGGGGATCATCAAAACCCTCTACAAGAAAAAGCAAGGAAAAGAAGAAGCTGAAATGGAAAGAGAGGAATACAAATGTTGTACAGAAAGACAAACCTTCATGCACTCATTGCAAGAAGGATGGACACGATGATGAACACTGCTGGTCTTTGCATCCATAGCTGAAACCTAAGAAGTTTGGTGGTAAGAAGAAGAAGACTGCTGCTGCTATTCAAAAGGACTTGGGGTCAGACTCAGGTGATGAAACAACAGTCATAGGTATAAAAAGTAAAAATTCTGAAGCATCTACAAGTAATTTTGCACAATATATTAATAATGAAGATAATGAGAGGAAAAGACATGAGATTTTTCATATTACAGTTATTTCCAAGCATCAAAAGATTGATACTTTATTTGATAGTGGATCACAAGTAAACTTGATTTCTGAAACAATTGTAAAGAAGTTGGGCTTACTAACAACACCTCACAAGAAGCCATATCCATTATGTTGGGTATGTGATAAAGAAAAGCTACAAGTGACTAGACAATGCAAACTTAGGTTTGTTATTGGGTCAAAATTTGTAGATGAGGTTGATTTAGATATAGTTCCCTTGGATATATGTGGTATTGTTTTAGGAAGTCCTTACTTGTATGATAGAAAAGCCATTTTCTATAGGGCTGAAAATAAGTATCAACTCACTAAATTTGGAATAGAATATATTGTAAGAGATCATAAACTCAAAAATAACTATTCTCTCATAAACTCAGGGCAGATGAAAAGAATTGTAAACTCATGCAAGAAATTTTTACTAATGCTTGTAAAGGAAAAGAACCCTGACAAAACTAATGTATTTGAAGGCTTTGATACTAAACAAAAATATGATTTAGATAAAGTTGTTTTAGAATATGATATCCTATTTCAAGAACCTACAGGTATGCCACCCAAAAGGGAAATAGTACATGATATTCATTTGCAGCAAGATGTTCCATTGCCTAACATCAGAATGTACAGGTTATCCGCTTTAGAGAATGCAAAGATCAATAAGCAGGTACAGGAGATGCTCGACAAAGGGTTCACAAGACCAAGCACATCACCATGTGGATCTCCAATCGTACTGGTGAGAAAGAAAGATGGTTCGTGGAGGATGTGCATTGATTACAGAGCACTGAATAAAATAACGATCAAGAATCGTTATCCTCTTCCTCGCATTGATGATCTATTAGATTAGTTGAAAGAAGCAATTTACTTTTCCAAGTTAGACTTGCGTAGTGGCTATCATCAGGTCATAGTTGCCAATTTATGATGGAGAATTAAATGCAAAAAAGCTAGATAACTGGATTAGACATATTGATGTATATTGCAGGGTGCAGAACATTGATTCAGAAATGAGAAAGATTCAACAGGCTAGCCTTCGCCTTGGAGGAACTGCACTAGTGTGGTGGGAAGGCAAGACACAAGTTGATCTAAAGAGACATGGTAAAATTCTTTTTACCTGGAATGAATTTGTTTCTACCATCAAAAAACAATTCTATCCTCTAGGTTATATGCAGCAAGCAATGATGAGTTGGAAAACTCTTCGCCAATTAAAGGGCCAAAGTGTACAAAGTTATACCCAGGAATTTAGAAAAAGAGCTTTAACTCTAGGCATTTCTCTAGACTCACCTGAAACTTTGTTGAAGTATATAGGTGGTCTGCATAGCTATTTGAATCACACCATTCTCATGTTTAATCCCACTAGCCTAGATGATGTATCAGTTCAGGCTGCACATCTAGAGGCTAAAGGCAAGAATGTGAACCGAGAGATTGGGGGATCATCAAAACCCTCTGCAAGCAAAAGCAAGGAAAATAAGAAGCTGAAATGGAAAGAGAGGAAGAAAAACGCTGTATAGAAAGAAAAACCTTCATGCACTCATTGCAAGAAGGATGGACACGATGATGAACACTGCTGGTCTTTGCATCCAGAAATGAAACTAAGAAGTTCGGTGGTAAGAACAAGAAGACTGCTGCTGCTATTCAGAAGGAATTGGGGTCAAACTCAGTTGATGAAACAACATTCACAACCACAATTATAAAAGGTAAAAATTCTGAAGCATCTACAAGTAATTATGCGCAATCTATTGATAATGAAGATAATGAGAGGAAAAGGCATGAGCTTTTTCATATTACAGTTATTTCCAAGCATCAAAAGGTTGATACTTTATTTGATAGTGGATCACAAGTAAACTTGATTTCTAAAACAATTGTAAAGAAGTCGGGCTTACTAACAACACCTCACAAGAAGCCATATCCATTAAGTTGGGTTTGTGATAAAGCAAAGCTACAAGTGACTAGACAATGTAAACTTAGGTTTGTTATTGGGTCAACATTTGTAGATGAGGTTGAGTTAGATATAGTTCCCTTGGATATATGTGGTATTGTTTTAGGAAGTCCTTACTTGTATGATAGAGAAGCCATTTTCTATAGGGATGAAAATAAGTATCAACTCAGTAAATTTGGAATATAATATATTGTAAGAGCTCATAAACTCAAAAATAACTATTCTCTCATAAACTTAGGGCAGATGAAAAGAATTGTAAACTTATGCAAGCAATTTTTACTAATGGTTGTAAAGGAAAAGAACCCTGAAAAAACCAATGTATTTGAGGGTTGTGATACTAAACAGAAATATGATTTAGATAAAGTTGTTTTAGAATATGATATCCTATTTCAAGAACCCAAAGGTATGCCACCCAAAATGGAAATAGTACATGATATTCATTTGCAGCAAGATGCTCCATTGCCTAACATCGGAATGTATAGGTTATCCACTTTAGAGAATGCAGAGATCAAGAAGCGGGTATAGGAGCTGCTCGATAAAGGGTTCATAAGACCAAGCACATCACCATGTGGATATCCAATCGTACTGGTGAGAAAGAAAGATGGTTCGCGGAGGATGTGCATTGATTACAGAGCATTGAATAAAATAACGATCAAGAATCGTTATCCTCTTCCTTGCATTGATGATCTATTAGATCAGTTGAAAGAAGTAGTTGACTTTTCCAAGTTAGACATGCGTTGTGGCTATCATCAGGTCATAGTTGCAGAACAAGATGCATGGAAGACCACTTTCAAGACAAAGAAAGGGCTGTATGAATGTATGGTTATGCCTTTTGGCTTAACTAGTGCTCCTGCCACTTTCATGAGAGTTATGAATGATGTAGTCAGACCTTTTATTGATGATTTTGTAATTGTATTTTAGATGACATTCTTGTTTTCAGTAAAACATGGGAAGAAAATTTGAAGCATGTAAAGCAGACTTTAGATGTTTTGAAAAGAGAAAATCTCTATGTAAAGTTATCAATATGTGAATTTGGCAAAAAATATTTAAATTATTTGGGTCATATTGTAGGGGGTGGTGAATTGAAGATAGATCCCTCTAAGGTTGAAGTCATTGTGAACTGGCCTAAACCCAAATCTGCTACATAAGTTAGGAGTTTCCTAGGAGGAGCACAATATTGGAGAAAGTTTATTGCTAACTTTTCCTTGATTGCAACTCCATTACATGCTTTAATAGGATTGAATAAGGTGTTCCAGTGGGGAGGCAAACAACAGAAAGCCTTTGACACCTTAAAGGAAAAAACTAATACAACACCAGTACTAGCATTGCCAGATCTTCAATGACCATTTGAGATTGAAACAGATGCCAGTGACTATACCATGGGAGCAGTGTTGATGCAACACGGTAAACCCATAAGCTATCATTTTGAGACATTTAATTCTATAGTAGTTAATTATCCCAGATATGATAAATAATTGTATGCATTAGTACAGAGTGTGGAAAAGTGGAAGCATTACCTAATGGGCAAAGAAACAATAATAGATCATCAACCACTTCAATATTTGCACTCACAAACTAAATTGCAGCAATCAAGACATTATAGGTGTATAGGTTTTCTACAACAATTTCATCTTGTCATCAGATATAAGAAGGGAATACTTAAGCATATATGCTATCAAGACCAATCATAAATGCATCTACTATACTTAAGCATAACTCAGTAATGCATTAAAGCTACATTGATCAATATGCTCAAAATGTAGATTTTAAAGATGTATATGCAACTTTAAGTCATGGCAAACAAGTAGAAGAATTGGATTATTATGTTAAGGACCAACTCTTGTATCATTTGGGAAAGTTATGCATTCCACAAACTGAAAGAGTTAACGTAATCCGAGAAGCACATAATTCTCTTATATCAGGTCATTTTGGTGTAAGTAAAACAGTTTCACAGTTGCAAAGGTTCTGTTATTGGCCAAGAATGCATGAGAGAATTTCTAGATATATCAAAGGGTGTACTATGTGTGCTACAAGCAAGCCAAGTAATAGAAAATTAGGCTTGTACACTCCACTTCCAGTCCCTTCTCATCCTTGGGAAAGTGTTTCCATGGAATTTGTTGGGGGATTGCCAAAGTCTAGAAAAGGTCATGATTATTTATATGTTATTGTGGGTAGGTTCAGCAAAATGTGTATTTTGATACCTTGTAACAAACAGGTTACAACTGAACAAACAACAAAGTTGTTCTTTCATTATGTATGGGTTCATTTTGGGTTACCCACTTCTATTGTATATGATCAGGATTCCCGATTTGTTGGGAATTTTTGGTCAAGTATATGGGAGTTGATGGACACTAGATTGAAGAAAAGCACATCATTTCATCCACAAACAGATGACCAAATAGAGGTAGTCAACAGGATAGTGATCCAGTTGCTCAAGGGCTATTGCAGAAAGCATCCCAAGCTTTGGGATGAACATTTGTGTTATGTACAACATGCTTACAACCATTCCAAGCACTCTTCTACTCAGAGATCTCCTTTTGATACTTATTTTGGTTTTACACCAAAGTCTCCCTTGGATTTTGTCTTCAGAAAAGACATAGTAGTTGATGGACACAGTGATGCGGACAAAGCAACCAAGTTCATTGAACAGATCCAAGAAATTCACCAGGCAGTGTAGGAACAGATGGAAAGAAGCCAGGCCAGGTACAAGGCAAGGCATGACAAGCATCGAATTGAGCATAGCTTCGAAGTTGGTGATCAAGTCTGGCTTTACATCAACAAAGATAGAATGCAAGGTGAAGGTAAGAAGCTGAAACCAATAAGGTATGGGCCTTTCAAGATACTTGAGAAAATTGGTGAAAACGATTTTCGCCTTGATTTGCCAGCTTATATGCATATCTATTCAGTAGTTAATGCAAAGAACTTAAGACTGTATGAACCTTCATTGATTGAAGATCCCGAAGAGAAAATTTAGTTTCCTTCTATTGATGATCTGTTGCCTGAATATCTCAATGAGTTGCAGGAAGACATAGTTCTAGACAGGAAGGTGAGAACTACGTGCAGAGGGGATGTTGAGTACCTGAGAATCGGGCTCAAAGGTTCAAAACCAAGTAGTGCATGATGGATAGAGATTGGAAAAGTGAGAAAGCTATATCCTTACTTGATCGATGCTTAAAAGCCAACTTTTGGTGGACCAAAAGCCTTTCAGTGGGAAGGTGTGATCCAAAAGGGATCCAAAAAACCCTCTAAGTCTTTAAAAATAAAAAAACTATCACAAAAGGATGAACCTTTAAAAATGGAAGAAAATACTATCGGGAGAGAAAAACATGAAGAAAAAGAGAAAACAGAGCCTATCGGAGGTCAAAATAATGATGCACAAGAGCCATTGGATCTGGCTGATCAACAGCGTAGATCCGATTGGCATATCACAATTGGCAGTGGCAAGCAAAGGTTATCGGAGGTAGCCCTATGAAAGTTGTGACAACGATCAGCGCGAGTCAACGAGGATTGTCGATCAAGCATTCAGATCGACGACCCAAGTTAGCTTGCGATATCGCATCAGCAAAGCACAAAGGGAAAGGCTTACGAAGGCCCAAAGACCATGTGATATGTGATTGCGATATATCACATCGCAATATAGTATCGAAGTAATACAAAGGAGCGTAGCCAAGACATATGCGACTTGCGATAAAGCTGGACCCAATGGGTCTTATGGGTACAAATATATATATTTTGAGTTCCAGAAAAAGGAGTTTTTCTATGTAAAGTCGCATTTTTTTTAAATAAACAAAAAACAAAGGAAATGTGAATGGAGTTATAAAACAGACCCGAAAGGGTTTATACATGCAGTAATATACATTTTGAGTTCCATAACGAGCGGTATTTCAGGCGGGCCTCCGGCGGTAAGTGGTATTGGACGGACTCCGCCCAAGCCCATACACTAGCCGCCACGTGGTTCGGCGCCGAAGAGAGAAAACTACCTTTTCGGGTGGGTAATATCCGTGCACATAAGTCACCTGAAATAAATAACAACCGTTGGATGATGATCACTTGTGATAGCACCCGAAGACGGATCTGAAAGGATTATAGGGATGGATTGATAATATTTCAGGTCCGATAAAAGGTGTTCGAATGGATTTTTACAGTGTTTGTGTGTATTTCTCTGTGTAAATAGAAAACGAATGTTTTGGGATTTCTAATGCGCCGATGGTCCCTTCTGTTACAAAACAGGTGGGAACCATCCCTAAAGACGTTTAACAAATGATTACTTAATACTTAGAGGGGATTTGAGTGGACAGAGGCCGGGAGCCAGAGAGCCCAAAAGGGAAACCGAATAGACAAGCGATGATTGGCTTAAAAGCCACTGAATGGCAGAGATAGAGGCAAGTGGTGTTGAGACAGAGAGAAGATAGAGACAGAAAGCGAGAGGGAGAGTCTGTGTACTTAGAGAGACTTGAGTGATTCAAGTAAACTCCTGTTGTTTTGTATTTGTTGTGTTGAGACTCAAATTGAGCTCGCTTTTGTAAAACCATGCTCTTGAAGACATAATAGAGAGGTCACCATTGAAGGCTGAACCAGGAGATGTAGCCCAGGATTTTTGGGTGAACTCCTTGATTATTTTGCTGTGTTATGTGTGTATATCTATTATGTTTCTTTAACTGCTCATTGTCTATATTACTCGCAATATTATCGATCCGTTGCACTAAGTGATATAGGAAAATCCATGCACATGAGTCTATAATACCTTAATAATAATCTAAGATCTCATTCATAGATCATTGGAGTACCTCCAAAGATACACAAAAATCAACACTCCCTCTTAACGAGGGAGGTAATTCCAAGGCTAGGAAGTAATCCGACAATGAAACTAACCCACCTGACATCCACCACTACAACAAACCTTGTAGATGAATTTGATAATCTCGGTAGTGCCTCTGCCTGGTCATTTCTGAACCTGAAGATCTCGAACCTCCATAGGGTTGTTCCCTTTGAGGCTAGACTCCCTCATGATCTCCACTAGCCTATATCTATAGGCACTTGTATTCCTGGATCAAATATCACTCATGAAAATCCCGCCAATCTCAAATATGCAACACCATGATCTGATGCAGAATCTAGCTTGCCAATATCTAGTCCATCATGTGAAGCCATCTTGATCAAAATGATCTCGTCCATGTAAAATAAACCCTCAAGTTGTCCAAACCATCCATGGCACATCAACAAAAGTCCATGATCAACAATCTTCCCTACAACAAACTGTTGTTCACTAGGCTCACCACCAATCCACTAGAACTCCCAGCCAATCTCGCTTCCAAGCCAGTCAAGACCACATCTCCATGTCTTCAGCTGAACTCTCTACTCCATGATCTAGACACCCACAACTCCCTCTGAGCTGCTTTGTTATGCACACTCTAATCCACTGTTCTCAAATGTAGTTTAGATACGGTCTGATACCATGATGATTTTCCATGACCTTCTTGCGTTACACTAATGAAGACCAACACAGGAACGAAGGATTGCCACCTATAACTGTGAGATGTCCATCTCCCACAATGAACATGGGCTAGGAAGACTGTCCATCATTTGTTCCAAAAGTCCTTCTCCACACGCAAGTCTCGAACTGCTCAACCCTACTCTTGGTTGATCAGACCCTTGAGCTCATCAAAAACTGCCAACCTAGAAGTCACCTTTGTCCATCAAGGTGCCACGCTTTTGGCTCCAACATGCACACTAACACACTGTCCTCTAGCAGACCATAAGTGTCCAATCTAATACACACTTGGTATTTTCTCACGCAGCCCTTGAATAGTTCACGAGAGACCAAGTCCATGTTGTAGCATCTGCTCCTAGTTAGGGCATCCCCACACTTAGGAGACCCTTACACATGGCTTCCCATAAACTTCATCAATCTTCCATGTTTCCTCACCTAAGAAACCATCAATCCATCATACATGGGTCAATCTGCAACAACACTTGTTGCTATCCTCTTACCTCTTGATCTAATATAGCTGCAGTCACCTTTGGTTGCTTGGTAGGCCTCCCAACAATCCAAGTGGGATCCACCAAACAACTCCTAAGGCCTCCTACAAGAATCCCACAAACTGATCCAAACATTAATCAATCCTTTGACCCAATGCAGCTCTCAACACGTTGCTGCACAAATGTTGTTGTGGGATCTGTCACTAGGGCATATAATCACTAGATTTGCCCTCTATCTTCACTCCCATAGGATGCCTTTACCCCGATCCAAACTATGATCATTGCTTGACCCAACACATCTCCTCAAAACACTGATGTTCTTCTGTTTGCACTTGCTGTCACTGTACTTTTGGTTAGGGAACGTACTGCAACCCTACACCTCCTTGACAATCCTTAAACAAGCTCTTTAAGAGCTATGACATACCCTCAAGGGTTTCTTCCTCACCAACACTACTTTTTTAGGGCACTAATCAACCCTTGACAACGCACAAACAAGCTCAGCTGCGTGCTATGGCCTGCGGCCTAGCACAACAGCCCTAAAACGTGAGACACACCCCTTCATAAGCTATGGTCCTCTAAGAGTAAGCCCTTCCACACCTACGTTGCCCCTTTTTCTGCTTGTTAACCCTAAACACAACCCTTTAACAACATATAAATAGTCCTCTAGACGCGGCCTCTTTTGTCCAGCATGCCTCGCCCAAAACAACCTTAAGACATGCCTCAAATCAGCCCAAAGTCACCTCGTTGTCACATATAAGCCAGAATTCTCCCACATTGTACCTCAACCTTTTCTTGTTGTTTTGTTTCTCCTTTCTGTGGCTCTACCTTCTATCCTTCCGACACTAGAACACACTTGTGAGAGCCTTCACCCAAGCCTTAAACAACTCTTTAACTCTCCATGCTGTCACCTACAACAACCAGAAACCCTCACACTGTCTTTGGCTCCTCTCCACATTGTCCCAAGTCTTCTCTAGCTGGGTTAGGCCTCCACAAAATTTCAGAGTTTCTTTTGAGATGTATTTCCCACAAAATGGATACTCCAAATGACTCCCATCCATCCTCTATTTATACTAAAAGAGGCCTCCATGAATCCAATCATGAACCAACACGTCTTTATGATATTTTTCACGTCAGCCTACGTGGAACTCATGTCAACCTGCTTAAAAAATCCATAATTATTATGTCGACTTCAAAATTCAATATCTCCCAAACGACAACTCGAATTCAGACAATTTTCGATGCATTGGAAGCGTGTTTCCGAGCATTGTCATCCTCATCCATCACATGCCATGAGATCATCATGGTTCTACCTTAAAAACACGATTGGTGCAAAACCCCTTTCTTGGGTTCCAAGCCCATAAGATGCCCTTGGGGCGCTTTGTCCTCCAACCCCTGAACCCCTGGGGTTTAGAGAACCTCCCAAGCTACACAAAAATCAACAAGAACAAGGATGTAGTAGAAAGAAATAAAGTTTTGAAAGAATAAGTAGAATTGCTACAGGAAGCTCTCCTGATAGGGAAGAAAAAATGGCAACGCATGAAGGCAGATGTGCAAAACATAAAGAAATTTGTAGTGGAAAGTAAAAAGGTGTGTTATCAAGAAAACTAGTGTCCATTCAGAGCTTCTAGTCCCACTAAGATGGGTATCTATCTTAGAAACAAACAAACTAAAGTTACTTGTGTTTTCCTTTATGAGAGATAGATGAGAGAGAAGTAGAGAGTACCAACCTCAGTCTTTCGCTAGTCTCCTTGCTTGCTTCCTCTCCCCTTTGATAGAGCTTTCACCACTCCTTTCTCGCTTGTCCCGCTTCAAAGAACACCTGTAGAGTCAAGGTAGCAAAATACCATCAAAGCATAGAGATCTATAATCATAAGAAACGTAGGATCAGATGTACATTAACCATATAAATGCATATACAAATACAAGATTCAGAGATATACAAACATATGGAGGAAAACTCAAATAGCTTTATTGATAGAAGTGGTAGAAGAGAGGATTAAAACCAAGTTGTCTGATCCAGCATCATCCTCCCAGCATGAAAGCCCTCTTCACCTCATACAAAGCAAGATCACCGAAAAATGTCTTCAAATAGAAACCAACAACACTTCCTTGCAAATTACAAAATTCTAGCCCCTTGGATCTCTAGGATGAGGGATCCATATATAGATGTTTGCAGGAGAGTGAGTCAGCTTCTGGGATTTTGATTAGTGTCATTTCACTAATAGTTCTTGGTTCCTCTTGGAGATTTGATGATCTCTTACTCATCCCTGGGAAAATTCATAGAGGCAAGTGTCAAATGAGCAGTTTCTAGAAGATTCTTTGAGTTTCCACCTAGCAAATTGCTTCTGCCATTTGTCTTCTCTCGCTCATCGAACCCTACAGAAGGGATTTCTAGTATGCATCGCACCCCCCTTTTGTAATAGGTGAGATGCATCGTACCATATGCATGGAACAGTCTGTATGGTCCAGTTTTGACCAGTTCTGAGTATTTTTTCATGGAGAATTTCTGGGAGATGATGTAATCAACTGACCTTGTTCCTTTAGGGTGTGAAACAACACTTTTAGGGGTTTAAAAGCCCTTGGTTTATGGACATATGTGATTGGGGTTGCAGTGCCCAAATATGTCTATAACAGTTGCCCCCTAAAGCATGAGGTCGTAAATCTTTTGATGTCGGGTGAAATGATTTATAATGAGGATCCGAGGTTTTGCGAACTAGAAGGTGACCTGTAATAAGATACAATACAATACATTATCTTCACAATATTTTCATGATCTAGTTGAGGTGGGAATTCCCATTCTCAGCTTTATAAATTCATATTCATGTACATAAGGCAGACAATCATCTATGTGGAAGAATGATGATTCTGGTAGAGCCATCATCCTTTAGTTTGGATGTTTATCTATGCAGCTGTGATGTACATTTGATGTCTTTATTTTCCTGAATATATCGCAGCCCGGATGGATGAAACTAGATCCGGGGTCTTCAAACTCGTTCAATCTTTGCCCGAAGTACAAGTCGATCCATGTGAAAAGATTTCCTGATGTTGAACATGGAAAGACATCGCTTGATTACCAGCCAATGATGTAAGCTGTTAACATGCACGAGAGGAATCACCAAGAATGATGATGACCCTCAAGGTACTGCACTACAATTCACGTGGTGTGAATATATGAGTTGATGTCGAACACCACATAAAATCTTCTGGTCGAAGGCCATTGATGTAAACCTATCGCCAGAAGTGAGAAACTTGCCATTGAGGCATGCAAGATTCAAAGTACTGAAAGGGTTGTTTCTGTTGTGCTCTACAACAACCCCCCATTTCATATCATTTTTATTCACAAAACTATAATATGAAATGGGTCCCTTTTTATTTTAATTGGTATCAACTTTATATTATTCAAAAAGGTCTGAAAACAAAATGAAAACATTACAAAACCTTTTTGACAAACCAATTATTTGGTCTTATAATTTAAATAATTAATCTTTTATCATTGCGATAAAGCGATCACAAGATCGCATATCGCAATGACAAAGGAGGCATAACTTAAAGATCCATTGGTTTTCTCCGACGTGATAACATGCAATAGGCTATCGGATATCGGCAATAATAAGTTCCCATAACAAAAGTGCCTTTTGCTCCGATGTGATGCGATAAAGTCCCGTTTGCCCCGATGCGATACGATATCGCTATCGGCGATCGGGGATATACCATGCATGCTTTTCAAAGTGCCCCAGTTAATGCTCCCGATCAGATGCGATATCGCTATCGGCGATCGGGGATTCCAAAAGGAACCAATATAATGATTTAAGTTTTCCCCCAACGCCCGATTGCAATAAAGCCAAAAGCACAAATTTCAAGAATTGTTAAAGCAGGGATATTACGGTTAATTCGTATTAAAGGCCTTATCTTTCAAACAGTGATTCACCTACGCTCAACCGCCAAAACATCCAAGGCACGCTTAAACAAATCATTCGGTTGATAAACGATATGATGGGCATTTAAAGGATTGGCAAGTTTTAACCGCCATTTAATGAAATAGTAAGATTAAAAATCTTTTCACGGATTGTATCTGTGGCCACTTTAAGTTAATCCTTTATCGTGCATTGATCAATATATATCTCGCTCGTATTTGATTTTCACTACCAGTTCTCTGTGTTACGCTTATTTTCACTCCTGTGTAGAATTCTTCCGAAGTAATAGATTCAAGCAGAATGGGGAAGAAGTCTAAGAAAACTGCAATCGCTTCCGCTTCACCAGCCACAGGACAAGCCGTCGTTGATCCAGGAACTAAAAAGAAAGGATTAATATCTGATACTACATGTTCAGGACTACTTGGCAAAGTACCTATAATTTGATTGAGGCCGAAGAACCAAAGGTGACAGCAGTACAAGCCACAGCGGATACCAATCGAAAATCTAATGGTAATTTAAAAGACTTGGCCGACTCTTTCCTTCATAGGATAGCGGCTCGGGAAAAAATTCTCCCATATACGGATGTAGTGAGGTGGGCAATTGAGGAAATCCCAATCACAGACAGAACCTTCTGCACCAGAGATGGGAGAATCTTAGGTTCATTTCAGGCTAATGATTTGAGGCAAATGTATCATTTTCCTGAGCCAGAGAAGAAGTACAACAAGGCATTTCTAGAGAAATTCCGAAGTGAGAACGAAACTGAATCCGAACCCATTCGGGATTGGAGGCAAAATCCGGTGAAACACAAGCATGAAACTTCTGGTAAGTACTCTGTTGATTCCCTATGTTCTCCTTATTGTTATGCTGGGATAATGATGTGTAGATTGTGGGGGTTACACGATTCCGCTAATTTCACTATAGAAATGGTTCCCTTGATGGAAGCGGTGTTTAATAGTGAAATAATGGATTGGGCAACTATACTATCAGATAAGCTAGCAACAGCAGTTCTCGATTTTAGAACTAAAACCCGCGTCACCGAAAGGCTTATTCCCCCATTCTACTACAGTGCTTATATACTAGATACCCTGTGTTTTAATTCTGAATTTCTCGTGCTCGGCTGGAGGTGGACTGCACAAGACCCCATGCATATTCACATATACCATCAGAAATTGTGGAAAACTTCCTATAAGCACCATTTATACCAAGTCTGCAATGGCTTCATGTTAGCCATTCGTTACTCTATTTTTGATAAACCTGCCCCCAAAATTTCTTACCAAGCAGGGATTGATTTGACATCAATAGGAAGATGGTTCGGAGAGGAAAAATTTACTTATATAAGAATTTTCGGCAGCCAAGCCGAACCTCATGTCCTTCCTTTGTACATACCTGATAAACTACTGGCCAGGGAGATAGCCTATCAGATTATTTCCGAAGGAGTTACACAAACTCTGAAGAAAAATAAGAAGCAGGTCTGGCCCTCTTTTCCTCTGAGATGTGGTGTCTACACTTTGCATGATTTCAAACATGCAGAGAAAGAAGCTACAAAGATGAAATCATTAACTCTAGCGACTCTCCCTAATAGGCGATTTGATCCCAACAAAGTCGCCTATAATGCACTTGAACAGGCCAAATTGACAAAGTTTGACCATAAAGAAGATAAGTTTGATGACCTGTTCTCCTCAGTGGAATCAATGTATCAAGTTAGATCACTGGCCATAATGGAATACAAAGATGAAGGGTTAGTTGAATTCAACAGACTTAGAGAACAGAGGTTAAAAACTCTGCCTCTAGATCTGTTAGCAACAACCCCAGCAACATAATCAAGCGAGCTTGAACAACGACATACTAAGGAACCTCCGGTTACAACAAAAGAACAAGAGAAAGTGCAAGAGGAAACCCAAACTAAAGAGCAGAAGGCGGAGCAGGCAGAACGGCAATTGTTAACACAACAACAAATAAATAATCAATTAGCTCAACAATTGCAGGAAGAGAAACGGAGGATTGATCACAGCGCAGTCCAGAAGCAGAAAGAGTTGTCTGAGGCATTGGCACAACTGAGGGCAGCGAATGAACAAATGCTGAAGTCAAAAGATGAGCAGATTGCTCAACTATCAGCCCAGCTAGAGAAGACAAAGAATCGTCCATAGATAGCCGAATTCAAATCAGAAGGATTACAGATAAATAAGGCATTAATAACACAGATCAAGCTTTTATGTCAACAAATCGCCCAGGCGGAACCATCATGCGATTTGATGACATCAATAAGTAAACAATCAGAAAAAGCTAGAATAGACTTGGATCAAGCTGATGAAACATTAACTGAGTTTCTTGAGTGGCAAGATACCGATCAGGGACAGGCGGCAAATTTACCAAAGATTTTAGAATCACATAAGGAAATATTATTTACAGAATGGCAGTCCCAGATAATGAAAGCAGAGAGGGCAATTTCAAGATGCAAATCAACCACAAGTAATTTGGTTGAATTGGTTAATAATACTCTCTACTTGTCTAACATGATTTCCCAATGCACTCCAGGTAAATTGACAGTGGCGAAAACATTGGAGCAATCATGTTATCCGGATCTAGAGAAAAATGGGAGATTAATCGCTGGAATTAACAGTTTAAAATGGGACGCCTATTGGTTCTTCTTAGTAAAACCGCACAGCCAAAGAGCCGCCCTCAAATGCCTTACAGATGCAATCGGGTATATTATTCCTGATATTCAGGATGCCACCTATGTCGCCTAGCTCAACTCTCGCCTCAACAGACCGCCCGAAGTGGAGCCAATGCTTGCGATATGTCAGCTCAGGTTTAAAGGAAAACAGCCTACATGATGATTCATGCCGCCGACTGCTAGATTTCTGTAAAGGAGATATTCAAGATCAATTGATACCAATTAGTAGGATTTCAGTTTCATAGATAGTTAGCTTAATTAAGTATTTATAGACCCTTTCATTGTTTTGGAAAGGGTCGTAAAGTTTTGTACTTGACTTAAAAGCCTGAAGTTGCACTACTGTACTTCAGGCATATTCTTTTATAAAACTAGACCAATTATTCTAATTTTGGCAAGGAAGCTTTTATGCAAATGTGCACTACTGTCTTTGTTTGAAAGTATTTCTGCGTTGGAAGAAGAATCTCAAATAGTGATTGATATTGGGAGTGACTAGCAGCTCATATGGTACTATTATCTATGTCTGAATTCATTCTTTTTATATGAATTGTCATTTGATCGCCTTTGCTATTATCGAATATATGTATGTGTTTTAACAACATTTCTTTATTCCCTCCACTATTGGATGTTTATGGTATGCTTTTCTCTTGATCATACATGTATCGATGATATAAATGATAAGTGTAGCAATATTGCGTTAATCACTTTGTTTAACTATTTAAGCAAAGTAATCCTTGAATGAATAAATGTCCGTGTCTATTAGATGGAGTCATCTATATGCATGTCAATAGACATAGATCACCAAGCGCTACGCTTCAAAGTACAATAGTTCCCGGGAATAGTAGTTCTTTTATTTTGCTGATAGATTAAGTTATTCGCCTATCATTAGATTAGACAATCAATCATTCATCCATCCCGTTTATTCATTACTGGGAAACTGGTCCCATTATCCCCAGTTGGAGCCACCATTACAAACGGAAAAGGAGTTGTATTAACGTCCGGACCGGGTGGTTATCCCCCAATGTTGATACAACGATTTTCGGGGCATCAACATTTTTGGCGCTAGAAGGAGGGCATCAACTGTGAATGGAAAGCAAACCCAAATCTACAAACCATTCTAAGAGTAATTCTCCCTCCGCATCACCTCATACTTCCCAATTGCATGCTGGTTCTCCAGTATCCAAACAAGAAGAAGTGGAATCAACTACCACTGCTCAAACCCATCGTACTCCAGAACAACTAAGTCTTGAATCCCCTGAAGTCCAGTCTCTTATCCACAAACTTCAGAGCTTCTCGATATCACCACAGAAATCTGAGGTATCTCAAAGCAGTGCGACTTTGTAGTTTAATTTACCTCACCCTCTCGCTAGACTTCATAGTGGAAAGCTCGGTATTGAACCCACTGAGTTCCCTTTACTCAAAAGGAAAAAGGCGAAGAGAAACACTGAAGGATATGAGAGTGAAGAACTTTCATCCACATCCTCCATCTCACCTTCCCCCGTGCGAAGTCGACCATCCACTCCCTCATCACACATTGTTGTTCATCAGGGATTAGCAACTGCAACATCCCAAATTGCGCAATCCTTAATATCAACTCCTTCCCAGACTTCTGTAAGTTCAACAGTAATATCATCCACCACTGCGGTTACAATGGCAGATCGATGGACCAGGCCTAGTGCAGTCAATATGCCTGCTCCATTGCATGCATTACCTGATGCACCTGAAAAATGGCTACCCAAGTTTAATCCAGATGATGGAACACAAGCTGAGGAACATATTAATAACTTCATGTTGGCAGTTAATTTGAAGGGAGTAACAGAGCAAGATGTTGTCGTTAGGCTTTTCCCTTATACTTTGCAAGGATCAGTAGGATCCTGGTATTTTTCTTTACCTTCTGGTTCCATTACCAGTTGGATGACTTGCCAAGAACAATTTCTTACTAAGTATGGTGATGATAGGTCTTTGGCTACACTAATAAATGATCTCTCCAATCTTAGGATAGAGCATAGGGAACCAATTAAAGAATTTAATGCGCGATTCAATAAACTCTTGAACAAAATCCCAACGGCCTCCAAACCAAGTGAGCAAATCCAAAGCGAGTGGTATATAACTGCCCTACCTGCCAATATAGCTATTTTTGTAGACATGGTTGGAAAACCAACTTTAGCTGAAAACATGAAAGAAGCACTTGCTGTGGAGAAACGTATTAATGCTCTAGAGAAAAAAGTTGCTCTTGAAGATAGAAAAACCAAAAAAGTTTCTTTTAAAGATGATTCAAAGAAGAAAACCCCTAAAGATCCATATGACATGGAGGGTCTACAAAAGATCCTCAAAACTATGTCAAATGAAATGGTTGAAAGCAAAAAACAGATAGCTGAAACCTCAACCAAAAGACCCTTTAGGAATTACAAGAAAACTGAATCAAAACCACCGAATGTTATATCTAATGCAGATTCAGATCTTGAAGAAGGAGAAGAAGAAACAGCTACACCAACTGATGAAGAAGAGGAAGTTGTTGAATGTCATGGAATGTGGGATTTTATATTGCCTAATTCCGATACAGAAAACGAAGAAGAAGCGTTTCCTGTCACTACTAGGAGTAAAGGTACCTCCAAACTTGTTCAGACAACTTTGAAGAAAAGAAGTGCAGGTGCTACTACAACAAAGGAAAAGGTACCCCCGAAAAAGCCACCTGTAACAGTTCCACAAAACCAACCTTTAACCTCAACAATCCCATCAACATCTAAGACATTGGTAGTGTCTGATTCAATGGATTAAAATATTGTTGATGACATGAAAAAGACTAAGGCAAACATTACCATGTTTGAACTTAGTAAATTGAAACATCAGCAAAAATTGCTTCTCAAAGAATTAAATGTTGTTCCTACTTCACCCCTTCCCAGTGCTAAAGCTGCACCTGATACAGGTCAACCACCTTCTGGTATGGTCGAAGCTAGTGATGCAGTTCTGATAGGAGATAGATCAAATTCTAATACTCCACCTTTCCTTCTAACCTATGAGATCTACAATAGAAACCTACACAACTGTCTGATTGACTCAAGGGCATCCTCTAATATAATGCCAGCTTCAGTTTGTTCGAAACTAAACATTGAACCCCGAAAGTCCACTATTCATATTGTGCAGTTGGACAGGACTAAAGTACAGGTTTTGGGAGAAATCAACTCCGTAACTATCAGGCTATCCGCTGATCCTAGAGTAGTACAAAGAATTGATATCTTGATCGCCGATATACCTGAATTTTATGGTTTGATCTTGAGTAGGGATTGGTCTGAAAAACTACATGGGTATATTTCTACCGATTGGTCACATATGTGGCTTCCCTATAAGGGTAAGCCAAATCAAATAAAAATCGATCGGGAAAAGCATATGACCCATACAGTTACGGAATTTGAACAAGAAAACCAACCAATAGCATTTAATAACAACATTTTGGGGAATTATTCATCAGAGTCATTCTTTGGAAACTTCACTGCCCAACCATCTCCTTTCTCAGTAAACCATTCTACATCTCAGATCGAAAATTATTCACAAATAGATAGGTCAAGATGTTTTAATGATACTAAGGAAACTGTAAATAAAATTGTTAATACTTCTTTATTTTCATCATTATATTTCGATGGGTCCAAATCTAGTGAGGGCTCAGGAGCAGGATGTATTTTGACTAGCCCGCAAGGAGAAAAAACAATGTTGTCCTGTAGGTTAGAGTTTGAATGCACGAATAATACAGCAGAATACGAAGCCTTAGTCTAATGACTATATAAAGCTATTGGCCTCAAGGTCCAATATTTGAAAGTGTTTGGAGATTCTGAAATTATTATCAAACAGGTAAGGAATACAATTCATTGTCTTTCCAGCCATCTCAAACATTATCAATCGCTGGTACAGGAACTCACCTCCCACTTTTCAGCATTCAATATTTCTTCCATTCCCAGGTCTCAAAATTCGGCAGCCGACCTGCTAGCCAATGTTGCTTCCAAGCTCCTACCTTCCGAAGACTATAGCCTAGATAGATTTTCAGTAGAATTACTTTTTAGGCCATCAATTCCTGACAATGTCACTATTTGGAGAGTATTCAACCACGATGAAGACATTTTATAGTTTTTAACTTCCGAAAAGTCCTATGATGATCAAATCATTGAGGAAAACAAGCATGACCTTCAAATGAGAGGTAAACCCGAGGAGAATTCAATCCCAAAGCCTGTGGTGAAGCTTGAGGATCTTTATGATATTAAAGATAGGTTTAAACCTGTGACCAATACAAAGCTCCAAAGTTCTACCTTAAGGTTTGAATTGATAAACCTTGGCACTGAGAAAACTCCTCAAAACATTAATTTAGGATTAGGACTTTCCGTGGAAGACAAGGAAGCATTCATTAGACTGTTACGAAAAAATAAACATGTTTTTGCTTGGAAATATGACGATTTAAAGACATATGATACATCCATCATCCAGCATACCATTCCAATGCTTCCCGAACAGAAACCAATTCAGCAAAAGTTGAGGAAAATACATCCGAACTTAGAGAGTCAAATAAAATATGAACTTAATAAACTCTTGAAAGCTAAGATTATTTTTCCCGTTCGGTACTCAAACTGGGTCCCCAATATGGTGCCAGTCAGAAAGAAAAATGGCGACATCAGGATTTGTATAGATTTCAGAAATTTGAACAAGGCGAGCCTAAAAGATAATTTCCCATTACCTACTATGGAGCAGATACTCCAATCAGTGGCAGGCTCTGAGTTAATGTCCTTTTTAGACAGTTTTTCAGGATATAACCAAGTTTTGGTCCATCCTGATGACCAACTCAAAACCACATTCAGAACAAAATGGGGAACATATGCATATCAGAAAATGCCTTTCGGACTTATTAATGCAGGAGCCACATTCCAAAGAGCGATGGATATAGCTTTTAAAGGGTTGATTAATAAAATAGTAGTCGTCTACTTAGACGATATTACTGTATTTTCAAAAGAGAAGTCCAATCATTTGCATGATTTAAATCAAATCTTTCAACGCTGTAAAAGGTATGGTATTTCACTTAACCCTAAAAAATCCTTCTTCGCTCTTGACCAAGGAAAGCTCTTAGGTTTATTATTTCTAAAGATGGCATTTATATTGATCCCGATAGGATCAAATAAATCTCTGAAATCCCTTTCCCTCATAATAAAAAATCCATGCAGTCATTTTTAGGCCAAATCAATTTTGTCAAAAGATTCGTTCTAGACTTTTCTCAAATCATTTTGCCACTTCAAACTATGATTAAGAAAAATTCAGTCTTTAAGTGGGTATCACCAGAAAAGGAAGCGTTTGATTTAATCAAACAATCAATAATTAATGCCCCCGCCTTAAATACCCCTAATTTTTCTAATCATTTCACATTGTATACTATCGCATCCGATTTGTCTTATGCAACAGTACTCACACAGATTAACGATCACAATTCGGAAGCACCCATTTCATTATGTAGTTCAAATCTTCAGGGTGCTGAATTGAATTACTCCGAAGTAGAAAAACAAGCCTTTGTTGTATATAAATCTGTCAAGCATTACAGACCCTTCCTTTTAAAAGCACATACAAAAGTTATAGTTCCTTTCCTTGCAGTAAGGCAACTATTAATCCAAAGAGAACTAGGTGAAAAAAGGGCAAATTGGGTTACAGCACTTCAAGAATATGATTTAGAAATTAAACCAGCAAAGATTGTTAGAGGCCAAGGTTTTTGCAGGTTATTGGCAGGAGCGTCCAACATTCCAGAATCAGGTGATACAGATCAAACCAAAGAAATCAACTAGATAAGTATTACTGATTCTGAATCACAATATGCTGACTTAATCTTTTATTTGAAAAATGGATATGCACCTCCTAACCTGTCTTACAAAAACAAAAGGGCCATTAGATTAAAAGCAAAAAATTTCACAATTATTGATGATGTGCTTTTTAGGCAAAATTATGATTCAATCTTATTAAGATGCCTAGAAAAACCTGAAGCACAAAAGGTCTTGTAGGAATTACATGATGGACCAGCAGGAGGACATTTTGGAGCTGATACAATAGCCCACAAAATCATTCATGCTGGATATTATTGGCCCACTCTGTTTAGAGATGCTCATGAATATGTAAGGAAATGCCGAAATTGTCAAACTTCTAGTGGAAGACAAAGAAAACCAGCTTTCCCTTTGCAACCAGTCAACATTGAACAACCATTTGAGCAATGGGGATTGGATATCATTGGAGAAATTACTCCACATTCTTCCAAACATCATAAGTATATCCTTACTGCTACTGATTATTTTACTAAGTGGGTTGAAGCAATTCCTTTGAAGACAACAAATTCTGAGGCAATCATTGAATTCATAGATCAATTCATCATTACCAGGTTTGGTGTCCCAAATGCTCTTTTTTTTGATAATGCATCTTATTTCTTAGGCAATGCTATGTTTGATTTCGCTATTAAAAGAGGATTTAAATTAAAATATTCTGCTAATTACTATCCCTAGGGTAATGGTTTAGCAGAGTCTACAAATAAAAATCTGATTAAAATTATTAAGCGAACCATCGAACAGGATCATAAAAAATGGCACAAATCCTTAATATTCGCACTATGGGCTGATAGGATAACGCAAAAGGCTTCCATAGGATCTTCTCCGTTCAATCTTGTGTATGGAAAAGAAGCAGTGCTACCAACAAATCTTGTCCTTCCTTCTCTAGCCCTAGTTCAGTTTATTGAGGAAAACCATTCTTCTTCTATTCAACTTAGACATGACCAAATTTTAAAATTAGAAGAGGAAAGAGAAAAAGCCAAGTTTATTCATGCAAAACATCAGCAAATCATCAAGTCATCCTTTGATTCAGTCTTATCCGGTCCAAAACAATTTCAAGTCGGTGATTTAGTTCTGAAATGGGACAAAGCCCACGAGGACAAGGGAAAACACACCAAGTTCCAGAAGATGTGGCTTGGCCCATTTCAGATCTGTGAGAAGATAGGCCATTCGACCTTCATATTACAAGATTTATCAGGTTTGAGAGATTCTCTCCCTGTTAATGGCCTTATCTTAAAGAAATTCTTCAATTGAGAAGGTAACCCCTTCTCCTTTTTTTAGAATTTTGTAGTTTGTAGGATCATTAGAAAATAAAGTTGTGAGATATCTTCCATTGACCTTTGCTGTACTTGAAAGTTGCTCAAAACAAGTAGGGTTGATATTTACTTTTAAAATAATAGAAGTCTTAAACGAAAGGGATAATTTCTAGGAAAGTAGGTGTAGTTGCATTCCGAAACAACACTCCATTTTTGTGAAGGCTTCTCAAAGTTTAGAAATATTGTAAATCATTTCATGTTTTCAAATTGGTCACAAAAAGGTTATCAATATCAAAATAGGAACTAATACAACTTCAGCATCTTTAACTCTTACCTTGTCATCCATTTACTCTTAAGGAGAAAATTGTCCATCCCACTCACCAAAGCCTATGATTACTCAGAGTGTAATTCTAAAATATTTGATATAAAAGATAAGAGGTCTTATTACAAGCCTGCTTACCATGATCATAGGGAAATAGTTTAACCGACATTACCAATACTGCATACCAAAACAGGGTAATGGCTTAGAATTATAAGACAAGGGGTCTCATCACGAGCCAGCTTGTTCGGTTAAATTACTACCAGTGAATGGCATTGTCACTCAGCTGGTCACCAAGCCAGGACAATGGCTTTTTATCTTACAAAATAATAGAAAAGCATGTTTTGAATTCATTCTGTTAATCATACTCTGAAATGAGCGGGACAATGGACAATAGCATGGTTAAAAGGTATCCCTGTCGAAACTATGAACGTTTGCTGGCAGTAGAGGCTCTACCTATGACAAAGGAGTCAATTCTAAAAGATGATTTGGAAAGGTTTTCTGTTTTATCACCATCAACCAATAAAGGCCAATTTAAAACTTAGAATGTATCTAATTTTAAACAAGAGAGGAAATTAGCAAAGATAGTTTCATTTTATTTGGAATGCATATATACCTAGTTATATTAGAATTTTCCCCTTTGATGAGAACTCTATTTTGAAAAAGTTTAAGTATTTCCATACTTTTCAGAGATAACTGTTTCTTCCAGCGAATCGCCAATTGTTGTGCTCTACAACAACCCCCCATTTCATATCATTTTTATTCACAAAACTATAATATGAAATGGGTCCCTTTTTATTTTAATTGGTATCAACTTTATATTATTCAAAAAGGTCTGAAAACAAAATGAAAACATTACAAAACCTTTTTGACAAACCAATTATTTGGTCTTATAATATAAATAATTAATCTTTTATCATTGCGATAAAGCGATCGCAAGATCGCATATTGCAATGACAAAGGAGGCATAACTTAAAGACCCATTGGTTTGCTCCGACGCGATAACATGCAATAGGCTATCGGATATTGGCAATAATAAGTTCCCATAACAAAAGTCCCTTTCGCTCCGATGCGATGCGATAAAGTCCCGTTCGCCCCGATGCGATGCAATATCGCTATCGGCGATCGGGGATATACCATGCGTGCTTTTCAAAGTGCCCCAGTTAATGCTCCAGATGCAATGCGATATCGCTATCGACGATCGGGATTCCAAAAGGATCCAATATAATGATTTAAGTTTTCCCCCGACGCCCGATTGCGATAAAGCCAAAAGCACAAATTTCAAGAATTGTTAAAGGAGGGATATTACGATTAATTCATATTAAAGGCCTTATCTTTCAAACAGTGATTCACCTGCGCTCAACCGCCAAAACATCCAAGGCACGCTTAAACAAATCATTCGGCTGATAAACGATATGATGGGCATTTAAAGAATTGGCAGGTTTTAACAGCCATTTAATGAAATAGTAAGCTTAAAAATCTTTTCACAGATTGTATCTGTGGCCACTTTAAGTTAATCCTTTATCGTGCATTGATCAATATATATCTCGCTCGTATTTGATTTTCGCTACCAGTTCTCTGTGTTACGCTTATTTTCACTCCTGTGCAGAATTCTTCCGAAGTAATAGATTTAAGCAGAATGGGGAAGAAGTCTAAGAAAACTGCAATTGCTTCCGCTTCACCAGCCACAGGACAAGTCGTCGCTGATCTAGGAACTAAAAAGAAAGGATTAATATCTGATACTACATGTTCAGGACTCGGCAGGACTACTTGGCAAAGTACCTATAATTTGATTGAGGCCGAAGAACCAAAGGTGACAACAGTACAAGCCACAGCGAATACCAATCGAAAATCTGATGGTACTTTAAAAGACTTGGCCGACTCTTTCCTTCATCGGATAGCGGCTTAGGAAAAAATTCTCCCATATACGGATGTAGTGAGGTGGGCAATTGAGGAAATCCCAATCACAGACAGAACCTTCTGCACTAGAGATGGGAGAATCTTCGGTTCATTTCAGGCTAATGATTTGAGGCAAATGTATCATTTGCCTGAGCCAGAGAAGAAGTACAACAAGGCATTTCTGGAGAAATTCCGAAGTGAGAATGAAACTGAATCCGAACCCATTCGGGATTGGAGGCAAAATCTGGCGAAACACAAGCATGAAACTTCCGGTAAGTACTCTGTTGATTCCCTATGTTCTCCTTATTGTTATGCTGGGATAATGATGTGTAAATTGTGGGGGTTACACGATTCCGCTAATTTCACTATAGAAATGGTTCCCTTGATGGAAGCGGTGTGTAATAGTGAAATAATGGATTGGGCAACTATACTATCAGATAAGCTAGCAACAGCAGTTCTCGATTTTAGAACTAAAACCCGTGTCACCGAAAGGCTTATTCCCCCATTCTACTATAGTGCTTATATACTAGATAACCTGTGTTTTAATTCTGAATTTCCCGTGCTCGGCTGGAGGTGGACTGCACAAGACCCCATGCCTATTCACATATACCATCATAAATTGTGGAAAACTTCCTATAAGCACCATTTATACCAAGTCTGCAATGGCTTCATTTTACCCATTCATTACTCTATGTTTGATAAACCTGCCCCCAAAATTTCTTACCAAGCAAGGATTGATTTGACATCAATAGGAAGATGGTTCGGAGAGGAAAAATTTACATATATAAGAATTTTCGGCAGCCAAGCCGAACCTCATGTCCTTCCTTTGTACATACCTGATAAACTGTTGGCCAGGGAGATAGCCTATCAGATTATTTCCGAAGGAGTTACACAAACTCTGAAGAAAAATAAGAAGCAGGTCTGGCCCTCTTTTCCTCTGAGATGTGGTGTCTACACTTTGCATGATTTCAAACATGCAGAGAAAGAAGCTACAAAGATGAAATCATTAACTCTAGCGACTCTCCCTAATAGGCAATTTGATCCCAACAAAGTCGCCTATAATGCACTTGAACAGGCCAAATTGACAAAGTTTGACCATAAAGAAGATAAGTTTGATGACCTATTCTCCTCAACGGAATCAATGTATCAAGTTAGATCGCTGGCCATAATGGAATACAAAGATGAAGGGTTAGTTGAATTCAACAGACTTAGAGAACAGAGGTTGCAAACTCTGCCTCTAGATCTATTAGCAACAATCCCAGCAACAGAATCAAGCGAGCCTGAACAGCGACATACTAAGGAACCTCCAGTTACAACAAAAGAACAGGAGAAAGTGCAAGAGGAAACCCAAACTAAAGAGCAGAAGGCGGAGCAGGCAGAACGGAAATTGTTAACACAACAACAAATAAATAATCAATTAACTCAACAATTGCAGGAAGAGAAATAGAGGATTGATCACAGCACAGTCCAGAAGCAGAAAGAGTTGTCTGAGGCATTGGCACAACTGAGGGCAGCGAATGAACAAATGTTGAAGTCAAAAGATGAGCAGATTTCTCAACTATCAGCCCAGCTAGAGAAGACAAAGAATCTTCCACAGATAGCCGAATTCAAATCAGAAGCATTACAGATAAATAAGGCATTAATAACATAGATCAAGCTTTTATGTCAACAAATCGCCCAGGTGGAACCATTATGCGATTTGACGACATCAATAAGTAAACAATCAGAAAAATATAGAACAGACTTGGATCAAGCTGATGAAACATTAACTGAGTTTCTTGAGTGGCAAGATACCGATCAGGGACAGGCGGCAAATTTACCAAAGATTTTAGAATCACATAAGGAAATATTATTTACAGAATGGCAGTCCCAGTTAATGAAAGCAGAGAGGGCAATTTCAAGATGCAAATCAACCACAAGTAATTTGGTTGAATTGGTTAATAATACTCTCTACTTGTCTAACATGATTTTCCAATGCACTCCAGGTAAATTGACAGCGGCGAAAACATTGGAACAGTCATGTTATCCGGATCTAGAGAAAAATGGGAGATTAATCGCTGGAATTAACAGTTTAACATGGGACGCCTATTGGTTCTTCTTAGTAAAACCGCACAGCCAAAGAGCCGCCCTCAAATGCCTTACAGATGCAATCGGGTATATTATTCCCGATATTCAGGATGCCACCTATGCCGCCCGAAGTGGAGCCAATGCTTGCGATATGTCAGCTCAGGTTTAAAGGCAAACAGCCTACATGATGATTCATGCCGCCGACTGCCAGATTGCTGTAAAGGAGATATTCAAGATCAATTGATGCCAATTAAGTAGGATTTCAGTTTCATAGATAGTTAGCTTAATTAAGTATTTATAGACCCTTTCATTGTTTTGGAAAGGGTCGTAAAGTTTTGTACTTGACTTAAAAGCCTGAAGTTGCACTACTGTACTTCAGGCATATTCTTTTATAAAATTGGACCAATTATTCTAATTTTGGCAAGGAAGCTTTTATGCAAATGTGCACTACTATCTTTGTTTGAAAGTATTTCTGCGTTGGAAGAAGAATCTCAAATAGTGATTGATATTGGGAGTGACTAGCAGCTCATATGGTACTATTATCTATGTCTGAATTCATTCTTTTTATATGAATTGTCATTTGATCGCCTTTGCTATTATCGAAAATAATTATGTGTTTTAACAACATTTCTTTATTCCCTCCACTATTGGATGTTTATGGTATGCTTTTCTTTTGATCATATATGTATCGATGATATAAATGATAAGTGTAGCAATATTGCGTTAATCACTTTGTTTAACTATTTAAGCAAAGTAATCCTTGAATGAATAAATGTTCGTGTCTATTAGATGGAGTCATCTATATGCATGTCAATAGACATAGATCACCAAGCGCTATGCTTCAAAGTACAATAGTTCTCGGGATTAGTAGTAGTTCTTTTATTTTGCTGATAGATTAAGTTATTTGCCTATCATTAGATTAGACAATCAATCATTCATCCATCCTGTTTATTCATTACTGGGAAACTGGTCCCATTATCCCCAGTCGGAGCCACCATTCCAAACGGAAAAGGAGCTGTATTAAGGTCCGGACCGGGTGGTTATCCCCCAATGTTGATACGACGATTTTCGGGGCATCAACAGTTCCTAAGTCAACTTCTTGAATAATAAGCTGATGTTGAAAAGAAGTGACCCATCATAGGAGGGCCTTAATGAATCCCACATCTACAACATGGAATGGAGCAAATGATTTTGTGGAGGTGAAAACGATCTAATGATATAAGGTTCAGGGTGGTGTCATGAAAAATGGAGAGTGAAGGTATTGCAGTGGATGAGGTGTTAGCTAGGTTGGTGAATTCTCTGAGTGACTTCTCTTGAACATACCGACAACACTGAAATGGATTGGTAGCGTTAACCCCAAGGTGGATGGTACGGTGGACCAATGGTGATATGATCGGTGAACAGAATAACCCAACCTGACTCAATCATGGTGACGGAGTGAAAGTGTCATGTTCAAGAGCGACCTGCTACCAATGAAGCTATTCAAGTTTTCTTCCCTTTTTCCCCAGTCATTGCTGACCAGTACCTCTTTATTTTTGTCAAGCTTGAGAAGGATAACATATGCTTGTTCTATAATTTGCGCTTCGGGCAAACCTGTCGCTATGTTTTAATGGGCTTAGCGACAGTGAAACTCGCTCTTGTCTGCATGGACAAGTTTTTCACTATTGTTTTAATGAGTTTAACAACAAAGATAACTCGGTCATTTTCAATTTTAGAGAGTCTAAAAAGAGACGTAAAGGCAACTCCTGTGGTCCTTTTTTGTAATGTAATCCCTTGAGTTTGAAAAAGTGTAAAATAATACGAAAGGGATGACTTTTCGATAGTTTTAACGAGCCGAACAAGACAAGCGCTCTATCTTTTTGTGTAATGATCCCTCAGGTCCAAAAAGATTAAAATATAGAGGAGGGATGGCACTTCCAATCACTTTAACAAGCTGGAGAGGCCAATTGCTCGGCAATCTTTTCATATTTTACGAGTCAGATGAAAAGAGCTTAAAGGAGACTCGTTTTTTGAGGAACGAGTGATGTTTTTTGGTATCAGCTGGTTCCAGGTAAGGTTTGGAACTTTTCAATCACGATAGTGTAAATAAGGTGGCTAATAGAATCACTCGTTGCAGCTGTTCCTCAAAAGGGTAAAAAATCAAATGGAGGCATATGATCGGCTAAAAAAGAGTGGAGGTGATGGTGAGAACACGACCAAGGTTCAAAAGCTGATAATTATGTGATCGCAATGGTTATTTACCAAAGGTGGGTTCATTTTTTAATGAGCTTAAACTTTGGGGGAACATTTTCTCATTGCTAGGTTTATTTTTTAACGAGCTTGAACTTCACGTAAAACTGCTCATGGCTAGGTTTATTTTTTAACGAGCTTGAACTTTGCATAAAACTGATTGTGATAATAGACAAAGACGTAGATTTCACCATTAACACTATGTTCTTTTGACGGTCGTGCTGCTTGTTCAATTACTACATCAAATTGATTATAAATGTAAATACATGCTTAAAAAATGAGTTAAACAACAATATTTTACTTGAACTATGTGAATAGTAACATAAAACTAGTTTTTACCTCTCATTTTTACCATTTCATTCAAATTTGGGATTTTTGGAGCTCTGGAGGTGTTTTCCCCCTTGATTTTCACTAGTTGATTCCGGGAGATTCTTTGGACTATTTTCGGTGCCGTCTGGACCAAGTAGGAGCTAACCTTGAGCTCTTCAATTGCATTCTTCCCTTTTCTGGTTCTGAGCATGTTTTCGTATTCTTCTAGGCCTCTAGGGTTTGAACAATTCGTTCTCTCCCCATCGCACCTAGTATACATCGAAATGTGTGATGCATACTGAGCTGGCCATTGGCCAATCAGGATGCATCTCACCTAGTACAAAGTTGGGGTATGATGGGCGCAAAAAGGAAAGCTTATGCACTGTTTTTTCATGAAAATTTTGCCTGTTTTTGCCTGAATTAGGATCCTAATTCTTCTCTTGTTTTTTTTCCAGAGATTCATTGGATCAAGATGGTCGTTACATGGCATGAATGTGAGTATGAAGAAGAGGACATGGTTGCTTTACATGATTCGGGTACGGTGACCGCATTGCGGAATCGTGGCTTGCTCAAATTCTTCCGCATATCCAGCATGAGGCAACAAATCAATTTGTTGCAATATTTTCTCGATGCATGGGATCCTACCAACCAAGTGTTCCAAATTCAAGGTAAATCCATCCCTTTGACAGTTGAGGATATCCACTTCTTGACCAGTTTATCGCGGCATGGTGCCCCTCTCTCACTATCAGGATCCGTCCGTGGGGGTGAATCCATGAGGGATTATATTCTCCGATTCTGTAGAGATGGATCTCAGCCAAGCAGGGATGGCAAGATCAGTATCCGAGATGTTATTGACTGGTCCTTGAGGACTATTTTGTTCACCTTTGCTAGATTGGCTGGTAGTGCGGCTCTTCATTTGGCCAACAGGTCCTATATGCAGTATGCTATGGAATGCCTTGAACCAAAGGTATTCAACTGGTGTGATGCAGTACTTCCGGTTATAAAAGAATAGCTTACCAAGGTGAAGAACGAAAGATCTAAGAACTTTGGTTATGGTTCTATTCTAACCGCTTTCGCCTTGGAGAAGATCCCACTGATGCAGCCACAATACATTTCACTCGGACCTCCAGTACCGATAGAACGACGGATGTAGAGATGGGTCGATCTTATGGCCAGACATGCTGGTCAGTCACATATTTCATTCTCTGATGCCTTCATTGAGTTGTTCGACTGTCAGGAGATGGTCTTTGCTGAGTATCCATATGCTGGGATGGATTTATGGGGTAACCCAAATTTGGTGCTGCCGGCTGGCGAGAAGTGGGGTGTTATAGGTAAAAAGATCTAACCATATCTCTCTTTATTGTTTTTATAATGTTCTTGTGTCTTTTAAATGTTATCAAGACTAATAAGACCCATATATTTGTGTAGATATTGGACCAGTGCGACCAGTAGTGTGCCCGAGGGTAGCAGCTACTGTTCCAGCAGGAGAGGCTATAGGGATGGCTATCATTGGGGATCTATAATAATAAGAAATGTAGGATAAAATGTACATTAACCATATAAATGCATATACAAATACAAGATTAGGGAAAATTTTAAGAACTCTCCCTAAGTTTACATGTATAATAAATGGGTGAATCTCCATGGTATATAGGAAAAATGGAAGGCGATTTTATCAATAATATGATATGTATATATAATTTTTTGGCAAATCTCTCATCAGGAATGGCGAATATTTTACTCAATTATAAAATCTTGTGTTATTGAATACACAAATGAAATCATTGCATTTCTTTAAAATACCTTTTGAAATCAAAATTACTGAAATTACATATCCATAACCTAGTGGGTGTAGGATAAAATTCACCCGTGCCATTCACAGAAAGCATGAGAAAAAACCTAATACTATATATAAAACCAAGAAAAGTTCAAATTTATCACTTCTAGGGACCTTGTAACGACCTTGCCAATACACAAGTATGTTCCTGTTTGCAATTAGAAAAATTACACAAATTACAATCTGTTTACTCCAGCATATGTTGGAAAGTTATAGAAGGATGACTAGTGCAATCAATCCATTCCTTTTAGCCCTGGATTTGTTTCAGTTTAAAGCACAAGTATACAAATATACTTGTCCAATGTCTATGCTTTAACCATTCACCTTAAGATGTTTTTACAATATAATTTCCTAAGTCTATTTAATATCTTCATTATCATAAAAACCAACCTATATCCATCTTAACTCCACATCTACCACTCTTAGGGGGATGAAATCTATTTATCCCTCTGAGCACTTGGTAGACCCAGAATTAAGATGGATCTAAGATGATAGAATTTCCCCTTTAAATAGTCTATGCTCACATGAATACCATGGTATTACCATGGGTTATCATAAACCTGGAGCTTAGAAATTACTATTAGTAGTTTATAAAAATTAATAAAATTAATAGTTGATTTTTATTTTATTTTTTATTTTAACCAAGCTAAAATGTTTAACATACATTAAATTACAACATCCATTTTTACTCTTGATCAGATCAAATATTTTTTCACTCTATGCTATTTGCATATCACGATATTTGATACCTCTCAGGGGTTAGTAGATCCAGAGTAAAGATGGATCTATGCTGGTTTAATTCCCCCATTTAAATAGGCTACATTCTAGGTGAATACCATGGGTCAATACTATGTGCCATTTTGGTGAATACCATGGGTCAATACCATGTGCCATTTTTATTTTTATTAATACTAATATTAGGATTAATAATGTTTTTTTGCATGGTATTGTCTCATAGTATTTTGCCCATAGGTTTCACCTAAATATAACGCATTTTTTGAGTGTTCGTAAATATAAGGTGACTTATGGAGTAAATATAAAAAAATGTTTTATTTGTTTACTATACCTTTCGTTTATTATATTTTTATTAATTTACCATACCTCTTTTACAAATATGGTATTTGGCCCATAGGATTCACTTAAATAAAACCTCTTTCTTGAGCCTTCACAAATAGAACGAGGGTTATGGACTAAATATAAAAAAAGGTTTTATTTATTTACCATGCGTCTAGTTTATTTATATTTTTATTTATTTACCATACCTTTTGAGTAAGTATAAAAAGTCGTTTTATTTATTTACCATACCTCCACTTTACTTATATTTTTATTTGTTTACACCCTTGCATGTATATAAGGTAACTTACGGAGTAAATATAAAAAATGTTTTATTTATTTACCATACCTCTCATTTATTTATATTTTTATTAATTTACCATACTTCTTTTATAAATATGGTATTTGGGCCTTTGGCCCATAGGATTCACTTAAATAAAACCTATTCTTGAAAATGGGCTAATGGATTCACTTAAATAAAACTTATTCTTGAAAATGGACGAATGCAAGGTTGTAACTCCTAATTTCAAGGGCTAAATTTACCTTTTTTACCCTCTCCCTTAAAATAAGGTGGGTTATTTGAGGTGATTTGTAAAAATGTACTATGATACAAAATATTCGCCCACTAAAAATTTAAAACCCCTTAATTTCGCCAAAGGGTGAACATTTGCCCCTAAAATTTTCTATGTACAAGATTCAGAGATATACAAACATATGGTGGAAAACTCGAATAGCTTTATGGATAGAAGTGGTAGAAGAGAGGATTACAACCAAGCTGTCTGATCCAGCATCATCCTCCCAGCATGAAAGCCTTCTTCACCTCATACAAAGCAAGATCACCCAACAATGTCTTCAAAGAGAAACCAATAGCACTTCCTTGCAAATTACAAAATTCCAGCCCCTTGGATCTTTAGGATGAGGGATCCATATATAGATGTTTGCAGGAGAGTGAGTCAGCTTCTGGGATTTTGATTAGTGTCATTTCACTGATAGTTCTTGGTTCCACTTGGAGATTTCATGATTCCTTACTCATCCCTGGGCGAATTCAGAGAGGCAAGTGTCAAATGAGCAGTTTCTAGAAGATTCTTTGAGTTTCCACTTAGAAAATTGCTTTTGCCATTTGTTTGCTCTCACTCATCGCACCCTATAGAAGGGCTTTCCAGTATGCATCGCACCACCCGTGTGTAATAGGTGAGATGCATTTCACCCGATGCATGGAGGAGTCTGTATGGTCGAGTTTTGCCCAGTTTTGAGTAGTTTTTCATGGAGAACTTCTGGGAGATGATGTAATCAGCTGACCTTGTTCCTTTAGGGCGTGAAACAACACTTTTAGGGGTTTAGAAGCCCTTTGCTTATGGACATATGTGATTGGGGTTGCAGTGCCCAAATATGTCTATAACAAGGTGGTGAATGAGAAATCATCCCAAGATAAAGGGAAAATGATTGCCCAAATAGACAGCCATGAAGAGAAAGCAAGAGAATAAAGGAAAGGAGATTCCACCAAAGTTTTCAAAACTTGAGATCAAGTTATTAGCAATTCTGCTAATAAGGAAGGAGAAACAAACATTCAGGTTGACAACATGCAAGATAGAGAAGGCAAGGAAAGAAAAAGTAGAGTAGAAAATATAATTATTAAATGGGTGAAATACTATGGGAAAAATGAATGTACTCATGACCTTGCAAGAGACTTCTTGAAAGACAAGCTGTTATGGTAAGGAAAAATATGTCAAGCATGGAGGGTGGGTAAATTTAACGGTGAGAGAGTCAGCCCCGTAAAAGTCATCATGCCTAGCTTGCCTGATAAATATATCATTCTAAGAAAGAAGCATCTGTTGAGGGGTTCTTGCTTTTTCCTAGAAGAAGATTTCATTGTAAAACAACAAGAGGAAAGGAGGGAGGAAATGTTAAAGGTTAGAGCAGCAAGAGAGCATGAATTTATAAAGGAAAAGTTGTGATAGCACAATTTGGACCTCCTTCAAAAACATAGTAGGAAGATGGTAATAAAGAAGAGGCAATAAACTTTTCAACAGGAAATTAGGAAGCAAGGTCAGTATGGAAAGTGGGGACAAAAACTCAAATGTGTGTGTTGCATGTCAAAATAAATAACAATCAAGTCATACCCAGGTTTCCTTAAGATTAGTTTGTTGGAACTGTAGAGGTTACACATGGAGATGAGGACTTGGGTGAGGGCCTATTGCGGAAGATAGAGACACAATTTTCCTCATAGAAACACATGAGGATGAAGGGTGTAAGACACCTCTATTTGAAGGATACTAGAAGATGGAAGTGTGGAATAAGGTAGAAGGGAATGGCAAAGGGAACGGGGGTATCATGGTTTTAGTAAGGGAGAAAGAAGGTCATCTCTAGTTAGAAAAAAGAAGAATCAAATAAGAAATTCATTTGGTTTAAAATATCAGAAAATGGAACCGACATCAAAATTGCAGCATGCTATTTTGTGCTGCAAGTTTCAAAAATCTGAAAAAGGTAGAGGGATTGACCACAAAGATCCATTTGCAGCCTTAAAAGCAGATATTGCAACATATTTGTACCTAGGTGAGGTCCTTATAGTGGGTGATTTCAATGCTAGGACTGCAAGTGAGAAAGATAACATTCTTTGTTGTAAAGATGATTGTGACCCTATTTGGCTTATAGAAGAGAGTAACAACGGTGGGAAAGAATTTCAGAGGACAAGGGTTGCAATATCTTTGGTGAACAATTGCTTACTCTATGTGGGGCATTTTATTTAGTCATTTTTAATGACTTGACTAGATGGGAAAACTCCAGTAATTTCACTTGCAATACTTACAATGGAGCAAGTGTAGTAGATTATGTAATTTGCTCGCATGGTTTGTGTGAGAAAATGGAGGAAGTTTTGATTGGAGATTAGCTGTGGGACTTAAAATTAGATCACAAGACAATTTATTTATGTTTCTCTTGGACTAGAAAGAAACAATTAGAGTAAAAAATTCAGCATGTCTAACAAAATATCCCACAACGAAGAAATCTTTTGACTCCAGAAAATTGTAATACCTTCAAAATGACACTAGAGAGGCTCTTAGAGAAGGAGAAAATCACAATTCACAACCTTCATAGTCATGAATTAACACATTTAATTCAATGCGCACTTGCAAAGTGCAAAAGAGAAAAAATTAAGAAGTCTGAAATAAATTGCTTTCTGGTTAATTCTTGGTTTAACAAGGAATGCAAAAAGACATGGAGAATTTGGAAAGATTCAAACAAGGATAACATAAAGCTCAAAGCTTACATGTAGTTATTAAGCAAGAAAAAGGTCGATTTCATGGTTCCAATGAGGGAAGAACTAATATTTCTTGGGAGAAAATAATCCCAAATTATTTTAGAAGGAGCTCCAACCGAGAAAGATACAAACTGGAAATAGTATTACAACTTCTAAATGGTTTGACTATGTAAGACAACTCTATGAGCAGGATCCCAAGGTTGACCCGCCCCCCTTGCTCAACAACACTAATACTGAACGCTTCACGAGGTAAGAGATAGAGATGTGTATCAAGAAGTTAGGTGCTGGAAAAGAAAAAGACTTAGTTGAACTCCAAGAAAAATATCTAAAGTGGGGCTCAAAGATCCTTGCACCTCACATTACAAAAATTTTCAACAACATCATACAACAAGGGCTCCCCATAGATTGGATAACTAGTCTGGAAATAACTATTTGGAAGCATGTTAGAAAATAAAATTAGCAAGTGGGTAGAATAAAGAGATAAGCGTGATAAAGGGAAAGAAAGTTTTAGACCTAAACATTCCATAGTTGATCATTGTATAACTTTAAGGCACATCATTGAAAAATTTTGGGAGAAAAAGGAAGAAGAATTTTGTTTCTTTGTTGATTTCAGAAAAGCATTTGACACGGTTCCTAGGGATAAGCTTTGGCACAGAATGGAGAAACTTGGGGTTCCTAAAAATTTGAGAGCAGCTGTGCATAGGCTATATGAAGAGGTGAAATTCAAAATTAGAACTTCATCTAGAATTTTTGAAAGTTTTAGAAGCAATATCGATGTCAAGAAAGGTTTCCCACTCTCTCCTACCCTTTTTGGTTTATATATCGACAAGCTTGAGGAGTGGTTAAACTTGCAAGGGGTTGATGGTATTTATTTGAGCAAGTTTGTTATAAGGCTTCTATTGTATGTAGATGAAATTATTCTGATTGCTAAATCGGCTCTTGGTTTGCATGAGCACTTACTATCCCTTGAGTATTTTTGTAGAAGTGTGGGGATGTAGTCAATATCAGCAAAATTAAAGCAGTGGTTTTCTCTAAAAAAAAAAGCATAACCAATATAACTTATACTTTGAAGGAAACATTCAGGAAGGAGTTTTGGATTACAAATACCTCAGAATTGACTTCAACAAAAATCTACGTTGGGATAGTTGTAGAAAGAAAAGAACTTTGGGGTGTTGGAAATAATTTTATGCTTCTAAAATAGGTGTAGAGAGCTAGAGTTATGGGACTGGAAAACCACTCAAACCCTTTTTGGGCTTGTAGTGATTCCAATGATTCTCTATGGTTGTGAACTATGGGCTAGCAATACATCCAACATGTAGTGGAGATAAATTGAGAAAATTTAGAAGCGTTTGATTACAAACAAGTTCAAGATTAAAAGTGCAGTTCCTCATGCTATCTTGTTAAGTGAAACAAGGGCTGCTCCTATTGAAGAAATTTCTATGGTGTGAGTCATAAGGTATTTAAAAGAAAATGAGCAAATGAAAGAGGGTAGATGGCCTAAGATTGTATTTAACAACCGATTGTGAAAAAAAATAAAAATTGGATGCAACAAAATAACAAGTGGTTTAGTAAATGGGGTATTTGCTTGAACACGTGTCCCATAAAAAACAAATAGATAAAATATTTTGTTAGGGATAAGTTCCACAAGCATACTTGGGATAACGATCTAGGAAGAGAGAAAAAGTACTACATTGAAGTGTTTAATCCCACTCATAGTCATCAGCCAAAAACATACATAGTGGCCAATATCCCTTGGAGAGCCAAAATTCTTATTGCTCAGTTAAGGGCTAATTCTCGTCAACTCTGTTGTGAAACAAGGCATTGGAAAAGGCCAAAAGAAGAGTGGGCAGAAAGAGTATGCATTTTTTGTTCTTCTCGAAAAGTGGAAACAAAAAATTAATTCATTTTAGAATGTGAGGCCTTCAAAGGCAACCGGGAAAGTTATGCAGATATGCTGGAAGCTAGCTCTTGGCATAATCTATAAAGCAAGGAGTTTGGCGAGAAGCTGGGAGCATTTATTGTGAAACTTCACAGAAAAAGGGTCAAATACATCAAGCATATGAAGAAGAAATTTGTCCCATATGCTATCTTTAGCCTTGCGGACGTTAAAATAATTTTTTTCTTTCATTCTTTCTAGTTTATAATTGTACACTAGAGGAATTTCAATAGTTAAAAATGACTTATGTGACGTGTCTAATTAGTTGAAGGCTTCCTATTTCAACTTAAGGTGGATGAGGATTTGTTGAATTTTTTTTATTTTTTTGATGACCTAGATTGATTCTCAAGGGAATATGCTCGACATATTCTTTGCCTGAATGCTTTTCAATGGCCGTAATGTGTTAGAAATTTTGTTAGGTTGCATTGACTTTTAATAAATGTAAAAAATTTGATGTTTGAAAGCCCTTAAGGATTTTCAAATCATATCTAATTTTTAAAAAACCGCCTTATATATTTTGGTTGTAAATGATAAAAACTCTTCAACACTTCTGTTTTTTATTAAGGTATGGGATTCTTAAGGGTTAAGTAAAATAAAGTTAATAATAATATTTTGTTGCAATCGTTAATAATAATATTTTTGTTGCAATAAATATTTTTGTTATATATTTATCAATGGTAGATACAAATGAAGCCTTCGAGTATATCAATCACATTAATAGTTTTAATGTGGTTGTACCACGATTGTACTAATATTATGTATATACCTTCATTTTTTTGTTTGTCAAGTTGTCTAACTTTTAGCTTGAGAAACCGCCACCGACATTTAATGTCAAAATTATCGAGGGTTTCACAAGGTCTCAGCCACACCAGCCCTTCACATCACTGTATGTTTTCCCATAGAATTTGAATAGATACCCTTCTCGTCACATAATGGCTTAATAGTATGGATTCATAGTTACACGCGTTGACCTTAAAAATTGATATCTATAAGGGAGTTAAAGGTGTATTTTGTTTGACGTATTCATAGTTATGCGCATTGACGTTCAAAATTGATATCTATAAGGGAGTTAAAGGTGTATTTTTAATATTAATAAATACACCCATTGACCTTAATAACTCATATAAAGGAGTTAACATTTTGTTTTAATATTAATAAATTAAATTTAAAATAGTTTTTAATCTCAATGTTTTAATAAAAAAAATTTAATTCAA
The DNA here is from genome assembly GCA_031772625.1 of Pinus tabuliformis. Lineage (NCBI taxonomy): Eukaryota > Viridiplantae > Streptophyta > Pinopsida > Pinales > Pinaceae > Pinus > Pinus tabuliformis. The sequence goes on from CM062816.1 coordinate 1,443,764,549, forward strand.
AATTTAAATATAAGTGATATTAAGGAGTTAAAGGTGTACTTTAATATTAATAATTAAATTTAAAATAATAATATTGTTTTGATAAAATTTTGTTTCGAGTTGTTTTTAGTGTGACTTTTTGGAATTTTTCCCGATAGATTATTTCAGTCTAATTTCTTTAAAATCCAGCAAGAATTCATTGAAATCACAAGTTTGATGGGTGACGCTTGCACAATAGAAGTACCCTATGGTTTTTTAGGGCACTGAATCCATATATACAACAACAAAAACTAGTTTAAATAACACAAATCAAGATTTCACCACAATCTTTTCTGCCGAATTCCACCACGTGAAAGACACTAAAGATAACTCCATTTTTTTTATTCAAAATTCAAGTATACCTACAGTAATTATATATTATATGAATATTTCAACATCACCTATGATGTCAGTCTCTCCAATTTGTAATATTAGTTGATGTGAGTCTTCCCCCATCAACTTGGTATTAACGAGTATTAACTTGGTATTATACGATCATCTCAAATTAGTATAAATCACCTAATAATGATGTTAGTCTCCCCAATTAATATAATATCACCTATCATGTAAGTCTCCCACATTAACATAACTTTGGTATTAACACCATGAATGACAACGTAGCTGAATCAAAGGGTACAAGTATCATCCAATAGGGTGTGAAGTTGTATTGAATTTCAATGTGAAGGTCCTGACCACCCACACCTTGCTCTGGTAGATAACGTGGGTACTCCACTAAGACCAGAGATGTGGGTGATGCCTTTGGATATTTAATTAGCACCATAGCAAGTCCATTTCATATCAATTGTTCAATAAAGCAATGGCATGGAGTATGCAACAACAAATCTAACACTTGGCCTGGTAGTGATCATTTTATTCAAAATCAACCGCAAGGATGGATTATGTCCACCTCTAACTGCAACGATAGTTGGTTTCATGATCAATGGTAAAAGCTTCCCTAACTTTATTATTCATCATCACAGATGCCACAAAACATACATAATAGATTTTCCTACCTTCAACAATGTTTTTACCACCGATCCTGCAAATATGGAGTAAATCAGCAGATCTAATTCTCCAAACTACATCAAGGTCAGATTTATCGATTGATTCATTTAGGTATTCTAAGTATTGTTGTTGCCATATTCTTTATCTTTTCTTTGTTTTGGAATGCTTCACAGGGAAAGGCGTTGCATGACATTTTTCAAGACTTTCTCAGGGATGGTATTTTCAATGTTGATGGGGAGCTGTGGAGATAACATAGGAAATTAGGTAGTCAAGGATTCTCCAACAAAGTGTTGAAAGATTTCAGCAGTGTTGTTTCTCGAGAGACTGCAGTGAAACTTTCCAGATCTCTATTGTAAGCTTGTAGAACAAACCACACAGTAGAGATGCAGGCATGTTACATCCTTCACATAGTTCATACGATGCGAAATTTTTATATTAGCAATTGACAATAACCATACTTTGTTATTTGCAAATGTGAATAGGGTCTCTTGCGGAGAGAAACAATGGATGGCCTTTGCAAACATTAGGGGATTTTTTAGGTCTAAAATGGGCCTCCTAAGAAAAATGTACAACCAAAATAAACTTTATAAGAACCAATAAGATTCAATATGATGATGTCAACCATAGGGGATGATTCACTATTTTTGGAGTAAAAAAGTACAAAGGTTATAAAATAATAAAATAATAAAACTACTTTTTTCAACTCATATTTTCAACTTATCTCACTAAGTTTTTACTCAAATTTCGAGTGGGAGTGCTCATTGGATGAAAAATTTAATTCTTCATCCAAGGAGTACCCATGTTGCATACTTTCGATGGACCTTGCATACTTTCGATGGTGAATTTAATGTTAATTGGCTGGGACTCAACTACAGGAACCCTGTGTTGGTTCTTTCATTTTCTTTGCAAGAATCCGGGCATTGAAAAAAATATTCTTCAAGAAATTCATGATGCGGTCAAGGAGAATGAATATGTAACCACTGAAGAATCTATTGTTATGTTTTATCAAAGTCTGACATGTCACATAGAATTGAACAAGATGCACTATCTTCATGCAACTTTATCAGAGACCTTACGATTATATCCACTTGTTCCCATTGCAAGACACTTGCATTTCTTTCTTCAGGCAATGATATTTTGAATGAATATTGTATGTGTCATGTTAACCTTGTTTATGATCTGTTAGCATTTACTGGAATTCCTGTGAGGATATGGTAAAATACTATATCATATTTCTTCACATTTGTAAGCTTCTATAACCACTATTTCTCTATGAATTGTCTTGTGGAAAAGCTTGATTTGAATATGGATAATTATCTCGAGATTAGAGGTTGCAAAATTCAGTATAATTCTTTTCCATTTTGTTTTGATTTTAAGGATCAAAAGATATGTGACAAAAACAATTAAATGTAGGATGCAAAGCATGCAGTTTCTGAGAATATCCTTCCAGATGGATTCAAAGTCAAGAAAGGTGATATGGTCTCTTATGTTCCTTACTCTATGGGAAGGATGAAGTACCTCTGGGGCAGTGATGTGGAGGATTTTTGACCTGAGAGATGGCTTCAGGGTGGAATTTATTTGCTGGATGACAAAATATGCATATGTGTATATCATTGTAAATACTGTATTGAGTTAGATTTACAAAGCTCCATAGACAATATGATTATTTTCTCATTGGAGCAAATATGTATGTGTGTATATGTCGTTATTATTGTAGATATCGTAACGAGATGTGTTATAAGGCCTCAATAAACAATATTATTGTCATGTTTTAGTAGTGGTCATTGTAAATATTGCAACAAGATGTGTTATAAAGCTCCATGGGTAGTATGATTTGTTTTTAGCAGTCTTGTTGGTTATAGGTGTCATTGAACACCAAGGATGGCGTTCCCCCAAGGGGGAGGGTTTTGTGAAAGCCCTAGTTAAAATTCCATGTAAGAATATAAGGACATGGTTGACGGGACATGTATTCCAAGCTGAATGGTGGAGAAAACATCCTAGTGGGTCTTCATTTGGTTTATTATGGGTAAGGAATTTGGAAAAGGTAATGGAAAAGGCTTTGGAAAGGCATGAGGTATTCATTAGAATGTTATTTATGAAAATAATAGAAATTAGGAGAAAATGGAGGTGAAATGTCACATGTTGCATGTGAGGAGGAAAATGAAGGAAAATAATGGAAAATGAAGAAAATAGAGGCCTCATTGATAAAAAGGTTTCTGAGTATTATTTGGCAAGATTAGTCAGTGAAGCTTGGTTAGTTCAGCTTTGGAGTTCTCTCTCTATTCTCTCTCTCGTACTCTTGGCCACTTTGAGTTTTCTTGGAGAACTTTTGGAGGGTGTGGAATACTTGGAGTTTTGGAGCAAGAAGGTAAAGGAAAAGTAGGAAAGCGTAAGAGGACATCGGAATTAGTAGCTACAATAGATTTGGCTTGCAAGTACTGAGTTGAATGTATGTTTTCCTCATTATTTTTGGCATACATGGTGCATTCATGTGGTTTGTTGGTCATGATCTATCACTAGAATGGAGGATTGCCTAGATTGACAGTTGAGTTGTCTACCCTTTCCATTTCTTGGATAGCCATGGAGATTGTGGGTTTATTTCCTTGTTTGTTTTGGTTGGTTCTTATATTTCCTTAGCTTGGGTTGAGTTATTAGTTCCTGGAAGCCTTCTTGGATAAACATTCTAGAAACCCTATAACATCTTGGGTTGAGTTACTAGTCCTGGAAGCCTTGGTTGGAAAAATTCTTTGGAAGCCCTTGGTGGGTTGAGTTACTAGTCCTGGAAGCCTTGGTTGGAAAAATGCTTTGGAAGCCCTTGGTGGGTTGAGTTACTAGTCCTGGAAGCCTTGGTTGAATAAATTCTCAGAGAAGCCCAATGATAGTTGTGGGTTGAGTTACTAGTCATCGAAGCCTTGGTTGGAACAAATGCGTTGGAAGCCTTGGAAGGCTTGGATGGAGACCAATCTAATAATGGTTTTGCAATGCCTGATCGTGGGTTGGAATCATTGTTTAATGAGTTGAGGTGTTTGGCCTTTGGATGCCCTAGATGGTTTTGGATTGATGTGTTCTATGAGATCCCACATTCATGCTTGGAATATGGCATGAGGGTGAATGGTTGAAGAGATATTTGTCTCATCCATTCTACGGCTGGGTGCAACATGGTAGTCCCATCCTAGGTTTGGATTTTGCATCATCAGTATGAGGTTATGTTTCCTTGTATTTATATAAGTATTATAATGGTTTATATGTGGATCATATGGATATGATTTCATTGGTATTTATGTTGTTGTTATGCTAGTTATATATAATTTTTATGGCAGTAGCTATGTATGCCTCTCATCATGTTTTTAGTTGTAAATGAATGAACAATGTACCTATGACCTAATGTGAGAAATGGAACTTGATGTGTTGAGGCATTAATGTTTCTTAGTGATTCTCAGCTAAGTATGAGACTGTTATGCTCAGTATTGTTATTTACACCTATAGATTACATAATCGTGATATGTTTGACGAAATTTTTGTCATGGCTAATAGGGGTCCAGTGAAGGTCTTATTCAAGTAGTTTCTTTTGCACCGTCATTTCCCTATTATCTTACTGTTATGAATATGTCATTCTATTTTGGGTAGTGACTTGGGCTTTGGGCCTGAAAAAGTGGCTTAAATCCTAGGGACGTTGGCACAACACTGTACAAAAATTCCTTGGACGTTGGCTTGCAGGCTTGTGAGATTTTCCAGAGGTCCTTGGACATTGGCATGCCCATAACATTACAACCTCCAAAGGTCAAGTAGTACAAAAGCTCAATGGGATCAAGGGGTTGGTTGGTAGAAAGGTTGGATTAGTTCCTAAGGCTCCTAATGTGGATGTTGAATATTTGTATGGCGCGTTTCCATTCGTTCCACTTCCTTAATGTGATTTAGGAGGTTGAATCATATCATAGTGGCCTCTTATCGCATGTTTACCCTGGTTGGTCAGTTGCTTCGGTAGATGTGGGAGGATGGTGTTACATCTGCATAATTTCCATTCGCATGTATGCACTAATTTCAGTAAAATCTACAGATATAGAAATTTAATAAAGATGTAATAATGTAGAATCTCATATTTTTTTATATAATATTATCAAAACTGTTGTGATGAACTATCCAGTGGAATATCCATGACAGTTTAAAAATCACCCGCGCACCTCTCTACTCCTCCCAACCACAATTCATTGCCTAAGCTTCCAAACTGAAACAATACACTAGCCGACCTATGAATTTAACAGTAGAATGAGATGGATCACACATCACACAAAGGAATTTAATGTTAGGATCGTGCATGATCATGGAGTTAATGAGTGCATGGAAAGAGGACAGGTGAAAATGACCTCATATGCGCCAGATGTCAAATCGATTGATCAACCCCATCGGGGTATAAATAAAATATATTAATAAGAGGGTTAATTAATATTAAATTGTATTTTAAAATATATTAATATTAAAAAAATCATTTTAATGTGGACACATAGTCCATAAATAAAATATTTTAAGTAAAATATTTAAATGTGTATATATTATATATAATTAATGAAAATATATGTACATTATATAAATTGTTGTTGTTTTTTTTCAATGGTTAAAGCATTTTAAGAAATCTCTTTATTTTACATTAATCAATCTTAATTACATATCTAGTCGGCTTTCAGAGGAATCAAATCTATCATGTGTATATTTTTTATTCAATTTTTCCACTCTAAAATGGGTTTGTACCTTAAATGGATTTAATCACTCTAGGCTCTTGCTAGATCCGTGGTTAAGATGGATCTTATATACTACTCGGAAAATCCTAGAATATTCCATGGAGGTTAAATACCTTCCACCCACCTAATAATTATGGATAATTGAATTAACATTATCAAACCCTTACTCCAAGATGTACATGCCTGTCCAAGTAATAAATATATTCTAATTTTAATTTTATCAAAAATCTCATCATACATATAATCATGACATTATTTGATAAACATATAAAAAAATTAATACTTACCTATGACGCCTTTAGGTTTTTTTTTGGGGCATAGGAGACTCCTTTAGAGGGGCACATGGGCCTTTACACCCATAGAAAAATTTGTGTATAGAAATTGACATCAACAAAAAATTTCTAAATCAAATAAATTTAAAGATCCGCAATTATTATTGAACCCAATCTTTAGGTTAGGAAAACAACCCTTCTTATAACTCTTATCTTCAAACAAACCATTTACAAAATTATTATAAAAAACTTAATACTTACCATAAACTCATATATATATATATATATAGAAATTAACTCCAAGCTAATTATTTATTAACCCAAAGAAAACAAAAACAAAACAACTCAATTTCTTTCTCTAATTTAAAAAACAATACATAGTTTTTTTTAAAACGTTCTTTTTAATTTTTTTTAAAACATTCTTTTTAAGATTTCGGTGAAAATGACCATAAGAAATATTTGCATGAATTGCAATAATTTATAAATCTTATTTATTTATTGTTGCATGAATTACAATACTTTATAAATATTATTTATTTATTATTTTATTTTCACAAAAGTAAGGGAAGACTTTATAGTTTAAATGTGATATATGTGATACATGACTAATATCAATTAACGCAAAGAAAACAAAAACAAACAACTCAATTTCTTTCTCTAATTTAAAAAACATTACATAATTTATTTTAAAACATTTTTTTAAGATTTCGGTGAAAATGACCATAAGAAATATTTGCATGAATTGCAATAATTTATAAATCTTATTTATTTATTGTTGCATGAATTGCAATACTTTATAAATCTTATTTATTTATTGTTTTATTTTCACAAAAGTAAGGGAGGACTTTATAGTTTAAATGTGATGTATGTGATACAGGACTAATATCAATTAATCCAAAGAAAACAAAACAAACAACTCATTTCCTTTCTCTAATTTAAAAAACAATACATAATTTATTTTAAAAGGTTCTTTTTAAGATTTTGGCACCATAGCATTTTCATTTAATATCAATCGTTCAATAAAACAATAGCATGGCTCTCTTATTGATTACCTTATTCAAAATGAACCTTCTTGGGTATGCTATTTTGAACGTTGATGGGGGAGCAGTGGAGAGAACAACGAAAATTAGCTGGTTTAAAATTCTCCACCAAAGTGTTCAAGGACTTTAGCAAAAATTTACTGGAAGCTTGTGGAGCAGGGCAAACAATAGAGATGCAGGTATATTAGATCTCCACATAACTCACACGCTGAGAAACTTTTATAATTAGAATGCCATTTTTCGTTCTCCCTTACGTGAATACAGTTGAAACAAAGATTCTTGCTGCTGTGCGACATCTTGATATTATTCTTTCATAAATTAAAAAAAAAAAAACTAATTTTTTTTATACAACCCACTCTAACCAAAAACATTAAGTTAAATTTTAAATTATATATAACTTTTAATATCACCCAAAACATTAAGTTAAATTTTAAATTATATATAATTTTTAAAATATAACTATGTGTTATTATATATAGTAAACTATAACTATGTATTATTATATATAATTTGAATGGATAATAAATTATCTCATGCATTTAATAGACCTTTATCATATATTCGAATTTGAATGGATCATTAATTTACCTTAACAAAAAGAATTACCACCCTAAAATTCTAAATTAGGTAAAACATTAAACATCTTTACTCATATTTACTAAAGCTAATCACATCTCTTAAATCAAAGGAAAAAGATTAATTCAAAACAAAGAATGAAAATCCTACCCAAAATCTTTTAATATTTATTTTGATTAAATATTTGTAAAATGGATATCCTATGGATGGATATGTTAAAGTTTTTAAAGACATAAATATTTCCACATCAAAGGTTTAATATTTGAAAATATTAATTTTATGTAGTTTTATTATAATTTTTGTTATTGTGCCATTAAATATAATATTAATATTATTAAATTTTGATAACTTTCGATTAATACAATATTAAATTTAATATGATATTCACTTTGTTATATTATAATATATATTAATATATCATGACATATATTAAATCTAGATATATATATGAGGGGAGAACAAAGATATAATGTGATACAGGTGGAGAGATAGAGGGAGTGACAAGGGAGATATGGAGATAAAATGAAAAAGAAAGACATAGAGAGAGAAGAGTAGAGAGAGGGCGAGTGGAGGGAGTGACAAAGTAGAGATAGAGAGAGTGTATGTTTTGGGGTGAGATAGAGAGACAAAGAGGAGAGATGGAAGGAAGGGGGAAGAGAAGGAGAGAGAAGGAGAAAGGGAGGAGATAGTGATAGGGTTGGAGGGTGAAGAGAGAGCGGAGGTGGGTGGAGAGAGATAGAGGGAGGTGAGAGGGAAAGGGGGAGAGAGAAAGGAAGAGAGAGAGAAAGTGAGAAAGAGAAGGAGAGGGAGGGAGACAAAAATGGAGTTGGAGGGAAGGAGATAGGGTGGTAAGAAAAAAATACATACAGAGAGAAAGGTGGAGTGAGAGAGAGGTAGTGATAAGGGAGATAGAGAGAGAGAGAGAGTGAGAGAGGAGAGCAGGAGGGAAGAGAGATGGATGGGAAAAAGAGAGATTGAAAGGGAAGAGAGAGGGAGAGGAAGAGGGAGGGATAGATATATAGATATGGACAAAGAGTGTGTATGTTTTTGGGGTGATATAGAGAGAAAAAGGAGAGGCAGAGGGATATAGAGATATAGATGGAAGATGAACAGAGGAAAGAAGAGAAAGATAGAGAGGGAGGGAGAGATATATAGATATGGAGAGAGAATGTGTGTGTGTGTTTGGACGGGTGAGAAAGAGAGACAAAGGAGAGATGGAGGGAGATATAGATATAGATGGAGGGGGGAGAGAAGGAAGCACATTTCTTGTACTATATGCATTGATTTCAGTGTACATGATGATTTCTAATCCTATTTGATTGCTTGCACTACATGCATTGATTTTAGTTTCCATGTTGATTTCTAATTATATCTGACTGCTTGCACTAGATGCACTGATTTCAGTTTAAATGTTGATTTCTAATCCCTTTTGATTTCTTACTCTAGATGCATTGATTTCAGCATAGATGGTGATTTCTAATCTTATTTGATTACTTGCGCTAGATGAATTGATTTTAGTGTAGATGTTGATTTCTGATTATATTTGATTGCTTGCACTAGATGTATTGATTTCAGTGTAGATGTTGATTTATAATCTTATTTGATTGGTTGCATTATATGCATTGATTTTGATGTAGATGTTATTTTCTAATCCTATTTGATTGCTTGCATTAAATGGATTAAATGTTGTTAATCTTGAGACTGTAAATTATTATAAATATTTTTCAAGATTAGATGGATGGGGGAGAGGGGAAACAATATTTCTTGCACTAAATGCATTGATTTCACTGTAGATGATGATTTCCAATCCGATTTGATTGCTTGCACTAGATGAATTGATTTCAATATAGATGTTGGTTCCTAATTATATTTGATTGCTTACACTAGATGCATTGATTACAATGTAGATGTAGATTTCTAATCCTATTTCATTACTTGCACTAGATGGAGTGTAGATGTGGATTTCTAATTCTATTTTATTTCTTGCACTGGATGCCTTGATTTTAGTGAAGATGTTGATTTCTAATCTTATTTTATTGTTTACATTAGATGCATTGATTTCAGTGTAGATGTTGTTTTCTAATCATATTTGGTTGTTTGCATTAGATGCATTAGATGCATTAGATGTTGTTAATCTTGAGGTTGTATATTATTGAAAAAATATTTTTTAAAATATATTTAGTAATTCATATAGGGACACTATTAAGAAATCATTACTTGTCAAAAGTTGCTGTAGGTAGAATTAAAATGAAAAAGATGTGCAAAATCAATCCTCCTACAAAGTGAAAAATAATCCTCAACAAGTTCATTTCCCTTCTTAGTAATAGACAATTACATATATTCAAAATTACATATAGAGTAATTGCATACAATGATGTGTTCAAAAAATTTATAAGAGGAAAATGTATATTTATAAACACCAAAACAAATCAAAATATTCTTGAAGGAGATGTGATAATTTTTTGGAGAAACAAATAATGTAAAATTTTTATAAATCTGACCACTCATTAAAAAAATTTCAAAAATACATTATTTCTTGACTATGTAAAACAGATTATAGATAAAAAAAAAAATCATCAAAATATTCTTGAAGGAAATAAATTATTTCAAACATAAACAAAGAAACAAATTATTTCAAGAGTAAACTTGACTCACTAAATTATTAAAACTACTCTTCAAGATATATTTTGTAACATTTGGAGGAACACTATTTAGAATTAATTATTTTTCAAAAGTTGTGATACCTAAAATTAAATGAAATAGATGTGAAATATCAATCCTCCAAATTTTTGACAATATTGTCTCCCTTATTCATCACCAACTAATCACTAATAAACAATTACATATACATATAAAAATATAAGAAAACAAGTGTAACATTCACAAACATTACCATCCAAATCCAAAGATATGCAACACACATGAAAATAAAGAAGAGAATGATATGGTCATGCCAAGCAAATAAAACATAATGTGAATTTTGAATTTTATCTCAAACATATACATAATAATGATAATTTAAAAATGTGACATTGTTGGGCTCAATTGGAAGGAGCTTAGATCCATCTAACACCGGATCTATCATGCCCTAGGTGTAAACCTTTCTTGAAGTTCTACACACCAAAGAGAAGTTTTCACCTTGATAGATTTGATCCCTCTCTACTCATGATAGATTTGGTGTTATATAGATCTAAGGTGATTAATTTACATTTGTAGATTAAATGGTTAATAATAACCCTATTTTTTATCATTGAGAAAACCAATTATAAGAAAAGGATTAGTTATAGTATTTTTCTAATTATTTTATATTTATATTTATATTTATTCTTTCACAATGTGAAAATAGATCATGATTCAATTATTAAATTAGAAAAGGAGACAATTATAAGTTAGTCTATTAGTGAATGAAAACTTCATTCATGCCAATTCCTTTAGTCTTTAGCCATGAACTTATTTTCTACAAAAACAAGTTGTTAACCAAACAAAAATAAAATTAATTACTCCATATTTTCAAATACCTCTAAATTTCTTTAAAGAAATGTTCATGACCATGATAATTGGTATAACAAGGAAAAGTTTATTTAGATTCCTTTATAATTTTATTTTTATGCTCAAGAATGGTTTGCAATTAAGTTCTAATTTGGTTATATGAAGAACTTTTTAAGAGGAAATGTTATTTTCCAACTTTTTCAACTCCTCTTAGTGTCACAAAGATGACATATTTTTTTGTTGGAAATTGTCCAACACCGAATTTCATATGTAATTCATAGGAGTTGGTTTGTATTTTAGCAATGTAGATTTTATTCTATGTGCTAGTAAGAACTGAAAGATACTTATTATTGACCAAGTCTTTGTAGTAGTTAGGTTCATTTTATTTTGTAGTTTTTAATACACCATGGTTTCGCTTTAAATTTAATTTTAAATGTAATAATGTGTTTAATATTGTTTGTATCCTACCAGATGATATGTTTCTATATTCTCCAATGTTTTAGAAAAAACTTGACATCTTAATACCATCTTTATTTAAGCCACTAATGATTATAAACCAAATTGGAAGCAATTTTAGAAAACTTGTTGTAATCAATATTATTTATTGTTAATATACATTAAATACCTAAACCCTCAACTAGTTTAAATAACACAAAACTAAGTAAATATAAGAAAAAATATATGCAAATAAAAATGGTTTCTTAGCATTTGAATTTGTGGAAGAATGTGTCAGTGACATCTCTTAGGATCCCATAAAATCGAAATGATACATAAAAGATTAACATGGTTCCTGCCCAAGGATGACACATGGCTGAGTATGGTTTAAATTTGCATGTCAAGCCTAATTTAGATTACATTGCTGAGCAAAGTTTCTCATCACAGTAATTCACACTGAAAGTTGGAAGTTTGCATGGCGTTTTTACAAGTTGTGATTTTATTTAGCGTTTTACAAAGTTGTGATTCTATTTATTTATTTGAGGGCAAGTGGTACCAAAATGTGAAAATCTTCTTGATAGGATGAAAATCATTTTACTGCACATCTTGAATGGGCCATGAACCTACGAAACTGAGCACAAAACAACGCTTCACCAAATTTACTGTTCGTTTAATACGAACTTTAACCGTGTTTAGAGAAATGTTTGAAAGAAGTTACGTGGGAGGGTAGGGCACACTCATCTGTGAAGAGTTATTCAGTCCCTTTTTTCATTTCAAAAATACAGAAAACTTATTTTTTTCAGCGTGTTTCCTTTCCCTGATTTAAACAGCGGCAATTTTCTTTTCCTAATTTAGATATTAATATATATTTTTAAATCACAATAAGATAAAGTCATACTGCTTATTGCTTATTGTAACATTTCATAGGTTTGTAAAATTACATTTCATTTTCTTTTAAATCTTTTAACTTCCTTCTGCTTAAATTATTCCATTGAGCGTCCTTTTCATATTTTAAATATTAACTAGAATAGGTTTATTTTATTTAGGAATATATTAAAGTAAATTGAATGGGTAATATCCTTTTTCATATTTTAAATATTAACTAAAATAGGTTTATTTTATTTAGGAATGTATTAAAGTAAATTGAATGGGTTTATTTTATTTTCAGATGTTTTAAATTCAAACATAAACATATATATGAACATTTTAATAAAATTTGAAAAACAATTAAACTTAAATTTTTGTATTTTTGTTTTTTAGTAAATATAAATTGATTTTTAATAATATTATTTATATTTATATTTAAAATTTTAATAATATTTATAGTTGTATATACATGAATTTGATATTTGTTAAATATGTTTTACGTTTTTTTTTAATTTATTTTTTTAATATGATGTGTATAATACCGATTTTACATAAAATTTATCCTAAATAATATGTTTTTACATATTTATTAAATAAATAGAAATATATCACTATTAATAAGGTGGCTAGTAGTATTCATAAATGTAAATTCGCCCGTACTATTCCGGGAGCTATACACAAAGATAGAAGGAATTAGAGCATGAAATTCCTAAACAAATTTGTGGTGCACTAAGAACATTGCGCAATTTTCCAAAGCTGATTTCTCTCAAATATGGATATTTCGTTCGCAATTTTCCAAAGCTGATTTCTCTCAAATATGGATATTTCGTTCGCAATTTTCCAAAGCTGATTTCTCTCAAATATGGATATGTTTCGTTCCCACCAAATATTATAGAGAAAGATAGTAGGGAGAGTATGAAATTCACAAATAGATGATTTCTCCCAACACACAGGCTGGAGAGAATACACAGCGAATCATGATATAATGAGGTGTGAGACTATTTATTTAAGGCAGAGAGAGAGTAGCCCGCACTAACCCTTTTCACAATATTATCCCATGTCGGTAGCTGCTTGTTTAGCCCACTCCAAAGAGTAATTTATTTTATATTTTAATGGAATGTTTCGTATCCAAGGTCAGTAGAGAATTCATCCTGAGAAAATTTTTTGGACCCAATTAGACGATCCTCATCATCCTCTCAAGAGACCAGAAGGCATGTAACATTAAATATACATATTTTTTTGTACCGTTTGAAATCAGGATATATTATTTATTTATTTTAAATTTACTTTCGAAATTTTTAAATAAGTTAAATATTTTGAAATTTTTGAAATTTGAATTTTTATAATTGGTTCATTTACATGAAATGACTAATTTAAAAAACAATAAATCAAAAAAATCTTGTATTCAACCAGTTAACAAAGAGTACATTTATCAAATCTAAATATTTATGAAAATGAATTGTCTTTGTATAAAATACTAAACCAATATTGATGCAATGAATTGTCATTGTATAAAATATCAATTCAATATCATAACATTTAACAAACTACATAGTAGCCAATACCTGCCACCTAGTTTAAATATAACTAAATTAAAATAGAAAACTATGAAAATTTCGTAAAATGGAAGAGGTGGACAATTAAAAAAAATGTCATTTGAAATCTTGATTTGGAAATATATATATATATATAAGCAAACAAAAGTGAAAACATTATTTGTAAATACTTGAAATTTCGATATATTTTGGCTCTATAGCAAAAATAAAATTGCATTATAGTTTTGATTTCTTTTAGTTAATTAAAATTATGATTATTATGTTTTAATTAATTTATATTAAAATTTATATTATTATTAATTTGTTTAATTATTATTTTGAAATAGTATCATGTGAATGCAAAAAATTGTAGTGAAATAATTATAGTCAATATTTTTATGTTTTAATTAATTATTTTATAATTGTTATATTTTGACTAATTTATATTGAAAATTTCAAATGTTATTAATTTGTTTAATATTTGTTTTAATTTGCACTGATATTAGGTAAGAATATAAAAAGTATTAACTAAATTAATTTAATTTTGATTTATATAAAATGTAATTTTAAACTTCAAAATAAATGGTATATTATTTAATTTATATTTTTTAGTAATATATAGATTTTTTAATATTGGATTGGAAAAAACATTAATTAAGTTGAAGATTTAGATTTAATATTATATAAAAAAAAATATGTAACACTTGTAATATGTACTTTCTTACCTTATAAAACATCCATACCTAAAAAATTCATAATATTTAACATAGATAACTAGAAAATATCTATTTAAGTAAATTTACAAAATTAATTGTTTGGTTATTAAATGAACTTGAGGAGCACTAGCTCTCCCGAAAGCAACATTAAATTGTATTAAACATCCATACCATATAACAATAAAGCATACACAATGGTATGAAACTCATGTGTTAATTATTGTATTTTTTTTGAAGTAAATGGAAGTATAAAGTGGAGATTGTAGGTTTGGTTGTACAATACAAATTAATGATATAGTACATTGAAATCAGTTTCTATTATCATTATAAAATGAGAGGTATAAACTTTGATCCAATAGTATTCGAGATAAATGAATTTAAATTTTATTTAAAAATAATAAATATTAATTGATAATGTTTAATGTTAGATAAACTTTTTTTTTGGTCAAAGCCAAACCAATGTCACATGGTTCGGGTTCGAGTTTGGGTTCGACAATGATTGGGTTCGGTTTGAGTTTGAATTTTTTGATGAAGTTCGCTATTAGGTTCGTCTATATATATAAACATATATTAATTTAAAACAAATTATAGGATAAAATAGTAACAAATCAACATTAATAAACATAAAATATGCTATCACAAACTTGGAAACTGCAAGGATAAAATACAAGCTTGAGTTGTGACATGAAGTTATGAGTTTTGATCTATTGACTTGGTCATTGGCTATGAGGTTCGATGAGGTTCGCCAAAATTCAAACCTCAAGGTTAAAGTTTGACGAACCTTGTGACATAAAGCCAAACCAATAGCCAATCAATATAAACCTCAATACATTATATACTGCCTACATTATATACAGCCCGCGGCATGTATAATAAAGAGTACACCTATGAAATTTAAATATTTATGCTTAATAATTTATTTTTACATCTCACCTTTTCAATATTTATATTTACTATATATTTTAGTGCAAGACAATAAATATTGTCATTTATATTATATTAAGTTAGTTTTATTTTGACATTTTATAATTAATAATTAGTTAATGAATTTAATATAAAATAAATGACCACATAGTTACTATATTCATTTAAATTAATTTATCTGCATAAACTGTTTAGATTTCTTTTTAAATATAATTAATTTATTTAGACAATGTTAAATTGATCTATCTTTTAAGTTTTTTTATATGAAAATATTGATGTTGCATTTCAAAATTTATATATTTTTAATTTTAATAGGATTTTTTACATAATAATAATTTAATTTTAAGAGATATAAATATGATATTATATGAAATACGATATTACATGTAAGACATTTTTAAATTTCGGTTTATGATTACTATGTTGCATACTTTATATATACATGATTTAAGAGGTTTTTAACTCTATAAACATTTAAATTATTCTAAGTTAGCGATCAATTACAAAGTTTTGAAGGTTTTTAACTCTTAAAACTTTGATATATATATATATATATATATATATATATATATATATATATATATATATATATTAACTTTGATTTTTTTTAACTTTTGTAGATTGAGAATTAAAATAAATATATATTAATTATTACCAATATTATTTATATTTATATAAATTTTACATTTCTCTATAGAGAAATACACTTAATTTATTAGAACTCTATATATTATATATTAAGCTACGTTTTATATATATATATATATATATATATATATATATATATATATATATATATATATATATATATATATATATAGCATTGATTTTATATATAGAGTTTAGAAAAAGAATACATTGTCTATATGTAAAGCACAACCTAAGGCTAAATTGGACCTCCTTATGGCTGAGGACAAAGTGGATTGGATTTCTCCATTTCGTACTTATTCACATGGAATTTACAATTCAGACGATCAAATGGATAATGTGATGAATCTAGTTTTCATCTTTTGCTATGCTAATAACTTGGGCTCCATCCGGTTTTTTTAGGCCCCTTAGGGGCTTTGTTAAGGTTGTCACTTGTCCCCCCTCCTTATTCTTATTTTGGCTGAGGCTTTCAGTAGATTGTTTGGTGCTTTTAGATATGAGGATCTTCTTTAAGGCATCAAAATGTTTGATATGGCTGTGGTATCCTACCTCTTATTTGTTGATGATGTACTTTGTTGTATTGTGGGTGATAGAAGAGAATTATATTCCTTGAAGAGCTCCTTTGATATTTTCTAGAAGGCTACATGACCAGATTAATTCCCAAAAAATTTGTACGATTCTTATTCGAGTCCATCAAGATTCCTAGTTACAAGTGAGACACTTATTTCCCTTCCTTTTCAAGGACAAGAATGAAGGATTGACACATTAGGGTTTATTTATTAGGTTGAACAACTATTGAAATTTTGATTGGATGTGGATGGTTGAAAAGTGAAGGTTCGTATTTCCAAATGGGCTAATTGTTTTCTATCTTAAGGGAGGGACCTTGTGATTTTTAATTTGGTTCTAGAAAGCATCCTACAATGCTATATCTTTATAACCATTTTCCAAAAACGGTTTGTTCTCTTCCATTTTCCATTGGCAGGGGGCAGAAACCAAAAGGGTATTGCATATTGAAAAATGTGTAACTAGGTTCGGTCTCCATATAGATGAAATGTACCTTTTATTCTTATAAAGTGTAAAATGAAAGTTTTTTTTTTTTTTTTGGAGCATGGGTTTCATGCTCAAGGTCTTTTATTTTATAGGTCAAGCACCCATTGAGTGCATCTAGGGTTTTTCATAGGTCAAGAAGTCAAAAGAGTCATTATCATAAGTTGAAGACCTCATTAGGCACATTATAGCTTGTAAAGAAAATTATTTTTGTCTTAAAAGGTGTCCAGATACCCTCCATGACCAAGTCAGCCTAAAAGGAAGAGCCATGTCCACCTTGAATATCCTATATATAGGAGGGAACTCGTCCTCCTTGAGACACATTCACTCATCTCCCATTATACTGAAGAAAAAGTAAGAAGAAGGCATCAAAGAAGGAATAGGAAGAAGAAGATCTTTGTTTGGGTTATTTTTATATCACATGTGCTAAGGATAACTAGGGTTTCTGCAACAAGATATAGGGTTTCTATTTTCAAGTTTGATCTTGGAGAAAAGGAGACAAGTAGGTCAAGTGAAGTTCAATAAAGGGTAATCCTCATGCCCCTGAAGTGAGGGAAAATCAAGAGAAGGCCAAAGGAAGGCTCAAAAGGAAGATTGAAGATCACATGTGTGGCAGGAAAGTCAAGAGAAGGTCAAAGCAAGGCTCAGAAGGAATATTGAAGATCACATGTGTAGCAACAACAACTGCTGGGTGGGGGCGAAATTTCAAATCTGCAATGGAGGTTGAAATTTTTGTAGATGGAGGTCGAAGAGGTGCTACTCGAAGAGATTTGACTAGGTTTGACAAGATCAAGGTTAGAACATCATGACCCGGAGAGGTTGGTCTTGGTATTGGAGAGTTCTGAAGTTAGTATTTGGGTATTGGAATTCATTAATTGAAGTATATATAAGGAAAAGAAGAGATATGCGGGTTTTCCTCTCAAGTGGAAAGGTTTTGGACCTGACTTGCAACCTATATTTTGTGTTCCTGCTCTTCTTATTTGTGTAGTTGTTTGATGATTCACACATATAATAATAAGTAACAAAGCTAATAAGTAAAAATACATCACATGTAGTTATCAAGTAAAGAGAAATCTCTATAATAATTTCCCTTTTGATTTCTCAACATGGTATCAGAGCTAAGGTTGACTAAGGGCATTATGAAGATCTCTACTACATTGAGGAAGCTCCTCAAGAAATGTTCAAAATTAGCAATCCATACCAAGAAATGCACAAAGGAAGCATGGAATCTTATGTTCACTACAAAGAAGAAAGGAAACAAGACAAAGGATGAAGGACTCTTCTCAATACTCACTGACACATCCCAAGACGAGAATATTTGGGTAATTGATAGTGGTGCATCTAGACACATGAATGGTCATCACAAATATACAACTATACATTCATTGGTCTCTTTGGAAACATCAATGGGATGGAACATCCACCAAGTGAATATCAAGACTGCATTTTTGAATGACACAATTGATGAGGAAGTATATATAGAGTAACCCTTGGGAATTTAAGTTAAAAGCATAAAGACATATGTTTGCAGATTGAGGAATGCATTATATGGCCTCAAACAAGCACCAAGGGCGTGGTATGCTAGAATGGATGCATACCTTCAGAGATTAGGCTTCACGAAGAGTTATGTTGATCCGAACAGTTATATTAAGGTTTTGAAGGGTGAATTGGTAATCATTATTTTGTATGTAGATGATATTCTCTTGATAGGTGTAGAAGGTCCAATTGAAGAATGTAAGAAGCAATTAGTCGAAAAATTTGACATGAAGGATGTAGGGCTGATGCATTACTATTTGGGACTAGAATTCTATCAAGGACCTGATGAGATTTATCAGGGTCAAGACCCAAGGGAAGTACGTGATCAACATGTTGAAGAGGTTTGACATGATGGATTTCAAACCCAAAGGTACCTACTTTGGAGATATATCTCAACCTTTGGTTTATGAATGCTACTAAAATTATTCTAGAAGATTCCATGAAGGTTAAATTCCTAATATCCACCTCATGGTTATTGATAATTAAATTAAAATTCATAAATCCCTTTTCCAAAATAGACATGCCTATTGCCTTAATATTTTTTATTTTTTATTTATTATTTATTTATCTGATTAAATGTTTATTCAATATTTATATTAATCAATTCCTAATTTATAATGTTGAGGATAAATATACCTCTCTTAACTTGTCATTATAAAATATTCCTTCCATTTTACTTTAATTTAAAAAACTAAAAAAAAAAAGAAATGAATAAATTAATTTAATGGAAAAAACTAAAAAAAAAAAGAAATGAATAAATTAATTTAATGGAAATATTGTATTTTAGTAAAAATGGAACTTTCATGAATTAATAAATTCTATATCTTTCATTGTGTTCTATTGTAAAGTAAAAACCAAAATTTATTTTTAAAATGTAAAGACACTTATTTTTAAATAATAATTCAATTCTATATCTTTCATTGTGTTCTATTGTAAAGTAAAAACCAAAATTTATTTTTAAAATGTAAAGACACTTATTTTTAAATAAAATTATTCAAAATAGTCAGATATTAATGAAAAAGGAAAAAAATAAATTTACAATTTTTTTTTTAAACTTTAAAAACATATATACTTGTTCAACTATATTGAATGGTTGGTAAAAATCTATAGGTATCAATCCAAATGAAAATTCTTCCATTTTTTCTCTAGAGATTTTTTTATTTGTAAATATGATTTATTACAATACCATGATTTGTCAATACCACATGCCCATAAAATCGTAACTCACTTCATATAACACTTTTTTTATAAGATTTTTATTTAATTAATTAAAGAACTTAATGAGAAGGATAAAAATAACATAATTTCTTAGGAGATAAATCTTAATCTTTTATATGTGTATGTTACAATTAATGCTCCCATCCACCTAATAATTATTCATGATTAAATTAAAATTTTATAATTCCTATTTTAAAATAAATACACTTAAATACACTTATCAATAATAAATTTTAAAGCATCCCTTTCATCAAAATAAATAACACCTCATTTATTTGCTTTTTATTACCCTAGTTTATAATTGTATAGTAGAGGAATTTCTATAGTTAAAAATGACTTATGTGATACGTGTGTAATATTTTGTATATGGCTTCATTTTTTTGTTTGTCAAGTTGTCTAACCTTTGGCTCGAGAAATCTCGACCCACGAGTATTTAAGTCGTTAAAATCAGTCTCAGTGGCACCTGACATCGGCCACACTAGCCCTTAACATGATTGGATTTTTTCCCACAGAATTTGAATTGATGACCTTCACATTATGAAGTGACTTAATAATACACCCCATCACCCTCTATGGTGACATTTACATCACAAAGTGACTTAATAATACACCCCATCACCCTCTATTCTACACCCCATGAGACATGTATATGCCTTTATTATTTTATTTTTAATTATATAGATGAAAGCTTACATTTTTGAAAAATGATCTTGCTATACTTAATATTTGATGTCCATTCGTGGTGTGTTTGATTTATTCATAGTTACATGTCTTGACCTTAACAAATGCTATTTATAATGGATTTAAAGGTGTATTTCTAATATTAATAAATGGAGTTGTCTTTAAGTGCGACTTTTTGGACTTCTCAGGGGATTTCTGCTCAGAATATGGTGAAAAAAATTGTGGTGAAATATTGATTTGTGTTATTTAAACTAGTTTTTTTATTACCTATAAATATTCTGTTAGCACTTCGTAATTCCTCCAGGCTTAGGAGAGCAACCCAAAGGTAACCATCAACGACTTTAAAACTGGAATCTAGCCCTTCGAGTTTCAAAGAGGGCTTTCTCTATATGGATCTTCAGTCACTTAGATTTTAGGCTAGGTATTAAGATCAAAGAGAAATATGTTTAACAGTTTGATGGCAAGGAAGAGGGAAAATCCATTAGGCATGAAGTCATATGGACTTAATGATTTTCAGTAATATGATGTAGAAAATGAGGAATCCTTAGACATGGGCAAGGTAGGCAATCCATATGGTGTTTTTTGTCAAATTTCATTGTAGAGGGGTGATAAAAGGAGTAGTGAAATTGATAACATATAAAGCATCTAGATGAGGATGAATTTTAGATACTACAATGGAAGAAAGACACTAAAATATTCACTTAGCCGTAATAGAGCAGCTAAAACTGAATTCTAAAATAAATTTTGCTTAACTAAACATTGACCACATGACATTTAAGCATGACAATAACATACGATAATGAAACAAAAACATGATATAAATATCTGCATAAGAGGCTAACACATGAATCCCTGAAAAAATAGACTTTAGCCTTCATCTTTCACTGAAACTTTTTGATGTAAATGTATAATGCTCAATGTCTTCTCTATCAAACCTTGACCAACCAACCTTTTACACACTAAAATTTATGAAATATATACAATTAACCCATCCCTGGACTTAGGGGGTCGAGCTCAACCATATCCCCAAATAGAGAGTCAGTTACATTAGATTTAGAAGCTACCTATTAGGAAATAGGGACCGAATTTATGGAAAATAAGGGTCCAAATTAGATCATATCTTTCAAATAGTGATATATGTTACAAAACCGAATGTGGCTTTTTTAGATGAGCTCGTTCTTGAGAGAAACCTCTCTTAGTTTTCAAAAATTGTTCTCCATCTCATTGTAATCCACGCCTAAGGAGCATGACTAAAATAGGAAATGACGAAATCTGGAAAATAGTCTGTAAAGATTCATTTGAATATTCCAATATATGACACCTGTGGAGAAATTGAAGGAGTTTTTTATTATTTAGCTTGTATTTGACAAAAAAATATTTTTTTTTCAAGATTCTTCTCCATTTGTTCAAAATCCGATTTTGAAGTTAACTACTAAAACAACAAAAAATGCAATAAATCCCCTGTAACCAAAATGCAACAAGTTCATCCTTTGCATACTTCTGACCATCTCCCGTACTTATGAATGTGTCAAACAGGTGGAAGACAACCCCTGAATCATCAAATACCTATTAGAAAACATTTTTCCAAATTTCAAACCTCCCTTCTTGAAAATCACCACCTACAACAAAAGCACAACAACAAAGCACAACAAATTTCATTTGCATGGGTTTGACCAAGTGTTGAAATCTATGACTAAGAAAAATAGTTGGTAGATGATGTTTACAACCTCATGAACCCTCTTTGAAAATCCACTTATGAAAAGAAGTGCAAAATCATTAGTGCAACAAAGAAGGAATAGATGTGAAACTGACTAGCTGAGTGCCCTCTTGAACATTTTGAGATGAATTTTGAGGTATTAAACACAAAATGAACAAGAAAAACAAACTTCTAGAACCTGGAGGTTGTCAAGGTGCAAGAAACCATAGCAACTGTGAAAGCGCAACACAAAGGAGAAGCACAACAACAACTTGTGGTGATAATGATATGATGAAGTATTTGATGTGACTTTGCAACTGACTTGAAAAGACACCATTGACTTGTTCCAATGATGAGAAAACAAAGACCCACTACTATCTTCACTCATGATTTGGATAACACATTACCCTAGACTTACTAAACCTAGACCTTTTAAGACTTTGACAACTTGATCTTTATTTACCACTCAAACTTTAGTATATCCTATTGACACTAAG
The DNA here is from genome assembly GCA_031772625.1 of Pinus tabuliformis. Lineage (NCBI taxonomy): Eukaryota > Viridiplantae > Streptophyta > Pinopsida > Pinales > Pinaceae > Pinus > Pinus tabuliformis. Next base: position 1,443,787,485 of record CM062816.1, read on the forward strand.
ACTTGATCTCAATGAGATCATAACAACACTTTACAAATTGACCAAAATAATAAAAAAGACTAAGCTTGGCTTTGACTACTATAACATAAGACACTAAGAGATTCAATGCTATGAAAAAACCTTGATGCAATTCAATTTTGTAGAGTTTATTAGTGAAACTTGTGATTTCAGTAAATCCCTACAGAATTCTAAACAAATTAAATAAGAAGATAAACCCATTTTTTTCCAAAAAAATATCACTTAACCAGTGATATTTATAATATTTATAATGGATTTAAAGGTGCATTTTCAATATTAATAAAAAAGTGCGTTGACTTTAATAAGTGATATTTATAATGGAATTAAAAGTGTATTTTAATATTAATAAATTGTATTTTTAATATTAATACATTAAATTTAAAATAATAATATTTGTATTAAAAATTTGTATATTTCAATGTTGATGCTTTCATAAAATTTTGTTTATTCAAAATTCAAATATACCTGCAGTAATTATATATTATACGAATATTACTGTTGGAAAAGACACATTTCATGTAGTTGTAAGGTAATTCCATCGTTATGTTACTGGTAAATGGTGACGTGTTCATTACTTGTATCCGAACCGTTTCAACTTCACTACTTAACACCTCTACTTGCACAAACAAATATCAGACCATTAATCAACAAAGGTAGCGTTTTAAATGATAGGCGGGGTTTTACTATTATATAAACAATACAATTCTTAAAAAATAAGTGGGCAGGCCGGCCACAATAGAATTTGTGACTCATATTTAAATGATAATTTTAAAAAATAATTTTGTAATGGTTTAAAAAATATATTAAATTATAATTTTATTTTAAATTAATAATTATAAAATATTTTAATATAAATTATATATATATATATATTTTTAAAACATCTAACTTTACATCCCAAAGAATGAATATATCAATTGTATCAATCATTAGAAAAACCAAAATAGGTAGTCCACTGTTACGCTGAATGAGTGAATCATACGAAATTGTACCATTGCGATATGGTGAATCATGGAGAAAGAGTACCATCTATGAGTTATGAGACTAAAACCAAGATTAACGTATTTAATGTATGTATTATGAAATCTTATATTATTAAATAAATATAACGATAGATGAGAAATAAAAACATAATGGAATGCTTTTAATTATTTCTCTATGTAAATATGTGTATTTCTAACATGTAAATTTTAGGATTTTTATTTTATAAATAAAAATTTGTCGATGAAAAAATTTAATTTTATATATATATATATATATTTGGTTTTTTATTTATAAAAATATTAAATTAAATTTTAATTTTAATTTTGATAATTAATAATTAATGATAACTAATATCGTTTGATTAACATCGTCACAATGTTATATTACATTGTAATTTATCAAATGTTGCAATGAAATATTGAAAAATGAGGAGACTACCTTAACGTTGTTGAAACATAATTTTGTTTTAATATTATTAATTAATATTAATAATCAAACATATTCAACCATATTAGTCAAATATAAATAAACATATTCAAATCAAGTCAAGCATTACTCAAATATAGTCAATAGCCTCTTCCAAGAGCCAATAAATATATTCAATATTGATATAATTGTGTTATTATTAATCTGTTGATGATTTATCATGTTTTAATGGTTTATAGTGTATTATTATTAATGTATTCATATTAATTTTTTGTATTGATGTTTTAATGGTTTACAATGTGAGTTGTCTTTAATGCGACTTTTTGGAAGCTTTTACGTGGACATTTCCGGTCTAATTTTGCTAAAATCATGCAAAAATTCATTGAAATCACAAGTTTGATGTGTAATCCCTGAACAATAGAAGTGTCCAGGGGTTTTTTACGGTGCTGAATCCATATATATAATAAAAAAAGTAGTTTAAATAACACTAATCAAGATTTCACCACAACATTTTCTTCCAAATTCTGGAACCGGAAGTTCTAAAAAGTCACACTAAAGGCATCTCCTTTACAATATGGTTCTTATAGTGAATCTAGTTTATGTTTATTATTATTGTTTTGTATTATTTCATTATTTATGTTTATAATATTGATGCCATGGATTTAGGGCTTAAGGGGTTTAAAATATTTAATATGACATATATTCTCTGATTTTCAAAACCAAACATGGTGAGCCTTGTTGAATGTCGTGTTATCATTGTCTTGTGTTGGGTTGGTAAAATATTAATTTCTAGGGTTTATTAATTGTTTGGGTTTTTAATATTAGTTTGTTGGGTTTATTGATTCCTTGGGTTTATTGATTGCTTGAGTTTATTGATCATTTTCTTTTATAATATTAATGCTTTGGGATTATAGTATTAATAATGCATTGGATTTATTCACCCCTTGCATTTATAATATTAATAATCCCTTCGATTTATAATAATAATAATCCTTACCCTTTATTAAACCCCAATATTAAGGGTTTAATCCATTAGATTTATATTGTTTATGCCTTTAGTTGATTTATTCTTTGAGTTTATAATACTAAGAATCTCTAAGGTTTATTGATCGCTTTGGTTTATAATATTTATAGTCATGGGAGTTTATCAATTTTTTGTGTATAGAATATTAATTCCTAGGCTTTATTAGTTTCTTGGGTTTTTAATATTGATCCTTGATTCTTATCCATTAGGTTTTTAATATTTATTCCTTGGGTTCACTAATCCCTTGGGTTTATAATATTAAACCATTGGTTTATTAACTACTTGGGTTTATAATATTAATAATCCCTTGTGTATATTAATCCATTCAGTTTAAATTTTTTATTCTTAGGGTTTATTAAGCTCTTTGGTTTGTTATATTAGTATGTTTGGTTTGTTGATTCCTCGGGTTTATTAATCGTTTAGATTTATTAATCCTTTGTTAGGTTTATTGTTTCCCTTGCGTTTAGTATTTCCTTGGGTTTATAATATTAAATTCTTAGGTTTATTCGTTCTTTAAGTTTATAAAATTAATAATTCCTTGGGTTCATCATTTAATCCCTTGGGTTTATTAATCCCCAATATTAAGGGTTAACTAATAGTCCTAAGGTTTAATATTAATCCCTTAGGTTTACAATATTTATCCCTTTGATTTATTAACCTGTTGGCTTTATAATATTAACAATACCTAGGGTTTATTGATCCCTTGGTTTTTGATGTTCATAGTCATGTGGGTTTATCAATCCTTTGGGTTTAAAATATTAATCCTAGGCTTTGTTAATCTGTTTTGTCTTTAATATTGATCCCTTGCATTTTTTGGTCCCTTTTCCAATATTTTTCCCTTGGGTTTACGAATTCCTTGGGTTTATAATATTAAATTCTTGGGTTTTTTCATTCTTCAAGTTTATAATATTAATAATTCCTTTGGTTTATCATTTAATCCATTTGGTTTACTAATCCCCTGAGTTTAAAATATTAATTCCTAAGGTTTAGTAATCGTTTGCTTTTTTAATATTAGTCTATTGGGTTTATTGATTCCTTGGGTATATTGATTGCTTGGGTTTATTAATCATTTTTTTATAATATTAATGCCTTGGCTTTGTAATATTAATAATGTCTTTGGCTTATTGTCTGCTTGGTGTAGCTCAATTGGAAATGGTTGTGGAAATGAAGTCTCACTGAACCGGAAGGCTTGGGTTCAAATCTTGTGCTATCCCCCTGATTGGGGTGAAAAGTTGGACATGATGAAGATGTAGTCCTACAAGCTTACAGAAAAAAATATTGCCTTGGTTTTATTGATCTCTTGTATTCATAATATTAATAATCCATTGGTTTTATAAAACCCCAATAGTAAGGCTTAAATATTAGTCCAACTATTTATGATTATGTCAATATCACTGTAGATTAATCTAATATGGAAATCAACCATGGTCAACCATGTTTATTTTAGGGTTTATAGTAGTCATGTTAGGGTTTATATACATTGGGTTTATAATTTTTATCCCTTGGGTTTATAATATCAATCCCTTGGGTTTATTGATCTAAGGGTTCATATTCCTAGGGTTTAATATTATTCAACAATGGTCAACCATAATCAACCATGTTCAACCATGGTCAACCATGGTCCAACGTCACATTGTGATAAGGATTGTCTCAATATGAAAGTAAATCGTGCTCAACCATGTTTATTTTAGTATTTTTAATATTTATCTTAGGGTTTTTATACCTTGGGTTTATAATATTAGGTTCAAAAAATCCACAATTAAGAATATATATCATTTACGAAGGATTGATGACCTATTTGATTTGTTGAGAGAATTTGTGGTCTTTTCAAAGATCAATTTGAGGTCTGGATACCATCAGGAGTGCATTAAATATGAATGCATCATAAAATGATATTTAGAACCAGGTATGGGAACTATGAATTTGTAGTTTTTCCATTTGGGCCCACAAATGCTCCAACAACATTTATGTGCTTAACGAATAGCATCCTCAATCCATACTCAGACAATTTGATGTTGGTCTTCTTGGATGATACACTGGTTTATTTCAAAACCCAGCAGGAGCATGAGGAATACCTAGCAGTGGTGTTGTAATCACTTAAAGAGAAAAAAATCTACGCTAAACTCAACAAGTTCAAATTCTACGAGTCTCAGGTGCAACAACTGGGACACATTGTATGAAAATAAGTAGTAGCAATGGATCCAGAAAATATTAAATCCATTATGGAGTGGTCTACTCCTCAAAATGTGGTGGAAGTAGATTCTTCATAGGTGTTGGAGGGTATTATCAGAGGTTCATTTAGAAATTCTTGATGATTGGGCATCCAAACATAATGGTGCAAGAGAAAGGGACTAAATTTCAATCGATAGTTCAACGTATAACCAAATTTGTGTAGTTAAAACACCATCTCACACATGCACCAATTTTAAGAATAATAGATCCAAAGAAAGACTTCATAGTGTGCACAGACCTCTGCAAGGAGGGTCTTGATGCAAGAAGGACAAGTGTTTTGATATGAATATAGAAAGGTGAATTAGCATGAGTATAAATATGTCACCCATTATTAGGAACCAATAACAATAGTCCACACAGTGAAGCTATTGAGGTATTACCTCCTTGGGAGGAAATTTGTATTAATGACAAATCACTTAGGGTTGAGGTACTTGTTCAATCATCCCAAGCTAAATTCGAAGAAGGAAAAGTGGTTAGCCTTAATTACCAAATTCAGTTTGGAAATTAAACACATTAAAGGTAAGGAAAACAAATTGGAAAATGCACTTAGCGGAAGGCCATAATGTAGGGTTTAACCCCATATAGAAATTACCTACATACGAATTCTAAAAGTAGAAAATAAACAATGGCGCTAGCATAACACATAAAACAAAGATACACATGATTTTCCCTAGATCCCAAAACTGGGACTACCAGATTGATTTTTCATTATGTTCCTTTCAATGTTACAATATATATATATATATATATATATATATATATATATATATATATATATATATATATATATATATATATATATATGTCGAAGTATCCATAAACCCCAATCCATTAACCTTGGATTAGAACATAATCATAGTTCCCTTGATCGGATCTACAAAATTCCATGGACTGAAAACCATCGTGCCCAAAACCATGTGCGAAGTCCATGCACAAAACCATAGGTAAGTCTTCCCACCTAATATAGGGTCAATTCTTTTTTTTCCCTGTGGCGCTGCCTTGGATACCGTAGAGGCCCCCTGGTTTGACTACTGTGGCTAGTCATGGAAAGAATATAACACAACCTAACATACAAGTGGCTCATTTAGCTACTATTAGAACATGTTAATTTGACATTAAAGAAAATATTCAAAAATAAATACATCAAGATGAGTGATATCAACAAGTCAAAGAAGGCTTATAGTAAGAGCCTATAGGGGCATTGAGCAATTTCGCCTCCATTATAGAGGATGGACTATTAACTTTCAAAGGAAGGTGTTAGGCCCTTATACTACTAGTGTAACCCCTCGTTGTTATTAGTACAACCCCCTTATTATATTGTTGTACCCATGTAGTCCCCATATTTTTATTATTGTGCCCTTATATTATTATTGTTATGTCAGCTCTGATTATATTATGACCCCTTAGAATCCTATATATAGAAAGGAGGTTTTGCCATTTGTATCATCCAAGAATTATTCATTTGTGTAATGTAAAGGAGGTTTCCCCCTCGAAGAGGCTGAATTCTAAGGCGTTTATCTTTCTTTTCTATTTTTTTGTGAGTTGGTTTCATAACACAAGGTGGTATATACCTTGTGTTGGAAACTAAAAGAAACTCATATCTAATGATATTCATAAAAGACCTTTTTTGTCATCTAGGTTATTATAAAACAAAAAAAGCTATGAAAAAGATGCATCATTGGTTAGATATGAAGAAGAATGTGGTGAAATACATTGTCAAGTTCCTGGAGTGCCAACAAGGAAAGATACAATATATATATATATGTATGTATGTATGTATGTATGTATGTATGTATGTATGTATGTATGTATGTATGTATGTATGTATGTATATATATATATATATATATGTATGTATATATATATGTATATATATATGTATATGTATGTATATATATGTATATGTATGTATATATATGTATATGTGTATATGTGTATATGTATATCTATATATATATATATATATATATATATATATATAGCAGGATTGTTACAAAAAATCCCCATTCCAGAGTAGAAGTGGGATGTCATACCAATGGACTTCATTATCAGATTGCCAAGGACTTTTGGGCAACATGATTCCATAATGGTGGTAGTAAATAGCTTGAGCAAGGTATCTCACTTTATAGTGATTAAATCCATTGATATAGAGAGTGATATTTCTCATATTTTCTTGAAATAAATAGTGATATTACATGGTATACCTAAGAATATCATCTTAGACAAGGATTCGAAGGTCACATAATTTTTTTGGAAGGAATAGTTTGTTTGTTTTGGGACATAGTTATCCTTCAACACAACATACCATCCTTAGATACATGGGTAGACTGAAAGAGTAAAAAAATTAATGGAAAATGTGATCAAGATGTATGTCATGCATCAACCAAAGAGGTGGGAAGAGTTCCTAACTTTGGTAGAGTATTCCTATAACAATGGGTACCAAGAGTCATTGAAGATGAGTCCATTTGAGGCTCTTTATGGTAGGAAATGCAACACTTCTATGAGATTGAATGATCCATCTAATAGGGTGCATATTGTGTTAGATATGATTAAGAAAATGGGGCAATAAGAAATAGATATTCAATAATAATTTAAGATATCTTAGAATAGGTAAAAGAGCTATGTAAATTAGTATAGGATGCATAAGGAAGTCCCAAGTGGGGCAACATGTTTACCTCTGCATCAGACAAAGGAAATTTTCCTTAAGGATTGGGTCTCATGCCAATTTAGAACCATTGTTTTGTATGGAATTTCGGATCCTAGAAAGAGTGGGGTTGGTGGCCTACATATTGTATTTACCATCCATAACAAAGACACACAATGTTTTCCATAACTCTTTTCTCAAAAACTGTACAAGATAATAATAATGTTGTTGATTTTGATGTGATACATGTGGAATCTAGGGGATAATTCTAGCGAGAACAACTGTGCATATTTTATCAGAGCAAGATCATGCTCCAAAATCAAGTAATTGAGCAAGTCAATGTCTAGTGGAGGAACTTTGAACTAGATTAAGCCACTTGTGAAATAGAGGAATATATGAGGGTATCATACCCATTTTTTTGTTGGTTAATCAAATTTACATGTAAATGTAAAGAGATGTGTACATAAATCTTGTAAATTTTGTATTCTCATGTATATAACACTAAGAATGGTGTTACTCTAAGGTAGCGGGGTCTATCACAACCCTTTTGGTTTCCCCCTCATATAAATGATTTCTAGTGTAAATCTAATTTATTCTTATAATATATGAAAATGATTGGACTAATAGAGAGACGACATAGGTTCAGAGTGGGATGGAGGAGCCACTTGGTAATGGCATGAGAAGTAGCCAAAATATTGAATGTTGTAACCAGAAAACTCACCCACTTCCTTGTTGTATTGTATAAATAATTATCTTGGCGTATGAGCACTTGGAAGAAAAGGACATGCTGTTGGCATTGTTTTCTTGGTATTGATGTCAACAAGATCATGGTTGGTTGATACTTTTCATATGCATGCATGATGTATGTTTACTTGGTGGTCCTATTGGTTGGCATTGATGTCAACTCTTGAGGTCATGCACTTATGTCAACCTCATGATGATGTAGATTGATGGACCATGGTGTGTGTTAGTATCTATTGGCATTGATGGAGCTTGATGGTAGCATGATGGTCTTGGAAGAGTTGGCATGTGTTGGATTGTGCATTGATCTACATATGATGATGATTATGGTGTGGCTACAGGCAGGTGATTCTTCTACAGAGAACTACATGTGATGGAGATCGTTCATGGAACACTAGTTGAGTTTTCAACTAGGTCTTCATGTCCACACTTATGAGGATGAATTCTTGTAATGATATGATGGCTTGATGATGGTGCTACAGAGGCTTGTAGGTATGTTTAGATGTGTTGCAGCTTGTTCAAAGGTATGATGGAGCATGGAGGACTTGTTGGCACAGTTGTCAATCTTTTTTGTTGGCCCTTCTAGGTCAACGTGGAAGTGACACTTGGGAGGCATGTTTGGTCTACCCACAGAGGTGTCAAAGGCCATGTCATAGGTTTGGAGGCTACTACAAATGTTGTAGAAGAGCATGGAATAGATGGAAGAGGTCTTGAGCGGAAGGATTGATGTTTTCCCTAAGTTTTAGCCATAGCCGCATGCACATAAGCCTATGGGAGTGGATGAAAACCTATATTACAATGGAGACATGATCAAGGGAGAAGTTATAACCCCAGTGAATTTTAGACAATGTCAAGGGAGAAATTAAGGGGTTTCACAACATTTTCTCGACATTCCTTTCATCGTTCAGAAGGAAATCAACTTGTAAATTCTCAGAGGCTTCTAGAATTAGTGAAAAAGGTCGTAAATGGTTTGCAAAGGTCATCTCATGTTGTGAATGAATTTAGTACACTAGTAGTGACCTTATTGGATAGATTTGGTCCAATTTGTACACCTTTGATCCTATCCCAAGCCTAATTTTTTCGTACATGTTTTATATACTTGATCTTAGAGTTGAGGATTGATTGATGATGGTAGTGTATGAGTGAGGAGGTTGTAGAGAGGTAGTGTATGCTTTAGACATAGTTGAGAGCATATATGATTCAGTCTATGAGTGTTTTATTACTACATAATCAACATATCTGAAGCATCATTTAGTATAGTTCAGATTTGGAGTTGTTGGTGTAAATATTAGTTGGAGAAGTTTTTGTGGTATGTGTTGGTGTTCCTGTCACACTTGTTTTGTAGGAGTTGGTGACACATTTAGCACACAGGCATGTGCCTTATGATGTTATTTCTATTATGCAGCATTTTATTATTGTGAGGATTTGATTGTATTCGGGTTTGTCTGCCCATAGTATTTTCTATTTTGGAGAACACACTTCTTGTGGTGTTCATGTTTTGTTTGATGATGAGATCTTACTGCTGAGAGAATGTATGAAGAGATTATTTCTAATTAAGCATAGTGTGTTGGGATCCAGTTTGAAAAAATATGAGAGGTATACATGGTGGTGAGGAGCAGTGACTTCATGGAGGTGGAGCAATGATATCAAATTTTCAGCGAAAGGAAGAAGTTTCTCAATCTAATGGTGGTTGGATAGTCTAATGGTATTTGGGCAAGGATCGATTGATCGTTGTGACTTTCAATGAATGGTGGTCTGAAGATTTAGAAAGAACAATATATTCCAAACTAATTAGTAGTATCAAGTCCCTTAGCCAATCAGAGTTGGAATTTTTATGAGTTTGAGTCTCCATACTGATGGGAATCAGCATGCTAAGTAAAATATCAATTTCTTGAGATAACATAAATTCATAGCAGAGCAACAACAGAAAGGGTGGTATTTCTCACAGAGTGGTTTACACCAACAATCTTGTGTCTCATGTGGGATGATGCGAGTGTGTGCATTATTTATCATTTATGTTGTTCACATGGTTTATGATTTAGCTGTCAATATGTTTATATTTATGGATAATCTAATGAGTTGTTGGTGCACGTATGTGTGAATTAGTGAGTGCAGTTAATAAAGGAACAAAATTGTATACAAATCACACTACCAATTCACCCCCCCCTCCCCCTCTTAGTAGTGCTCGAAGGTTTCCAACACATGCCACTTATGTAGGGATGGGGGAACATTGGTCAACATGAAATGGAAAGGGAATGGGAAAAGAGAGGACACTCTTGTGAAGCAAGATTATTATTCAATCACGGAATTGAGAATTTGGGGAAATTAGACTTCCACATATGGGAAGAGCAAGGGAATATACACTTAGAATCACATGAAGAACACCCATGCCCAATGATTTATTTTAGCTAGAATAACTATGCAATAGCAATGTCAGATAGTGTTGCAAGTGACTCAATGTATTCTCAACTTAAAAGCTAGGTGGGGAGTATTGCACAAGTACAAATTGTGATGATGAGAAGGTGGGGTGGTAGTGGACTTTGGATTCCTACATAGTAGGTGCACACTCTGGTCACCCTAGGACTTCTCTTGGTTTTCATAGGTGGATACCATTGGGTGGACTCTGGATTCCCATGAAAGCTATCAAGTGGATATGTAGTGTTCTTTAGACTCTCGCTAGATTGCAAGTGGAGACATTATGTGATGTAGATTCCTATAGTTTAATTGAGTGGACACATCAAGCTCTAGCACCATGCAAGCGATTGTTGGGTGGAGATGCTGTGTACTCTAGGATCTTGCCAGATTGCAAGTGGAGGCATGGTGTGCTCAAGATTCCCATATGTATTGATTGACTAGCATGCACATCCCTTAAGTGGTTTATTCCTTAGGCTCTGAATCTAGCTAGGGGGTGGTTAGTTGGAAGAAAGGATTACAGTGCAAGAGGCATACATTTGGGAGGAGAGTTGAAATCCCTTTCTCAATTGTTGATCATCTAGTGACTATGATAAGCTATTTACCTATGTATCTATGCATATTTACGCAATATTAATGAGGAAGGATATGATTATATGGTAATGGATATATCAATAGTTCTAATGAGGATGTGTATTCCTATGTGTGTGTGGAATGGGTTGTGTAGGACAATCATGTATGTAAGGGACTATAGATCCCTTTGAGGCTAGAAATATTTTGAATAGAAAGCTATTTGTATGTTCATGTTTGGCTATAATATTACCAAGTGATTGTGGTTGCAAGCGATGTCTATTTAATGTTGTGTTTTGATAATTTGAACAAGTGTAGCATAAAGTATGATGAAGGCTTGTAGATGATACTATGAGTGATGGTTTAATGACTTCCAATTGGAATTAAAATGTGAATAACTTTCAACCTAGAATTCAAATTGAGATACAATTAATATCATTAGAAAGCACTTGACGAGATGAGCGCGATGATGTAGGCCAAATTTAATTCTAATGAGTTTGGAAAAGTAGAATTTGGTAACCCAATTTCCATGATGAGATAATGGAGGTTAGTTTAATTAAAAATAACACCTCCCATTCTCCCAGGATTATTCTAAGTGGGTGGGAGGTAGTATTGCACTCTAGGAGAAAATGGATTTCCTAGGGTTGGTGCTCCTATATCAAACTCCCCAAGTTGAAAAAATTCATGAAATATTGGTCATGTGCCTTGATTCATGTGTCCTCCAGGATCTCATACTTTATGCTATTGATATCCACATGGTTGTACCAATTCTTCTACTAGTGTCTTCACTTTTCCATGATCCCATGTTCTTCTCTGTTCCTTCCTTTCTGTTTTGTTGGTGCAATACTTTTCAACTAACCACATTATCTTGTTGGTTGTATCCTATTATCCACTATTATATCATTTCCTATGTACCTAATTCATCAACTTCCTTAATTTCTCGATCCTTTTGTCTAGCTCATCTCATTGTTGAACCGAATTACCTAATTACAACAACATTTTCAAACAAATCATGGCTTCAACTTAATCACATGTTGTCTTCCATAACCTTGTTGCTTCCACTCATTATCAACATGTTTTTAAAAAATTTTACCCCAAATTTTCTAGAAAGAAGGAGGTTACTACAATAATCTCCATTCATGTCGTTGACAGAATAACAAATCTTATTATTATTGGGCAGTGTTATATTCTTTCCATGACTAGCCCACGTAGTTAACCAAGGGTTAGAGGGGGGGAGGTCACAAGGGGTTTGAGGGGCACCCGTAACCCCACTTTATGGGGTCCGGGGCAGTGCCCTGGAAAATTTTGGTTTTGGATCCTATGTTAGGTTCGACGGACCAACCTATGGTTTTGTGCATGTTTTTTGCACATGTTTTTGGACGCGATGGTTTTCGGTCCATGTTTTTGGACGCGATGGTTTTTTGGTCCATGGTATTGGATGCTTCGGCATGTATAAATATGTATTGTAACATTGAAATGAAAATAATGAAAAATCAAGCTGGTAGTCCCGATTTTGGGATCCAGGGGAAAATCTTTGTGTATATGTGTTTTAAATGTTATGCTCTCGCATTGTTTATTTTCTGTGTTTTAGAATTCGTATGCAGGTAATTACTGTACGGGGTTAAAACCTACATTTAGTATCAGAGTTGTTTTGGCTTCAAGGGGACGCCTTTGTTGCTGAGGGGTTTCGCTCGGGCCTGTGGTAGACCCTCTTCAGTGGGAGATCTGTGAGATCGATTTTGGTGGTGAAAGAAGATGGCGAGCAGTGGAAAGATAGAGATCAATAAATTTAATGGTCAAAGTTTTGAGTCATGGAAACTCAAGATGGAGGATCTGTTGGTGGATAAAGATTAGTGGATCACGGTAGATCTGGGTACTAAACCGATGGGAGTGTCCGATGAAGAATGGAAGAAGTTGGATCCAAAGTCAAAGAGCACAATATGATTATGTGTCTCAGATTCAATATTGTTGAATGTATCAGGGGAAGCTATGGCGAAGGCTTTATGGGACAAGTTAGGGACTTTTTACCAAACTAAGTCTCTGGTGAATAAACTGCTCCTACGAAAAAAGCTGTATAACCTGAGCATGAAAGATGGAGACATGGTGACAGAGCATCTAGATGCATTTAATATTGTGGTAAGTCAATTAGCATCTGTTGAAATTAAAATTTCAGATGAAGATAAGTGCATCATTTTGTTGTGTTCTCTACCAAATTTGTGGGATAGTCTGGTTATTGCAATAGGTAACAATGCAACTGCCTTACAGTTTGATGAAATAGTCTCAGCCTTGCTGGTAGAGGAGATGAGATGGAAAAATATTGAGAGCCAAAATGGTGATGCCTTGTATGTACGAGGACAGTCCCAGAACATAAACAAAAATAAGTCATCGAGTGGGAGATCTAAATCTAGAGGGAGATCTAAATCTCCAGGAAAACTTGTAAATGTGGTGTGTTGGAAATGCGGAAAGGAAGCCCACATTAAAAGGGACTGTAAATCGAAAGCACTTGACAAAGGAAATGGATCTGATGAGGCTCCTTCTGTAGAGGCGCAAACCACCTCAGATGAAGGTGGGGATGTGTACTTGGCTTCTTCAAGTACACATGTAGATCATGAGGCATGGTTGATTGGCTCAGGTGCATCCTTTCACTTCACTCCTCATAGAGAGTAGTTTTGTGAGTATGAGAAATATGATGGTGGTGATGTCTTCTTGGGGGATGACAGGAAGGCTAGAATCATTGGCCGTGGAAAAGTAAAGTTGAAGTTGCAAGGTGGAAGGGTTAGAATGCTTCCAGGTGTTCTACATATTCCTGCATTAGCCAAAAATTTAATTTCTGTAAGCAAGCTGGATGATGCAGGTGTAAAAATAGTGTTCGAGAAGGATACCTACAAAATGGTTCGAGGAGCACTGATATTGATGCGGGGAGTTTGGATTGGAACTCTATACAAGCTGCAAGGTAGCACTGTTATTGATGGGTGCAACAGTTCTGTGGTTCTTGAAAGTGGAGCAGAAAATCTAGTGGTCTCTAGAGAAAATACCATGGTGTGGCATCAGAGGCTTGGAAATATTGGGGAGAAGGGCCTTCGAATACTTCATGGTAAAGGTATGGTAGAAGGTATGAGTAATAACTCTCTGGATTTTTATTTTTGTGAAAATTGTGTATATGGGAAGCAAAACCAGACGCGTTTCCCCTCTAGTAGTAAGAGGGAAAAACAGATATTAGAGCTTGTGCATAGTGATGTGTTTGGACTTGTGAAGGTTCCATCACTAGGTAAGTCTATGTACTATGTATCATTTATAGATGACTTCTCAAGGAATACATGGATATATTTCCTTAAGAAGAAATTTGAAGTCTTTTATAGGTTTAAAGAATTTAAGGTCTCGTGGAAAATCAGACAGAGAAGAAGATAAAGGTGATGAGAACAGATAATGGTGGAGTGTTTTGTAGCAAGGAATTTGAAGAATTCTGTAAGAAGCGTGGTATAGCACGATAGAATACTACTCCATATACATCTCAGCAAAATGGAGTTGCAGAAAGAATGAACAAGACGTTGATGGAAAGGGCAAGAAGCATGCACAGTGGTGCCGGGTTAGGACAAGAATTCTGGGCAGAGGTAGTGGATACTGCATGTTACCTGGTCAATAGGTCACCTTCATCAGTGTTGGAGGATAAGAATCCACAAGAGGTATGGACTGGTAAGAAACCCTCTCTTTCACATATAAGGGTATCTGGATGTGATGCATATGTACATGTTCCAAAGGAGAAACAAAACAAGTTGGATAGTAAATTTGAAAAGTGCATCTTTGTTGGGTATAAGGATGGTTTAAAGGGTTATAAGCTTTGGAACCCAGTAACAAGGAAGGTTGTGTACAACCGAGATGTGGTGTTCAGAGAGGTGAAAGATGTTATTAAACATGAAGTCCAACCAAAGGAACCTGAGAAGATAGAGTTTGAGCTAAAGGAGGAAGATTCAGACTCTACAGCAGAGGAGGAATCAAAAGATGAAGAGCCACAAACTCCGGCTATGAGAAGATCTGTTCAAAAAGAAGACAAATTCAGAAGGAAATGTGGAGAAATACAAAGCTCGGTTGGTAGCAAAAGGTTATTCCCGGGTGTTGGGAATTGATTTTGGTGATATCTTTTCTCCTGATGCCAAGGTAACTTCTATTAGATTACTTTTATCTGTTGCTGCTGCTTTTGATTTTGAGGTAGAACAGATGGATGTGAAGACAACATTTCTTCATGGGGATCTGGAAGAGGAGATCTACATGAAGCAACTTGAAGGCTTTGTGGTGAAGGGTAAGAAAGAATTGGTATGCAAGTTAAAGAAGTATCTGTATGGGTTAAAACAGTCACCAAGGATGTGTATCAGAAATTTGATACATTTATACGGGGACGTGGCTTCACCAAAAGAAAAGCAGATCATTGTGTGTATTTTAAATTAATTGATGACCGTATTATTTATCTGCTCTTGTATGGGGATAATATGTTGCTAGTTGGAAATGACAAAGAAGTTATCCAGGATCTGAAGACCCAATTGTCCGCCAAATTCGACATGAAAGATCTTGGTGTTACAAACTATATTTTGGGCATGGAAATTAAAAGAGATCAGGCAAAAGGAAGCTCTGGTTAAACCAGAGGAAGTATGTCGAGACAATATTGTAGAGGTTTAATATGCAAGATAGTAAACCGGTGAAGGTCCCTATTCCTGTAGGTGTGAGGTTATCTGTTGAACAATGTCCCAAGACACAAGAAGAGGAAGAGGACATGTCCCGTGTTCCATATGCAAGTGCAGTCGGTAGCCTGATGTATGCAATGGTCTGTACTAGACTAGACATTGCACATGCAATGGGAGTATTGAGCAGGTTTATGTCAAAACCAGGAAAGGAGCATTAGAAATCAGTGAAGTGGGTTTTCAGGTATTTACGTGGCACTAGTGATTATGGTTTGTGATACCAAGGAAGACTAGGATTGGACAAAGTGTTGGATATTCATGGCTTTGTTGATGCAGACTGGGCTGGAGATTTGGATCAGAGAAGATCTACAAGTGGGTATGTGTTTAACCTATTTGGAGGTGGAGTTAACTGGATGAGTAAGAAACAATCTGTAGTGGCATTATCAACTACAGAGGCAGAATACATGGCAGCCACTCTTGCAAGCAGGGAAGCAGTTTGGTTGGAGAGATTGTGTTCAAGTATGGGGTTAGCACAGGAAGCTATAAGGATAGATTGTGACAGCCAAAGTGCAATTTTCTTGGCAAAGAACCCTGCATATCATTCAAAGACAAAGCACATTGATGCTCAGTATCACTTTGTGAGGGATATGATAGAAGACAAAAAGGTGTTTCTCGTAAAGGTGGACACTTTGAAGAATACTACAGATGCATTGCCAAAATCTATGAGATTTGAGAAGTTCTCTTGGTGTAGAGAAACAATGAACGTTGCAGGGTTGGATAAATGACTAACTCTTGTGCTCCCTGTGGAAAGAAAACAACAAGTGGGAGAATGTTGGGCTGTGTTATATTCTTTCCACCACTAGCCCACGTATTTAACTAGGGGTTAGAGGGCGGGAGGTCACAAGGGGTTTGATGGGCACTCGTAACCCCACTTTATGGGGTCTGGGGTAGTGCCTTGGAAAATTTTGGTTTTGGTCTCTATGTTAGGTTGGGCGGACCCACCTATGGTTTTGTGCATTTTCGCACATGTTTTTGGACGCGATGGTTTTCGGTCCATGGTTTTGGATGCGATAGTTTTTCGGTCCATGGTAGTGGATGCTTCGGCATGTATACATATGTATTGTAACATTGAAAGGAAAATAATGAAAAATCAAGCTGGTAGTCCCGGTTTTGTATCCAAGGGAAAATCTCTCTGTATATGTGTTTTAAGTGTTATGCTCTTGCATTGTTTATTTTCTGTGTTTTAGAATTCGTATGCAGGTAATTACTGTACGAGGTTAAAACCTACAATTATTTATGAGATGTTGGTTATCTCCCAAAACCGGCTTCTAATCCATATCCCTTTGTTAAAAAATAAAAAATAAAAATATTTTATTAGATAGACTTGTCTCATGTTGTTCCTTTTCTCCTCCTCCTGACAACATTAGTTATCTTTCTTCACAATCCCAATAGCGTTTAGACCATAAAATTGATTAGAAAAATATATATATGCTTTTCACATCTCAGACTTATCCTGCTCTTTAATTTCATCCTTTATGTAGTCCTTTGTTATCTTGGTACAATCCAACTAGTCTTTATATTACAATTCCTTTCGATATTTTGATGGCATGGTGTTTAAACGTTGTTCCGTCTCCTTTATGGAGTTATCCTTGTAGTGTAATCCTTCATCCTTGTTTCATTTTATTAACAATTTTTAGTAGTTGTTCTTCTTTACTTTCTGCATGGTTGCTCTTGTTTGTAGTCATGGTTTCCCTTGTGAATTATTTGTAGGGCTTCCTTCGATTCCCAAGGAAAAAACTCATTTATCCTTGTTTCAACTTTTTAGAAGAAACTCTTATGCCTTATTCTTCCTTTATGCTACCGATAGATGACGTTTTTTCTAAGCTCCTTTTCTTCTAGTTTTCTTGGATAAAACCTCTATTCTCTTCTCCCTTTTGGAAAATTGGTCCATGCTTCTTCCCACTCAACACATCTTCATAACCATTCAAGGAAATTTCATCTTCTAAGGGTAAATACATTACCTTAACATCTACAATTTTCTTCCTCTTAGGTTTATTGAGATCCATATTCCATTTTTCTATCAAAGATTTATTGCCCTTTCTTTTATTTGTTGAATTCTCCTCGATTTATATCTTAAATACAATTCTACCTTATCTTCTTTCTTTATGACAACTTTTAATGGCTATCATTCATCTTTAGTATGGCTAGAAACCAGATTTTTCATATTTGTTGTGATAATAATGCTTTTTAATTGTTTGGAGGGATAATTTCTCAAATTTATATCTACTTTCCTTTGCTTCTAAGAAGTAATTCCTACACCTTTTCCTTTCCTTTGGGTAATATGTCCAAGTTATTGACTTGCAAATATTTAATTCACATACATCTTATTCATTTTAAAATCATTGGGCCATCTATTGTCTTCTGTTTCCTTCATCACTAATTCCTCTCATTGTGTACGGCCCTTCTTCTATTTTTCTTTACAAGACAATGTTGCCTCATCTTCCAGTATGAAATATTTTTTATTCTATCCCCCTATAATTCTTTGGAAAAGAATTCCTTCATTCCCCTCTATTCTCATGACATATCTAGATGATTTTCCTTCTTTTCCATCCTTGTGACTTGCAACTATACACAAAGCATCCGTCTTAAAATCATAAAGGCTTCTCGCCCCATTTTCTTCCTCTTCCATAACACATTTTATCAAAAACTCATTCTATTGGTCTAGACTCTTCTTGCAGTCCATGAGAATCTTAGTAAGTGTTTCCTCAACATCTTCCTCACCATTTTCTCCATGGAATACTCCCCACTTTGGTTCACAATTGTGAACATCCTCCTCTCTATATTCAACTGCTCTGAGTTCTTCAATTTTCAATTGAGCACTCAACATGTGCGCTAGATTTCTCCTTAGCTTCCTCCATATATCTATCTAATGAGCCATTGGATTTTATTTTTTAGATCCCATCCACACCTATCTTCTTCCTTCTTCCTCTCTTGTAAAAACATGTTTATCACATTGAGTCTCTCTTTTAATTCAAACATCTCTCTGCCAAAGTCATCATTGCTAAATTTCCTTCTCATGGTTCCAATATTTTTGACATATTTCTATATTCTTTTATGGCTTTCAACTGAACCCTTAACATGAATATTAGTAGCCATCTCTTTCTCCTTCTCTATAGGATCCTCCATGTTGGACATGAAATGAAAACGAGCCTCCATAGACACCTTGTCAAGCTTCTCTCCTATAGCTTGGCCTTTTGGTATCATAGGTTCACCTTCTCTGGAACCTCTTGAGCTTCCTCTAGTCCTCTGGTTCTTTCATTCTTCTCACCTCTCAATAACGTCACTTTTTATCTTCACATTTATTTGAGGACTTCCTCTATCCTCTTCACTTTCTAACCTCAACTAAAACAAATTCTCCCTCTATCCTCTTCACATTCCAACCTCAACTAAAACAAATTCTCCCTCTATATGTAGCCTCTCTATTGTAAGGGTTCTTTGACATGATCCTTAAGAAAATCACTTGTTCTCTGTAATATCTCTCCTAACTGTAGTCAATTCCACCATATTTGTTTCCACTATTACTACCTCTCCAATTGTTAACTTGTTGCTAAAATTAAATAAACCTTAAAGACTAGATTACTTGCCAAGTATCAATCAATATTGAGAGTTCAAAATCTCTTACATTTGTTGATTCTTCCATCTCTTCTTCGTGGCTAGTATTCCTTCAATCTAATTCCAAATCCTCTCTCTTTGTTATGAATTTTGGTGTCTTGATCTATCCCTACATTCTTACTCAGTTTCCCTTGCCTAAATTTTTTCTCAGGATTCTCTTCCCCTAACTCTTTGTTATTCCTCCATCACTAGCTATTGTTGGTATTCTCTCTCTATATCTCTTCTTCTTCACAAGAACTCTTCATAATCTCTACTCCTTGGATCGCTTTCTTATCCACAACCAGTCTATTCAAATATCTTAACTAGCTACAGTTTCTCTCTAGTCACCTCTTTTATCTCTTGATTCCCAAATACCATCGCTTTTATCTGATACCACTTGATGCAATCTGCTTCATTATTTGTATCACTTATCAAGGTTGTTCCTTGACCTATAGTCTAATCTTGCAGGATTCCTCTACTTGGGACTCACAAACATCTAACTCTTGTTTTCTATAGCCCCTCGTAGGGCCTTAACCCATGTTACTATAGACTCAGGACTAAGTACCATTTTTCCACAATCAATGGCCAAAAGTATGTGAACAAATCCATGATCCAAACATGGTGTAAATTTCTATTGATGTGGGTCCTCCATTCAATGGTTGTGATCCATAGGTAAAAATATATGACGAAGATGAATTGCACGAGATGAGGGGTCATCCACACTTCCATTTCTTACTCAAAGTTCCCATTTATAAATAAACAAATGTTGATTTGGTAGAACCAAAGAGTTGGGGGGTCCACACTAACCGTTTCTCTTCTCCTTCAGAAGTTTGACCTCAAACAATAAATTTGTTGCAAACTAACAACGATTTATTCCTCAAAATTTCCAACAATATCCCTCTGTTATTTCATTCTTGGATCTTCAGGTGGGGTTTAACCACAGTATCTCCCCATTTCGTGTTTGAAATTCAAATGTTGGATTCTCCCTACACACTCGAACTTATGTCAATTTATTCAACCTCCCATAGGTTTGAGTCAATGATAGGATAGTTAAACACAATGCCACCAAACTCTCGATCATTAGATAGGTAAATAGAACCCATGAGATGTAACAAACTTATTTCTTCACCAAAAAGTTACTAATAAATTATGTGAAAATACCAACATTTTAATATAAATATAATATAAAGTAGTGCAACCATATAAATTAAATGTCTAGTAAATTTCTATAGGCATCAAAGCACCTATTTCATGATATATTATTATTATTATTATTATCAGTATCAGTATTAGTATTAGTATTTATGATAAAAAGAAATAGTATATATGTTAAACATATATGCATTAAAAAAACAAAATTACTAACCATAAAGCTTCACCCCCACTTTATTATGAAGATTCTCAATCTATAAATAGGCTTTGTTATAGTTCCATTGGACCATAGCACCGCTTATCAATACCAATAAGCCTATTTAAATAAAAATATGAAAAAGTGTTAGATATTAATGAAAAGAAAAAAAACAAATCTACATTTACAATTTTTTTCCAATTTTAAAAACATATACACTAGCTCAATTATATAAATTAAATTGTTAGTAAAATGTTTATAGATATCAATTTAAGATCAAAATATTTCCTTTTTACTCTAGAGATTCTTCATTTGTAAATATGCTTTATTACAATACCATGGTTTATCAATACCACATTATTAACTCACTTTAAATGTCACTTATAAGATGATCAAAATGCTTCCATTTTACTCTAGAGATTCTTCATTTGTAAATATGCTTTATTACAGTACTATGGTTTATCAATACCACATGCCTAACTCATTTTAAATGACACTTGTTTTTATAAGATTTTTATTTAATTAATTAACTTAATTATAATGACAAAAATAACATGATTACGGTAGAGATAAATCTTAATTTTGTATTTGAGTATGCTACAATTCATGTTTGAGACATTATATAGAGCTTAAATCTTATTATCCACCTAATAATTATTGATGAAATTAAAATTCTAAAATTCCTATTTTAAAATACATAAACTTATCACAGTAATTATAAATTTTAAAGCATCCCTTTTACCAATATCAATGACACCTCATTTATTTGTTCTTTATTACTCTAGTTTATAATTGTACTTTTAATAGTTAAAAATGACTTATGTGATATGTGTCTAATATTATGTATATGTCTTCATTTTTTTGTTTGTCAAGTTGTTTAGCTTTTGGCTTGAGAAACTGCAACCCATGGGTATCTAAATTGTCCCAATCTCCCCCTGGGCCACACTAACTCTTAACATGACTAGATTTCTGTCCAGAAAATTATCATTCACATCATAAAATGACTTAATAATACACTTCATCAATTTTTATATTTATATTTTCATTATTTTAATTTTATTTTTAATTATATACATAAAAATTTACATTGTGACTATACTAGCCTAATATTTTATGTCCATTCGTGGTGTGTTTTATGTATTCATAATTCGTAACAAACGATATCTATCAAGGAATTAAATGTGTATTTTTAATATTAATAGATACGTGGAGCTAAAGGTTTATTTTTACTATTAATAAAAACGTGTCTTGAGTTAACAAGTGATTACCTTAACCAGGGATATTTATTAATATTTATTAATACTTATAATGGAGTTAAAGTTGTATTTTTAATATTAATAAATTAAATTTAAAATAATAATATTGGTATTAAAAATTTGTATATTTTAATCTTAATGTTTTTAGAAAATTTTGCTAATTCAAATATGCCTGCAGTAATTATATATTATAAGAATATCTCAAATTAATATAACATCACCTATGATGTCATTCTCCCCAATTATATATTATAAGAATATCTCAAATTAATATAACATCACCCATGATGTCATTCTCCCCAATTTGCATAATATCACCTACCTACGATGTGAGTCAATTTGTCTCCACAATTTGCATAATATCACACAGGATTTACACCCGTTTCTCAGGCTACGTCCCTCTAAGCTCCTTGAGTTCTACTCTCTAGCTATTCTTGCTCTATTCTGCAAGGCCTATGCTAACATGTTATGCAGAGACATATATATAATTACTAGACATAATATATTTTAACAAAATGAATAATCTTTTGGACTAAAATACAAGAGCATTAAAATAATCTAAAAATATAATAGTCCATTCTATAATGAGGATACATATAATTACAATAAGTAGAAAAAAATGGAATTATGTAGCCAATTTTTCATAGAACATTTTATGACCAAAACATAATTAATTGGAAGGGTAGGAAGAAAAATCCAAATTACAACTCCTCCAATTTATTCACATGAACATTAAATTGTACTTGCCATTTTTATATAGAGTTCGTTTGAACCACAATGCGAACCAGGTCAAAGACAAAAAGGCTTTTCAGTGTCCTCGCTAGAAGTAAAATCCTCACATTCCATTCCCTGTCTAAAACAAATCTTGGATCTTGGATGTGAGTCAACTTGTTATTAACGAGTGCTCCATGCCTCAAATTACTATAACATCACCTATGATGTCAGTCTCCAGTATAACATCACCTATGATGTCACTCTCCGCAATTTGCCTAATATCACATATGATGTGAGTCTCCGCACATCAGCTTGGTATTAACGAGTGCTCCATGCCTATGGGTATCAATGCCTTTGATATATAATTGGCACCATGGCAATTTCATTACATATCAATCGTTCAATAGAGAAATGGCATTGAGCATGGAGTATGTAGCAGCAACCCTAACACTCGCTCTCTTAGTAATTATGTTTTTCAAAATGAACCGCAGGGATGGATTATGTCCACCTCTACCTGCAACGATGGTTGGTATGATGATCAATTTTGAACGCCTACCTGACTTTATTCTTCATCATCACAGACGCCACAGAACATACAGAATAGCTTTCCCTACCTTCAGCAGGGTTTTTACCACCGATCCTGCAAACGTGGAGCACATCCTCAGTTCTAATTTTCCAAACTACGTCAAGGTCGGCTTTCTGCTTTACGATTGGTTCAGGTCTTATACGTATTGTTGTTCTCACATTCTTTATCTTATCTTTGTTTTGAAATTTTTTACAGGGAAAGGCGACGCATGACCTTTTCAAAGACTTTCTCGGCGATGGTATTTTCATCGTTGATGGGGAGCTGTGGAGACAACAGAGGAAATTAGCTAGTCATGGATTCTCCACCAAAGTGTTGAAAGATTTCAGCAGTGTTGTTTTTCGGGAGACTGCAATGAAACTTTGCAGAACTCTACTGGAAGCTTGTAGAACAAACCAAACAGTAGAGATGCAGGCATATTGCATCCTTTACATAGTTCATACGCTGCAAAATTTATAATTCCAAGTGCATTTGCTGTTCTCTCTTAGGTTAATACCGGCAATTGACAGTAACCATACTTTGTTATTTATAAATGTGAATAGGGTCTCTTGCTGAGAGCAACAATGGATGGCATCTGCAAACTGAGCTTTGGGGTGGATATCAACAGCTCATCAAATACCAATTACATTGGAGAAGAGCCATCTCTTGCAATTGCTTTTGATACCACAATTACTGCTATTCTGGTTCGTTCCTTTGGTGTTATTTGGAAGCTAAAAAGATACTTCAATATTCTGTCAGAGGCCACCCTGAAGACTAGCATTAAAACGCTGGACGACTTTATCTCGAAGGTCATTCAACGAAGAAAACAAGAAATTTCTCTACAGAATAACTATGTAAGGGAAGATACAGAACAACCTTGGTCTTCATTTGGAACTTGTCTTTTAACATTTTTACTGTAATTTTAACATTATAACTCAAAACCTCGTTTCTCTGTAATTGCCCTTCAAATATATTTGCAGGTGAAACCAGATCTATTGTCTCGTTTTATCGCTTTAACTGAGGAACAACCAGAGAAATACTCTGACATGTATCTACGAGATATTTTGCTGAGTTTGATGGTAGCTGGGCGGGACACGACTTCAGTTGCCCTTTGTTGGTTCTTTCATTTGCTTTGCAAGAATCCGGGCGTTGAAGAAAAACTTCTTCGAGAAATTGATGACGTGGTCAAGGAGAATGAGTGTATCACCACTGAAGAATCTATTACTATGTTTTCTCAAAGTCTGACACACACAGAATTGAACAAGATGCACTATCTTCATGCAGCTTTATCGGAGACCTTACGATTATATCCACCGGTTCCCATGGTAAGACACTTCTGTTTCTTTCTTTAGGCAACAATCTTTTGACTGAATATCGTCCATGTATCTGGTTAGCCTTGTTTCTCCTCTAGTTAGCATGTAGTGGAATTATGGTAAAATACTATATCATATTTCTTCACATTTGTAAGCTTCGCTAACCACTATTTCTCTATGACTTGTCTTGTGGAAAAGCTTGATTTGAATATGGATAATTATCCCGAGATTAGAGGTTGCAGAATTCAGTATACCTGTTTTCCATTTTGTGTTAATGTAGGATGGAATGGAAGTAGCTTCGGACGATATCCTTCCCGATGGATTCAAAGTCAAGAAAGGTGATCGGGTCTACTATGTCCCTTACTCTATGGGAAGGATGACATACCTTTGGGGTAGTGATGCTGAGGTGTTTAGGCCTGAGAGATGGCTTCACAACGGGATTTTCCAGCCTCAATCACCATTCAAATTTACTGCATTTCACGTAAGTAAATTTAATTAATTGTCTTGACATTTAATTATCAGGTCAGAAAAGGGTCTCTCACAATGCGTTGAAATCGTTAACCTGTATGCTTTGGTTGCAGGCTGGACCTCGTACTTGTCTCGGGAAGGATTTTGCATATATGCAGATGAAGATTGTTGCTGCTGTGCTTTTACGTTTCTTCAAATTTGAAGCTGTTGAAGGAATGGAAGTGAGATATCATGTCTCAATGACACTCGGTATCGCTGAAAGTGGTTTAAATCTGCATGTTAAGCCTAGATGAGATTGCCGAGAAGAGTTTCTCATCACAATAAGGCACACTGAAGGCTTTCATCAAGTGTACACATTTGTGATTTTCACAAGAAAAAACCCTTTCCTTTCATTAATTAAAATAAAGAGAGAGTACGTAGTTTATATAGTAAAAGTTCTCGTACTGCTTCTCTAATCTCTGGTGACTGATATATATATGTCTTATATGTCCCAAAGTTCAGATTTGTCAACTTACGTAGAAATATAACCTTACAAAAGACTTTCTCCCTATCTAGATGCAGGAAAAAAAAAAAAAAAAAAACATAGATTGATACAAAAATATACAAAGACTGATTTTGTCTCACTATTATACCACTCACTACTATATCAAGGGCACTTTTGAGACATTTTTTGAGACAAAACAAATCTTTTGTCTCAAAAAAAGTATTTTGTCTCAAAAACTCATTTTTTATTTTACATTAAAAATTAATATTAATTGATTTGTCTCAAATATAATGTTTAAGACAAAAATAGGTTGAGACAAAAATATTTTAAGACAAAAGGTTATGTTTAACACAAAAATAGTTTAAGACAAAAATATTTTAAGACAAAAGTAGTTTGAGACAAACATTTTAAGACAAAACTTTATATTTAAGACTAAAATAATTTAAGACGAAAATATTTTGAGACAAAACTTTATATTTAAGACAAGTAGTTTGAGACAAAAATAGTTTAAGAAAAAATTATTTTAAGACGAAAACAATTTAAGACAAAATTATTTTAAGACAAAAACAATTTAAGACAAAATTAGTTTAAGAAAAAACTTTATATTTAAGACAAAAGAATTTTGAGACAAAAATGTTTTAAGACAAAACTTTATATTTAATACAATGACCACTTTAGATCAAACCTATGTTTATGCTTTTATCTTTACATAGAATGTGTCATCTTTGGGCGTGGGGGTAATCAGTGTGTGCCCAATAGTACGCCATATGCAACCAATGGAAATATATTCAAGTGAGATTTCATAGGCACACCACTAGGCTCAAATACACATGACCTTACCCAATGACAAATTTTCCTTTTTGTTCTAGGTGTCCTAGCTTTCAGGCTTAATCCTCTTCCTAGAACTTCCACCATCTGCCTCATTGGTATACTCCTCTCATCTCTGAGGGCTCCTTCTATCTCTATAACTGACCCTCATCTTGGATTGCCTCTACCTCTGCAAATCTAAAAGATTTTTCATAATGACTGCATTTATCTTAGCTTACTTCTCTTCAGCTCTCACTAGCCTCTTATTATCTTCCTTGAAGCTTCTAACTTTAGCCCTTAGACTTCTTAGGGTATCCATCCAATCTAAAGAGTGAATCCCTGCCCCTTGGTTAACTGATATTTCCTCTTCATTGACCCTGACCTCTTCACTTCCATAATGAGACTACTAAGAAATATACTGGACCATTACAGTCCTCATTTCTACTTTGGCTTTGTCTTATGCTACTTATATGTCTTATATGTCCCAAAGTTCAGATTTGTCAACTTACGTAGAAATATAACCTTACAAAAGAATTTCTCCCTATCTAGATGCAAGTGCTTTATAGCAAAAAAAAAAAACATAGACTGATAGCAAAAATATACAAAGACTGATTTTGTCCATATTATCATGTGTTCCCTTCCTTCCAGTAAATCCTATGAGTGGATGATTTATCCAATATCAATCTGAGTACCATGTTCATACGCAGCAAATTGTATCTTGCCGTGATTTTTTGCGATTCCCATTTTTGAGAGGAGGTCCGTAATTTGATTGTATATGTGACCAAAAGTAATGTGATTGTATACGAGACTAATTCTTCTCATTCAGTTAGCAAGGATAGGAGGATAAAAAAAGTGTAGTCATAGGAGTCCATGATGCCCTTCGTGTCCCTATATAATTGACTCTTAACCATTTTGTGCCTGTGAGAACTCCCCAAAGAGCAATGATTTCAGCCCTGTTGTTCGTCTCGTGTCCCCTCTCCCACCAGAAATGGAAATATTTGCCCAGCTCTGGCATGATGACAGCCACACAACCACATTTCCAGTGTTGACAGGCTCCATCAAAATATCCCACAGGATAGGTCAGTCCAGTGTCTTAGAGAGTGATCTTTCATAATGACTTATTTTTTACGGTCAACCATGTTTCCAAAAAGAGGGCCACTAAATTGATGACTACCTCCCATACCACTGCAATTTTATGGTCAATGGTGAGATCATTCC
Organism: Pinus tabuliformis; assembly: GCA_031772625.1. NCBI lineage: Eukaryota > Viridiplantae > Streptophyta > Pinopsida > Pinales > Pinaceae > Pinus > Pinus tabuliformis. The sequence continues at coordinate 1,443,815,030 of CM062816.1, forward strand.
GACATCGCCAAATGGACCAAATGATATATAATGGTAAGGATCAACGTTGTATCCTAGAATTGATCCAGAAAGCGAGGTATGTTTTGAGAGAGTGAGAAGCCGGATAATGGATCATGCCCAATTTGTCCAAAACACCGTCCCAAACTGCCGCAATGAATGGGAAATTTAGTAAGACATGATCCACATCTTCCTCTCCCCGATTGCATATCATGGATCACAACCATCCAAAGCATATGAGTTTTAGGGGAATCGTCCATTTCCAGGTTTCCTGATACAACGGAGTAATCAAAATCGTTCATGGTCCATGAAATGGTGTGATAAATCTCTTTTACTATCAGTTGTCCCTTCTTTTGTTTTCCTGCTCAAATCATTTCGCCGGGTTAATCATAGAGAAAGATGTCCGATGCACATAATTGGGAAGTGTACTTTCCACATTCAATGACGGAATCCCCTTGTAGTCCTAGTTCCTCTGCCTTCTTCCAAGTCTGTCCCAAATGGTGAATCTAAGAATTCTGTTGGATCTGTTGTAATTTGAATATGTTGAGATTATGTAGAGAATTGATCAAGGGGGTAGACAGCGTGTGGCTCCCATTAAATCATGTCTGTTTTTATTTTGTTTATTTTAATTATTTTATGATATTTTTTTATTTTTTATTTTTTATTTTTTATATTTATAAGTTAAATTTATTTTATATTTTGTATTTTTATAATTTCTTTTTGTTTTTTTTAGTTGTCTTTTTTTGGTTTTTGTTTTTTATGCTTTATTAATTGTTATTATTTAAAAAAATGTTGTTTTGTTTTGTTTTGTTTTTTTTTTTTTTTTTTTTTAATATAATTGAATTTTTGGCGTCTCTTGTATTATTTTTTGTGTCTTTTTTAATGTTTTTAATTGTTTATAATATTTGATTTTGTTTTTGTATTTTTTTTCAATATTTGAATTTTTGTTTTTTTTTGCATACTTTTTTGTGCTTGTTTTATTGTCTTTTCAATAGTTAAATTTTGTTTTATTATTATTATTTTAAAGGGTTCATGTCAATGCTCGCCTAGCAATCCAATCCCATTATGGGCAATTTGATAGTTGATTTTAAAATTTTCGTTATAATGAATCAAGTTTGCCCCCACAATGTATCAATTTCATGGTTGGTCTTTAAGTTTTCATTACAACGGATCAAGTTCACCTACACCGCATGTCAATTTGATGGTTGATTTTTAAATTTTTGTTGCAATGTATCGAGTTGTCGTACGCTAAGATTTTAAAATTGCTATATATTTAGCATTTAAAGAATAAATTACTCTTGTGCATTCATTTTTAAAGTTTTTTGTCATAAATTTTTTCCATAATGTCATGCTTGAAATACTCTGAAAACTTGAGTTTTTTTGTAGTCATAATCTTTGGTTTTAATTGCATTGTTGAAAATTTGTCAAGATTTTAATGTTTGTCTAAGTCAGTATATTTGATTTTTAATGCTTTGGTTGAAAACAACTATAATTTCAGGGTTTTTTTAGAGTCAAGATATTTTATCTTTAACAATATGGATGGAAATTGTTGGAATTATGAGGATTTGAGATATGATATTTTATCTTTAACATCATGTCTGAGAATTGTTGGAATTTTACAGTGTTTTCAATGTCTGAATATTTATCTTTAATTCGATTGCTAAAAAATGTCAAAATTGTAATTTGATATTCTTTTGTAATTATAGAATCAACAATTTTTTTTTAAAGGTGTTTTTTCATCCATTTTGCAAAAAAAAGTGGTTTTTACTTCCATTTAAAAATAATATTGGAAATTTACCCTAAAAAAAGCATCATTCTAGGTTACACAATTTTCATTTTTGGGTTGTTTTTTCATGTTTTTTTGGGGGTTTTTGGGCTATAGTACCCATTTTGAGGTAATAGTTCCCATTTGATTGGTAACTATGTTGGAAGCAATTTTTTCAACCGATTGGCTATAATTTTTATTAGAATTTTATATGCCGCATTGCATAGAGAGATAGTTCGGAAGAATGAGAAATTGGTTGGATTTGATTCCTTCGGAATGAGGGAAAGAAAGGAGGATTTTTTTCCTCCTCCCAATTTCTTTTTCACTCGAGAGTTATTCAACATCTAAAGCATGTCACTTTTGATCATAGCCCAAAAGGATCGAAAGATGCTGATGGTGAACCCATCGGGGCCTGGTGCCTTTATCTGGATCAAGGGTCTAGATTGCCTCAAAAACTTCTTCCTCATCAATATTCTTGACAAGATCCAGATTAGAGGAGGGCAAGATAACATTGAAAACAACTCAAAGGAACTCGTGCTTGTTCCAAAGAGATTTGATCAGCCCTATACAAGGATTGAAAATGGATGAATGCCTCATGTTTTATTTCCTCAAAGGGGGTAACTCTGTGATTTCCTTCCAGAGTTATTTCCTTGACTCTATTTCTTGATTCTCTAGCCTTTGCCTGCTTGTGGAAGAATGTGGTGTTCAAATTCCATGCTTTTAGCCACAAACTTCTCGATTTAAGACATCATAGCTCTTCCTCTTATCTACTTATTAAAAATATGTTTCGTTTCAACTCCTTCTCCTTTCTTCAATGCTAGTCTTCATTAGGTATATCCTTAGTTAATCTGTGATGATCGTCTAGTTGTTTTTACTAGGTCTTTCCTCTTATGACAAGGAGGTTCATATGACTCCTTTAACCATTTCCTAAGAGCTTTCTTGATGTTTTGAAGTTTGGTTTCCCAAACAAATGTCGACGATCCCTGCACTAGAGAGTTCTAAGTTTGCACAATTAGATCCACAACCCTATCCTCTTGGATCCAAGCAGGATTATAGTGAAAGGGAATTAGGCCAAAATTCTCAAACTTCTCCAATTGTAACATAATCGGGCGATGATCCGATTCACCTTGGGTTTTTTATTGAGGAGAGGCAATCCAACCCTTTCAGAAGAAAATTAATGTGTATTAAATACTTGTCCAAATGAGAAACTATGTGATTGTCCCTCGATCTAAGGTTATTCCATGTATTCCAATTTTTGGAATTGCATCAAACATGTCCCATTTTGCAATCAAATCCTCCATTCGATCCCTGAAGGGGTCTTGATCCGAATTTAAATAGGAACACAACAAATTACAGATATAACCAGAAACATAGAGATGCAACAGAAATAAAACTTCATTTCATTGTCACCAAAGAACTGAAATATCCTTACATAAATAATGTAAATAAACTAGCTCGAGCGATGGTAGCTTATCTCTAAGAAGAGATGTGGTGGTTACATGCCTCCGAAATGTCTTACAATGAGGCTTGGAGGTCTATTTATTATTGAGAAACAATGAAAAACCATAAACATCCAAAAACATAACCCTAGGAGATGAAGCGCCAAAGCTATGGGCCCTGTTTGGGTGAATTGGTACATCAACTTCTGAGGGACATAACTTTGGCATATGATCTTCGTTTGACATGCACAATAACTCATTATAAATATCTATCCAGGGAATACAACTTTCGAGTGGCCAACATTGGTTGGCCTCAGTTTTCCCAAAAAAATGTCATTTAGGGCCTCAAAAATGGTTTCGGAAGTTCAAGGCCGAAGAACTGCAAAAAATAGTAAACTTTGCTACAATTAAGGAAACTGAAAAATTGAAAGAAATAATGTTGGGGGTCCAAGTGGAATAGGTGGGTGGCCACAAATATCCACCTGGATCATTCCTCCCCCCTTAGGAAGAAATGATCCCCATTGCATTGAGTTCCTCCATGAGATGAGGAAACTTCTGCTGAACTTGGTCCCTGGTGAGCCACTTGCCCTGGTGAAGGAGTTGGC